>BSBM01000195.1:5137500-6337500 GCA_027924585.1 Larix kaempferi | reverse complement strand
TGAAAGAACTGCAGGAAGGTCGAGGCAAGGGAGGTAAAGGTGGCATGCGTCCCATGGGGCTGCTCGATATACCACTTGGCTGCAGAGCCAGTGAAGGTGCGCTGTAACAGACGGAGGTACAGAGTCGTCCACTATGGAGTTGGAGGAACACCATAGATGGAAGGACATGATATGGTTCTGGGGGTCCTCACCTGCCTTACCCTCAAACTTAGGGATGTCGGAGGGGAGTTTGGTGGGCATGTGAGGCCACACAGGATCGTGTCTGATAGGGTCATTGGTGAGCCTGGCTAAATCTGGCAAGTTCAGACTTGCCATATACACTAAGCTAGCAGATGTAGCGACTAGGACTGGGACATGCCTAGTCATGGTGGTATGGGGTCCAGTAGCACCTAAAGGTATGCTAGGTATTGAAGGTATATGTCCTCCAATAGGTGTGGTTTGGTAAGGGCCAGCGCTTCCTAGTGCAACATGGGTTACACCAGGGTTAGGAATAGTAGTGGTGATTCTTGGGATAGGGTTTGTGGAAACCAGATGGTGTGTGACCCCTATGTTGGGCATACCCATAACAGGTGGTGGCCCTGTGTTGGGAATTCCTATAATAGGAGGTGGCCCTGTGTTGGTCATTCCTAAATGTGGAGTGTTGCCCATACTGGGCATACCCAGGGGGTGGTTGTTGCCATGGACGACACTGCAGTAGAAGGGTCTGTAGACGTCTCTCCTATGGTGTTGGTAAAGAGTGGATCAAATGGTGTTCCAGACATAATGTTGGTTGGGAATAACGCAGTGGGATTTTCGGATTCTGCCTCAGAATCAGAAGTGAAGTGAGGTGTGTCAGAATCGGATGACTGTCTAGTTGACCGATGATGTGTCGAGTCAAGGGATAAGGCTCGGCGTCGGTGACGTGGCGAGCCAAGTAGACTGAACTTTGGGAGTTCGCCCTGTAGACGACGAGAGCGTCTAAAATTCTCAATGGTGAGAAAATAAGTTTTTATGGAAAAATCTGTTTAAGTATCAGGTGGTGATATATATATATATAAAACTCAAACCCTAATGCAGCCAAGGGTGCAAGAAGGGGAGTGAAAATGAAGGCTCTCAGGCCAAAAAAATCAACCTCAAAAAAGGCACTTATTCTAGCAGCTGTGCTACAATAAGTGGAGGGATGCAACAAATGGTCAGAATACCAACATGCAAACAGCTCCTAGAAAAAATAGGTGTAACTAGACCAAAGGTGGGTTGAATCATGCAAACACCTAACTAAAAGTATTGTGAATCAACAAACGATATCCTCTGCAAGGTGATGAAATCCAAGTCAGACAACATGAGTGTTGAGACAACGGCTAGATATCCCCCTACCGGGAGGGACACCGGGTAATCAATCCTAAAGAAAGGCTACTAGGATACTTCGTTCATGACGCGTCGAGAAAAGGTAAATCTTCCGTTTGGTCCTTTGATCGCAATATCCCAATACAGGGATATCCCGAGAACTGCAAATGGTAGCCCTTCGGTTACTGAATGGATTTCGGTATTCCACTCAGGTTTCCGGAACCATCCTCGCGACTTCAACCCTCCTAGGGGAGAGGCCTTCCCACAAACCGGTTGTGACCGCGCCAATAAATACTAAGAGATTTTAGCTCCCTAAATGGACAACTTCTATGTCTCAGATGTAATAATTGAGGGGTGTTATTGGAACACCTATCCCCCCAATACTACCTAGCTACAAAGTTCTTTTAGTGTTCCTCAAGTGAGGTTAAAAGTGTGTTGAAATTAGGGTAAGTTTTAAAGCTCAGTTCAATTAAGTGTTTGAGTGGGTGCACGTGTAGTATTGTAAACTGAACTTGAAAGAAGTAAATGCTTTATAGGAAATTTTCAAAAAATAAAGGATCTTTCAAAAATAAAAAAGCAAATATTTATGACTTCTTTCAATAAATGGAAACTAAATGCTTTGCAAAATTAACTCAAAAAACAAAGGATCTTTGGAATCATGAAAGCAAATAATAGACTTCTTTAAAGAAATAAATGGTTTTCTTTTCAAGGAAATTGCTAAGGGCAAGATTTTTAAAGAAGTAAACAGGAAATGTTTTTAACCTAGATAAACTGCAAAATAAGTCTTTCTTTCACTTTCTTGAAATTTTTTAAAAAGACTTCTAGATGTGCATTTAAATAGTAAAATTTTTTCTATGGCTATAAAATATGCAGAATTTAATACTGTAAAAATGTGCTATGTGGGTAGAAAATACAGTAAAAAATAATTTTTTGAATCGGAATGGCTGAATGAAAAAATTAGCAGTGCGGCTTTTGACAGAAAAGCCGCGATGGACCGCGCGGATTTCTGTCGCACAGTCGCGATGGACCGCGCGGGATTTAGGCGCACTGTCGCGATGTGCAGCGCGGAAAATGTCTGCAAAGCCGCGATGTGCAGCGCGCAAATAGGTCGCGAAGCCGCGGGGAACCGCGCGGAAAATGGCCGTGCAGTCGCGATGTGTAGCGCGGTAAATGACCTCGAAGCCGCGATGTGCAACGCGGAAACAGGTCGCGAAGCCGCGGTGAACCGCGCGGAAAAAAGCCGAAAAGTCACGATGGATCGCGCGACTATCAGGCTAAAAATCGCGAGGCGAAAGCCGTGCACGGAAGCCGAAAAATGAACCTGAAAATTGAGAATTCCGGGCTGTTAATGGCAATAAATGGGGCCAAAAACTAGAGCAGCAATGGATCTGCTATCTAGGATGGCAGATCTATGGATCTAAAGGCTAAAAACTAATAAAAAACTAAAATTAAAAGCAAAATTTGAGATCTATTGTTCAAAGCCAGCGGAGTCGCCAAAAACTGTTGGCCCGGTTTTGCAACCAGGCTTAGTGCTATAGGCACCTGCTAACTAGTAGCAGCAGTTTCAATAGAATTAAACAAGAAACTAATCTAAACTAAACTAATCATGGATCTATGCAAGAATATAAGCAACTAGTGTAAACATTTAAAAAAAAAGAACAAGAAAATATTAAAGAATGAATTTGTATTGAAAAGTGGGGGGCAAGCAAGTGCTTGCGATAATACCTTCAATGGTGAAGGTTGATATTGAGCAACTCCCAAGATGAGTAGCTCCAAGCTCTAAGAGGTCTCCTTCTCCAAGGTTGCTTACAATGGCCAAAATGCTCAAGGAATATTTCGGCAGCATGAGGATGAGATAATGGATGGATGTGAAATGAGGAGCCCCTACCACCTTTTTATAGGTTTTGGTGGTGGGGAATACCATTTGTGGTTTTGTGGAAACCAAATGGTATTGACCAACATGGTTTAGGTACTTTTCCCTACTTTTTCCTTTTTTGAATAAAATTAATATTTTAATTCCCTTTTTAATATTTTTGGGAATTTGGACCCTTTTTTAGGGTTTTTTATGCTTTTCAGGAAAAATAATCTTTTTGAGTGGGAAAAAGGGGTGTACTAAGGTCTTTTGGTGACCTTTTGTTGGTTTCAGAGGCTCAGATGGTGGAAAAGTGGACAAATGGGTCATGTGAATAAGGGAATGAGCTAGTGAGCACTTTTTAGGTGTTAACAATGGGGCAGAAGATACAGTTTATCGTCATGTTGCTTACATTTCTTCTAATGAGGAGAGTGATTCTCTCTAGAGCACTAGCAGAAGACTCAGCCAGACAAGCGATGATGATGAGCAGGTTGATTGGGTTCAGGATGAATCTCACGACTCGGAGTTTTTCAATGGTGGGCACTTTTCTCCGAGAGACTTTCCAAAGTAGAAGGGAGCTGCGTCAGGAGTCAGAGGCAGATATTTGGATGGTTCCGGAAGGACCTCCCTCGTTAGGAGGGAGTGTTGAAGTTAGTTGCAAAATACAAGTATAAAACAAAGTGAGAGGGACAATTGATTCACTCACCATCAAAGAGAGGAGAAGAGAGATTAAAGACCAAGAGGAGTTTCCCAAGTAAAGATTGGCACAAATTCCAAGGAAAAGAAGCAACAGGATTCCCAATGAGAAGAACATAGTTTGCAGCAGATCGTGAAACAACATTAATGACAACTGCATGTGTGGACTCGGATTCCTAGATAACTGGCTCGAATCCCAAGAAAATTGTTGTGCATTTAATGCAGTTCGTACATCCGTAAAATCAAACTTGTATGGGCCCATAAATTGAGTCAAAACTGAAGCAATCCGTACAACAAAGTTTGGAACAATTTTCGAGGTCACCACAGTTTTCGAGGTTGACAGAAATTTTTGGTTTAGTTTTCTGTTTATGAAAATTTTCCAATGAGGGTTGAAATAAAAGTTGTGTATATTGAAATTTCAGTACTCTTCTTAATGAAAAATATTTCTTAGGGTTTTCCCCAAGTTGTGGGGTTTTTCCCGATCTTTGACCAAAACATTTGTGTTCATCTTGCTTAAATATTAATTCAGTATTTGGAAGTATTTTTGAAGTACATTTTAGAAGTGTGGTTTTAATTTCTGAAAATCAAGTTAAAACCCTAGATTCTGAAAGTGTTTGACAGAATGTGTAAATGAGCCATTTCATTTTTAAGTCAATTTTCTTCATAATGTTGTACGATTTGCAATAAATACTCCCAAACATTATCCCAATACTGAAAATGACTTTAAGCAAGATGAACACAAGGAGTTTGGTCAAAGACCGGGAAAAACCCCACAAGCTTAGGGAAAACCCTAAGAGAAAATTTTCATTAAAAGAATTCTGAAACTTCTTCTACACAAAAATTTCCTTCACTTATAAACTGAAAAATTAACCCTACTTATCTTTTTAGACTGCTGCCTTGAAAAATGTCCCCACATAACAGTGTACGGCCTGCTGTACGACCTTCCTCACACTTGCCATTTTTCTACTGTATGGACTGTCCTTTTTCTGCATTAAATGCTGCCACAAAATTCATGCCCAAAACTTCCATAAAATTCTGCGGTACAGACCAGACTGACAACAATCAATGCTATACCTTCTGCATCGATTTCAGTGCGCACATTTGTTGTACAGATTGCTGGAAATCGTACTGTACAGACTGCTACAAAACTTCCTCGGGAACCGTGCTTTCTTACTGTCTTCCTTGGGAAATTTTCTACTGAAAATGTCTTAGGAAATGTGCCAAGTTCTTCTTCTTTTTCTCTTATTCCTCTCTGATGGTGAGTGAATCAATTGTCCCTCTCACTTTGTTTTATACTATTCTTTTGCAACTAAAGTTCATCAACTACCTAATCTAGGGTTGAGAATTAATTACAAAATCAAGGGTTCAAATTTAACTCACTTTTAATAATTAAAACATTAATTATTAAATACATCACTTAAGTGTGACCCACTTTTCTAAAGTTATAAAATCACTTTCACTTTATTTATATAAACGTCACAGTGTTACATAAATACATAAAGGACAAAAAATTTATGGTCCTCCTCATTAGATCCACACCAAAAATATGGGAGGACCTCCAGAGTTAACTTTTCAACAACTACTATTCATCTGATTAATGAATGAGTAGTGATGACCAATGCTTGTCTTTATTCAACAATTTCATTGTCTTGTTACAAATATATCCTTTATGTAATGGTTCCCTCTTCCTTGTGTCTTAGTTCGGTCTTGCTCTTTTCGTTCACTTGTTCTTTGCGCAACATTTCATTTGGGTATCTATCTTCTTTCCTTACCATTTATCTTGGCAACCCAATTGTTTTTATGTGGAAGGATATAGTTTCATTTGCCCCATACAACTCGTGTCACAAGAAGGTGGGAAAACTCAAATTCATTTGGTCTCCTCACATATTTCTTGTGCATGGGTGGGCTTGCTAGTTTGGATCCAAATTCATCTAAAAAAAGTGAAAGTTGTGACAAATACTTCCCCTCTTTTGAAAATATATTTGTCTTCCTACCAAACAATCCCTTATGTCACAGATCCATCTTCCTTGGGCTTGCTTTGGTACTTATCTTGTCAATTTTCTAATTCTTTTACAAAAATTTAATTTCGAAATATCCCATCTTTCCTTTCCATTTATGCTAATAGCCAAATTTTATGGTACATGGAAGGATGTCATTTTGTTAATCCATGCCACTAGTGTCAAGGAACATGGGAACCCCAAATTTATTTTCTCTCCTCATTTATTTATGATGTGTGAGTGGGATTGCCAATTTTGGTTCCAAATTAATCTAAAAAAAGATAAGTGGCGAGCGATAATTCTTCTTATTTAGTAGTGTTTTTGTCTTCTTACCAAACACTCCCTCCTATGGTCATTCCCTCTTCCTTTCTACTCACTTTAGTCTTCATCTTTCCACTTCATTTGTTCTTTGTCTAACATTTCATTTGGTCATCATTCTTCTTTCCTTGCCACTTATCTTTGCAACCACAAGTTTTTGGTTTGTGTAAGGATAGTTTTATATTTTCTCCTTTCCAATCATGTCAAACCAAAATTCATTTGGTGTGGAATTTCCAATTTCGGCTCCCAGGTATCTCAGAAAGGTTAATAAGTGACCAACAAATCTCCTTATTCAACAATAAATCTATCTTCTTACCAAACACTCCCTTGTGTGGTTGTTCTCTCTTCCTCACAAATCACTTTTGTCTTCCTCTTTTTGTTTCACTTGTTCTTTGCCTAAAATTTTGTTTGACCATATTTTTTCTTGCCTTGCCACCAATATTGGCTACCCTAAGTCTTTGGTAGGTGGAAATGAAGGGATTTCATTTTTTCCTTTCCACTCATGCGAAGCAAGGTGGGAAACCCAAAAATCATTTGGTATCCTCACTTATTTCTTGTTCATGGATCAGATTGCCAATTTTGGCTCCGAATCAATCTAAAAAAATTAAGTGGTGACTAATACTTCTCCTTATTTGAAAATATGTTTGTCTTCTTACCAAACACTACCTTGTGTGGGCATTCCCTCTTTCTTGTAGCACGTTATGGTTATCCTCTTGTCGTTTCACTTGTTCTTTGCTTGTTTTTTCATTTGGGCATTTACCTTCTTTCCTTTCCACTTATCATGGTTTTTAGTATATAGAATGATGGAATTTCATTCTCCTCACCACTTGTGTCAAGTAAGGTGGGAAACTCCAATTTTTTTTGGTTCTCTCACTTCTTTCTTGTGTGGGTGGGATTTCCAACTTTGTCTCCCAAGTCATCCAAGAAAGTTAAGTTGTGACCAATACTTATATTTATTTGAAATATTTTTGTTTTATTACTAAACACTCCCTCATGTGGTTTTTACCCCTTCCTTTTTTTATCACTTTGGCCTTCCTCATGCCACTTCACTTGTTTTATTCCTAGTGATTCATTTGTGCATCTACCTTCTTTCCTTTCCACTCATCTTGGAAACCCCAAGTTTTTGGTACATGGAAAGATTTCATTTTTCCTATTATCAACCCCCATATTATGTTTTCCCTTGTATCTTCCCCCACCCCCACCCTCATACCCTCAACTCCCACTTGCATACCCTCATGTATGAGGGTGGATGTTTTCCCTATTATCTCCCCCCACCCCCACTCGACATGGATAAAAAAGTGCAATATCTTGCTTTGCTCCAAAGGATTTTTTATTGTTCAATTTTATGATCATGTTGATTATAAAATGATGTTAACTGAGGAGGGTCCCTAGTTTTGGGGAAGTGCGGTACCTTTTATTATGAATTGTTGCTTATCTATTTTTTAGGATATTGGGAATCAAATAGCTATAGCAGGATTGTGCACATATGATCACATATGTGTTGAGATAGATCTTAGTAAGGGTATTCTAGAAAAAATGATTCTCAATTGGAAAAATTTAAACACTCAGGTCTTGGATTAGGAGAACACAACATTCCGCTATCAAATATGTGAACTTCCTAGACAATTACAAGCTACTTATACTCATGCTTGAGCACATCCTCCCAAGAAAAATGGGACAAAATCAAAATCAAAAGGCTAGAATTTTCTAGATAATGAAAATGATCAAAAGAATGTGGTAACTTGGCAATTGCAAGTGTCAATTGAGGAATACCATACTTCCTTAAGGGATAGAGTAGAAGTTATGGATACAAAGATTTCCTCCTTAAGGGAGATAGTTGTCCCTAAAGCCTCTCTAGGTGGAAATAACAGACAACATGATATTGAAACCTTTGATTATCCTTTATGATTCCTAAACCTTCTGACTTACAATTAGTTACTCTAGCTTCTTTTTTAGAGCGGTGGAAAGAGGTTAAAAACAAAAAGGGGGAAAGGGAAGGATTCGAGATACAATTTTCAAATTTTACTCTTGTAAGTGTATTTTTCTCATATACTCTTGTAAGTGTTGTATGCACTTGTACTTCTTTTGTATTGTGCTTTTAGCACATGAAAAATGTGATTTCTTTCAAAAGTGGAATTGAAATTGTGATTTCTTTTCTTGAATTTTTTTTAGATTTTTCTTAGTTAAAAACATGATCTTAAATCTCTCTCATAATCATTTTATCTATTAGAACTATAAATTGAAAAAAATTAAAATCTATACCCTTTAATAGACAACCAACATAGATCCATCTTAATCTTGGATCTATTTATCACTAAGAGGGATATAAAAGAAACAAAATAGTAAATTTTTATGTACTTAAAAAATATTGGTTATGTCATGTCTTTTTTTTATTAGGTTTTTATTATATGGTTGTCATTTTTTTCACATTCACATAAGGAATATCAACTTTTCTTTCATTGTAGTTTACTAGGATTATATTATTTTACACATATCATCCATAGAACATTATGATAATGATGATTACAATCCATTGAGACTAGTTTTAGTCTATCTAGCCACACGAAAAATTATAAAGGATTAATTGGTTTGTTTTAATATTGTGTTTTATGAGTGAAAACACTGGAGAGAAGCTTTCCTAAATCTGCATGGTTTTGATGAGTTAAAAAGTTATGAAGATCAGTAACGTTACAAATATTTTTAAATCAAGTTCTAATGTGAGCATATGAAAGGAATTAGAAGAGAAAGTTCTTTGCATCCTCTACCCTCTTAATATCACAAATATGGAAAAATATTTCATCCCTCAACATTTTTTCCAATGCCCACTTTTACTATTAAGGTTCATGAGAGTTTGCTCGTATTTTAGAAATGCTGATTTTATTCTTTAAGATAGCTATAGTAGAAACAAAATTTTGATCTTATAGCTTGGGGTTAATGATCTCTTTGTAGTACAATGTTTTTTTGTTATTCACTATTTCTTCATTGCACCACAATTTCTCTTTAAATTTACTAGTTGTGATGTTGTATTTAATGGTATCAATAATATGTAGAGTGCCCCCCTCATCTACTCTCGAATGGTTGATACAAGAATTAAATTTAACATCTTTATGCCACCCTCTCTTATGTTGCAAGTGAATTTGATTTAAAATTGAAGCAATGCTAGGAAGCCTCTTGTCTTTCATGTTAATTATCTTGTATTTGTCATTTTGTTGGAACAACAAGGTTTTATAGTTCATCAAAACTCTGGACCTTCTGGAGACAAACACTCAACAATTGATTAGAAGAGTTGATGCAGTGGATAACTAGCTAGCTAATTGGTGGATTAACTAAGGAATAAACTATCCAATTGACTAAGAATTCAATTGGTTGGACCATTATAATAGAATAGTCAACTATGGAACATAATATGATGGAATCAAGGAGGTCGTTATGTGTTATGACCAAAGTATGTGGACCTAGTCTTCCTCACTGAAGGAAATTTATTACATCTTGGTGCTATAAAGGGATGGCCATAACCTCAAGGGTTCCTTGTTCATGTACAAAATGTGAGATCTCCCCCCCATTAAATTTGGGGAGGTCACGAGTTCAACTCTCTTGATCCCTTTGGGATTAGGATTCATAATCAGGGCCAATGATTTATTCCATGAATCATGGGGAAGTACTCAGAGGGTTTCATATGATGATTTTCCTTGGAAAAAAAAGGATGGTCATATGGGTTGCTCTAAACAATAATCTCAAATTAATCATGTGTGTGATTAAGTGTTGTACTGATGTCTCTCAACACCAACACTTCTTGGAATAATTAGCTATCTTATCTATATAATTCCTTGATTCTCCAACATGGTATTATATTTGTTGGTTTGAGATGCAACATGTTGTCTATAAGTTTTTTAGAGGTTGTCATGTAGATGTGCTCTATTGAGTCACATCTATTTGTTTGATTGAATCAAGGTTATAACTTGTAGAATATATTAGGGTTTAGATATATAGATCAACATTATGGATTCCAAGCAAGATCCTATGATTTTGAATGGCCACAAATATGTAATATGGACACAAGACGTGGATACCTTACTAAAAAGTAAGGCACTTTGGCAATTTTTGAAGACTGTAGCCCCAAATGTGAAGGATATTCAATAGAATTTTACCATTGATGGTAAAAATTATGAAGTTGTAGAAGTAATTACCACCTACATTTCAAGGGGGATTATATTTCATACAAGAGGGATCGATTGTCCTCATTAGATCTCAAAAGGGTGAAGAATTTATTTGATAAGATGAATGAAAGTTATGTTATGCAAATTGAGAAAGAGTTGATCTCTATGGACCCTACCTCCTTTGAGAGAATTGAAGACTACTTGGATACTATTAAGGAGATGCAATTAAAGTTGGGTGATTGCGGAAAGGATTTTCCAAAGAAAGATGGTCATCTCATTGAATTGATCCTCGTAGATTTGAAGACACTATATGATATATTTTATTTGAAATTTTTTGCTAGTTGGGCATGTATAAAGAAGATGGTATGGATAATACATTTGAATCTTTCCATGGATTGCTAATCATGGCACACACAAAAATGTTATAATGAAGGAAAATCAAAATTCAAGCAATAGGTCCATCTATTGAAGGATAAAGGTTGGAAAAACTATATCAAAAGAGGTTGACAGTGCAACCAAGAGAAAATTCAGGATGCTATCAACTAGAACGAATGTGATGAGAAAAATTTGATCAATAAAGGTAGAAATAAGTCATGGCACTATTATGGAAAATTGGGACACATGGAGAAGGCTTGTTGGAAAAAAAACTAGAGATCTACAAGAGAATGTCAAGAACCTTGATGGAGACATGTCGATTGGACTATTGTTCAATGCTCAACCATTGAATTCCATAAGGTAAGATAGAAAAATATATGTTTTATGCTAATTCTTATCATACCTTGCATGCTCATACTGCACAAAGTGAGTGGAAATTCGATTATGGTTGTACTATAAGACCTCTCCTAATGATGACTATTAATTAACTATTATAACTACCAGTAATTATGCTAATCAAACCAAAATTTTGAAATTGGATGTTATATGTAAATTTTATGTATGTTAGATTATTTTCTAGCACAATAGATATAATTTCACCATTTTCATCTAATGCAACAACTAATTCGCTACTTGTAATGATTATTCATAAAAAAAATTGAAATTTAGTTAAACATCTTAAATCAAGTAAAGATATTAAATCTACCTCCACATCTAGTCGATTTAGCAATCCAATAGTCCAATATTCTAATCTTTAGCGATATTGTTACTTCTAGCAAACTAGCAGCTCATGTGCTAGTTCTAGGAAACTTGTGGGGTTTCGTAGCCTTCTATTCGCGCAACTATAACAGAAACAACACAGTGATAAAACCTTCAAGTTTCAAACTCAACCTCAAGGTTCTAGTTCTAGGTATCAACAACCCAATTTTCTTCCAAGTATCAACAATCCCTTCTATCATCTCCAAAATCCCTTTTTAACAAGTTTTTCCAACTACCTTTCCTTCCTAAGAAGGACCTTAGGAAGGTCATAATAACATAAAATAATAATTTACCTACCAACACAAGTGATCTGACAACCCACTCAATAAGTAAAGTTCTCACATTTTATTCAATTCATACCTTGTAAGTCTAAATATAATAAAATATCCATTTATCATAAATACTTGAAAGCAAGATCAATTCCAATCATGTTAGTTTATATTTGGTAAGAATTAATTAATCAAATTCTAAAATGAAATTAAAATGAAAGGTAAATCAACCTAAATGAAATGTAGTCAATACAATGAAAGGCTAATTATAATAATATATAATAGCCCTTACTGCACCCATCATGCATTAACCATCAATAATAACAATATTTTAATAGCTAATATATATTAATTGATATTAGTGTATGTGTGCAAGGTATGCATGCGTGGCCAGTGTACACATAGCTTATGTGTGCACTAAATATAACCATCACCACCTCTAATGCATAGTTCATGAATGCTCATAACCAGACATGTAACATGATATTATAGGAAACACAATATTATACAATCATAGTAACTAAGTCCAATACATTAATACCAATTGAAAATTATACTTAGATTTACCTTTAATGAATTAAACAAATGATTTAAATATGAAAGGAACAAAGTACAAAATTAAAGTGGCATCTCTAATTCGCAAAAAAAAATTCTTCCTAATTTGAATCATTCTTCCTTCCTAACCTACTTCCATCTTCCACTTCCTATATGTCTATTGGCGCATCAACTATTTTTGTCTAACCGCATATATAACTCATAACCAAAAGCGTCGACTAAATAAACCTAACTTCCCCAATAGGAAAGCAATAGTCACCACCACACAACTTAGGAAGTGTGGCTTAACATGACCCTCTCATGATTCTGGGTTCCAAAGGATAAACTATGGGTAATACCTCCACCCCTCCTAATGGAACTAGGGTTGACACCCTATCAATAATCACAATGTGTTTCTACTGTTGTTCTTATAGTTGCGCCATCGAATGGTCAATTCAGGCAAATTGTTTTTCTATAAAAACCTACAGTAACCCACATATCATATAAATGGGTTGACTAAAAATTAATTAATTAATTAATGTGTCATAGCTTACCCTTTTCTCATTCGATGTTAACGACATTAGGATTATTTTAGTATGGTGAGTCTCTAGCAATTACTTAGCCCCTCTAACCTATGTGTTAGTCTCATCAAAACATAAGATCATGCATAAGATTTTATTGTTTCCAAGTAATTACCAAGTTACCAATTGTCAAGTGATGTAAACAAGCTAATATATCATCATGTGCATGGCACCCATTTATTGATTTAATCATAATGTAAATTGGTATCCATGTACCCTATCCTTTTATTTAGAGTTTGCATGTTGGTAGTAAATTACACAATTGTCATCATTAATTACGTAAACAATAAACTTAAAACATAACTTATGCATATATGTAGATCCATAAATCCACGAATATGGTTTTCTTGATTTAGCTAAGTCCAATAGATAATATGCATAGAAATAAAAAATAGGTCATAATGTTGTTTAACTGTCAAGTCAAAATAGGGAGCATTATATACACCCACCCTTAGGGACACTTCATCCTAAAATTATAGTAAAAAAAGTGTGAAATAATCATGATGCATGGAATGGCATGTGTTAGGTATATCACTTTTCTTAATTCTAAGTTGATGATAGCCTGATCTCAAATCGATCTTTGAGAAAAATTCCACCCCTTTCATTTGATCGAAGAAATCATCAATTCAAGGTATAGGGTACCTATTCTTCAATTTGGATTTGTTCAAATCTTTGTAATCAATGCACAGTCACAAAAAACAATCCTTATTCTTGACAAAGATTAATGGTGCAACCCAAGGCAAAATATTGGGTCTCATGAGTCCTAGATTCAATAGGTCCCTCAGTTGCATTTTCTACTCACAAATATCGAGAGTTGTCATCCTATAAGGTGTCTTGGAGATTGGCTCATTAGACCCAATATTTTTCTTTAGGGTTCACCATTAATATTTGTTAAGAAGAAGGATGATTATTTGTGACTATGAATTGATTACAAATATTTGAATAGAGTTGCAATGAAGAATAAGTTACCTATACCTTGAATTGACAATCTCTTCGATCAAATGAAAGGGGTGGTAGTTTCCTCAAATATCAATATTTGATCATGCCATCCTCAACTTAGAATTAAGGAAGGAGATATACCTAAAATCACCTTTTGGACATGATTTGAGCACTATTAGATTATAGTGGTGCTCTTTGGTTTGACCAAATTTCTAGTTGTATTCATGAGTATCATGAATTGAGTGTTATATAAGTACTTGGATTGCTTTGTGCAAGTCTTGTTAGATGATATTCTCATATATTCTAGGAATGAGAAGGAATGCGAGGAGCAATTGTTGTCAATGCTAACATGTTTAAGAGAACACAAGATGGTAATTTATCAAAGCATTATTTCTTTCAAAGGAGATTCACTATCTTGGTCATAATGTTTTTTAGTTGCAAGTCAAAATATGGGGGATTACATCTACACACCATGTGGCTAATAATGTTTCCCTCTTTTCTTCATTAAGTGAAGCTACATAAAAAAATATTTGTAGAAAATGATTATGAAATTATTGTTGTTGGTTGTGGTGACATTTAATCTCAAAATGGTGTGATCACTAATGTGCATCATGTACCTATCATGATTGTTAATTTACTATCGATACCCCAACTTATCTAGATTGGCAAGAAAGATGAATTCTAGCCAGATCAATTCATTGTGAAAGACATGAACAACAATTGGGTAGTTATTGTTGAAGGGTTTCTTTATCAAAAATATTGATGGTACAAGTTTCATGATGTTGCTAAGTGAGACTGTAGATTAGTTTCACTAATATCTAAAACCAACAACCAAAGCAGAGTTTGGCATGAACAATTCAAACATTAAAATTTTCAAAGCTAAAACTAATGGTGAAATATAACATGTATAATGGACTAACTAATTTTTTTCCTTTGATGGAGTATGTAAAGGCTGTGTGCTTGGTAAGCATCATCAAGCTAACCTTCAATCAAGGAAAACATGTAGAGAAAAGACTTACTAGAACTTGTCCATAGTGGTATATGTTCCCTAAACAAACCAGCACTAGCAGATATGAGGTATTTTTTGACCTTCCGTGTTAGTAAATCCTCCCTACGGATAAGTAGTACTCCTTTTGGACAAAAGTGGGCTCCCTAGACACCTAATCCAAGACAGAAAATAAACATATGGTTGCTAAAATATCCTAGATCTAGTCTATACATAAGCAAACCCAAGCAGTCATAAGCATAAGAATGGTGAGAAGGGTAGATGTCCTACCTCATTCTTGAAGGTTATCCTCGTTGCTCCTTGTTGATCCAACTCCTAGATTGCATATCCAAGGTGATGAACCTGCATACAAAGACAAGATACAACACCTCTTGATGCACCAAGTGTATTAACTAAGTTCTAATTACCAATTGGAAAACACATTCATAAATCTATCCAAAGAGACATGAACATGAGAGAATATGTCAAGTTTTATACTAGAAAGAAAATCATGAACAAATATATACCTGACTCTATAGCAACATGTCCTTCAGAATATTCTTCCAAATCCCTTTGACCACCCTAATATCATAAGGACCACCTCTCTAATATTTTTCCATGTATGTGAGCCAAGGCATGAGGTACTCTTTATAGGATGGAGAGGCTAAACCACTTGAGAGAAATAATTGGATCAAGGGAGGATAAGGTGGATCAATGGAGATTGAGGTTACCTTAAATGGAAATGGAGATATATTTGAAGGATAGAGTGATCCACCTAATATCAAGCTAAAATCTTGTCCCAAAAATCAAGGCAAGAAGGCTATAACATGACTATGGCTCTCCTAGCACTAAGCACAGAGAAAAAAATTTAGGATTTTTTCTCCCCTAGAGGGATGCAAGGAGAGACATACATGCAATTTTCACTCCCTGGGAAACTAGGAGTGAGCGATACTCTCCATCAAGGCTCAAGATAGGGTTTGGTGAGGTGGTTCTTCAACCTCCAAATGTCAAGGGACCTTCGCAAACATGATTAGGGACTAGCTAGACCATAATATGATGGCCCTTAACACACCTAGGGAACATCACAACTCATGTTTCTCATGGTGACAAACCATATCAGGTCAGAGGTGACAATTTGAGGTACAAGAGGTGCCCCCAAAAGTGTGAGGTCAGAAAGGATCTGATGAATTAGATACTTTACCAAGACATAAGTGTAAAGGGTATCTAGAAGAGAGCCGAAAAGCAGTTGCGAACAAAGATCAATAATTACAACTATATCATCCCCGAGGTAGGAATAACTATGCTTGGAATAAACTGACTCAAAGCATGGATGCCAACAAATACATTGCAGATCCATGACAATATTGACTCAGGTTGCGACCACCAATATACAATGTGGATCTATACCTAAAAAATGGTTGAGGATAGATCATGGCTACAAAAATACAAGGTAGATCCATGATAAAATAATGACACAACCACAAACCAATGCAAAGTGGGTCTATGTGACAGTACATCAGTCAGGTCACCAACATGATGTCCATGTGGGAACCTACTAACAGAAATATCCATCGCAACCTAGGTAAAGTACATAATAACCAATCCCTAAAGTATTCAACCCGATCCTAAAATGATATGATTCCAGCCATGAAAATAAAGGTGTTAGATTCACACATGGTATAAACCACTTGATTACCAATCAATGGTGTGAACCGTTAACAAGAGTGAGGGAAATCACCAATGACGACAATGACTCCCAAGGTATCCAAATACATTCCAATGAATGTGAATAGATGAGCTGAAGTTGAACATTCATGGAACCAGCTGTTCAAAGGACAATGATGTAAACCTAGTGTCGGAAGCAAGGAAACATGTCAATAAGGCATGCAGGACCCAAGGTACTGAATGGTTTCTAAGTTTGATTCTTGGATGATGTGTTGGAGTTGACAGGAACAAACTTGTTGAAGGAGGTCCATGATGTATCCCACATCATCGGCATGAAACCGACACAGGAAAGTGATATAAAATGGTGGATCAAATGAGTATAGAATAACACAAGGATGAAAAGGTTGAAAATACTGTAGATAGGTTGAATCAAGTTAACTTCCCTTGAACATTGGATGGCAAGACAAGTGACTTGGAAGCATTGAATCAATGAGGCAGATACCAAAACATAATGCGATAATGACTGAGGCATTATTCAGATGACCCAAAGGAGTACAATGAATCATGGAATTTGGTATGACTCAGAGGAAAACATATTACCCAATTGTAAGGCAATATTAAAATAGGTGCCATGTTCAAGGTTGACAACAAGTTGCCATAAGACTTTCCAACAAGACTGACCTATTTTCCCAATTCCCCCCCCATCATGATCGATGAGTACCTCTTTGTTTTTTAACAAGCTTGAAGAGGATAACAAATGCTTGGTATAACTGATCTTAGATAATTCCCTCAACATATTTTTAACGAACCTGAAGAAGGAGGGGTTTGTTCCCATATGGGCCCTTCGATGCATAGTTTTACAAGTCCAAAGAAGGTAAACTCGATGATATTTTCACATTTAGAGAGTCTGAAAAGGATTGAAAGAAGACTCCAAAATGGCTCTTTTTTCGTAAAATTAGTCTCCTCACCCGAAAAAGGATAAAACAATGTGAGAGAGAACTCTTCTAGTCAATGACAGACCAGAGTATTCAATTTTTTGTAAATAGTCCAAATGGTCCAAAAAGGGGTAAACTATCACCAACTAGACATCCTTTCAAATACTTTCATGACCGTGAAAGAAACAAGTTCACTCGATAATATTTTCATGTTTAGGGAGTCTGAAAAGGGATATTAACGAGAACTCTAAGGGGTTCAATTTTTGTATATAGTCTAACTAGGTCAAAAAATGGATAAATTATCACTCGAGAGATGAATTTGTCATGGTTGATAATCGAGTATGACAAAGATTAAAGGTAAACTTGGCACAATTCATTTTCTATGAATAGTCTAGTGAGACTGGATAAAGAGATAAGCCTATACTCGTTAGACACTTCCTCATTATTTTACGAGTACAAGAAAAGAAGACTAAATTCGACACCTTTTTACTCACTTTTAACAAGACTGAATATGGTATCAAAAGCACTTTGAATCTTTTTTCATGTTTTAAATAGAGCATGAAAAAGTAAAAATTAAGCTCAACACCTCTTACTATTTTTAACGAGCTCCAAGATGGGTGAAAATAATAGTCAAGTGGCTGCTTCATTTTTTAACAAGCTTGAAACTGAGAATGGACTATACTCGGAACATCTGCTTCATTTTTAACGAGATTGAAACTGAGAATGAACTATGCTCGAAACATCAGCTTAATTTTTTAACGAGCTTGAAATAGAGAGTGAACTATGCTCGGGACGGTTGTTTCATTTTTTAAATAACTTGAAGTCGAAAATAAACCGTGCTCGATATGATACCCAATGGTGGGTTTATTTCCAAAATGATATCCATAGGTCAATACTTTGGGTGATACCCATGACTGGATTTTCTCAAAACATGATGTCCATAGGTTGGAACTTTCCCCCCATCATGATCAACAAAATCTAGTGGCTTAACTCTAGTATGATGTCTAGAGGTTGGAGACATGCCCCCCAAGCTTCGTTTCGTCTGTTGACTCTTCTACTTCACCCAATTATACTCCTGGATACTAATAGGAATAGGTTCTCCAGAGGAGGAAGAAGAAAGAGGATCAAGTGACACAGGAGGATGAAATGAAGGTTTAGGTACTAATTCTGGTGTAAGAATCGACTCAATGGGAGGGGGGTCTATTTCATTTTTAACAAGCTTAACATACACAATGAACTATGCTCGTAATTATATGTTTCATTTTTTAACAAGATTGACACAGAAAGCGAACTATGCTCGTAATTATCAATTTCATTTTTTAACGAGCTTGACACAGAAAGCGAAATATGCTTGTGGTCCTTGGCCATGGCTTCCAAGAGGTATCCATCGGATGGAAGAACAATACTCTGGAAATAATACATGCCAATAGAGTCGATAGGGGTAATAGGGGGGAGATCAAGATCCAATTCCCTCATTGAAGGTTTCACCATGTCAACTACGGGATCTAAATTAAGAGATGTTGAGCTTACAGTGAGAGGCTCTTTGTTAATAGATATTGAAGACATGGGAGATAATGCCACATAATTAACCTATGGCAAGGAGGATACCACATGAACGTAAGCAACAACAGTCATAAATAACGTATGACTGTTGACCATCCAAGGAATTTGGATGGTCAACAATAAATGGGACTAACCAATGAAAGTTGATCGATGGTCACTATTCTCCCATAATGGGGAAAACACATCACTCGAAAGAGTGTAGACATGATATATTTCATGGCATGGACATAGTCATGCCCCAGGTGTAAATTAAAATACAAGGGGCCTCAGACAACTATGACATTTATATAGACACTTTTTCCTCCTAAGGTGATGGATAATTGAGGAAGAATCCCTAATGGTTCACTATATCTTTTATTAAAAGCCAGTGGATGATTAATGTCCAACACAATATCAGGAAAACTTACAACTTGCTAAGCAGTTAAGGATAAAATATTAATAGAGGAGCCTTCATCTATGATAGTGCGATATATGCACCTATCAAAATCCCACATGATGCTTTAAAAAGGCATGTAGGAAGGAAGAGGAGGCTCTGCTAGCTTGTTCCAATCAAAGGAAATGACCTCAATACTTGGAGGGGGTTCCATTTAAATAGGTGAAATGTATCCTTATCTAGAACAATCTGAATTAACAAATAAAACATTATTGGTATTTGATTCACTCTCCAAGAGAAGAGTGGGGTCATCCGAATATCGATTCGTATCGACTACTTCATCAACTAGAGGTTGGGTAGGGGAGGAATCTTTGGAAGAAATTGAAGGTTGTTGGGAAACAACACTGTCTTCCAACGATTGTGAAGCCTCCCTTATACGAGGGAAAAGGTAAGTATAATGAATTCCCTTGCATAACTTACAAGGGAACCTGACTTTAACCTTTTTACCCCCAACCTTATCATCATTGGTCGATGGACCGTCACTAGCATGACCTAAAAAGTCCGGTGACATAGGTTGTTTGGAACCTTTGGACCACACTTCTAAAACCTTTGGAATATTAGGGCAATGATTAAGAAGGTGGTCACCCTTACAAATCCTATAAGGAAACTTGGGTTTGATACCTATGATTTTAGGCTTCTCAACGTTATCAATATTTACAGCTTGATTAATAGTGGTTGGTTGATTCCCCCCTTGCTTATTTTTCTTCTTCATATTCTTCCTTTTCTTCTTCTTCTTAGCCTCCTAGTTACTAGGATTAAGGCTTTCACAAGGCGAGGAAGAACAAAGGGAAGAAGACACAATGGGTGAAGAAGGAAAGGGGTCAATAGAAGGTTGATGTGCTTGAGGTGGAGGTCTTGCAGTCGAGGCCCCGAGAGCATTGGGGATCATCGGAATGGAAACCAACCATATTGATAACCCTATAATGAATCTGGGAAGATTTAATATAGCAATGTAAGGAGGACCAATGTTTCCAAAATAAGGGAAGAGGTGAGGATCCCCATACAAAGGGGTTCCTTGACTAGTAGGCTCCAGAATTGTTTCCATGGACATGGAATCAACCTAGGGTCTGCTAAATCAAAGAGCACACACTACCAAAATCCCTATAATATAAAAATAAGAAAATAAATCTCTTGTAACACAGAGAAAGGAAGTAAGGATCTTCCGGAGATAGGAGATGATACCATCAACGAAGAAATGAGAGACAGTTACCCACAACTACTATGTAATGGACTTTAAAAGGTGAAAGTACTGGATGCAACCAAGTACCCTCCTAAGGTGCCAAAGTCGTGTGTTGTACATTTTTCTCGTGTACTAATAGTACCACCATTGTAGTCACCTCGGAAGGTAACCTAGGAAAAGCAACTAAGGCTACCACTTCACCCTTGGTGGTTGCATGGAATAGTCATGGGAGAGGAATTCTACGATTGGGAAGGGAACGCAAGACAACTGGCTTAGACCTGAAGCAACTCAGATAATGGTTTCACCCCAACGAATTTCCACTACTAATATTACTCTCTAAATTGCATAACCCCACCAAGAGAGAATGTTGGGGACCGATCCGAGCACTCTTCTTGACTTCTCCTACCACATGACACATGTGTTAGTGGATATTTCCCAATAAGAACTTCATGTTACTAATGGATATTCACTCATTAGTGTTCCTAGTTTTGTTTCAATAGACTTGGGTAATTTTCTCTCCGCCCTACAACGAAGGCCCCAAAATACTAGACTTGTTAGTTTTCTATAAAAGAAAAAAGTCTAATTGATTTTAGATTACATTCCTTGTTCCTATTTATGGTTGTTTATTACTCAATAGGGTAATCGAAAGTGGAATAGATGGTGTTTTGACTCAACTCTAAACCATGCACCAAAAAATGAAATGCAAAGTCTTCATTTTTTATGAACACCAGCTATGGTAAAGAAGAGAGTATTTTTTCTTCCCAAATGCATATACCCAATGCAAGAAACATGAATCACCCTTTGAATGCAAAATATGATTTAATATATGATTAAAAGAGACTGTAGCATACATAATTCATTCTTGCAAAATGCAAGTTACTTTTCTTCAAAATGCAAGCTCAAAAATGCCCAACCCACTAACTAGAATGCAGTCACTTTTTATTTTCCAATGCTTTCAATCACACCAATACTAAACTCAAAAAGTAGAATGCAAATTTTTTTGTTTTCTTGTTTTTCCATGAACTTTGAATTGCACAAAAGGTTCTAAAAACTTCTTTTTTTCTTTCAATTGAAATGAAAGGACTAAATGACACTTAAAAGAGGTCCAAAAGAAAAGAAGATGAAGAAAACAAGCACTCAAGCAATCAAACAAGAGCTAAAAAGAATCCAATAAAAGATATGTCTTTGACTCTTGCAAACTCAAGGAAACCAAACAATGAAAAAGAGGTCCTTTTGAAACATTCTAAGTTCAATCCAAACAAAATGAGATGGTAAGGAATAGTTAGGATAGGGATATAATATTCTGGACTTGTAAAGGATTGGTAATTTCACCCAAACAAAGACAAATAGAAAATTTGAATGTAAAAATCCCTAGTCACACTTCAATTCCCAAACAAGTCTAATAGGTCCCAAATTTTCCCAAAAATGGTTTGGGATTTTCCAAACCAATGTTTTGAAGACTCAGATGTTGTTGGACAAGAGGAAATAGTCCACAAAAAGGTGTAGATACAACAAAGGATCAAGTTGGCCTATGTTGGTTTCATCCTTCCAAAAATTTATAGGAATCAAAAGACTTAAAAGGAAATCAAGTGATCCAGTTAAGAGTCCACACAACCTCAAACAAGTAGCAACATACCACACAAAAATATTAGAAGCAAATTCTAGAAAAAATCATCTAAAGTAGGGCTGGGAACTACCCCAAATGGGGGATTTTCGATCCTCTAGGAATGCAAATAGAGCGATAGAATGGAATTTTAAATCCCTGGGAAGCTATAGGGAGGGTGACATATTGGTAATTTTAATCCTGAGGGTCTCTTTGGGGGAGTGACAGAGTCCCGTGGTAAAAAAATTGACTAATCTTGCCCATATCTGAGGTTGGATGAGGTATGAGGTTCACTGTACTTCTTGGTAATGACTACAGAAGGAAAAAATTCAACACAAAATCACACTCAAAGATATCTTTATGGTCCAAATAAAATCTCAAAGGTTTGAAAACTAGGGAAATCCCCTAGTATGGTCGCTAGTTTCCATGTTAGGAAATCCTCCCTACGAATAAGTAGGAATCCTCTTGGACAAAAGAAGGTTCCCTAGACACCTAATCCAAGACAGAAAATAAACAAATGGTTGTTAAAATATCCTACATCTAGTCTATACACAAGAAAAACTAAGCAAACATAAGCATAAGAAGGGTGAGAAGGGTAGATATCCTTCCCTAGTCCTGAAGGTTGTCCTCGTAGCTCCTTGTTGGTCAAGCTCCTAGCTTGCAAATCCAAGGTGATGAGCTTGCACACAAAGATAAGAGACAACACCACCTGATGCACCAAGTGTATTAACTAATATCTAATTACCAATTGGGAAACACATTAATAAATCTATCCAAAGAGACATGAAAATGGGAGAATATGCCAAGTTTTGTATTAGAAAGAAAAGCATGAACAACATGAACTAATTTATACCTGACTCTGCAACAGCATGTCCTTCAGACTCTTCTTCCAAATCCCTTTGAGCACCCTAAGATCATAAGGACCACCTCTCTAATATTTTTCCATGTATGTGAGCCAAGGCACGGGGTCCTCTTATAGGATGGAGAGGTTAAACCACTTGAGAGAAAGATTTGGATCAAGGGAGGATAAGGTGGATCAAGGGACATTGAGGTTAACTTGAATGGAAATGGAGAGATATTCGAAGGATAGAGTGATACACCTAGTATCAAGCTCAAATATTGGCCCAAAAATCAAGCAAGAAGGCTATAACAGGACTGTCGCTCCCCTAGCACTGAGCACAGAGCGAAAATGTTATTTGATCCCCTAGAGGCATGCAAGGATCGACATACATGCAATTTCCACTGCCTGGGAAACTGGAAGGGAGCAATAATATCCATCAAGGCTCAAGATAGGGTTTGGTGAGGTGGTTATTCAACCTACAAATTTCAAGGGACCTTCCCAAACATGATTAGGCACTAGGTAGACTATAATATGATGGACCATAACACACCTAGAGAACATCGCAACTCATGTTTCTCATGGCGACGAAGCATATCAGGTCAAAGGTGACAATTTGAGGTACAACACCTTCATTAATGGTTTTTAGGGGTACACTTCGATATATTTCTTGAAGAATAAGAGTCATGTCTTTGAAAAGTTCAAGGAATTTAGGGAATTAGTTAAAAAACAATGCAACCAATCTATGAAATATTTAAGGTCAAACAATGGCGGAGAATATGTGAGCATAATGTTTGA
Source organism: Larix kaempferi (assembly GCA_027924585.1). Lineage (NCBI taxonomy): Eukaryota > Viridiplantae > Streptophyta > Pinopsida > Pinales > Pinaceae > Larix > Larix kaempferi. The sequence goes on along the minus strand of BSBM01000195.1, from coordinate 6,313,700 downwards.
AATTTATCTATCACAACATGGTATCAAGATGTTGGAATTGATATGTACCTCAGGTATCTCATCAAAATGGAGTCATGTAAAGAAAAAAGTAGACTCTGGTTGAAATGACACAATGTTTGCTTCAGGCCAAAGGTTTTCCTACTAGCTTTTAGGTACAAGTTGTTTAATGTTCAAAATACCTATTAAACCTTATTATGATTAAAGTTGTCTTTGATATGAATCTTGTTAAGAAATGGAGTGGAAGGAAAACTTTAGTCAAATAACTTACAATGTTTGGATGTATAATTCTAGCACCGGTGCATTATAATAATTGTAGCACTAGTTCTTACAAACGATTAAAATGCACCGATCCCTTATCAGAATAGAATATCTAGTGCTTTACATTACATGTCACATAGATTCCTATGAACTATTAAAAATCATCAGTGCTTATGAACTATTAAAAAACACTGATGCGATAACTGGAGCAAAATGCCCCGGTGCAATAACTAGAGGAAAATGCATCGGTAAAGTTGACCAGGACAATGACTAATGCTATATTTTAAAAATTAACGGTGATAGTGGTCGGTATACATTAGCGCACCAGTGCAACATTATAGAAAACGCATTGGTGCTACATTGTCCAAAAAGCATCGGTGGGATTAATAAGATCAGATGCACAAGTGGTTATTTTATGTTTGGTGAATAGTGGCTACTAACATCGCACTGGAATATATATATTTTATTTTATTCCATTATTCATCAGAAATTGAAATACTTTTTATAGTAGCATTCATTTAAAATTTTATTATTGCAAATCGATATGATGTTTGGATTAATTTGTTATATCATAAATTTTTGCATCTATTGTAGTATTTAATCATCCATATATTTAATTACTAATGTAACATTTCATGACATTGGATAATGCAATAGAATAAAAAACTTGATGTTATTGTATATCAATAAGAGGCCCTTTGTCATACAAAATGGGACAACATAAAGTCCACAATAATCATGAAAATGTCACCATGCACGTAATTGTTACATTGTAACCCGTTGACTTTCTATTGGGACACTATGTCCAGTACAATATACAAATTGTCTTATTTTCACAAACAATTATTTCAAAATATACAACAGCTTCCATTAACATCCAAAATTAATCATCATTCTTCGTTGGAACTACTATCAGTGCTCAAGCCACTTGCATGACTTGTGTTATTTGGACAAATGTTTTGTTGACTGCCTCGATTATTTTCCTCTTCTTCACCTTTCATCTATAAACATAAAAATAAAGTGTAATGGCTGTATCTACATTGTTGGGAATAATGAAAATTAAAATAGATAAATAAATGATTGTAAATTAGAATCAAAACTACTCGCAAACTTTGCTATCAACCGACCCCTTTTATCCTTGTTGTATTGTCTTATGTGTTGAATGGGTTCCATTTTTTCTTTTCTTTTCTGCAATAAACTTAAATGAAAATTAATATTTAGTGCTAAATTAATTAATTATATGTACATAATAGAAAAATTCAAATATTTCTTACATTTGAATCATGTTGCTATAAAGATGGCTCATTTTATGATGCAATTATGTCCATTTCCATTATCAATCCCTACATAACATTCAACATATGTGAATTGGATTGTTTGAAACATACTATCGAATATTCTTAACTACAGTATTACTCAAAATTCAAGAAAAAATTCATATTGATTTTTTTTGTATTCACCAAATTCATCCCTCTGTAACTTTTCCATCAAGGTTTTATGCTCTTCTGTACTTAGATTGAAAAGAATATTATCGAAATTCCTCATTATTTGGATCTACATGTCACACATTAACCAATAGTTTTTAGCTAAATTTATAAAATAATTCAAACATATTACTTTTATATAGAAATTACAAAGACAGGATTGGCAGGCGTGGTTGGAGTCTTCTTTGACTCTGAGGGAAACAAGCTGAAAGAATATGCATGGGGGATTGGAAGGAGGACTATTAATGGTGTGAAATGGATATCTTTAATCAAAGGATTGGATATATCCAGGAGTGATGGAATCGAGGACCTGGTGGTATTCGACGACTCGATGATGGTTGTAAGAGATGCAAGAAATTTGAAAAAGAACCGTAAGAACCCTGTCACCAACCATCTCTTAAAGTGCGTAGTTAATGATTATAAAGCTATCAAATTCCTTCATTTGATGAGATCTAACAACCAGCAAGCGGATGAAATGGAAAACATAGGAGTTGGTCTTGACTATGGAATCCTAGTTTGCAATAAAAAGGTTTATGAGAAGATTTGGGTTCCTTAATTTTACCTAACTTGCTTAAGATGGTAAGACACCAAATGTTCTTTTGCCTTGAGAGGAGGCTAAGATCCTTAGCCTGGAGCGTTCATAGCTTCACAATTCTCCATTATTCATCTTTGAGTTCTATCAGAAGACATGATATGGACAAAATCAGGGTCGTTTCAATAGTTTCAGACCCCCTTCGTGACAATACATTGGATTGGGAGCAGTTCACACAAAGGAGCCACATGGACAGCATGCAACGTATCAATGTAATGGGAAATCGAGGAGAAACCGGTTTAAATGATGAGAGTGGGTGCCCCATCCTCATTCATGTGAACCCGGTCCAAAAGAATACGAGAGGAAGCAGAGCAGAGGTATTTCGTGCATAGATGGGTGATTTTGTTTCTCCGTTCCTCGCTCCGGGTCTCTTCTCATCTCAATGTTTGCGGTGCAGGAATCCGCTAGAAAACAATGGGGGATTTGAAAGTGAGGAAAACCTGAAGACGCCCCGCCCCCTGTGAAGGAAGATGGCCATGCTATGGCACAAGCAAGCTCAGCTAATTTACAACACACCGTCCATGGCTCCTGTAAGCATGAGTCTTTGGGGTTTGGAAAGAGTCTGCATTGTTCTTCTGTTAGGAAAGATGGTGGCAGCAATGGGTCTGCGCGAATTTTTGACAGTCTCCCAGAGGAGGTCAAGAATTATATGAAGGACATGGAAATCCAAATCTGTCTACTTCGTGGGGAAAATCATGATATCAAGAGGGAAATATCTCATCTGTATACACTTGCACAAGATGCACATTCCGAGGTTTGAAGCAGCAGTAACAATATTAATGAGCAGTTCACTAACCTAGCAGAAGTTCTTGACAAGGGTTGTCCTTGTTTTGCCATCCTGGATGCTAAAATCATAGCTGTTCATAGCAATGTCAGGATTGTGGAAAAAAAACTTGATAGCATTCGAGTGAAAATCCGGCAAAGCAACCAAGAATTGCAAGGAGACATTGGAAGTTCGGTGGGAGGAAACGAATGGATTCAGGCCATCACTCCTCATCAGTAGTTCGAGTCTCGTTCCAACATTCTCTCTTCAGCATTGGTTTTCGGTTATATAGGTTTTCTTAGGAACTTTTTTGGTTCTTTCCTTGATATTTCAGAAGTATAGATTATTAGTTTTTTGGGTTTTGAAATTACTAGTAGCTCAAAGAGCTCTCAGGACAATCACTCCTTCTTTGCAATGTTTTGCTTTTGTACCCTACTTCTAGGGCAATTTGTAAGGAGATACAGTCTCCATAGAATAGGGACATACCATGACAATTACAGGCTAGTAAAAGATGAACACAGAGTCTTGGTTGTTCTTCTCTTTTGGGAATATTCTCTTCTCCGAACTTTGTAATCTTGTTTCTCATTTTATATAAAAGCTTCATACCCATTTCTGTAAAAAAAAAAAAATTACAAAGAACTTGCCTTCTTCGTGACTTTGGATGTGCTCCCATCATGTCGACCAAAATTATTGTTCATTGAACACTTATCATGCATTTTCTATCAATAAAAAACCTAGACCATTAAATAGAGAAATTATTAAGTATACTATATAGAATTTCGGTGTGTTTAAATATATGAAACACGCCATGGCTTGTCATACCATACTGCACCAGGACACAAAACATGAACACACTAGTGTGCTATCACAAGTAAAACACACCAACCAATGTGTAAGATTTTTTTTTAAATAAAAAAATTAACATGCCTGACATTACCTGTGTGCTATTACTATGAACACCCTAGTGTGTTTAAACAACTCGAATGAACCAAAAACTGCGTAAGCATTTTTTAAGTAAAAAAAACTAGCAAGGGCGATTGGGTTTCAGATTCGACCCAAGAATTGGTCCCACCATACCGAATGGCTTATGTATAAAACTACAAACCCATTAAATCTAGAATCCATAAAAATAAAAAATCCTAATTGTGAAACAATAAAGGGATTTAAACCATAAAATTTTGCAGCCACATAAAATGAAAGCAACAATAAATTTAAATAGGAAAATAAATAAACGATGCATTGTGATCAATAGTAATAATTTACAAACTTTAAATTTCTAATATGCAAGGTTTTGTTTGATTCAAAATACCTTAAAAAAATTGATCTTCAGAATTATCTAGTTGCTCCAAACCCCTCCCCAATAAATCTCTCTTCCAAAACTCTCCCCTCCAAATTTCGACAAAATAATGAAATAGTGATTAGGCTTTTTTTATTACCTTATAAAATGTTTTTTTAAATTGAAATTCCCGCTTCTTTTTTAGTTTATGGAAAAATAATTCATGTGATTTTTTAATTTCAATTTTCTGGACATCGTCATGCTAGTTACAGACAGGCACCGGTGCATGACAACATGAAACACACCATCTATATATATATATATATATATTTATTTATTTTAAAAAATTATGAAATAGTGGTGCATCGGAAAGGAATACATGCATTGCCGCACTATATTTTGCATGACACACCTTTTTGGCATACAATAAAAAATTAAAAGCATCATACTATGGTGCGAAAACAATTACAGCTGCATTGGTGTGCCATTGTTACAGGGGATTCACCTTGTTGACCAATATCTTATCATGTTCATTCATAAAGGGGGGTTTTTAAATTGTGAAAAATATGGTCAATATATTGTAGATATTGGGGGGCGGGGAGTAGGGTATGGTGGTTTTATATGTATTGGGGTTATAAAAGGGGGTATCTAGTAAAAATAGGGAATATCTCGTAAAAATAGGGTTTTTTTATGGAAATATGTATTGGGAGGGGGGATAAACAAAAGGATTTTGGTAGGTATTTATTAATATCTAGTGAAATTAGGGGTATTCTTTAATATACCATGAATGAAGGAACTATGGCATAGTTTCAGTGAGTGAAGGCCCTGTGTCCATCATATATTGATTGCATTGGTTTCCACAATATTAAACCTGCATAAATAACTATCCGCTATCAAATATAGCGGATATTTTGTTTTGCAGAGTTTTTTGCAGATGATCCAGGATGGTGCATATGTGGTTTTGCAGCATCAGTGTGTTTATTTAATCATGACGCACCGATGTCGTTGATTTTATTATGGTGCACCGTTGTTAATTAAAAAAATGATATTGTAATATTTTATTTCTTATTTAGGAAGCTCGAAGTAAATATCATTCCATATTTAGAAATCTCAAACGTTGAGATCATTATAATGAGCGGCGGGCAGAACCGTTGTTCGCGGTCGTTATTTTGTTTAAAATAAATGGGACGTTATTTCGACTCCCAATGCTAAGAAAATAATTCATAGCGGCCATCATATTTAATGACATCTGCCAGTTTGAGTATATGGAATTTCTCTTGATTCGTACTCCTTTACAGATTATTCGTACTTTTTTCCATTTAAATACAAATGAACCACTTCCATATTAACAGTTTGGACATGAATAATAATATTAAAATTCACTATGCCCATATCAACTTTTTGGACATGAATTATCATATGCAAATGAAAGTTCGCACAAGTCAAAGAACCATCATATCGAGAAAAGCTTGCAAGATTAAGTTAATGTGCAATAGTACTTCAAACCCCCTTTTTTCTAGTGATATTATTTAATCACGATTTGTGTCCCTAGTGGCCCTTAATCACATATTTGACTCAACCACCTCTATTGACCATTAGAAATAACGATAGTTGAAACTAGTCCCTTCAAAATATCCAAGATTCCTTTGATGGCATGTAAAATAAAATGTATGAGAATTTCAAAGAATGGGGACAATTCAGTCAATAGTTAAGGAACACAAACAATTGGAATTAAGTTTGTTAGAGAACTAAATTGTTTAAACAAAATACTTTGTATTTTTGTTGATACTTTAACAAAGACAATAAGTCAAGCCCCCCTTCAAATTGGAGTGTGTATTGTCTAGAAATGTAGGAATTGTGCATTTTTTGTTACAATAACCATGGTTTGAATGTCATTAAAGCCTCAAAATAAGAATGTTGTTAAAGGGAAAATTGAATTTTCTTATTTATCTTCATCCTCCACCATCCATAACCACTGAAATGTTGAGATCAACATAATGGGTTGTATTTTAAAGCTGAGGGATGGGAGGGAGGTATTTGTTTCACTTGATTTGGTTGATATTTGTAATCCCCACATTTGCAAACCATCAAAAAATGGAATTATTTTTTGAGGGAGAATATAAGAATAATAGAGACATACGATAACTTATGATAATTATAATAGTTTTTATAGATATAATTTTATAATATGATCATGGAAATATTGAACTCAAACTTTTTGTGTAGTTAGGTTCTACCCTAGTTGTCACTAACTCGAATCTCCTACTCAACATTTCAATCATCCTTCAAAGTTATATTTTAATTTATCCAAGATAGGGATGTGTCTCTATGTATATGGTTCTTCCCTCATTAGTGTTATGGTTCCTTCTTCATGTCAGGATGCTTTTCTTCCTCCTAGGTTTTCATCTCTCTATTAAACATATTGGGGCCCATAGTTCTAGATGTAGAAGAAGCTATTATATATAAGAAATATTTCAAGGATACAATAATTTCCTTCCATTTTATTGGCCATGTTCAACAATTTCCTTTCCGTCACTTTATGATTGAAAGGTTTTCCAACTTATTATGTAATTCCTTTCAAAAAGGAAATTAACCTTATGGATGACTACAATAGGACATGTTGTTAAAAGCCATTGGCTATGTGTAAAACCTAGGTTATGAGAATATTTATTTCTAGTGTACATTTTTTTTGAAGAAATAATAGTGATTTTCCCTAAATGAAAATCTGAAATGAAGAAGGAACACCAAAATTTTGTTAGGTCACTCACTAAACGGTGGAACATCCATTAGCATACTTGGTGGAATTTGAAGGTTGTAGTGGATATTTTTCACCTATATTTTATAAAAGATGTCCCAATGTAAAAAAAGAAAAGGATGTATCACTATACATTGAAAAATTGATCCCCTCCCCTTTGGAGGGAACCCAAATTTTAGAGGAGGGGCAACCTAGGGACATGATAGACCGTTCACAAATGAAGGATCCCAATTGGATGTTGAAGGGAAAAATAAAATATGAATCTATTGGAACTAGTGAGGAGAATTCAGTAGGGGACAAAGATGTACTCCTATCCTTGTGCCATGCACTTTATTCTAGAAAAATCCCAAGGATTTGATTTAGTGAAAAAATAAGAAATTTTAAAAAAATTACAAGGTCAATTATAAGTACATGATGACCAAACCTATGAAGGGGAAGGATTGACATCAAGATAATCAAAATAGTGTTTTCAATGTAATGTTTATGTGTGTTTATATATAATTAGTTTGTCAATATTTACCTTGTTCATGAGGATAAAGAAAAAATTCGATATGAAATAAAAAACACTTGACCCAATCATATTCTATTTGGGGATGGGGAGAAAGCTTGATTTTAGAATATCTTTTGTATTTTCTTGGGTCCATTTTATTATGATTGTATGGGTTAAGCCATGACTAAGCTTATTTATCTCTATAAATTTTCGCCACTTTAAAAAATAATGATAATAGTTGTTGTAAAAAAATGGTTGGTCAATCCAAGTAATATTAAATGAATTTTGGTTATTTAACATGACTCTTTCTAGAGAGGCACACTTGATTGTAGGTAAAAAAAATTGTTAATGGGTAGTGGATTTATAATCATGCCTTCATTGGTTTCCTTCGACATTTTTTTCTTCTTTTTTCTAGTTTGTGTGTGTGTGTGTGTGTGTGTGTGTGAGAGAGAGAGAGAGAGAGAGAGAGAGAGAGTTATTGCACCCATCCTCTAGGTTACATGTGGTATATGTGGATGCGATAATTAATTATTAATGTCAAAATGAACTTCAAGCATTATGTTGTCTAATTAATCATTAATTAAATAATTGTAAGGTTTGATTAGATGAAACATTCTACTCATAGAATGGTTTATTATTTATTATTAATTATTATTTTCATCCTTAGTGCATTCTTTTGTTACTTGGCTTGTTGTGCTCCATTTGTAACATAGCCTTAATGCTATTACTAAATCTTACAATAATGGTAATTGTACAAGACTTTATTTGTGAACATAGAAAAAAACCTATGCTATTAAAAAACTTTTTGAAATATGTTTTATGGAGATATTCTCTGCTATTAAAATCATTATAATAGCTTTTTCTCATTGTTTACCATGTTCATATCATTGAGTTTACAATTATGATATATAGGTGCAATTATGATTTTTAGCTGGAGTAACTACAACTTCGATTCTAGAATTATTTGAAACTTATTTGTATATCACATTATAAACATAAGCATCAAAAAAATCCAAGGCTTGCACATATAATGCATGACATCTTGCAAAAGACTTAAATCGTTGGTTGACCAATTAAATATTTTATAGTTGACCACCCCATAATTAATTGATAAGATGATTAAAATGATTGCAATTTTGCAATTTAGTAAATTATTTTGTAATTTTGCAATTTTGTAAATAATTTTATAATTTGTAATCATAATTACAAATTTGTAATTGTAATTTGTGAGTTTTGATTATAACTGCAACCACAATTTGTGATTCTAAATTTGTAGTTGTAATTGTCCAATTTGTAATTTGTACCTTGTAAATCTAAATAGTAATTTCTTATCATAATTGTAATTGTTATTGTAACTTGCAGTTGTAGATTTGTAATAATGATTGTAAATTGTAATTATAGTTGAGATTGTAACTTGGAATTATAACTGTGATTGTGATCATTGTAATTGTACACAATTTGTATTTATAATTATAGCTAATATAAAAGACTTTGACATAAATACATAAATAAATAAATAAAATTGCATCACACACATGAATCACACCCATCAATATAAACAAAATACATCATACACATGAAGATATATATCATAAAATAATTTGATAGCCCATTGAGTTCATAAAAAATAAGTCCATATATATACATAACAATACAAAATATTGCAGTGCGTTCATCAAATCAATGGCCACCACCACCATCACCTAACATCATGTAACGTACCATCATCATCATCATCATAATGACCACCTACTAAACATAAACATCATCTATCATAACCATCACACAAGTATCATAAACATCATCTAACACACAAATCTAATAAGAACATCTAACATACACATCTATGAAGCATACCTAGCAAAAATATCTAACCTGACCTAACGTACACATCACCATCAACATATATAAATAAACATCAACATGAACATCGAAATAAACATGAAAATGGAGTATATATATATATTCCAAAGAAAAAATCATTTATTCATAGTGAATAACATGAACTATCCATAAAGGACTTACATCATTGCTCCCTAAGATTACCCATCATTCCAGAAAACAAAAACCATCATTTTATCATTACATCCTTCTCACATACATAGACTATACACATATTTTGTACTTCGCAATTTAATGCATACAAAATATTCAATTGCGCTAGATGCCATAACCTCCTCTGATGTGCTTAAACCTTTATGTCCTTGACGATTTCGTCATTAATGATGGATAACTTACCTGCAAGAAAATTGACTATTTTCGGCTTCAATATCTGCACTCTACTCCTTCATCCTCTTCCTTTTGTTAAAAGTTGTGGCCACCCCTTTGCTACTCTACATCGATTGTGCCTGGGTACCAGTAATAGCGTGCTCTTGGAGAGCAAATTTGCTTCCTCATTCAGTTCGCAGTACACATTGTTGAAAGAGATTGAGGAAACCATTTCTATATGTATTTTGATTATCATTAATAGATGTTGTAGATGTGGATATTTGATCTGAATCATATTATTTTCCCACTCAATAACCATTTTCGAGTCCCCATATATCTGCATATTGGAAATATTATGTGCTAATGTTGTTTTGAGCAACGACCACATGGCCTCCAATTCTGCCTTGTTGTTGGAACAATAATGACCAGTACCATATTGAATTTTTACCTTTAATTCCTCTGTTAAATATAAAACTCCCCCTGATCCTACCAAAGGCGGATCCCCTTAGCTCGCTCCGTCAAAATAATCCTAAGGGATCTTTTTATCTATGTTGGAAGGGACCAAATTGCGGATTCTCTTCAGTTTTTCCTCATTTTTATACTCCCTTTTCCACTGCACAATCAATTTTGAAGTTACTTCCATAATAATCCTTCAATATTGAAATATAGTATAGTTCCTAGCCCACCATATTACATAAATGAATAGGGAAGGGGATGCATCAAAGTTGTGTACCATCATGTTCTTCCACCACTTTTGACAACACTCCTCAAGGGTTTCATCCATCTAAATCTTTGATTTGCTCAGGTCCTTAGTAGAATCATTCCAAACAGCCATTTCATAAGAACAACATACGAACAAATAAGAGGTGGTTTCATTGTTTTCATGACACAAAGCACACTAGCTCGATCTAGACCAGCCACGTTTGACAAGATTTTCCCAAGTTAGCACCTTGTTTATCAATGCTAACCAATGGACTATTTTTCCTTTTCGCGGACCTACAGTTTTCTAAATTGTAGGCCACCACCATTCCTTTTCTCCAATATAAGATTCAGTAGCATAAGCCTCATATCCCAATTTGGTCGAATATGCTTATGTCAAACTATTCTTGGTCCAAACTAATTTATTAGATTCATTTTCATCTAGAGTAATGAAGTTGGACACCAATTTGTTTACATAACCTTTCCATTCCCTTACTGCTTCACCCTCTAGAACAAGCTCCTGAGTGGTTTTCCATCCTTCTCTCCCATCATCCTGAATAGTCCGACCCTTTGAATAAGCTAACATATAAATATGTTGATTCTTGATCATAGATATAGTATTTGTAGAAAGTGTGAAGTCGCTCCCTGCTCCAAACCATGGGTCTTCCCCAATACGAACACTACTTATGTTGCCTATCATCCATGCCATCCAATTCCCTAGAAAGAAAAAGAGAGAACCAAGGACTTACACCCCATAGATACACCAGTATGAGTCTTATTGTGACTCTTGAACCAAACAATGATTGAAGAATTCAGACAATACTTCATCGACATCACTTTCCCCCATAGGGAACTGGCATTTTCAGCCAACCTCCATAAATATTTTGCAGCAACGGATTGGAAAAACAATACTGGATTCTTTATCCCTCAACCAACCAACTCCTTTAAATTGGCCAATGTAGTCCATTTTACCAACGAAATTACTTCTTTTTGTTTGCTTGTTTTCCACGGAAAGGAAAAACACTTATTTCAAATATTTGTAAGAATTCCTTTCAGGATATATGCAATGGAGGCCCAATACACTGGAATGCTTTGAAGAATAGATTTTAAGAGTACCACCCGCCCTCCTCTTAACAGGAACCTATTATCTCAACAGGGAACTTAGGCTTCCACCTTCTTGTAAAGCCACAACCAATCCTTAAAAGAGTAGGCATTGGCATTAAGATAAAAACCCAGGTATTTAAAACCCTCACTCGTCAATTTTAGAGTGAAAGAGACCTCATCCCCAAGTATTTGTTGCACATCCTTTGTGATTTGATTTATTGCTAAGTTGGATTTTTCCACATTTATAACCATACCAGTAGCTTTTTATAAAGGTGTAATATCTGAGATATCATTTGCATTTTTTCCACAGAACCCTCTCCCATAATCAACACATCATCCAAAAACAATATATGATTCAATTCCACTAACTTAGAAACCCATACACCTTTCAATGATCCATTCCTTTTTACATGATGTGCCAGTTTACTTAATGCTTCTGCCACCATTAGGAATGGGAAGGGTGAAAGTGGACATCCTTGTCTTAGACCCCTAGATGGTCTGAAGAATGTGGAAGGAGAACCATTTATCAGTACAACAAAATAATTTGAATTGATGCATCCCATGATCCAATTCACCATATCCACTAAAACTATCCAACTTGTATAAGTAATAGGTGCAAAAACATCCAACTAACCCTATCATAAGCGTTGGACATATCTAGTTTCAGGGAAAAGGTGCTTACTTTTTTCTTATTAATTGTATGAATTGCCTGTAAAATTAGTCACAGCAGATCTAATGAACAAGTAATTCCGCATGCCGACAAACTCATGTGAAAGAGAGGATTCAAGAACCTCTTCGGAATCTAGAGTATGAGCTTGTTTATCTTGCTCAGAATTCGAAATAGAAGACTTTAAGAGAATGAGTGTTGAATCTACAGTTTCTTCTTCATCTTGAACAATTGTTGAGGCCAACACATGATCGGAAAGAACACATAAGGAGATCTCACTGGGCTTGTTCTCCAAAAGGCTAGCATGATCCTCTTCTTCCTGCTTTCCAAATTCTCTGTCAAGTTGGACCCATAGATCACTTGGATTTTCAGTAGTATTACTGAGGTAACGCATACAAGGAGACATAGCAAGACACATTGTTCCAAAAGCCCTGTCACAATCATTGAGCCAATCATTCTCCTCTTCATCGGAATCAAAATCTCTTGTATTACCAATGCACATATCAAAAAGACATTGTCTCTTCAAGAATGCAATCATCTTTGGTTTCCATTCATCATAGTTGAATGGAGTAAGAATATTTTGTGAAGAAGAAGTCTCCATCTTTGCATTAGCGAATGCACATGGAGGAAGTAAGAAACCTGCAAATCACACACAAACAAACACTATGTTTTCAGCCTTGCATGCACATGAGCGAATGCACATGAGATTTTGCATGTCGTTGCTAAAATATATTGAAGAGCAAAGATTGCTCTCTCTTCATGTAGAACACCTGTAGAAAAGAGATCTTGTCCCTGCCATGGCTCTGATACCATGTAAAATTAGTCACAGCAGATCTAATGAACAAGTAAATCAATCACAACAGATGAATATAGAAAATATGGTGTAAAACTGTGCAAAACATACAGCAGTGCTCAATATCCCAATAAGGGTGAATGAATTACAATAGAATACAATCTCAGTCAATGAGCAATTCGAATTGACTAAGTAGGCCATTCGAATTACTGAATGGAGTAGCTTGACTCCAACTAGGAGTCCTCATCATCAATCGGTGGTGGTCATCAATGCACAAGAACCAGTCATCCAGGTGTCAATCTGAGTCTAACTGAGTGTGTCATGTGTAATTGAAGTGTGTAGCACTAATTAAGGGAAGGAGGCTCAGTGTGGGACGCATGGGAGACTAACTGAAGTCAGAACAAGTCATCTAGTCAAACTGGAGGTCCAACGAAAGTGAAACAGTCAGTCGAGAGTGAAACTAGCCTCAAATCAGGGAGAATCGGAGCTAACTGAATGTAACTAAAGTGGAACTGCAGTGGTAGGTGAACAAGTGCGCCCTTCTCTGGCAGTAGGTGAGAAGTGGGCGCCTTTCATCCTAGGAGGGATAAAACTCTGTAGTAAGTGGCTCCCGGGTGCTAGAATGAGGTGGCTAAGGTGCTGGAGGCATCAAACTGGTGACTAGGATGCATGCTGTTAACACCCAAAAAGTGTTCACTACCTCATTTACCACATTATATGGCTCATTTGTCCATTTTCCTACCATATTTCCCTTAAAATCCCAAAAATCCCATTAAAAAGCCTCCAAAGGGCCTAAAATGCCTCCAAAAGGCCACAAAACCCTCAAAATAGCCTCAAAAAGGCTAAAAAACCCCCTTTTCCTCCAAAAATAGCAAAAATCCCCTAAAAAGGGAATAAAAAATATAAAATAATGAGGAAAAGGAGGAAAAAACCCCATACAGCTGCCCAAAACCATGTGTTTCCCAAAACCATGGGTCAGCACTCCACCACCAAAAAACTATAAATAGGTGATGGAGATCCCTTATTTCATATCCACAATCACAAGCACCCTTACTCTGCCAAAATCTCTCTCGAAACCCTAGTTCACCATTGAACTACTTTCACCTTGAGAGCCACTTTTGGCCCATTCCCACCATTGGAGAAAGAGAAGGAGCATATTGGAGCTTGGAGCATCCTCTTGGACATTGCAAAGGGCTTCATCAAACCTTCACATTGAAGGTAATATCAATACAAAAAAACCATTCGTTAAATTTGTTGTTTATGTTTCATGCATGTTTTAGAAGTAATTTAATTTCTGTTTTAGCTTAGTTATTTACATTTACTGAACTGCTACTAAGGAGTCCATTCTCCTTAGTAGGTGCTCATTTGCACAAGCTAGGGGTAAAACCCTAGCTACAGTTTTGGCGACTCCCCTAGATTTTGAATTTCTGGTTTCCGTTTTAAAATTTTTCCCTTTCGGCTGTACCTTTCGGCCGCCGTACATCGCGTTTTTTCCCTCTGCAGTCGCGTCCTGACCGCGTCTTTCAGGCCTTTACCCGCGACCCGACCGCGGCTCTCAGACTGCTTCCGACGCCCCGCTGGAAGATTCAAGTCTGTTACTTGCGATCCGACCGCGGCTAATCAGCCTGATTGCTGCGATCTGACTGCACCTGTCGACCACTTTCCCGCGTCCCGACCGGGCCTGTCAGCTTCTTTTCCGTGACCCGACAGCGTCTTTCACCCTGTTTCCTGCGTCCCGACCGCATCTGTTCGCCCGAAAGCCGCGACCTGACCGCGTCTGTTTCCCTCAAACCCGCGGTCCGCCTGTTCCGATTCGCCACCGACCCGCGGTCTGACCTCTGCACTTTTTCCCTAATTTGAGCACCAGCCCCCTTTTGCTGCAATATTTTCTGCATCTGAACAGCCCTCTGTCCTACCTGCAGTCCCACTTCCTTATAGCCTTTCTGCAACATAATTTCTGTTCCTTTTACAGAATCTTTTTAAAATTTCAGTATTTTTAATTCAGAAAATTTTGCAAGTTAAAGTTTCAATTTCAGCATTATTGATAGTTAGAAGTTGCCCCCCTTGTGGCACTTCTATTTTGGGTTCATCACCTCACGAGCACACACTCTGTCACATAAATCAAGTGAGCCTAAGTACCTAATTGAACCAACATTCTAACCCCACTTGGGGAACACAAAAGAATCTTTGTAGTTAGGTAGGGTCGGGGGGATAGGCTTCCAATAACACCCCTCGGTCACTTACACTTGAGACATAGTTGTTGTCCAAATAGGGAACCAAAATCCCCTAGTACTTTTTGGCATGGTCACGACCAGTTTATCAGAGGGCCTCTCCCTTAGGAGGGTTGAAGTCGGGAGACTGGTTCCGGAGGCCTGAGTGGAATACCGCACTCCATTCAGTAACCGAAGGGCTACCTTTCGCGGTTCGCGGGATATCCCTGTATAGGGGTATTGCGGTGAACGGACTAAACGGCAGATTCACCTTTCTGGACGTGTCATGAACGGGGTATCTTAGTTGCCATTCTTCTAGGATTGACTACCCGGTGTCCCTCCCGGTAGGGGGATATCATAGCCACTTGGCTTTCCTACTCATATTGTCTGACTTGGATTTCATCACCTTGCAGAGGATATGTTTAGTTGAGTCAGAATACTTTTAGTTAGGTGTTTGCATGCTCCTTTACCTCCCTTTGGTCTAGTGAGTCCACCATTTTTTATTTTTTAGGACACCTGTTGCTTGTTGGTATTCTGACCATCTTTGTTGTTACTCCACCTATTGTAGCACAGCTGTTGCAGTGGGTGTTTTGAGTTGGTTGTTGGCCTGAGTGCCTTGTTTTTGAGCTCTCCTTCTGCACACTCGGTTGCATTAGGGTTTTTGAGTTTTTTTTACTCACCTCAACCCACAGAGATTAGACACCATCTGTCACCATTGAGTCCCCAAGACATTCTTGGTGCCTCAGGGGCGAGACCCCACAGCACGGTTCTCTTGACACCACTCATCATAGATTCCGATCATCATCCGTTGATACCACCCATCACAGATCTAGAGCCTTGTCACTTGACTCCACTCGTCAGCGACGTAGGTCTCCGTCACCAGATATTGACGCTCCTTACTTTACCTCGGATTCTGACGAAAAGTCTGAGAACCCTATTTACACTGCCCCTACTAGCCCCATGGCTGGCATGACTTCCACTCCTTTTGTTATAGGGACCATTGGTGGCACATCCACCACTACACCAGTTACTACACCTGTTTTGGGTATGCCCTCCATGGGACCCTCATCTACCGTACCCCTCACGGTACCTATTCCCGCAACGGGAATACCTATCCCCACTACATCAGTGGCTTACACTACCTATGGTGGTGCTGGACCATCCTCCACTACCTCAGTTCCCCCACTTGGGGGCACCACCCCAAATCTTGTCCCTCCACTTGGGGGCACTGGCCCCAACTTGGTCCAACCCACTACTGTGTCACATCCTTCTTCCAGTTTGCCATTCATGGCTAGCCTCAACCTACCTGACCTGGCCAGATTGACCAACGATCCTATTCGACACGACCCTACGTGGCCTCATATGCCTACCAAGCTCCCCTCTGATATCCCTAAGTTCGAGGGTAAGGGCGGTGAGGACCCACAAAACCATATCATGTCTTTCCACCTATGGTGTTCCTCTAACTCCATAGTGGATGACTCTGTTCGCCTCCGTCTCTTACAGCGCACCTTCACTGGCTCTGCAGCCAAGTGGTATATCGAGCAACCTCATGGGACCCACGTCACCTTTGCTTCCCTTGCCTCGACCTTCCTGCAGTTCTTCCAGCTGCCTGTCCGCTATGACGCGGGCGTTGAGATCCTCCTATCCTGCAGACAAAACACGGCTACCCATATCACGGACCACATCCATGAGTGGCGTCGACGCCGTAGCTTATGCAAGATCAAACTAGATGACCGTATCTTCCTATATTGGTTCCTTAAATCCCTTCTCCCCGTTATTGCTAAGGATGTGGCATCAGAAAGACCCCAGTCTGAAGAAGAGGCCATCCTTAAGTCCCAACAGTTCGACCTCATTTACGCCCAGTCGGGTTACCTTTATACCATTATACCTGACGCCCCTCGTGGTGAGTCCTCCCAGCATGATGCGCCGGGGGAATCCCACGCTGCAGACGGTATCATTGGCCGTGTTTCTTCGCATCCCCAACCATTTTCTATTACACGTCCTTCCCCTGGCCCCGATCTTTCGCGGGTTACCTCACAGTCTGGAGCAACCAACTCGTATGCTCCCATGACACATCACCACCACCATGGACCCTCATGTCCTCCTCAGTGCTTCGGTTATGCGACTCCTGCTTATGCTCCCCCAGTCGCACCTCAGCCTTACTACCATCAGCAGGCTGCCCCAGCTCCTGCGCCTTCACAAGCCCAACCCGCTTATTATCCGCCACAGGAAGCCCCTGCGGCACACTCACAACCTGCTCCGCAGTCATATCAGCAACCTCCTCAAGTTGCTACACCTGCTCAGCCTCGACCTGCATATCATCCCCCGCAGCCTGCTCCAGCACCTACGCAACCTCAAAATCCACCTGCTGCTCAAGGGCAAGTTTACGCCCAACAGAACCCGCAGCAAAATCAGAACAACCAACGCAACCAGGGCCAACAGAACCGCGGCAAGGGCCGTAATCGTGGGAACAACCAACCTGCAGACCAAGCCGGTCAACCGGCTAATCCCCCCGACAACAACAATGCGGCCCCCGCTAATAAAAACCCTGATCGCCCGCCCAAGCAAGCCAAAAACCCCAATTTGCGAACAAACCATCCTTGTTCTATTTGCGGGGTCTATGGCCACTACACACATGCTTTCCCACACTTAGAGCGAGCTCGGCAACTCTGGGTTGATGAGGCCCATCGCCAAGGGCATGCGGCTCCCCCAGCACCGCCCAACCCCCCCCCAACCTCAACAACCCCCTTTGGTGCTGCAAAACCCCTTACCAACCCAAGGCGTAGTGAACACTCAGCCGTTGGCTCCCCCTCAAGCCAACTCACCCCAACAACAATAGATCACTTACGCTGCCCCTGATCAACCCATGTTTGACTCAGGTACCCACCACTTGTTGATGATGTCATCTGCTGACGTCAATCTCCAGACCCGTCGGAATCAATACGGCTCCACCTCTGAAGCCCATCCCACAGATAAAACTACTAATGCTCATCCCACCGATCAAGCGTTACGTATTCCTCCACCTCCACTAGATGGCGCTCCCAAAGCCCCTCGTTTCCCACTTCGCCGTATCAACAATAACCCCAATGCGCGCGCTGCGTCAAACTACAACATTGTAGACGACCTAGCCCAATCTCCCGCAGCCATGTCTGCGTTAGAGGTCTTGAAGAACTGCCCTTCCCAGCGCAAGACCTTACTCTCCGCCATTGGGGGGATTGACCCAAATGATTCGAATTTGATGGCATTTGATTTAGATCAGTCTGAACCTCACCTGCCTTCCACCCTAGCATTCCAAGTTTCTGTTTCCATTCGGAATCTTGTCATCCATCGATGCATCATCGATGAAGGTTCCTCCACATGCGTCATGTCTACATTCGTGTGGCAGAAGTTGGGATCCCCCACCCTCCAGCAGTCCACCACTGCATTACGCGCCTACGACGATCGTTCTGCTCAGCCCCAAGGCCTCCTAGCCAATGTCCCCGTCCAGTTAGGTGGCAAAACCGTACTCATTGACATTGAAGTAATCAATGCCCAATTAGATTATAACCTTTTACTTGGCCGCAGCTATATGTATGCCATGCGGGCAGTTGCCTCTTCCGTCTTTCGCACCATGATGTTCCCCCATGAGGGACGCATGGTTAAGGTTGACTAGCTCACCTACTATGATCCCAGTGCTCCTGCGGCACCTGAAAATGTTCTCCCCATGGTTGAACAACCTGTTTCTTGTGCCACCACCTCGTTTGTTTCCTCTACGGGGCCTGGAGTCTACTCAGACGCGCCAATGACCTCCACCTTTCAATCCATTCCTCCGCCGTCATCTACGCCGGAAGTGTCTGACTTATGTACCTTGTCGCACGACAACCTACCACCTAATAATCAACCACCCTTGTTGCCTAAACCACCATTGGTACCTAGCCACATTGGTGTTACACCGATCCATACGATCCCCTTCCTAGTCCCTCCATCGGGAGTAGTAAGCGCTCCGGTCATGGCTACCCTTAGTCTCCTTGGGTTAACTTTGGGATTACCTGTATGGTATCTTTCGCCTCTCGTTCGCCCGCCGACACCAGATGTCGTCCTCCAACCGGTGCAACCCATGGCTACTACCTCTCAGCCACCTCCTGGTGTCTCTACCCCTTCGTCCTCCACAACTCCCCCTCCTACTCCCAAACCCACTGGGGGCAGAGGTCCACAACCTTACACTGCTGTACCACCTCCCAAGACAGTCAAAAACCCTCCAACATTTCGTGCTCCTCCCAAATGCTCACTGTGCGACGAGTTGGGCCATGCAACCCACCAATGCCCACAGTTACCAGCATTACAGAAGCACATGCAAATGCTCGACGATGACCCTAACATCCCAACTGTCGAACTAAATCCCACTCCGAAGCCTAAAGATAAGTCCCTACGTACCAACCACCCCTGCGCCATATGTGGTATTTACGGGCATTATTCACATCATTTTCCCGATCTCCCGGATTACAGAGTGGCTCTCTATGAGATGAACAATCTCGATCTTGAGACGGCACCACCTACCATTGAGGAGATCTACCCCCCAGACTCTTCACCTTCAGGAGAGGTTAACACCATTTACATGATCTCTTCCACTACCATTCCCTCGTCAACCGATTTGACGACGCAAACTTTTCGTACTGATGAGAAGATTCTTGAGGCCCTTACCACCCCGGATTATCCCTGGGATGATATGCATCATCGTTCCTACTTCATCCCAGAAGCGTCTTCCTCCAGCTCCGCTACCCAATACGCGGTTGAGTCCAAAGACTTCCTCCCCACCAAGGTCAACTGGTTCACGGACCCTATTCCTGCTCCGGACGCCTTCGAGGAGGGTAACATGGCCAACATCTCACCTGTCATCCAAGTTGATATCGCTGCCCCAGGACGTGCACCTGAACTCATCACGTTAGGAGCATTCTGCAGTAAACAAGAGATTGAGGACTACATAAACCGTTTTAGAGAATTCCGTGATGTCTTTGCCTGGTCCTATACCGAAATGCCTGGTCTTGACCCCGCAATTATAGAGCACCACATTGACACATGGCCTGATGTACCCTCCGTTCGTCAGAAACAGCGTCCCATTCATCCCTCACAGTTCTCAGATGTTAAAGCCACAATTGGGACCCCTGAAGTCATCACTTTAGGAGCCTCCTGCAGCGCACAGGAGATCGAGAACTACCACCAGCTCTTCCAAGAGTTCTGTGATGTCTTTGCTTGGCCCTCTACCGGAATGCCTGGGTTCAACCCTGCCATTCTCGAACATCACATGGACACACGGATAGAGGAACTTCCTATTCATACTGCAACCGATTCTGAAGGCATTCCTTTGCGCAACCCCCATGCTGGGTTGTATCCTAAGGAGTCTCTATCCCCAGAATAACTCGCGACCTTGTTGGTCCGCATTGTACAGTTTGCTCTCTTTTTGTTTTTCACATTTTTTACCATCATCTTACATTCATCATTTCTGCATGATCACAGATGGACCATCTTCCACCTTGTTACACTGGCTTTGCTAACGGCGCGAGCCGCTGGTCTCCCAACCTGGCTTCTGCAGCATGGGTCTTGTACTCCCCTTCCAACGAGATGATTCACCTTGACGGAATATGTATAGGCGCTGCTACCAATAACCAGGCGGAGTATGATGCTGTGACTGGTCTCCTGACTGCTTCCCTCCAGATGGGCATATGTCACCTTCATGTGTTCCTTGACTCCCAGCTACTTGTCTCCCAGCTCAACAACTGCTACCAGGTGCGTGATCCATGCCTTTTTAGAAAATTCCTGCGCACAAAACAACTCAGCCGACAGTTTGAATCCATCACATTCACACATGTCCCCAGAACCCAAAATAGTGTCGCAGACCAAATGGCCAACAACATCCTAGACTGGCATATCAATCACACCATGTAACATCATGCATCACAATCCCATAGCATCTCATAAAAATATATAAAAACCCAAAAAGATTGCATCACATCAACATTTACATCCATGTACATAAACCATATGCATATCCATAGGGGCATCCACGTGCCTAAATCATACATACATCATAAAAACTCCATAACATACACAAGGGGCATACATCTTAGCTGACTCCGAAGGCCGTCCTTTGCGCAACCCTCGTAATGGGTTATTTCTTAAGCACTTTTACCCATAAAAGAGACCCGCGGCCTCATTGGTCTGCGTTGTACAGTGTACTTTCTTGTTGTTTTTATCTTTCCAAAACGTTTCCACCACTGGACTCAGCACGACGAGACCATCATGATGGTCACCTCATTGCATTATTTTTGTTCCGTCATTTTTTCACCCCCTGATTTTTTGGGTATTTTTTCAGAGGCCACTAGTCACCTCGGTGTGCGCGCCACATCGGCCGTTCTCCATTTTTCACGTATTTTATATCATCGGATTCATTTTTCCGATCTGGTGATGATGCTTGAGATCATTTCTCGCTCTCACCCCCCGATTTTTTGGGTATTTTTTCAGACGCCACTAGTCACCTCGGTGTGCGTGCCGCATCGGCCGTTACCCGTTTTTCACATCCTTTATATCGTCGGATTCATTTTTCCGAGCCCGTGATGATGCTTGAGATCATTTATCGCTCTCACTTGGTACAATTTCAACATTGTGTCCCGACACCTTGCTGCCTCGGTTTGCGTGCCACATCGGCCGCTATCGGATTGTTCCACTTTTGTACATGAGCCATTCACTCCTGTCATACTGCAAATGTCTCGTTATTTTTCCACCATCTCATTCACCCCGCAAGGAGGCCCATCATTGTTCCCCAACACCCTCGTTCTTGGTCACCATTATTGATCCTTGATTGAACACTTTCTCCTTGCCTGGCCATTCCTTTTGTTCGGTATAATTTTATCCCTTTTTCGGGCCGGACAAGTCCTTTACGAAAAAGGCACTTAGGGAGTTTCTGTTATGCTCTTTTCTGACTCCTAAAAGAATGAAAAGATCGCCGAGCAATCTTGCTTCCTTTCATGCTCGTTAAAGTACCTGAAAGGGCGTCTATCTGGTATAAGTTTAACCCTTTTCCGGACCTGGTAGACTAATTACGAAAAAGGAATACTCTAGTCACACCGGCTAGAAGAGTTCTTCATTGCATCCTTTTATGCTTCTTTGGGCCTTGGAGACTAAATCTACGAAAAAGAAACCCCCTGGAGTCTTCTTACTTGCTTTTAGACTCTCTAAAATTGAAAGCAACCACGAGCATGAACTGTCCTGGGCTCGTAAAATCCACACGACAGTACCATTCCATCACTTCAGAGTCTTCTTATCGCTTTCAGACTCCTTAAAATTGAAAGCAACCACGAGCATGAACTGTCCTGGGCTCGTAAAATCCACACGACAGTACCATTTTACACACACTTCTTCTAGTTCATTAACCCATGAAGAAGTCTCCTCCCGTGCCTCCTGGCACTATGATCGATCATCTCGGAAGCACCCCCAATCAGGTCGCCTTTGTTCAGAGTATTCTGCAATCTCCTGCCATTTTACACCAGCTTGAGTCTCCCTCAGCCCAGTTACCCTCCCAGATCCATTACAGCTATGATCCCTTTCCCCTCAGTCAGTTTCATATGCTGCCAGATCATTCCCATTATCATACTCTGAACAAAGGAAGTTTGAGTCCACCCACTCTATTTGCCTAATTGTCACCACCCGTTTGTCAGTCCTGCCCTCAGTTCTATCACATTTCGGTTCTCCACCTCGTGCTCCTGTCAAGGAAACATCATTGCCTTGATAGTTGCAGGTCTCCCTCTATCGACGACAGCTCCTCTATTCCAGAGGATAGGCCCAGAGGTCCCTACGCCTTGGACTTATCACCATCTGTGGTAAGTGCCTACGGACCATTCTGAGAGGAGTCATCATTGCCTCTCCGAGTGGTTGTTCCTCACATGCTCGACTTCAGCACCTTGATCGCATCGTTGAGGATCGCGTAGGATTATATCCCATCAGTTTTTTGTCGAAGACCCCGGATTTCCCCCGACTCTAGCACATTGGTGAGTCACTTCGGAACGGCCAGTTATATGTTCCCGTGGATGTCTGGGCTGCGTTGGCGTTTGTATTCGGAAGCCATCCAGTTCTATGCTTCCTTGAGTACCCATTTCAGTTCCAGTTTAGTGTACCATTGTGAGTGTACCTCTTGTCACTCTGATCCAGCAGCTCATCAGTTCCCTTGGTACCACATTCAGCAGCACTGTTGATATTCCAGTGCACCAGTTCTTCAGTTCACAGACATGGTCATCCCAGTAGTATGTCCCAGATTTGTGTCCCCTCTGGACCCTTATGATGTACACAGTGGTTCTCCATGTATCTTTCAGGTCCCTCTTTTCGGGCCTCACTATTTTTTATGTATCTTGATACGAGCATGGGTATGCCCGCCTCGTCCATATATTGAGATCGAGCATGGGTATGCCCGCCTCGTCCATATATTGAGATTATTCCTCATTCAGTGTTTGAGGTTATGTATCTTTCAGGTCCCCATTTTTTGGACCCCATTGTTATGTTATATCCTGATACGAGCATGGGAATGCCCGCCTCGTCCATATGATCAGATGATTCCTCATCCATTCTTGAGGTTATGTACTTTTAGTTCTTGCAGTTGTTCGGGATCGTTGTTCCGGGCTTCAGTTTGTTTCTTCTCTTCTCTCCACACCCCAGGAAAACCACTCATGACTTATGATGTCCATCGGCCATATGATGAGCTCCTGCCCTCGCACATCAGGGGGCAATCTGTTAACACCCAAAAAGTGTTCACTACCTCATTTACCACATTATATGGCTCATTTGTCCATTTTCCTACCATATTTCCCTTAAAATCCCAAAAATCCCATTAAAAAGCCTCCAAAGGGCCTAAAATGCCTCCAAAAGGCCACAAAACCCTCAAAATAGCCTCAAAAAGGCTAAAAAACCCCCTTTTCCTCCAAAAATAGCAAAAATCCCCTAAAAAGGGAATAAAAAATATAAAATAATGAGGAAAAGGAGGAAAAAACCCCATACAGCTGCCCAAAACCATGTGTTTCCCAAAACCATGGGTCAGCACTCCACCACCAAAAAACTATAAATAGGTGATGGAGATCCCTTATTTCATATCCACAATCACAAGCACCCTTACTCTGCCAAAATCTCTCTCGAAACCCTAGTTCACCATTGAACTACTTTCACCTTGAGAGCCACTTTTGGCCCATTCCCACCATTGGAGAAAGAGAAGGAGCATATTGGAGCTTGGAGCATCCTCTTGGACATTGCAAAGGGCTTCATCAAACATTCACATTGAAGGTAATATCAATACAAAAAAACCATTCGTTAAATTTGTTGTTTATGTTTCATGCATGTTTTAGAAGTAATTTAATTTCTGTTTTAGCTTAGTTATTTACATTTACTGAACTGCTACTAAGGAGTCCATTCTCCTTAGTAGGTGCTCATTTGCACAAGCTAGGGGTAAAACCCTAGCTACACATGCAAGTGCATGCAGGTGCATGCAAACCCTATATTTTGCATGCAAACCCTAATTGCATGCAAGATCCTGAAAAAGATGATGTGGATATCCGAACATTGCCTCCTGTGACAATGAAACTGCATCATGTATTTGACGATTAAACAAAAACCCAAATTGCTCCTTTGAAATGATCTGGCTCAAAATCAGCTTCAATCTTTGAGCTATTGTCTTAGCAATTATTTTGTAAATCACATTGTAGCACAAAATCGGCCTAAAATATTCAAAGGCTATAGGCTTATGCTTCTTCGAGATCAAGGCCAATAAAGTGGATTTTATTACACCTAATACCTTCCCTAAAGGTTCTGATTCATGGAGAATCTTCAAAAGATATTCCTTTATTAAATCATAGAATCCTTGAAACAACTCAGTTATAAAACCATCTAGACCAAGACTCTTCCCTTTTTGGAAGGAGTGCACTATATAGTTCAATTCTTGCTCTGAGACTCCCTGTGCTAGAGTATCATTCATTTCTTCAGTGACTGATATTGGAAAAAGCCTTAGAACTTGTAAAATTTCTTGGATTGGGCATCCCTTTGGTTCACTAAATAAGGATTTGTAAAAAGAGACCCTTGCCTCAAATTTTTCCTTGAAATAACTTACCATTATTCCTTTCTCATTTTGAATCTCAGTTATGGTATTGACATTCCTCCCGTGCAAGGAAAATATATGAAAAAATTTGGTATTACTATCATCTTCAGAAATCCATATAGATCCTCTTTTGAGCCTCCATAACTACTCTTATTTTTCTAGTAATTCAATATGTTTTGGTTCATATGATTTCATCCTCTTTAAATCTTCTTCAGAGAAAATCCCAAACGTGTTCTGCTTATAAAACTCAATGATTCTTGCCTCTACCATCTTTCACGGAGCCTGTTGGATAGCTTGAATTTTTTTTTCCCAATCCTTAGAATATTTTTTTATCTTGACCAGGTTTTCAACCAATTGTTTCATAAAGGAATCCAGAGAATTATTTCTCAAGGGAAGCCATAAATATTATACCAAATTCTTATACCCCTCCTTGATACAAACAGGGTTGAACTTAAAGAGAGAGGCTATTTTCTAATCATATTTAACAATTGAAAACATTACAGGACGATGATAAAAAAACCTCCAACCTCAACCCAAGAATTTGTTCATAAAGATCCTATGAGTAATTTTTCTGAGACTAAAAATATGTCAAGACGCTTAGAAATTGCATTATCCCCACTTCTCCCATTCCTCCATGTAGGCTCAAGATTTTGTGGTTGAACATCAACAAGTCCTTTAGATTCAAAAAGGGCATTGAAGAAATTTCTTAATGCATCTGGTCTAGCCAATTTCCCCCAAATCTCTCTTTCATAGATGGTGAGATTTAGATCTCCTCCAAGAATCATATTACGCTCCTCCCACAAGCCACCGAAGGAAAATTTTCCCAAAAAACATGACGATTCTGAAAAGGCCCATAAACGTTCAGGACTACAAATGTTTCTTCAGATGCTTTATCTTTGAGTACAGTATTCAACACTTACTCATACTTGCATACTAATGCTTCCTTTAATTCTAGACTCCATGTTGATATTAATCCACCTTAATGACCTTCCAAGCTTACATTTGAAAATGACCAATATTTTATTCAAGGACCTATTGTTTCATGTGATTTAATGCCTTCTGTCATTGTTTCCTAAACAAGGATGATTGATGGTTTTAAATTTTTTATCATCCTCTTGAGGGCATTCAATTTGGGGGATCCCCCTAACCCCCTGGCATTAAAGAAGAGACAAAGCATCAGGGAACCCTAGGGAGGTATTTCCATGCTCTAAGTTCCCTATTAATTGTGTCCTGTTTCCCGGCCTTGATATACAGCATGGCTTGATTTTTGGATTTTTTGAGTTGATACTTTCTTCCCAAACTGATTTTGGCACAAGGTCGAGACTAAGACCTCCCATTATTACACCTTCATTCCTACCCATGCTCGCAACTCTGGATCTGGTATTATAAACCTTAGGTTTATCCAAAGAGGGGGGGCTATCATTTTCCTCTGGAGAGGGAGTAGGTTTTTCCGGTCCTTTTGATCCTGACAAGTCCACCTTTGGGGATGTGATAGGGGAAAGGAGAGAATTCTGAGGAGGACCTGACTCTTCAACTGAAATAACTATACCATGAAAAATATTTTCAGAATAAGGGACAATAGGGGGAACATCAATCTTATCGGAAGAGGAAGGTGGTGAGTCTTCTACATTCTTGCATGCCTCCTCCTTGGGTATGTCCACCTCTGATAATGGTTTCTCGTCACCTTTACCATTGAGGATCGTCGAATCCATGTTTGATGGTACTGTAGGTGACTTCCTGACCCAAACCTTCCTTCGTTTTTGCATGGAAAGAGAAGGATTTGGGAAGTCCTATACCATATGTCCAACCTGTCTATAACTGAAGCAATGAAAAGGTATTTTCCAATAGTCTAGCCTATGGCACCATACATTTCTAGCTTAATTTCCTCGTACATACCATCACGTAAATCCAATTCCACTATAATTTTGGCATAACGTTTATCCACCTTTTGATCCCAGTTTTCCTCCAAATCTATAAACCTTCCTATATTACCCCTAATCACCTCCAACACCGGCATTTGCCAAAACATCATGGGAAGTCCTGGAAGAATAACCCATACTTGTTGTATATTTTGAGGTTCCGTTCTGGAATGAAGTCAACTTGCCACCTTTTTAAAACTAGTCCAATTCCGATTCCAACTCCAATTCCATTCCAACAATTTATGCATGTCCAATTCTTAGTGAACTTTAAATAGGATCTATCCTCGCGACATGATATGAAAAGAAGGAACCCGATCTAAGACTAATTTCCAATTGGAATCCATCCAAATTTGCAGTACAACTTCCCCTACTAAGTTTCCACTGAACCTCCCTACTAGGGTCGAGCAAAGATAATCTGACACTTCCTCAATTACAATTTCTCTTCTGACCACTAATGGAACCAGATTCTTCTTTACCCGATCTCCCTTCTTTCGACCTGTTGTAATCTTGGATTCATTCTTCAATGTATTTTCTCCATCAGTATTTCATAGGGGGATTGAATGTGGTTCATTCCTCAATAATGGATCGAGCGAGGGAACATTCTCTTCGACACCGAGCACCTCAAATTTTATGCTACACTTAATTTCATGATCATTGGCGAAAATGGCCCCCCCTAGAGAGAGACTTTCATAATCCACCTCGTTGATTTCCATATTGTGTCACAGGGGCAGGTACGACTATGAGATGTGAAGGGACGACGACAATGATTACTACTTTTGAGGTGACGTGGAAAAATGGAGAAAGTACAAAAAGGGAAATGGGAAAAAGGAAAAATAACTTCGGTTCCCTGCTCCATTACGATCACCTTCGTCTCACCTTCAAACTTCAACCTACGGCCTGCATCTTTTCACACCGCAAAGCACCATATTCCCCACCATATATCTATCTATCTATCTATCTATATATATATATATGTGTGAGTTTGATATTATTGTCCATTTGTGTGTGTGTGTGTGTGGACAATAGTATCAAACTCATGATAAATGCCTGTTACAACGTAATTTTCCACCTTGTGAGCATTAGCACTCTTTGGCCTTTAGGAGCCATTCTACTGACTCAAATCCACTTTATATCCTTCAGATACATTATTTCCCTATTTTTTCTTCCTATACGCTAGCTGTTCCACTTTAGCCAACGTACCCGTGACCTGCACCACTATAGCCCGCGGGTGATAAGTAAAATGGTAAAAATCACTAGTAAATGACTTTTTACTCCCAAAAAGCGGTCTTAGGGTGACCTTTGGCCCTCCATTTTCCCCAAAATGCCTCGATGTGTCCTTTCATTTACCTTTGGGAGGACTATATATTGAGCACATAAGGAATATGGAAGGGAGAAGAAAGAGAGAGCAAGATAACTCTAGTGGATTTTTGCCACATCTTGAGTCTACACTCATTGATCCTTGTTGTTGTGAACCTCTTATGTTCACCTTCCAAACTCCTATCTTAGTTTGAGTTTTCCATTCCATGGAGGATTGAAGTGGTGGAGAGACCCAATTCTTGGTTCAGATTGGTTGCCGACAAGAGGTCGTATCACTTTGTACTTCTTGTTATTTATTAATAGAAATACTCATATTCTCGTCCATTAATGTTGTGAATGTTGTTTATATCACATTGGGTTGCATTTACTTATAATATCATGGACCATTTCTATTGATAATGTTAATGTCATTTATATATTATATGTGCTTGTTGTACATTGGCTGTCAAGACTAATTTGCAGGTTCAAGTGCACGAGTTGAAAGCTCCAACGAGGATCTACATCAAACGTCTGGATCGAGGTTGGTTATATTGTTCATTATCTTAGCATTGTCATTTATATAGCATAGCATTGAGAATTAAGTTAATTTCTGGTAGTCAACTGTCTGTTGTGGTCTACCCCAAGCCATAGGAAGTTTTCTCCGTAACAGAAATGGCGACTCCGCTGGGGATGACATCCATTTTTGGGGATTTTTAGGCTTTAGTCCTTGATTAGAGTTGTTGTGTGTTGAGTATCTTTGTCATTGATTGGCCGTTAGGATACACTATAGAAAACACCCTTTTTCTGAGCCATTGGACTCTTAAAATTTTATAGGCTGTTGTTTTCCAGTATTTATGTCCTCCACAAGCTCCTTCATGAGATTCTGAAATTACTTCTTTTATTTCAGCCTGATCTAAACACCTTAACAAGATTCCTGCTGGATCTTTCCAAAACAATTGACCTTCTATCAGACAATATTTAGTAGTTTTCAATTTCAGAGACCTGGCAGCTTTTCTGTCTAAGTGTTCTGGACATTGCAAAAATAACAGAAAATGAACAATATCAGCATACCAATCTGAAGATGAATAAGAATCCATGATTCTTTCTTTTTCCAGGATTACTTGCTTTTCTTCAGGTGCTGATTCTTCTGTCATAACATGTAATCCTAATGCTTGACAATTTGAGTCAGCCAGCAGTTTGGCCAATCCTTGTCCTTTGACCAGCTTAGTAGGTCTGATTTCCACTTCATATTCCATAATTTTGGCAATCCACTTTCCCCTCTTTCCTTCACTATCAGGCTGTGTCAAAACATCCTTCACTGCAGCATTTGGAACAAAGGAAACAACCTTGGAATGTAAAATATAAATTCTGAAAAATTTTAAAGCCTTCACCTGAGCATAGGCTTGTTTCTCCAAGATACTGTATTTCAGCTCTGAATCTCTAAGTGTTTTGCTAAAAAAGGCAATTGGTTGTTCCAATCCCTCCTCATTCTTCTGAAGTAGGACAGCAGCAATGGTGTCTTCTGAAGCAAAAGAAAATGTAAGAAATTCTTTGGCAAAATTAGGACTTACCAGAACATGTGCTTCAGTCAGAGCTACTTTAATTTTTTCAAAAGCTGTCTTTGCTTCAACAGTCCACCTGGCCTCTTGGTCCTTTTTTAACATGGCTGTAATTTGCTTAATGGTTTCAGCAAAATTAGGAATAAACCACCGCAGAAAATTGATTTTGCCAATAAATGATTGCACATCCTTTTTACTCCTGGGCAAGCTAATTTTCAGTATTGCTTTGACTCTCTCAGGGTCAATTCTGATACCATCAGCTGATACCAAGTGGCCAAGTAACTTACCTTCTTGCACAGCAAAATGTGATTTTTTAGAGTTCAATGATAAGCCAAATTTTCTACATTTTATGAAAGTTTGTTCTAAATGCTTCAAATGTTCATCATCAGACTTTGAGAAGACAGTGATATCATCCAGATAGATAACTACAAACTTATCTTTTTCACCCACGAATGCAATGTCCATGGCTCTCTGAAAGGTTGCTCCAGCATTCATCAAACCAAAAGGCATCTTGTCATACATAAATGTCCCCCAGGGGGTTGTAAAAGCTGTCTTTTCTTTGTCATCAGGGTGCATGGCAATCTGATTGTACCCTGAGAAACCATCTAGCATAGAAATCCTTTGAGCTCCAACCACCTGCTGCAAAACCTGTTCAATCTTTGGGAGAGGATAGTTGTCTTTTAATGATGATCGATTCAAATTTCTGAAGTCAACACATAATCGAATCTCTCCATTCTTCTTTCTAACAGGAACCAAATTAGCCACCCAAGAAGAATACCTAAGAGGCACTATTATTTTTGCATCCAACAACTTCTTTAATTCTTTTTCAATTACAGGAAACAAGGCTGGATTGATTCTTCTTAATTTCTGCCTGAAAGGTTTGACATTAGGCTTCAAAGGAACCTTGTGCTGAATAACTGTTGTATCATAAGTTTTTAGTTCCTTGTAAGACCAGGCAAATGCATCTATATATTTTCTCAACAGTTTAATATATCTACTTCTTTGCTCAGCTGTTAGGTTTTTAGACAGTTTTACCATTCTGGGGTGTTCTGCTGAACCAATATTGTAATCCTCTACATTGTCTTCTGAAGATTGAATTACTGGTCTGGTAGGTGTATCATCTTTAGTGAATATTCTTTCTAAAGGTACTAGACCTTTTGGAATGAAATTGCTCTTCAATTCAATAATCTTATGGCCTGCTATCTCTTCTGCAGCAAATTCATCTAACTGTTCATCTCTTTCTTCTACTTCTTGATCAATTTGATTGTTTGAAAATTCATCTATGAGCTCAAGAAAAAATTTTATTTCAATGTCATCTTCAAAAACCCTCCAATGCTTCACATTATCTGGAACACATGGTCTATATCTCACTTCTATTGGATACCTTAATTGAGTGGTTTTTGGAATTCTGAAATGTGTGGCATCCAGGGCTAAAGAATCTGCAGTTTCATTATGATTTCTGGGAATATGAGTGATATTAAATGCTATAAAATAGTTCTCAAGCATATCCCATACCTCATTTCGATATACTTTCAGCAAACCCTGCTTTACTTGATATTTGTTCTTCACTTGTTGAACAACTAGTTCGGAGTCGCCAAATGCAGAAATCTGCTGAATTCCCAAATCTTTAGCAGCCTTCAGTCCCAGTAGCAGGGCCTCGTACTCAGCAGTGTTGTTGGTGGTAGTAAATTCTAACTTATACATGAGTTTTACCATTTCACCCCCAGGAGAAATCAATAAAACTCCAGCTCCAGCACCTTCTTTGCATGAAGACCCATCAAAATACAACTGCCACAATGCATCCTGCTCTTCTTTGCTGTGTTTTACAGGCTGTTCTTTTTGTACTTGTAACAGACCAGCAGAATTCTCTTCTTCACTAAACTGTAGTATGCATGAACCAAGGTCTTTATCCACAGAATACATTGGGTGATTTGTAGGATTTTTATCATCTGTGACTATGTAAGCCAGCTGTAGCTCTCTATAAAGTCTCCTGTTTTCTCCACCAAAAACAGGAATGGTGGCATAAGAGAGGTCCATCTGTAATGTTCCTCCAAATTTCTTAGCCCATGACCTAGACAGAAGTAAGCCAAATTTTGGTGTGATGTCAGCTACCACAACATCCATTATTACACTTTTCATGGGTAACTGAGTAAGATTAACAACCATGTCTTTTATCACTCCTAGACACTTTACAGCTTGGGAGTCAAAGGCATATAGATCATGGTAAGGCTTGGTGACATTAAGGCCCAGGGCTTCCATCACAGATTTTGGCATCAAATTATGGGATGCTCCTGAATCTAGCAGACAATTATGAATCATCTGCTCATGCACAGTCAAAGTTATATAGAAAGGAGGAGAAGCACCAACTTCGTTTTCAGTCTTTTCAGCCAAAGCTGATCCAATAAAGATTCTAGGGTTTTCCTCCTGCAGATTCACTGTATCTGAAACTGGCTGATTATTTGGCATATTCATTACTTTCAAAACTGTATTCTTGTATGATGGATTTTTTATAAGCTCATAAAATGGCACAGGAATTTTAAGTTTTCCTAACTCATTTTCCAAACTAAAATTTTGACCTGACTTGTTTACTTCTTCAATTTCTGTATTCTTCTTGGGTTTTGCTGCAGGTTGCTTCTTTTCTGCTACATGATCAGCAGTTGGTTTATCAGGAATAACTGGAGCAGGAACAACAGCTTTCTTCTTAGGAGCTTGAACTGCTTGTTTCGGGCCAGATCTGAGATTAATGGTTTTCTTAAGTCCATTCTGATTAGTGGCAGCATTTACAACAGTTTTTTCAAACTCCAATTCATCTTCAACCTCATATAAATCTGCATCATAATACTCAGAATTTAAAAAATCTTCTTCTGTTACAAAACCTGTAAACAATCCATCTCCAATATGATTCATATCCTGATCAGTCTCAGTTTCTTCAAAAAGCAGCTGCTGATCAATTTCTTCTTCATCAACCAAATTATTTTGAAAGGGTGGGGGAACTTTTTGATCTTCATTTTCTCTCCTTTCTTGCTGGATGTCATTATTTCTTCGCTCCCTTGGCATGAATCTAGGAGCAAACTATCTTCTAAACTGATTTTGGTTATTTGGGTTCCTCTGAGCTTCTGGAGTAGGTTTAGCAAAATTCTTTTCCAGCTCTAGTTTATTCAATTTTGCAGTAAGGATCTTAACCATTTTTGTCATCTCATCTATCTTGGCCTCAGCAGACTGAGAAGCAGAACCTGCTGTGACAGCTTCTTTCTTTCCTTTTCTTTCATACAGCTGTTGAGGTGTTTCTTTCTTGAGTCTGTTTGAAGCTAGCAAATTAGACTCTACTTCTAGGGCTGCATCTTGCATGTTCAGCAGGGTGATAGGTCTTCTTTCTCTGAGTAATAAAGAGAATTCATGATCAAAAGCATTTGCATAGGTCAACTTGGCTGATGTTTCAGTGGGTTTAATTTCTGCTGGAATTCTACTGTACATCTTATTAAACCTCTTGGAAAAATATGCAATAGTCTCATCTTTCTTTCTTCTGAGAGCTCCAAACTCAGTTATATAGTATGTGTGATCTTTAGTGTCTCCCCATTGTCTCATGAAAAGATCATGGAGTTCTTCAATGATGGTAATTGAGTTAGCAGGAAGATCTCTAAACCATTTTCTAACATCCCCATCTAGACTCTGAACAAACACCCTCATCCACACATCTTTAATCTCAATATTCTGATTGTCAGCATAACTCAGGAAAGCCTCCCAATGTTCCTCAGCAGTGATTTCCCCTTGTCCATTGAATCTAGGCATATATTTCTGGTAATCACCTCCAGGCAATGCATGTAGAGGCTGAGGTAAAACTAATGGTGCATACCTAGCTGCTACCATTCTATCCATCATATCCATAGGTGGATTTTGGGCTGCCATTGTGGACTGAGGTTTAGACTGAGGTTTTGAGGAGGAAGAAATTTGACTAGAACTTTTTTGAAAAGGATTTCTTCCTACTTTCAACTGAAAGATGGGTATTTTATCAGGAGAAGAGGTTTTAGCTTTCAAGAAGCTTCGAGGATTAGTGAAAACCTGGAAAGTACTGTCAGAGATGATAGGTTTTACACAAGGTAAAGTTTCAGCTGGATCTAATGGCTCATTCAACTGGTGAGAGTCACAAGAGACTGGTAAAGATTGAGACCTGCTGAGTTTTCTTGCTGTTTTTATAATCTTTTCAGGGTCTGTCACACCCAGCTGTAATGGAGATGTAGGCCTGCTCCTGGTTCCAATTCTGTTAGAAGCCAGTGTGACAATTTTCTGGTGAAAATAGCCTTCAAAAACTGCTGGTTCAAGTCCACCTCTTAAACCAGGAAAATGATGAGTATCCCAGGGAAGATATGCTTCAACTTCGTCCCCGGCAACGGCGCCAAAGATGTTTGTGTCAGAAATTGTTACTAAGGCTAAGGTAACAAGCCAACACAATCTCAAAGTAAAAAATCAATTCAAACTAGGTATAGGGTTTTGTTTCATATGTTTTTGGTCATTGACTTCAAGAGCATAAAGGGAATACATTCAGTAAATAAGCAACAACTAAATCATACACATAAATCAATAAAGATGTATATATATATCACAATAATCCAACGAAAGACTGTAAATGAAGTTCATACATAAAGGACAAGCATCACTGGAAATTACACATAAACCAGAAATGAATTTGTCATTCATGAAACTAAATAAGTTCAAAATGAAGCCAACACAAATCAAATGTAGGGTAATGAGTCATATATTCATAGTTTCATCAAAAAATGCATATGAGAGTTCACAGTACCTATCACTGAACAAGTCTGGAAGTATAAGCAGCTTGCAGACCTCCTAATGCTCTCCAAAATCAGAACCCTTACAATGTCTTTCCTTCCTCTCTAAATAGTTTTCTTTTCAAAAAACAGTTAGGGTTTTTCCTACTAATTCTCCATCGAATGACTAGACTAGGTAAAGTAAAATTTACATTTTTACAAAATTACAATTTTGCTAAAAATAGCAAATTCTTTAACAAAATGTCTTAAATGAACCTAACTGCCTCATATCTCTTTCGATGCCTCCACAAGCAAAGATATGCCATCTGGACTTGAGGATCTTTTCTTCATTCTTTTATGCTTCTTCTCCAGCTCAGCTATTCTTTTCTGAAGGTGTTCATTTTCATGCTGCAAAGTTTCAACTGTCTTTTCCAGTTCTGAACAGTGCCTGTCAGCAGCCCTTTTCCTTCTGAGTGCTTCCTTTGCATCAACCACTAACTCCTGAAAATTGTCATGGACATCCTGAAGATCTTCTCTTAATCTTCTATTTGCCATCATTAAACCATCATTAACTTCCTGCATGTAATTCATTTGATGCTTATACTGTTTGACAGTCTTCTTTAAATTCTCCTTATCAGAATTAACCAATTTCTCTATTGCAGCATCTTGCTCCTCATTAGGTTTGCAAAACATGTCAAACTTCTTAAATATTGCTTCCTCTATCAATAGTTTCTCAGCAGTATCTTCAATGATGGGGTTTGAATCATTTGTTACCTGTACTGACTTAATCTCCTCTGTCAACAATTTCCCAGAATTGTCTTCAATGATGGACTTAGAGCTTTCTTCACCTGTTACTTTTATTGACCTAGCCTCTGACTGCAATTCATCTTTCTTTGATTTATCCTCCTCCATGGACTCTTCATCAGAGATAGTCACCTTATCAGTCTTCAATTTTGCATTCAACAGCTTTTTCATGTTTAACCTTAGTTTGTTTTTCGACCTAGTTTTAGGTCTCCAGAAAGTAGCTGCCTCTCCCATCATTTTTAATTCCTTCTCTTGGTACTGAATAGATGCTAACTCTACCACTTCTAATTTTTTGATTTTCTTCTTAGACTTTGTGGTTTTGCCATCTATAGCTTGATCTTCTTTAATTTCAGTTTTAACTTCAATCTCAGGAATAGACTGCTCTTCTTCTAACATATATCCCTCATCATCCGAGAGGATTGTGATGGGGCTTCTTGGCTGATCATGGATTTCTTCTTTAGCTACAGGAATTATTTTGATGTCAACTTTCTTCTCCTCCTGAGAATCTGCTATAGGTGGTGACTTCTTTTCAAGCAATTCCTTTTTGTCTTCAAATAATGAGAACTTGATTTTAGTGTGATCTGGAATTTCTTGGGGCTGACTGTCATTCTGTCCTTCTTCTGCTACCTGTTTTGTCACCTTCTTAGCTTTAATGTCATGTTTGCTTGCAGGTTTGACTGAATGGCCTAACTTTTGTATCATTACCTTCCCCTTATCAGTCTGTCTTTTGGATTGTTGGTCTTCTCCTTTAGGATGAACCCCTGACCATAACAAAAAGAAGTCCCAAGTTTTTCCCTCATGCTGCAACACTGTAGTGATGATTAGTTTAATGAGACCATGATGAAAAAGTGATTGAGAAGTGTGATCATCATGCTGTTTTATTTTGCTTGACATTTTCGGTAGACTTTTAAAGAAAAAGAATGGCAAATTCATTTTAGAAATCCCTGCCATGTGTTGTAGGAACCTGAGATGATATTTGAACACTAATGAATATCTTCCTTCACAAGTCACATAACTCTGAAGTATCCTTATGGGCTCAATCCACTCTTTCCTGAAATTATGTATGAGAATACCCTTGTTCCAGTCAGGAGTAACATTAGGCAATAAGTACCTTTGGGGATCAAACTCGAAAGGTGACTTCTTAAACCAGTGCTCACCTTCATTACTAATCTCAGTAGCTTCTGCTATTAATTCCACAGTCAGTTTGAATCTCAAAGTATCCATTATAATCATCTCATTTTTAAGTCCCTTAGCAAAATTGCAGGACACCTGAGCATCAAAACCATCTATCCTTTTGAAAAATTTCAACCAGCCTGCCTGCTGGAACAGTTCTGCACAGTCTGGAAGCTTCTGAATCCATGTCAAGTCTGTGGGCTCAGCCCTGTTAACCTTACCACTTTTGCCACTTTTTCCCATATTCTTCTTTTCAGGGAACATGAACAGTCTGATTTCAGGTTTCAAAATATGTTTTATAAGCTATTTTCTGATGCTTTGAGCTCTTTTGAACTATGCTACACACTCTTGGACAATCTTTCAATTCAATGTTTTCTGAGCAAGTGATCTTACAGGTTATCACAATTTTCAGCAATGTTTAAACCACCTGCACAAACTAGCAAAAACCCCTTCTGTGTAAAAACTGAGCACTACAGATAGCTCTATGAGTCCTTTCGATGCTATATTCTGTATATTCTGATGTTTAATAACATTAGGTCATGAGAGAAAACAGTTCATGCACATTTCTCATACCGGGTTTCAGATAGCTATTTCTGTGGTGAATTCCTTATTTTACGATCTACTATATCCTCTTCAGCAACCAATTTCTCCAGAAAATCGTGCAGCGACAAAAACCCAAATTTTCCAGCTATAAGGGTTATAACGGAATACCTGTCAATTGCTCGTCTGTTGTGTCTTAATAGCTTCAATTTGAGGTGTCAACGATGTCCTCTTACGAGCATAGGTGTCCTCATATCGTTTCTCTAGCTGCTGGTGAATGAATTCAGAAGCCCTAATTTTCGCTGGCGATAAAACACACCTGTCTCCTTTCCACAGCAACACCATCCACCGTTTAGCAGTGAAATCTCCTTCACAAACACTACTTCTCCTGCAATGATGCGTGTAACAAGAGAAATCTGACAGCTAAACCGGAATTTGCTGGTTTCTGTGCAACTGATCCCCGCATACCATGCAATGATGAACTTGTTTTTCTTCGTGATTAGCAACCAACTAAAATCATGCTCAAACTGCTGCAAACACGTGTTAAAACACTCACACAAGGCGATTAGACACTCCCATTCTGCATCATGATTGAAATCAGATCGAAAATTGAACAAAAATTCAGGCCACGATATTCCTGTAGCGCGCTCTTTGTTAAACTTTGGTATAGCGCTACAAGAATAACTTTTAGACCAAATTTTAGCAATTTTTCAACTTTTTGCTAATTTGTTGGAGGTTCTGGCAGTTATTTGGTTTAAGAAATAAGTTTAACCACTCTCTAAAGACATTAATGATTCTATCTTTGAACATATGACTCTCATTGATCCCCTTTACAATATAAAAAATCACTAAAATCAAATAAAATCTGAAAAAGACAGGGCTCAAAACTTATTCAATCACTCATAAAGTTTCTAAGAAGACAAAAAACTAAAACTGAAAACCAAAAATTTAACTGAGGTAGATTCAAAAAACAAAACAAAATTGGAAAAAATAACTCAAAAATGGAGAAAAATTTACTGACTTAACATGCACCATATGCAATGACGCACCAGGGCGATTGTGAATATGAAACGCACCACAAACATAAATTCAAAAAAATAGTCATGTGTTTTTTAATTTGGAAAATTTTACATCTAATGCAGTATAGTGTGGTCTATACCTCCCCACTGCAGTAAATTATACATACCACCCTGGGGATGGGAAATAAAATAAAATATTTATAGTAATTTGGTGTTCTCCACTATCTTTTTACCCTATTTCGGTGCTCTCATGTTCATGGTGCCCCGGTGCACTTTGATAAGATAAATGCACCGGTTGAAAAATGTTAGTTTTTTCACAAGAAGGTGTTTTTGGATGCGATTCCACATGATTTATTGTCAGCGTTGGTGTGTTTTGGTTTTATACACACTAGTGCGGTTGGAATGTATAAACGCACCAGAAAGAAAGAAAGAAAGAAAAAACATTCACTAAAACCTATGCATGCTCGCCTCCTCTAGTGACCTCAACTATAAACGGATATTTGGGCTCTTTATAGAGGACCATCCGCAATAACCTCTGCTAAAGGGCCTTTTCCTTGTAGTGATGATAGTTTTCTCCAATGGAACATGTGCTAGAAGCATGTGATCCAAATGTACACAAATAGGAACATGGTCAAATTGAAAGGGAGAATGTTATAGTTGAAGAATATTATTTCTCAACGAAGACAAAATAATTATATTTAGTTCCTCGTTCGCAAGGAAAGAATGTAGTGAAGCATTGATGGGTTTATAATGCCAAACTCACATATCATGGAATTGTTGAAAGACATAAGGCTCATTTGGTAGTGCAAGGTTTTTCTCAATAAGAAAGCAACAGCTACACTAAAACATTTCTCACTAATACAAAGATGAATTATGTTTGAGTGATTATTTTACTTGCTACTCAACATGGATGAGAGGTACATCAGATGGATGTCAAAAAGTGTTTTTCTCCATGGAGACCTGGCTGAAGAAATTTATATGAAGAAAATCCTTGGTTTTGAGAAGTGTTCCAACCTTGTTTGTTGATTGAAGAAATCCTCTTATGGCTTGAAATAGGCCCTTAGGGATTGGTATGAGAATATTAATCATTTTTTTATCAATATTGATTTCAAATGATGTCAATTAGATCACAATATCTATATTTTTCATATAAATTATGAAACCTTAATTGTTGCAATGTATGTAGATGATTTATTCATTATTGGAAGCAATGTAAATTTAATATTGGCTTTGAAGAAACAATTTGTTGGTAACTTTGAAATGATTGAACTTGGTCTCTTACATTTATTTTGTGTGTCCAAATTTTACAAATGGATGAAGATATATTATTTCTCAACCTATTTATGTAATGGATATTTTTCAAGATATGAGATGGAAGAATGTAAAGCTTGCGATACACCTTTTCAATCAAGAGTCAAGTTGACAAAAGCATGTGATTCACCAAAATTCAATATCACTCTATCAACAACTAGTTGGCCTCCTTATTTATTTGACTCACAATCAACTTGATATTTCCTTTGTTGTTAGTGTGGTTTCTTGGTTTATGCAGGGTCCATGAGAAAACCAATGGAAGGTTTCAAAGAGGATTGCCTATGGTATCAAAGGAACTTATCGACTTGCTAGAAAATAATGCAGTAATCAAACATACATGTTGGTCGATTATACTGACTCATATTGGGTAGGGGGCAATGATAACAAGAAGTCTGCATCTAGCTATGTGTTTTATCTTGGTTCTAGACCCATGGTCTAGTCATGCAAGAAGCAGAAGGTGGTCTCTCCTTCAACCACATAAGAAGAATATCATAGTGCAATTAATGATGGCATAAGGATGATATGGATTTGACAACTTTTGGAAGAGCTTGGTTTTATAGTCAAAAAAATGATTGTAATCTTTGTGATAACTAGAGTGTGATACATGTTGCAAAGAATCATGTTGCACACAACAATATGAAGCATGTGTATATTCATGCTATTTACTTACAACAATTGGTACATGATAACATTGTGAATCTTGTTCATTATAGAATTGATGATTAGGTTGTTGAAATATTTATGAAGCCTTCATCAAAAGCTAAATTTGTAAAACTTTAGGCTATACTTGGGGTTTAGGGAGCTACAATTATGGGCAGTGCGGGGGGGTGTAGAAGTGATTTCACCTCATAAATATCCATAGAATTTTATTTATGGGCGTGGGGGAAGGGGTTGGTATAACAATAGGCTTTGCTAGTGCGTCACAATTATGGATCTTCTTAAGACAAACATTCGACTGAGTGGTCGACTAGTTGACTAGAGGGTCGACTAATGAATCAACTATCTAATTTACTAATCATTTGATTGGTCAAACCATTAGAATAGAACAATAAACTATGACAAATAACAAGG
Source organism: Larix kaempferi (assembly GCA_027924585.1). NCBI lineage: Eukaryota > Viridiplantae > Streptophyta > Pinopsida > Pinales > Pinaceae > Larix > Larix kaempferi. The sequence goes on along the minus strand of BSBM01000195.1, from coordinate 6,272,838 downwards.
TTGAAATCAAGGAGGTCGTTATGTGTTATGACCCAAGTCTATGGAATTGGTCTCCCTTGATTCAAGGGAATTTGTTGCATGTTGGTGCTATAAATGTATTCTTCTAATGTGCTATGTTAACTTGTGCTTAAGTGTTATAACAATGTCTCTTGGCACCACCTCTTCTTGGAATCATTAGTTCTCCACTCTAACTAATTCCTTGTTTAGCCAACACATTCAAGCACAAGATAAAGTAACAAGTGTCTCAAAAGGGAATTTATTTTTTCTCAAAACTAAAAATATGTTGATTTATAGTTGTTCTAAAAACTAAAAATATGTTGATTTACAGTTGTTTGTTAGGATATTCCTATACTCCATCCTAGTCCTCCTAGCATTTCTGTCATTTTTATTTTCAGTCATGCATGCAAAATTAGGGTTTGCATGCATCCTAGTCATCAGTACTAGCACCTAACCCTCAGTAAACTAGCCCCCGGAGCTTCCTTCAATTCAGTTTTATCTCTTCTAGAGCTTAGTGTGCCCTCCTTTCACCTACTGCATGAGAAGGGCACCTTTCTTCACCTACCAGTCCAATTTAGTTCAGTTATCTTCAGTTCTTTCCTTGATTTAAGGATTAACTGACTCCTAACTAACCTTATCACTCCAATGGACCTCCAGTGTGACTAGATAGCCTATTCTGACTCCATTTAGCTCCATATGCGCCCTCCACTGAGCCTCCTTCACTACATTAGTGCTTCCATGTGCCAGTTACACCAACCACACTCAATTAGACTCAGTTTGACTCCCGGTTGACCATTACTTATGCATTGATGACTTCACTGATGAGAAGGTGGACTCCTAGTTATGCTTTGATGACTCTCCATTGATTATGGATCTGTGCATGAAGGCTAATTCGAATTACACCTAGTGAATTCGAATCCTCATCCTCAGCATTGTATATTTACTAGTTTACTATTCAGTTTTATGTAACATGTGTAATTATTCTACCTCAATCAGAGCTTCTTTGGATCTATGTTATAATGCTTCTCTCATCTTCTGTTATTCCTAAATTCTTTCATTGTGAGGTTTACATCATCTCTTTGGATCTTATGTGGGCATTTTCACATGGTATCAGAGCCATTTGAGAGTATATTCTACCTCCATTCTTGAGAGTTTTTTGCAGGTATTTCGAAGTTCCAGCGGTTGCAGCAGCAGATTCAGCATTTTCTATTTGCACTTCTTCCAGCAGTCAAGATGAACAATTCGAATGCTTCTTCTTCTCCTCCTTCTCTTATAATCCTCACTTCCTTCAATTAATTCGAATGGAAGGGTAAGATGAAAATCCACTTGAAGTCAAAAGGGTTTTCTAGAATAGTTGAGGAAAGAGATGCCATACCACATCAAGCTGTAGAGACAATCAAGCATCTAAAAAAAATGGATGAAGCCTTTGGATGCATTTTCCTTCATATGTCTGAAGATCTATTGTTTCATGTTGAAGGAATGAAGTCTCCTAATGAGTTATGGAAAAAATTGGAGAGTCTCTTTGGAAAACAAGATGGGCTAAGAGGCCACATTCTTGAAAATGAATTGGTTGCCCTTCAACCTAGCAATTTCGAGAGCATCCAAGAATTCTTCTCAAAATTTCACAATTTGAATTTACAATGCAAGCACTGTGGCATCACTAAAAGTGATGAGCAATTGGTACTCTCCGTATTGAGCAAACTTGGATCTCAATTTTTTGTCTTTGTATCTATTTTCCATTTTGTTTGAATGTCAATCCCTGGATGGAATTTTCCCACTTTACAAGACTTTGCTGCAGCACTCACTCAAGAAGAGGGCAAATTGATTCAAATGGGTGCCATCAAAACCTCCAAAGATCTAGCTCTTCTAGCTGGTGAAGCAAGTGGAGCGAATGCAAAAGGGAGGCAAAAATACAAAGACAAGAAGCCATCAAAATCCAAGAATGACAAACAAAAGAGACCAAATTGTTCCTACTACAAGAGAGGAAACCATCCTAAGAAAGCTTGCATGCACAAGAAAATTGATCTTCTAACCAAGATTCTTGAACAAAACAAAATTGTTGTTCCAAAAGAAGCAAAGATGTATGATTCTGGAAGTGGATCTGATGATTGCCATGCATTGATGGTTGGTTTCTCAAAAACAAAATCCCTCCTCATAGATTCTGGAGCCTCCAACCACATGATTGCCTCTGAAGAATCCTTCTCCTCTTTGGATCTCCAAGATGGGCCTACCATTCACATGGGAGACAACTCTCATATTTCTGCCAAAGGATTGGGTACAGTTCATATGGAGCATGGTAAGTTCAAAAATGTCTTATTTGTTCCTTCTCTAACAGCTAATTTGTTGTCAGTATATCAAATGACTCATACAGGATCACCAAAGCAAGTAATTTTGGTCCAAACACAATAGAGATTACAGAAATCTCCACTGGAAAGGTTATAGCGAATGGAATTTCTAATCATGCCTCAAAGGCATATGAGTTCTCACACTTCGTGCCTTTCTCTTTGACTATTCCTTCAGATTCTGATGAAGATCATAGTGACTCCTCTTCTAATGAAGAAGAAGATCAATATTTTGATGTTGAGATCATGGTTCAAGAAGATTCATATCCAGAACCAACACCTATTCTCAGTCCAGATTCAAGGTCACTATGGGCTCACACAGTCCTTGCTACTACTGAGAACACAGTTGATGACTTATCTGTTCATGGAACTACTAGAATTCAGCATCATGCCAACCTTGCATTATGCCATCCACCTCTCCATGAGAGATGCAGCATGACGATGGGGTTCTCTCTTCCATCTCTTGGGAAGACTCCTCATGCTCCATTCGCTCCAGTTACAGAAAGAGTTCCTGAAAGACTTGCTTCGTCCAACACATTCTCCACACAGTGGGAAGCCTTCCTACAGGGGATCATCTTGCCAAGTATTTTACAAAAGTTTTCACTGATGAAAGCTTCTTTCTTTTCTACATAGTATGATGGTTCTGTGAGTTATTTACTGTTCTTTTGAGGGGGGGTATTTTTCCCATGAGGTTTTCCCCATTTCCTCAGTTTATGGACAGTTCTTTATTTTTCTATCATTTCATTTATTATATGGGTTACCTTTGGTCCTAGTTACCAAGGCCCAGGATGGATTAAGGGGGGGTGTTAGTATATTCCTATACTCCATCCTAGTCCTCCTATCATTTCTGTCATTTTCATTTTCAGTCATGCATGCAAAATTAGGGTTTGCATGCATCCTAGTCATCAATACCAGCACCTAGCCCTCATCAAACTAGCCCCCGGAGCTTCCTTCAGATCAGTTTTAGCTCTTCTAGAGCTTAGTGCGCCCTCCTTTCACGTACTGCATGAGAAGGGTGCCTTTATTCACCTAGCAGTCTAGTTTAGTTCAGTTATCTTTAGTTCTTTCCTTGATTTAAGTATTAACTGACTCCTAACTAACCTTATCACTTCGATGGACCTCCAGTGTGACTAGATAGCCTATTCTGACTCCAGTTAGCTCCATCTGCGCCTTCCACTGAGCCTCCTTCACTACATTAGTGCTTCCATGTTCCAGTTACACCAACCACACTCAGTTAGACTCAGTTTGACTCCCGGTTGACCATTACTTATGCATTGATGACTTCACTGATGAGAAGGTGGACTCCTAGTTATGCTTTGATGACTCTCCACTGATTATGGATCTGTGCATGAAGGCTAATTCGAATTATACCTAGTGAATTCGAATCCTCATCCTCAGCATTGTATATTTACCAGTTTACTATTCAGTTTTATGTAACATGTGTAATTATTCTGCCTCAATCAGAGCTTCTTTGGATCTATGTTCTAATGCTTCTCTCATCTTCTAGTATTCCTAAATTCTTTCATTGTAAGGTTTACATCATCTCTTTGGATCTTATGTGGGCATTTTCAGATTGTTCTCAAAACCAAACTAGGCTTTTCAGCCTCCATTATTTAGTTTTTTTTCACTTACATTAAGAATATCAACTTTTCTTCTATTTTAATTTATTTTACATATCTCATCTATATGTAATTATAAAGTGCTCTCGGCATTGCAAATAAGATTTTCAACTTAGTTAAACATTATCCTTTTTAATGTTTTATTTAATTTTTTCACCGACTTTACTTGATCTTTGTTGTATTAAATTACACGTCTCATTCATACTAGACTATAAATTGCATCTCAATTCTCTACATGAAAAAAAAACTAGATTGTAAAATGAACCTCACTTTTTCAATGCAAAAAATATATAATTAATAAAACTTCTAGAAACAAAAATATAATTATAAAAAAATTATAAAACATAAATTATACAATTCCTTATTACAAATAAGTTCCTCTAAAATTCCCAAAGGGTTTGAATCCATTGGTGAAGAGCAAGGATTTTTTCAGTAGTGGGAAAGGTTCAATTTCTATGAGGGCTTAGCCTAAAGCCATGGGTCACCTTGAGGTATTGGGCGAACGTGTGGTTCCACCCAAAGAGATTGTATTAAATGATCTCATGACTTGTGCACACATAAGTGGATCAAACCCCACCCCCATTTCCTTCAAAATTTTAGATCATGGTGGGTTCCCTCGAGTGGTTGAGTGCTGTGAGATACAAATAGGAGGCCACAGGGTTAAGTCCCTAGTCTGGATATCTATGTGAATGTTAAGGGCCTCACTTGATGTCCCTATTGGGTTAGGCTCTGTAATCAAGTCCGGCTGTTTAACCCATTTACCATTGTTGAATCATGGGGAAGTACTCAAAGGATTTTTCATGAGGTTGTTCCTTGGAAAAAAAGTTCCTCTAAAATAAATTAAAACCATAATGATTTTATTAGTCCCTTCCTAAGACCTATTATTTTTCAGTACGATGTCAAACTAGATTGACTTCGTATTAATATCATCACTTTTGAATCAATTTTCCTACAACCAATGTTTTCTTTTATCAAATTATTAATTTCAGTTTGCATGAACTACAAAAATCAATTTTGAATATTTCAATTTCAATGTCTAACTTGATTAAATTCATTGATATAACTAAATAGGCCCTTATATGTGGCCATATTTGTCAAAACAAAATAAAAAATGAATTATAAATCAAACAAATCACATATTTTGTGCTTAATCCACATACACTTCTGCATTTATTTCCACGGGGGCATGTAATATTTGAAGATAAAAGCTTGACTAAATATTAATATCATTAAAATCTCTCAGTATGCATCTTCCACGTCTAAACTAAAACTCTATTTCTCCATAATGCTGCCACTATTACATAATTATGAGATTGATTATCTTATTAGTGATATCATCCACCTTAAAGATGATTCCATCATCTTTCTTGCTCAATAGCTAAATATCCTCCTTATCAATTTCCTTGGCATCCTCAATTGTTGAACTAAGCTATCCTCTTTCAAGAATGTAGAGCCAGCTTACCTTATTGATCCATATTTAAGGAACATATCCAATCTAGACGCACAAGTAGTAGCAATTCTCTTGATTAACTTTATCCAACCGCATAAGTAACAAAAATATCTAGTAGGTTTGCATCTTATTCTAATTCACCACTTCAATGGTAATATTATTTCTTGTTTATTAATGACTATTATATTTAATAGGTTTTTAAAACATACTAGGAGAATGTAACACCCATCCTCATGATGGGTGTTAAGTAATTTAAAACTATTAATTGAATTTAAAATAACATCAAAATAATTTTATTTATATGTATTAAATGTAAAATTTTCATATTCATAAGTTCTATGCATGTTTCTTGATGTTCTAACATCATAGGGATACAATTCTTGTAATTTTCTTTCATAATTTCACAACACAACAATATCAATTAATTACAATATTGAAAAATAATATAATTAAGGAATATTAGTAGAACACCTTAGTTTCTGGTTGTAATATCCTGATTTTGACCCCATTGCATTAAAATGTAAATGATGTAATATTGTTATAAAATTGTGGTGAGGAGATCAAGGACAAGGCCTCGCCATCGATGATGCATATGGTTTGCGTGCTAGCCATGCACAACAGAATTGAAAATATCATGTAAATATGAATTTTAATAAAATACCCAACTAACTATGCAATGCAATGCAACAAGAGATGGGGGCATGGTTTTTACAAGGAATTGGGAGGGAAATATTCAAACCCTTGGAGCCAATCAAGTCAAGCCAAGTGTCAATGAGAGAACCTATAAAACCCTCAACTACCCATGTTAACTTTTGTACCTAATCATTCATTTCTCCCAAGACTTGGTTGAAGTCGTTAATGCCTTGGGGAATGGAGAGGTATGGCTGTCCAAATTCCGGTATGGGAAAGCCACCCTTCATGGAAATTCGTGTTGGACTTCTTGGGAAAGAAAAGAGCCACGAAATTGCCCCCCCCCAAGCTATTATTCACCATTTCCTTGCTCCCTCACGCAATCTAAACTAGTTGGGGCGTTTTCCCTACACATTTTTCCTATGTGTCCTTGTTTTTCTAGCTGGGAAGAGGGCGTTTTTGGTGTGACAGAGCTGCTAGGAGGAAGGGATACTGATTTGGGGTTTCATTGAGACTGTTTTGTCCATTTATATTCCCAAAATACCCATGGAAAAATCATGTTTGTTCCATGTGGACGATTTCCCTCTCCACAATTTGTTTTTGGTGTGCCCACGATTTGGGAAACCCCATTGCCATCTTGTCTCTAAATCCCATTGTTAAAAATGTGTATCCATTCCCAATGATTGTTTTTGATGTGTGTGGAAAGAGTATGCTGGGATATGAGTTATGGGTATCCATTTTTTGGCTTGAGCTTGAGTGCAAGCATCTAGAAATGAAGAGGGTTCATATTTAGCCTGATAAACCCAGCTGTGGACTAGCTTGGCTTAGATGCAATGTTTATTTGGTTGTGCATAAGCTTGAGTGTCCCACTTTCCTTGTAGAAATCATGCCCTGCTCGGGGGTGGTATCTGAGTGCTGAAAGAATACAGGCTAGGAAGAGACCTATGGTTGGGTCAAACGTTGCGACAACATAGCTAGTTGCTTGGGAAAATTGCATGATGAAGATAAGTATTATCTATGTGTATTTACTTCTGCAATGTTTTAATTTGGTGATTGTTATTGATATGCTGGATGCATATTAAATGTGTGTGGATGATGTTTGATTCCGCTGTGCATGTTTGCCTTGATTTGCATCTACACACATTTGTTTTATTTGTATGAATCTAATAAATGGGGCTGAGTTTATGTAAAAGTCCCAGATTTGTAGTCATGATCCCTTCTGTGTGTTGGATCGACGGGAGGGGACATGACATTGGTCGAGTTAGAAAATCATGTAGTTTTAATCCAACCCTTAATCTAGCCAAGGGATGTTACCCAAACTGGGATTATATCTCCTAACCAACTAGCACCTAAGTTGCTAGATCTAGGAAACCTATGGGGTTTGCTAGCCCTCTATACCCGCAATTCAATAACCATAATAGCTTCCCCTGAACCTATAAAGAACTAGTATCTAAATTCAAGCATCAATTTCAAGTTTCCTCATAGAGTGTTTTCCTCCTCCACTCCCTCCCTTCCAAATTTCCATTCACCAACCCCTTCTCATACTTCAAACTCCCTTTTCTAACTTAGTCTTCCCACCACCTTCCTTTCCTTCTTGAGAAGGGTCCAAGGAAGGTCAATTATTATAAAATAATAATGCTTTACGTACTTACATAATGACCTATCAACTCACTACAACGCAAGGTCTCACATTAACTCAGCCCATAGCCCTCATAAATCCAAATACCATTAGTTAATAAATATATCCTATTGTAATTATTATTGGAGAGGCTATCACTCACATGACATGCAATTAATAGTTGATGCATACTAATGAGAATAAATGAAATGAAATGAAATTACATTGTAAGTGTGATTAATTCAAAATAATGTAAATGGACCTAATACAACTGAACTGTAGATAATGTAATGCAAATGTATATATAAACTAATGCTAGTGTATGCATGCAATGTGTGTGTGTGTGGCCAACATACACATAGCTTGTGTGTGTACTATAGGTAAACATCACCACCTCGAGTGCATAATTCATGAATGACAAGACAATAATAATCACATTTAAGACAAGGTAACCACACATGCAAGACAATAATCCAGTAATCACAACATTAAGAAATATTATTAACTATGTGACAATACATCGACACTAATAAACATTGTAATTAGAACTATCTTAATGAATTAAAAATGATTTGCAAGTGAAAGGAACCAAGTACAACTAAGGTGGCATCTCAAATCCCAACCCAAAATCTTATTAATTGAATCATCCTTCCTTCCTAACTTAATTCCAACTTCTACTTCCTATCCATTCCTCTACTGGAATATCCTAGCATGTCAACTATATTGACCTAACCCCAAATATAACCCATAAGTGGAAGAGTCGATTAAATTGACCTAACTTCCTTAGCAAGCAATTGATAATCATCATCATGCAACTTGGCTAGCGTGGCTTAACATGGCCCTCCCACAACTCCAATTTTTAGACGATAAATGTTAGTTAATATCTTCACCCCTCCTAATGGAACTGGGGTGAACACCCTATCAATAATCACATTATGTTTCTATTGTGGTTCTTAGAGTTGCATCACCAAATAACTAGTTTGGGCAATTTGGTTTCTTGCATAAATTTGCATTATCCCACATATCATAACAAGTATTGAACCAATCATTAATCCATGAATTAATTCCTCATAGCTTACCCTTTCTATGTGGATGTCCACAACATAAGGGTAACCTTAGTATCACAAGTATTCGACTATCATGTAAACTCACTAACACATGGGTGAGTCTCATCCACAACATAAGATCATGCATATTATTTCATTGATTCTAAGTAAATTACCAATTTATGCACTACCAATTAGTATAAACAAGTTAATATATTTATCATGTGCATGGAATGCATTCATTCATTCAATCATAACATACATTGGTATCCACGTATCTTATCGTTTTATTTAATTTTTCATACTAGAATCAAATCACACAACTGTCATCATTATTTAGATGAACGATATACTTAAAACATAATTAAGGCATATAAGTAGGTTCATAAATCCACACATAGTTTTCTTAGAAAATCTATGTCCAACAGATAATAAGCAAAGAAATATAGTATAGGTCAAAATGTTATTTAGTTGTCTAATCAAAATGTGGTGTCTTACAGAGAAGGAGAGCTCAAAAAGGTGCTTGGGAGAAGCAATTCAGTTGAAGTATGGAAAACCACATAGAGAACTAGAAACACTGAGAGAGTCTCGGCCTCAATGTAAGTATCTATCAAACCTAAGTATCTCTTGTCACCTAATTTAATGATATTCTCTTTGTTCATAATCAGCTTCTAGCTTTCACTCCTCTCCATGTCACCATTGATGAATCTCTGTGAATTTGTATAACCACCACTGTGTTATTGTGATTACATTGTTCGAGTGACTTCTTTTCACTAAAGTTCATTGGCTTATCCTTTGCAAACATAAATAAATGTACATATACATATTATGAATAGTAGTTCGCAAATTATCACATAAATATAGAACGACACTAAAAGTTCTTACTAACATTTTATTTTTGTCAATCTTTTGGATCCTTTATTTTATTTAGATAAACTTTACACCTTTCCCTACGTAAGTGGATTCGTCTAGAAAAAATTCATTGAAACCTTGCTAGCCTCCTTTATACTTGAAGGTGATGATGATTCATATATTGCTAAACCTCCTAAACGATAACTTTCTTGTTGTTGTTGGGGGTGAATTTGGGAATTTATGGTGTTGGAAGGTAGAAAAACCAAGGTCAAGCCTCTCTTTCCTTTCCTATAATTGAATGGAAGGGATGTAGGCCTCTTATATACTTGGATTTGAATATGGAATTATAAGTTCCCAATCACTCTCTGGAGATCATTTATTTCTAATTACTACCACTATGTACAAAATATTGGGCCTTGTGACACTCTTAGCATGCAAATTTTGTATGCCTCTAAGGTTTTTGGGTCATGGTGGTTCATTAGGTAAGAAGAAATTTGACAAATTATGATTGTGTGATTACATTGAGAATCCAATAAAATTGCTCTATCTATGAGATAACTAAACCAATCACAATGTGTTTCCTATGAGAATCAACAAGGTTGCAAGTGTTTAGTTGATACCTTATTGTAAGAAGTTGAGTCTTGTAGCATCAGGAATGATCAAATCAAGACTTTCTCACTTGAATGAGGTTGCTTTCATCTCTCACTATGGCTATTATGGAATCAAAGTGAAATTATAAAACCACCCACTATGGTGGTTTGTGTCCCAATTTTAGATTGAAACCAAGGACTGGAACCTATTGATTCAATCTATCACACTCTGTATGTAGATAACTATACGATAGGATTGAAATCCCATGTTGAAAGGTTATTTCCACTGTTGGAATATGTAATTTTTTTTTTGTAAGGTTGCAACATTCTATTAATCGAGAAGAGTTAAAAATACAATAGTAAATCACAGTCTGTGGTGGCCTGATCGGAAAGAGCCACCACCCAAGGATATCAACAGGATCATAGAGGTTCTGATCAAAATTATACAAAAAACCTTGCCCAATGCAGAGAGACCAGGGTAATCTAGTAGTAATGTCATAACCATAAAATCCTAAGAACCAATAGTCTGGTGCACTATGTAACACACTAAGAAACATATTAATATAAAGCTGTTGAAAAACACAGGGAGGAACCTCCTTAACCGGGCATTGAAGGTGCTTCTGCATTAGAGGGAGTTTCTTCCAGGATTGGGAAGCCATAGTATTCTTCGTCCTCTAAGTATTTCGCATGGGGTTTAGTATCTTTCACAGGGAGCTTAACCGGTAGGGGCGTAGTCTTCCGAATGGAAGGCGCATTTCCTTCATATTCGCTATGAACTCTTTTGGTGAGAACAAGGACCATAGTGGTGGGGATAGGGAAGGATATATGAGTCAGATCCTTTCCTTTCATTTGGACTAGTTCCTTTCCTTTCTGCTTGTCCATCTCCCTGCCATGTTGATTGACCATGTTACTAGGTGTGGCATAAGATTTAGCAGCCAAGGGGGTGACTCCATGAGCATTGCCACCCAGACAGAAGTCATGACGAAGGTTCTTGGTAGGGGCATAAGAATCTCAAATGAGGGTGTTCTCCACACTACTGAGAATGGCTGCCATATTTGGCTGGGTGGATCTTAAGGTCTAAGTAGCATTCCTTGCAATGGCCCAATTGGTGAGCATGTCATCCATAAGCTCTCCCAACATGTTCTTCACCAGCCAGTAAGGATCCCAAGGTTGTTCCTGACTCCCCTTGGAGAGACTGTCTACAATCAGCCTTGCTTCCCAATTATCGATGAGTGAGCAAACCAGAATGGATACCTCCACTCCATAAACTTTCCTTGTTTTCCCTGCTTCCTGTTGGTCGTCGTTCTTCTTATTTTTCCCTTTTTTATCTTTTGGTTGTCCCATGGAATCAAACCAGAGGATAGAGCGAACTTGAGCGAATGTGAGCCCATGGAGCATAGAAATAGGAGGATCCTGGGTCCCTGCCCAACACAAAGTGATGATTATGGTTGAAAGCCGAGATGTTATACCTTTGAACAGACTGGAGTGTCGATTAGCTGGAAATATCAACTCCGCACACCGAAGAGACATGGGGGCGGTGCACGAACTACCAAGCTAGGCTGGTTGAGGAGACATCGCAAGCGGGAGGCTTAATGAGGCCAACGATCAGATGCTGCTTCGTTTATAGGCTTGACCGTAGCATTGCCACGGGGTTGTTTCTCATGCCCAGGTGTCATGTTAGTTGAAGCCCGTGTAGTGCTGCCACTGCTGCCACCCGCATCTGGGGAATATGTAATTATTACTTGTGTGGTGTTGTTGACATAAATAAATCTATTATAAAATGGATTTATCCCACATGCATCATGCAATAAACTCTCTTATTACCATTCTTTGTATAAGGGAGGTTGAATCTATTTATCCCACATGTGCTATGGGATGTAATTCTTCCATACCTCTAGCTATATAATAGAGGTGAAGGAGACTCTTTTAAGGTATGTTGATTAAACATCATTGTGACATGATGTGAAGATGGAGTGTGATGTGATGCTTATTTGAGGATGCCTTGTATTGTAAGATTGGAGATTTCTGGTCAATTCTCGCTAGCTCATCCGGTTAAGGTGTGGGTTTCGTTTGCTAGGCAACCCGAGTTTAATACCCTTATGGTGACTTAGTTGGGAAGATACACCCAAAAAATCTAGCCATGTTAAGGGTTGGTGTGGCCTGGGCCAAGTCTGATCCCTGAGTGATTTTGATGGCTTAGATGCCCCTAGGTTGTGGTTTCTTATCCAATGGTTGAAATGTAATGGCCCCGAGTGACAGGAATTTCTAACCAAAAAAAAAAGATTGGATATTTATGAAGAATAAAGAAGACCATACCTTCATGTGGATGTTTCCCCATTTGGGGTTTTACCACGTATATCTGTTGTACTATGTTTTTTCTCTTATCTATTACTTACTACTTTGGTTATATGGTGCTTGTATAGATAGAAGGCTAGACTAGTAGATTATTGCTATTGATTTATTTGTTAGAAAATTTTTTGTTGTATGTTTATTGCATATTTCTCAATATTTTAACATGGTATCAGAGTTGGTTACTATGCTCTACCTTCTTCAATAATTTTTGTTAAATTATTTTTACAAGCACCAAGTTCTTCAAATTTTTGGAGCCATCCATATCTAGTATGTTTTTCATTAGATATATCAAACCCTTATGTTTTTCTTTAGATATGGGCATGTTTCTACATGATTGAGATTTTTTTCTTAAAACCCTAACCAATATCATTTAATTTTCATAATTTTTCAAAAACAATTCAAGATTTCCTTGAATTTTTATGTAGATATGAGTTGAAATCTATTGTACACTAACCTAGCATTAAGGATCTATATCTCTAGTAGTGGATCTGGTTGTTTGCATGTTTATGGTTTGTATTTTGCAGGTTTTCATCAAGATGGCTTCGGCTTTGGAAAATCTGTTGTTTCAAGGCCTTAACAAACAAGTACACAGGTAGCAAACGCAAAAGGAACATACGTACATGACCTACCTTCACAGAAGGCGTGTACCCCCATGACCAGGCTTCATAGAAGTCATGTACACCTAGTTTCGAAGCAAAATCAATATGGTAAGTTATTTCGTTTCGTTGTTCCGAACATAGGGTTTGTATATTTATTGGTTAGGTACTGCTAGGTTTCGTCATTGGTGAGAAATTTTATTTTTATTCATCTATGATTCTTTTCATTAGCCTCTTGTCTTGTTTGCAATAGGGTTGAGTTTCTTAGTTTATTCATTATGTTTCTAGAGGTTAACTTGTGTTCATGTTTTTCTTGTCTCTAACCTTCTTGTGTGGAATATGTTTTGACATTTTCAAGGGTATGTATCTCTAGCATTTTACCAAGGTGGCAACATGAACCCAACCAATTCCTAAGACTTAGTTGCTTAATGGCTATATTTTTTCCATATATAAGTGTTTTTATTTGATCATATTTTCTTCAATATTCTAACATTGTATCATACTTTGCTCATATATATATGTTGTTGCTAACCCTTGTTTGTGTAAAATCAATTTCATATTCTCTATCCTTCATATATCATGTCATAATTGTTCCTTGTCATTATGGGATTATCATGTTCATTTTATACTTTACTCTTGGAAGTTCTTTTGTATAGATTATCTCTTTGTTTACTTCACTTTATCCATAGGGGTATTTGTGAAGAGTTGTGGGACAACTTGGTTCTGTCATTCCTTCCTATCTTAAGCATATTGATGTTGTTATCTCTCGTCATTAAACATCGTTCCTCTCTACAACTTATCCTTAAGAACAACAAGGTTGAAACCTTTTGTCACTTTATCCAAGATGTTTGAAGTTGTAATTAAGAATGACTATAATGTAATAAAATACCATATAATATCATCTTCTTATAATTATAATGTACTAAAATAAATGACATATTATTTTGTAAAGTCATGATGATTATCTATATTGGGACAAATTTTTTGATGGATAGACCATTTGGGGTCTTGTAATCACAATGTAATCTTCAATAGATTTTTTGTTGTTGTGAAGATTGTCTAATGGAAATATTTTGATGTATAGATCAACTGGGGTTATTGTATTCGATATGAGGTCTACTATAGAATTATTGTATCTTTTAGCTTAGTTGTGAAGACTTCCTACATGAAATATTTATGATGTATAGGCCATCTAGGGTTCTTGTATTCATGACGAGGTCTATTGCAGATTTATTTCAACTATCACCTGGGTTACAGTTGTGATGATTGTCTTCTAGCCACACTTTCTATTGTATTGTCCAAGGTTTCTATACACTATTGTGGTGTTTTGCATGAGTTCATCGTACAACTTGGTTTAGGTGAAATTTCATGATTCAATGAGAAGCAGTTGTTATCTTCATCAAATACATGAGGAAAAGTGTGTCCTTATTCACATATTATGGGGAATTTTGGAATTTTTCATCAAGGGGGAATGTTAATGTAATTCCATCTTCCTCAATATATGTGTGTTGTTCTCCCTAGTCATCATTAACGGGGAGTGTTGGAATATGTAAAGATGACTTGTGTCGCGTTGTTGGCATAAATAAATATAATATAATATATTATAAAATGGAGTTATCCCACATGCATCATGTAATAAACTCTCTTATTAATATTCTTTATATAAGGTAGGTGGAAACTATTTTAACCCATGTGTTATGGGATGTAATTCTTTCATACCTCTATCTATATAATAGAGGTGAAGGAGACCCTTTTAGGGTATGTTGATGAAACATCATTGTGACATGATGTGAATATGGAGCGTGATGTGATGATTATCTGAGGATGCCATGTATTATAAGATTGGATATTTCTAAAGAATAAAGAAGACTATACCTTCCTCTAGATGTTTCCCCATTTGGGGTTTTACCACGTATATCTTGTGTACTATTTATTTTTCAGATGCCTCTTACTTACTACTTTGATTATATGGTTCTTGTATAGATAGAATGATAGAGTAGTAGATTCTTGCTGTTGATTTACTTGTTAGGGCATGTGCAAGCTAATGAGGGTCACTTTTGGCACATTAGATGCAATAGAAAACTGAAAAATTAGGCATCCCTCAACTTACTTGTTTTTTTTTTAGATACTTAAACAAGATATCTTGCATCGAGTAAAAACGATGAAACGTAGGAAATTGAGTCACATTTACGAATATATAAGTTTTAAGTATTGAAAATTTACATAACTATGTCAAATTTCATTTTTTCTAACAGTCACTTTTTTTTTGGCAAATGATAAGGTATATGTTTTTGTGGGTGCATCCTTTCAGTGCCTAAATGATGGTTTCAGGATACAAAAATTGGTATACATGTATAGAACCTGTGGCACTAGTGCAACACTATTTTTCCAAAATTAAATGTATAATTTTTATTTTTATTTTTAATTATGTATGTGATCAAACCTTGAGAACGGTACGTCAAATGTGGGTGTAGCCTTTGAATGTCTCAATGCAGTTATTTCGACTTGGATTTTTTATAGCATGTAGAGGCAAGTGTCTACTAGTGCAGCATAAAAATAAAAAAATAAAAATGGTTGTGAAATGAAAAAGTTACGGAATAAACACTAACAACATGTTTTTTGACTTGAGGAGTGATGACAAAAGAAAATTAGGAAACAAATAGAAAATCTCAATATTTAAAAAAAAAAATTATATATTTGGAATCTGCATAAAAAAATGCTATCTATGCCTAAACTTTCATCAATAATGGTCATGTATGTCATGCTGTAGAGAACGGTGAAAAACAGGCATATTGAGAAACATGGTGTAAATTCCTAATTAGCTATGGTGCAGTAAATTCCATAGCAAGAGTTTGGTAAGTCTGAACCAACCACATAAGACTGTGGTTGACACGCAAGCGCAGGAGGAGGGGGTTATTAGCTACTCCAGAACACGTGCACATTTTATTTAAATTCAAATATTTAGATTGGTGCACGTTTTTTAATATACCAAACATGCGCGCGTTGTGTACTTTCAAAACACATGCGTGTTGTGTACTTTCAAAACGCGTGCGCATTATGTACATACAAAACGCGCGAGCATTTTGTATGTACAGAATGTGTGCACGTTCGTAACTTCACAAATTTATGTTTTTAAATGTTGAATAAATTTATATACCCACCACTCCCTAACCCCTCCTCTCCCTCTCCCTAATCCCCACCACTCTTAAACCCCCCTCCCTCTATATCTCTCATAATCCTATCACTACTAACCCTTTCTCACTCTCTCACCTCCTACACCTAACCCTTACTAACCCCCTCTCTCTCTATCTCTTATGTACTCCTCCACCAACCCCTATACCCCACCCCTCTCTCTCTTATAACCCCCTGACACCCTCCTCCCTCTCTCTCTCTTTTAACCCCCTTACACCCTCCTCCCTCTCTATCTCTCTATAACCCCTTAACCCACCCCACCCACACCTAACCACCTCCCCTCTCTTATTGTATCTCCTACTCCCCATACCCCTAACCCCCTCTCTCTATCCCCTCCTCCTCGTAACCCTTACAAAACCCCTCTCTCACTCTCTCTTCCCTACTTCTACACCTCTCTCTCTCTCTCTAAACCCCCTCCGCCTCTCCCTAACCTCTCCCCCATACCCAACCATCCTACTCTTTCTATCTCTCTACTACTCCCCCTATCCCAAAACACTGTCCTCTCTATCTCTCTCCCCTTCTCTCCCTAGCCCTTACTAACCCAAGCTCTCTCAATCTCTCTCTCTCTCTTCCCTACACCTCCACCTACCTCTAACCACACCTCCCATCTCTCTTTCTCACTACCTACAACTAACACCCTCTCTTATATCTCTCTCTCTCCCTCCTCTCCCCCCCTAACCATTACTAACCCCCTCTCTTAGTCTCTCTCTCTCTCCCCCTCGCCAACCCCCCTCCTAGCCCCTTACCCCTAGCTAACCCCCCCTCTCTCACTCTCTCTTCCCTGGTTCTACACCTCTCTCTCTCTCTCTCTCTCTCTCTCTCTAAACCCCCTCTCCCTCTCCCTAACCTCTCCCCCATCCCTAGCCATCCTACTCTCTCTATCTCTCTACTACTCCCCCTATCCCAAATCCCCCTCCTCTCCCTAGCCCTTACTAACCTGACCTCTCTCAGTCTCTCTCTCTTCCCTACACCTCCACCTACCTCTAACCACACCTCCCATCTCTCTTTCTCAATCCCTACAACTAACACCCCCTCTTCTCTCTCTCTCTCTCTCCCTCCTCCCCCCCTAACCATTACTAACCCCGTCTCTCAATCTCTCTCTCTCCCCCTCGCTAACCCCCCTCCTAGCCCCTTACCCCTAACTAACCCCCCTGGGCCCTCTCTCTCTCTCTCTCTCTCTATATATATATATATATATATATATCTATAAACCCCCTCTCCCCCATCCCTAACCATCCTACTCTTTATATCTCTCTGCTACTCCCCCTAGCCTAAAACCCCCTACTCTCCCTAGCCCTTACTAACACGGGCTCTCTTTGTCTCTCTCTCTTCCCTACACCTCTACCTACCTCTAACCACACTTCCCATCTCTCTTTCTCACTCCCTAAAACTAACACCCTCTCCTCTCTCTCTCTCTCTCTCACCCCCCTCCTATCCCCTTACCCCCCTGGGCCCTCTCTCACTCTCTCTTCCATGCTTCTATACCTCTCTCTCTCTCTCTCTCTCTCAACCCCCTCTCCCTCTCCCTAACCTCTCCCCCATCCCTAACCATCCTACTCTTTCTATTTCTCTGCTACTTCTCCTATCCCAAAACCCCCTCCTCTCTATCTCTCTCCCCTCCCCTCCCTAGCCCTTACTAACCCGGGCTCTCTTAGTCTCTCTCTCTTCCCTAAACCTCCACCTACCTCTTACCACACCTCCCATCTCTCTTTCTCACCCCCTACAACTAACACCCTCTCTCTCTCTCTCTCTCTCTCTCTCCTAACCATTACTAACCCCCCCCCTCTCTCTCTCTCTCTCACACCCCCTTACCCCTAACTAACCTCTCTCTCTCTCTCTCTCTCCTATCCCCCCCCCTCTCGCTCTATCCTAATCCCCCTTCCCCTACCACTAACCAGCCCCCATCTCTAACCCCTAAGCCCCTAAAACCAAACCCTTATTTAACCTCCTAACCCATATAAACTAATAAGGTTTTGATTATTACCATAACGCTAGCCCCTTACCCCTAACTAACCCCCCCCCCCCTCTCTCTCTCTCTCTCTCTCTCTCTCTCTCTCTAAACCCCCTCTCCCTCTCCCTAACCTCTCCCCCATCTCTCACTCCCTATAAATAACACCCTCTCCTCTCTCTCTCTCACTCTCCCTCCTCTCCCCCCCCTAACCATTACTAACCCCCTCTCTCAGTCTCTCTCTCTCTCTCCCTCGCTAACCCTCCTCCTAGCCCCTTACCCCTAACTAACCCCCCCTCTCTCACTCTCTCTTCCCTGCTTATACACCTCTCTCTCTCTCTCTCTCTCTCTCTCTCTCTCTCTCCTACCCCCCTCTCGCTCTCTCCTAATCCCCCTTCCCCTACCACTAACCACCCCTCATATCTAACCCCTAAGCCCCTAACACCAAATCCCTATTTAGCATCCTAACACATAGAAACTATTAAATAAACTATTGAATAAGGTTTTGATGATTACCATAACGCTAGCGCATTTTTGCATGAAGAAACGCTCGCGCATTTTGTGAAACTAGGTGTTATTTAGTCGTGCACCAAACATATTAAATGCCTAGGATTTTTTTAACATTCCAGAAATGTGCGCACGTTTTGTGTGTCCATAATGCTAGCGTGTTCTGTGTTTCCATAATGCTAGCGCATTTTGTCTGTGCAAAAATTCAGCAGAATACTCTGCCTATTTCATACCCGAAATTTCCATTTTGTCTCCCCTACAGCGCTGCAAAAAAAACTTCAAACTCTATGTTCACAATCAACATTCAAGGCAATTGAGGAAGCTTAACACCCTATGTTCACAATCAACAAGCTTGAAGAGGATTCTACAGTTAGCATTGGGAATTGAGGATTCTACATTCACAATCAACAAGCTTCAAGAGGATTCTACATTCACTATTTCAAGCTTCAAGAGGATTCTACATTCACAATTTCAAGCAAGCTTGATGAATCTATATGAACACAATTGAAGAAGAATCTACATTCACTATTGAGCAAGCTTGAAGAATCTATATTCACAAATGAAGAATTTTCTATATTCACAAGTGAGGTCGAAGTTACTTTCACATTTGAGCAAGATTGAAGAATCTATATTCACAATTGAGGAAGTATCTATATTGACAATTGAGCAAGCTTGAAGAACGTATATTAACAATTGAGAAAGAATTTGGATATTTGAATAGTTGAGCACACCTCTAGAATCTATTTTCTTAGTATTGCTCATTGTGGTCATGGGGAATTCACGCAATCGAAAAAGGAAATTGGAAAAGAAAGAGAAGCCTCAAGAAACCATGGAAGAAGTTAGAGGAAAGAAAATATTGGACATGTGGAATCGAAGGAATTCCATGGAAACTCATCCAATTCCAATCATAGATGATGCCACAGTCATTCCCACCCATCCACCTCAAGAAAAAGGAGAAATTCACTAGAGGGGGCCTCAATTTCAACAACATTTGATGAACAAGCACCCCATGCCACTATTCAAGAAGTAAGATGTAGGTGCTCATCGGGGGATGTTTCAATTCCCACATCAAGCCAACCTCAGAATATGGTAGTGAATGACTTGTTGGGTAGTGGTTATACAAGCGATGAAGTTAGAGAGGCATTGAATGAAGGATTTACAATGGAAGAATCAAATGTTATGGAGACTGTCCAAGAGAAAGTCCAATTTCCCATATCCAACTACCAATAAGAGAATGGAATATAAGAGGCTCCTATTGAAATGCCGGAGTGTCATGGTGATGTTGTACATGCTCCAATTCCAACACCCTTACCTCCATTAGCAACTGCACGTCGAAGAACTCCGAAACGTATACAGGTTGATGAAACTCGCATTAGTTCACTTGAAGGTACGTTGTATAAACGGTCTATTTCTTATCAAACTCGACAAATACTTGATAACTTTTTTTATTCTAAATGTGATGGGGACAAGTGCAAATTATTTTTATCATTGTTAAAATATCTGTCTATGGTTGTTGTTAGAAGAACGTTAACGATAAAGATGACCAAGAAGTTAGAACCAATTTCTCATATTGTTAAAAGTATAGTAGATTAATTTAGTATAGTTGGAAAGAAATCTCGCTCAAAGGATCGCAATGCAGCTCGTCGTGTGTTGTCACAATCAATTGTGAACAAAAATGCTAGAGCACTTCATTTTTTTAAATCTACCTCCAAAATTTTTAATTTGAATGTGAAGACACTTCATAGGCATTGTTTTAGAAGAGAACAACTTGAAACCGGTCAAACAGATGTTTGGGCCTTCATTGGCAGGTTGCCACGCTCTGAAATGAAGCTCATTGATGCGGTAAAGGGATTAGTGCAAGCTTTTTGGCATGACAGCACTAGACCTTCTTCCAACCAAAAAGATGTATTAAAATTGAGAAGGGGTTCAAAGGATCATGAACCACACATTAAACATTTTCTTGATATGACATAAATAGAATTATATGAGAGATTTAGGAATGAACATAACGAACTTGACTTGGGCCAAAGATCATTTGAAAAATGCAAACCATGGTATGTTAAAATAAACACAATTCATAACACACATTGTTGTTGATACCACATTGAGTATGGTTACTATTATGATACATATACATATATTTTTCGTGTATTGCATAACACTCTTGTGCGGGAATGCTCAGCTACATTACCACCGATGTCATCTAGAGATTTTATTCATATCATTTTGTCTAGTAGGCCAAACGATTGCACATTTTATCAAAAAAATTGCGTAAATGGGACATGCCCAGGGTGTGGTGAATTGGCATTATTGGAAAAATGTATACATGTGACCTATGAGCATGAACTTGGGAGGCAGGAGGTGAACTTGCAGTCATTCAAATATGTCACATATGATATTGATGGAGGGAATGAAAGAAAAAAAAATACAATTGGTCACTTCTCAGGTTGGTAATGAGTTATTGGACACTATTTTTTCTTCAGATTGCAATTTCATATGTAACAATCTATTGATATATGTCTTTATTGTTGATCTACCAGGCACGGGTTTGCGACTTCATGGAGGAATTCTTTGAAAAGACACAACAGTATGTAAAGCATGTACATGTGGCTCGTTGGCAATATGAGCAATTTAGAATGTGCAGGGATACATTTCCTATTGGGACTATCTTGTCAATGGTTGATTTTTGCAGAAAACTACACTCTTCAACCACAAAATGAGATTTAGAGTCAATACTATCACTGAGACCAGGTCAGCATAATGGTCCATATCACCTATATATATGGGGCAGATAGTACTGAAGACAACAGGGTTATATTGAAGGAGTATCACTTCTACATAAGTGATGACAGGTGTCACGACTTGGATTTTGTACAACACAACTTTCAAATGTTCTACAATCACTTGAAGGATAACAATATACGGATGGAACAACATTGGATTTTGTCTGATGGTTGTACAGGGAAATTAAAAAATGCCTGTGTCTTCCAATGGTTGTGTATGTTCCACAAAAGGCACAAGATGCCACATATTTGGAACTATTTTGAGACTAGACACGGAAAAGGTGAACATGATGGAGTAGGTGTGTGCATCAATACTACATTACGCAGGAAAGAAATGAAGTTCACAAATGTATCACTCATCCGAGATGCAAAAACCATCGTTGAATGGTGTGCTTCAGTCATGGGGGAGGGAGCAAGAAGGAAGGAAGATCACTCAACCAAGAAAGTACATGTACATAGATATTTTTGGGAGGTGGTGGATGTAGATCAATCACAGTTATATGACTGCAATACCATCCAAGTAACTCGTGCATTTCATTCAGTTAGAATGTCGGACACTGCTATACTTGAAATGTGGACAAGGAAACTCTCATGTCTTTATTCTCCATGCAATAGTGGTCAATGGGACGAATGTGAATCCATGGATTGGGTTGATAGCTGGGACCGTGTATCACTCCCCATTGGTCGATGGATAGCTACAGAATTATCCCAGTTGGAGGAGGACCAATCAAGTATTTCACCAGACTATGACCACATATCAGATCTCGTACAACCAGGTTCGATTAATATTTTTATATTTTTGATATTTTTGACAACTAGTTGTGTCTAATTAGCTGTGTATATTTTTGATATTTTTGACAACTAGTTGTGTCTAATTAGTTGTGTATATTTTTGATATTTTTGAAAACTAGTTGTGTCTAATTAGTTGACTGAAACGTTGGAACTATATTTTCTCCAGGGCACATATACGCAGTGGTTTCCCTGAGATGCAATGCATGGCACACCGACTATTGGCTGGCACGTTTCTTAGAGGGGAAGCAAACCCTAAATTTCCCATTACGGGACTCTAAGGCCAATGATTTTTCGATTGAGTCGATGGTTATAAAGGGAGAATATTTGAACTAGGTTTCCCACTCAGCAAATAGAAAAGGGTATACATATGAATATTATAGACCAGGTGAGATTGTATACCATTATACAAACTTAGTTATTGGCACAAACCTATAGCTGCAAACAATGCCAAGGAAGAACTCATCAAAGTCACGATGCTTATTTCCTTATTCCGAGCACGAGAGGTTAAAGGAAACCATTGGTATTTGAGGTGATCCTGATGGTCTAGTCGAATGACCATAGGTAGGTAATCTAGTATGGGGTTTGCATGTTTTATTCTGTACTATGTTATAGGTATGTGGTGTACATGTATGTTATGATTTTTTTTCGTGGTCTCATTGAGTATTGACATTAATATTTTGACTATTGCAGCCATACATTGATAGCTTGATAGATTGATAAATTGCATAGACTTGGTACAACTTGATAAATTGCACAAGTTTCATCATGGATTTGT
The DNA here is from genome assembly GCA_027924585.1 of Larix kaempferi. Classification (NCBI taxonomy): domain Eukaryota; kingdom Viridiplantae; phylum Streptophyta; class Pinopsida; order Pinales; family Pinaceae; genus Larix; species Larix kaempferi. The sequence goes on along the minus strand of BSBM01000195.1, from coordinate 6,249,749 downwards.
TTTGTTTGTTTTTTTTCTCCCATCTAATTAAACCATAATATCTGCATCCTCATGCCCATTTTCATGCTCACTAGCACCATCACCATCTCCATGCTCATTATCACTATCCCCATGGTCATTGTCGCCATCACCATGCCACCATGAACATCACCATCATGCTCTTCGTACCCATGTTGTCACCATCACCATCCCATTTTTCACCATAAGATTCTCATCCATCATCCACACAAATATAACCGTTAGATAGCTAATTTAGAATCCTAGAAACCTAGAAACCTAGACACCCAAGACTTGATCATGGTGTCCATATTCAACTTGAATTCCAAATACTCCTATGAGACGGATTCTATCATGGTGTTTGAGATCAAGAATGTTTATTCCTCAACACCTATTTATAGTGCACAAAACCTACTAATGAAACTTGTATCCCAATTAGATGTTATATACCCCCTACAAAGTTCTCATTTTCTATTTAAAGGACTTTTCCAATGACCTTAAGCTTTAGAAAAATTAATATGATCATAAATCACTTATTTCATCACTTGATTATGGCTAAGGCCCCATAATGCATTCATTGTCCTATGTGGAGGTCCAATGACACATTCACGAAGGTTGAGCCTAAAAAGCTATCTTTAGGGCCTAAGGTTGTCGGTTCCCTCCTCTGAGCATGGTCAAGGACCTAAGTATATTTTTTCCCTTCCATGATCATGGCCAAGGCATGAGTACCCATATGTGGAGTAAAAAACATCTTATTGGAACCCATATCCAACTAGGGTTTTTCTCATTAAGAGGCAAAGAAGATTTTGCATCAAAAGGTCAAAATAATAAAAATTTTGCATGACAGTTTATGGACAATGCGCTCATGTTGCTGTTGGTTGCTTAATTGTTCTTGAGGTTTTCTAGAAAGACCCAGGTTCTGTGCGGTTCAAGGAACCAACAAAACCCCTTTTCAATGGCCCTTTCGGCAACATCCTGCGAACAGACTGAGGTCTCACCCGAGGCGAAGTAATGGGGGGGCTGCGGAATCAGATTTCCACAACCAGGTGATGAGCGCTTCAACAGATTGGCGGGAAGCATGCTACAGGACTCACGCTGTGAACTGGGGACTACGTGAAGTTCACCTTCTTCGCGGTTAACACTTAGACTATCGTGCATCCAAGGACTGCGTGATGTGGGGTGGTTCTTCAGTGATAGGACAGCGCAATGGTGGTCTGTGCTTCCTCTCAATACTTATGCAACTTCAATAGATCTTACTTAGTGTAAAAAGATGCATTCAACAACATAATAGCCTGCAACCCTTGCATACCTTATACACTATAACAAACAACAATGTAACTGCGCACTTCCGGTGCTGCGCTTAGGGAATCACACTATACCGACTTCGTGGATTTAATTGTTTACCCGATTGACCTATGTATTCAATTGACTTAGAAATACTTATGCATTTAACATTCATTCACATATGTCGATACTTAACATATTACTCCCATCTTTTATCCTTATGGAGAATACATATAAAAGCAAGACACATGAACTCATAAACAAGATCTTAACCATTCACATAAACAAATACAAAGACATAAACTCATAATCAATCACATAACACAGAATTTAATGTGGTTCACCCCCAGGATGGGAGCTATGTCCATAGGAATTGTTGTTATATTATTTTTGGGAAGGGTACAATAGTTTCGGTCTGCGCACTCAGCTGTAGACTCTCTTCACTCTTTTGTATCTCTCTGCACACACATCTTGTAGAGCCTTTAACAATAACAACACGAGTATTACTCGAAGATTTAGCAATTCACAATTAACCATTTCCCTTACAAAATGTGCCCTTTTATAGATCGTGCCCGTAGGTCACGTATTTACAGTCAAGTGGGACAAAACCCTAAGGTTTTCCAAAACTGTCGTGGTTACCTGTCGACTCATCCTGTCGTAGTCGACAGCTGCTCCACATACCTCTGGCCATTCTACTGGATCTCTCGCAACCCACACGCCCTTCTGACAGCCGCATCCTTCCTGAAACGGTTGCAATGCATAGTGGCGTTTCGCTTTCCGGCCCTCTGGCCTGCCTATCGTTGTCGACCCGGTGGCTTAGGTTCTAACTGTTTTCTGCCACTCTCCTGACAGGTCACTTTCATCCGCCTTCATGCTTCTCCATACCGATTCCTGAGAATCAAGGATTTTCTTACCCAAATAGGTCGCTTTCACAGCTCAACCTTTCCTTACATTCTTTACCCAAAATAGGTGATCTACTGGAACTTCGCGGTGCTACCACTTTGCAGAGCTGGCAGTTAGCCGTGCGGTTCCTACCTTCTGAAGTAGGGCTGCGCTGTAACTTCGTAGCTCCCTAAAACTGTCTTGCCAAAAATGCCTTCATCTGAGCTGTGTTGCAGCTCCAAAACTATTTTGCGCAAACATGCCTTACTTGGGCCAGGTCCAACAGGCCCCTAACACTTACATGTGGCTTGTCCCCGAGCCACTCTCCACTTCTGGTTCCCCTAGCTGCTCTTCGTCTTGTGGAGCTATCTTAGCAGCGAAATATTGATACGTTGCACTCAACTTCGCAACTGTATCCTTGGTATCTTGTTCAATTGCTCTAATGGTTTCCAACACATCTGGTGTTAAGTCATCCTGAGTCTGCTCTTGTACTGACACCAGCGTGTCGCGGAGTTCCTACAGCTTTGTTTCAATCTCTTGTGAGATTGCATTTGCTTCTTCCTGTAGGGGCTGTGACTTTTCTAAAGCATCAACTTGCCTTTCTTGCAAAACTGTGAGTTCCCTTTTTAACTCCCTAACTTCCGGAAAGCGACGGAGTCTGTCTTTTCGTGGTAGGGCCTTTATCTCCGCATTCAGCATATCCAACGCTGCCTTCTTATCTTGCAAACTGGTTTGGACCTGTAGAATCCTAGGGTCCTCTTGCAGCACAGTAAACATTCACGTAGCTTCATCCAACAAGTTTTGACACTTTGCTACTTCACTGGCTATGGTCTCTGCGACTGCTTTCGCTTCTGCTGCTCTGAGATATTCCTGATTTGGTGGTGTTTTTGGTTGATTCGCTACTTCTAAGGCGGCAATATTTGCTTGATAATAAATCTCCATGTCTTTCATTTCAGCTTTAATATCGCTATCTACCGAGCTGATCTTAAGGATAGTGTTCGCGAGCTCTGTCTGCTCTTCGCATTATGGTATCTCTGCGCAGACTGAAGTGACAATCTGCTCTACTCTTCTTCGTTGCTCCTATTCAGTTTCAAGTGCCTTAGCTCTCTTTAAACTTGCTTCCTGCTGCTACTTATAATTTGATTGCAATTCAAGTCCCGGCAATAGAACCATTTGTTGGTTGCTTAACTTTTCTTGAGGTTTTCTAAAAAGACCCAGATTTTGTGCGGTTCGAGGAACCAACAAAACCCCTTTTCACTGGCCCTTTCGGCAACAACCTGCGAACAGACTGAGGTCTCACCTGAGGTGAAGTAATGGAGGGGTTGCGGAATCAATTTTCCACAACCAGGTGATGAGTGCTTCAACATATTGGTGGGAAGCGCGCTACAGGACTCGCGCTGCGAACTGGGGACTGTGTGAAGTTCACCTTCTTCGTGGTTAACACTTATACTACCGTGCATCCAAGGACTGCGCGATGTGGGGTGGTTTTTCGACGATAGGACAGCGCAACGGTGGTCTGCGCTTCCTCTCAATACTTATGAAACTTCAATAGATCTTACTAGGTGTAAAAAGATGCATTCAACAACATAATAGCCTACAACCCTTGCATACCTTATAAACTATAACAAACAACAATGTAACTGCGCACTTCCGGTGCTACGCTCAGGGAATCACACTATACCAACTTCGCGGATTTAAGTGTTCACCCGATTGACCTATGTATTCAATTGACTTAGAAATACTTATGCATTTAACATTCATTCACATATGTTGATACTAACATATTACTCCCATCTTTTATCCTTATGGCGAATACATATAAAAGCAAGACACATGAACTCAAAAACAAGATCTTAACCATTCACATAAGCAAATACACAGACATAAACACATAATCAATCACATAACACATAATTTAACGTGGTTCACCCCTAGGATGGGAGCTACGTCCACAGGAACTGTTGTTATATTATCTTATGGAAAGGTACAACAGTTCCAATTTGCGCACTCAACTGCAAACCCTCTTCTCTCTTATGTATGTCTCTATGCACGTAGCTTGCAGAGCCTTTTACAATAAAATTCTGCAATAACAACATGATTATTACTCGAAGATTTAGCAATTCACAATTAACCTTTTCCCTTACAAAATGTGCCCTTTTATAGATCGTGCATGTAGGTCACGTCTTTACAATCAAGTGGGCCAAAACCCTAAGGTTTCCCAAAACTGTCATGGTTACCCGCCGACTCAGCCTGTCGCAGTCGATAGTTGCTCCACACGTTTCTGGACGTTCTTCTGGACCACTCACAGCCCACATGCCCTTCTGACAGCCGCATCTTTCCTGAAACGGTTACAATGCATCATGGCGTGTCGCTTTCCGTCCCTCTGTCCTACTCGTCGCTGTCGACCCGGAGGCTTAGGTTCTAACTTTTTTCTGCCACTCTCCTGACAGGTCGCTTTCATCCGCCTTAACCCTGCTCCATACCCATTCTCGAGAATCAAGGAGTCGCTTATCCAAACAGGTTGCTTTCGTAGCTCAACCTTTCCTTACATTATTTACCCAAAATAAGTGCTCTACTAGAACTACGCGGTCCTACCACTTCGCGGAGCTGGCACTTAGCCGCGCAGTTCCTACCTTCCGAAGCTGGGTTTCGCTGTAACTTCGCAGCTCCCCAAAACTTTCTTGCCAAAAATGCCTTCATCTAAGCTGCGCTGCAACTCCAAAACTATTTTGCACAAACATGCCTTACTTGGGCCAGGCCCAACAGTTGGTCTATCCCAAAAACACTTTCCAAAAATTACAACATTCAATTTTGTTGCTTGGTTTGGTTATTATGCCCAAGGATGAATTTTCCATCTCTCCTTGAGACACTTGACCTATATGAAAATGGAGGAACGAAATGAAAATTGTGCATTGAAAGGACATGTCGTTAGTTGAAATACATCTATTCCAGTAGGTCCATCCTCCCGATTCAATCATATAGGTTGAACACATTTTATCTGGAGTTTAAACGGTCCTAGAAATCCTAGCTAGAAATTGATAGCTTGATAGATTGATAAATTGCATAGACTTGGTACAACTTGATAAATTGCACAAGTTTCGTCATGGATTTGTTTACTTTGTTTTTTATCCCATCTAATTAAACCATAATATCTGCATCCTCATTCCCATTTTCATGCTCACTATCACCATCACCATCTCCATGCTCATTATCACTATCCCCATGTTCATTATTATTTTGTTGGATTTTCTCATGTATAGCCATCTGTAGGTGTCCTTGAAATCCTTTGGGGTGTGATTTTAAATGGGCCATAGAATGGTAGTATTTGCTCGGATCGAAAAACTGTCGAATCCGTTGGATTCAGGACATCGGGATAGTGCTAGGGGTTTCCCTCTCCTCCAATCCCATGGACCATGGGTCATCTTTTAGGTCCATTTAGGAAACTATGGTTTTGCTCAATAAGGGAGTGTGCAATTTTTCCACATGGGGGTCAACTTTGCAAAATCATCAACCGGGGACTTATGGATAGCGTTCCCAGTTGGAACCTTCCTAGACACACTTGCAGGACTTCCCGAAACCGGGCTTTGTTGCACGGTTGGAATTCTATGCCCCCGGTAGGTATCCAACAAGTGTCCCTGAAGGCCTTTTGGATGTGAGATGGAACGAGCCATATAATGACGACCATGGCTCAGATCGGCAAACCGTCGAATCCGTTGGATTTATGACATCGAGATATTTCTAGTTGTGCCCCTATCCTCCGATCCTATGGCCTAGGTGTCATCTTCTAGGTCCATTTAGGAAACTAGGGTTTTGGTCAGTAAGGGAGTGTGCAATGTTTACACATGGGGGTCAACTTTGCAAAAGCATCGACTAGGGACTTATCGATAGTGTTCCTAGCTGGAACCTTCCTAGACACACTTACAGGACTTCTCGGAACCCATTTTTGTTGCATGGTTGGAATTCTATGCCTCCGGTAGGTATCCAACAGGTGTCCCTAAAGGCCTTTTGGATGCGAGATGGAACGAGCCATAGAATGACGATCATGGCTTAGATCGACAAACTGTCGAATTCGTTGGATTCAGGACATCGGGATAGTGCTATGGGTGCCACTCTCCTTCAGTCCCATGGTCCAGGTGTCATCTTCTAGGTCCATTTTGGAAACTAGGGTTTTGCTCAGTAAGGGAGTGTGCAGTTTTGCACATGGGGGTCAACTTTGAAAAATTTTGATTTTGATTCTAGAACAAGACATTCAATGAGTGGCAATCAAACCTACCACATTGCACCCTTGGTATATTGTTATGTCCTTAGTGTGCCACATCATTTAAAAACTCCTTAGTGTTCCACATATTTTGGATTTTGAGTAATTAATGTCATTTTTAAGAATTCAAAGTTCCAAATAAAAAATGGAGGCAATGTTTCATTGATGATATCCCTCTAATCCTTGCTATATTTGTTAGATCAAGTTCACCATGAACCTTTTCCATCAAGTTATGGGGGAATACTTTCCAAATCACAATGAACAACCATTACATCATCGTTTGTATCAATCAAGTACTTCAATTTTAAATACATTTTCATATGAGGACAATCCATCCTTTTTACAAACATAGGACCATGAACATCTTATTTTCCTTCATCAAAACAACATTATCAAGAAAGATCATTAAACTAGTTAGGTATTTCATTTTCCATGGATTCTGTATGATTACTTTTGCATTATGACAAGTGGAAAATGGACATATGAAAGAGGTAAAGCACAAACCACGATCTTACATACTAGGGTTTAGTAAGGATAGGATTTATATCTTCAACGATTTTGTGAGAGTGAATTCATGACCAGCTATTGGTTAGCATATTGGAACAAACTAGGGTCTTACAAACTAGGGTATATTTGTTACATAATTTGACCATATTTACATGAAGGCCCAATTAATTTTATTACACTTTAGTTATGCATTCCTTGCCATTGTACTTGATACTTTGCCATTGTTTTTAGCATGCTAGAGTAGGCACACTTCAACCAAACTTCATAGATGCTCATGTAAGTATCGTTTGATGAAATATGGTAGCATTGATGAAATGTGTAGCATCTATTAGACTTCCTCTTAGTTTGTGAAAATGTCATAGGCTTGCATTGATGATATGTGTAGAATGTTACTAGTATGACAGAGGTTATTCAAACATATTTTGACTTATTTTGTTAACTTTTGTTTTTTCCTTGCAATATATTTTCCTTGCAACCATAATCCTGATCAATGGGTATGAACCCTTGGAGTTGAAAAAAAACACAATTTTAAATTAGATATCAAATTAGCATGCATGTGCTAAGTTCATTGAATTGTTGAAAGATATTATTAGTTTTTTCCATTAAGATAATGTTTTCATAACACAATGGTGAGATGTTACTTGATCAATGCAATAAATGTAAGAGAATAAATATTGCTTAAAATGTAATTATATAAATTTCAATAGCATAATTTATCAATTTGTGGAAGAGATAAATCACCACAAGCACAAGTGGAAACTCAAGAGAAAATATGGAATATATTGTATCATGCATTGATAGCCGAATGTTTGTAATACAAAATATGGCAAAGTAGTCAGCCCTCAAATGGCCTGTCAATGTACATGTATCCCAAAGTACAACAATGTGTACATGTATGTCAAAATACATATATATAGGACTATGCAACATCAAAAATCAATATTTCAATTGTTTTTTCCCGGCTTTCCTCTATCGACCATCTCCCTTGGATCGCTCTGCATCTCAGGAGTCTACAAAAAAAATATCATTATTTTTATCAAATAACTGCACTAATACCCTACCATTAACAAACTTGAAAAATTAACTTATGTCCAAATTATTTATGACAAACACTCAACAAATCCTCATGGGGTATAGATGTATGCGGTGTGTTCATGGAAGGCCTCTCTATAGTTGTGCTCTGCAAATAAAAGATCATATCTCAATTAATTCAACAATTCAACATTGATCAACATGTTTGGGTAAATTGAATAAAAAAACTTGGTCATTAATGAACATTTCACCACAAGAGGAGACCTAGTCAAAACCATGGATTGAGCAGAGGGGTCGGGCACTTTTGTCGCTAATGGCTACAATCACCAAATGGGGAAATAGTTTGACATGCATTGTGAAGCACCTGCAATAATTAATTAATAAGAATATGCAAAATAGCAGAAATGACAGAACTCAGAATCACTTTTATATTGATCACAGGCCACTTCGAGGGGGCAACCTCCTTTGAGCAAGCTCAATACAAATAACTTCACGGTCCTTCAATGACCTCAACACACACTTATATACTAAGTCTATTCCCAATACTATGAGTTAAAACCATGGGACATATAATACTACGGGACGACTTACAAAGCATATGCATCCAATACTATGGGTCAATACTATGGGCTAATATAAACTATGGATCAACAAATACTATGGGACGACTTACAAAGCATATGCGTCCAACCACAATATACTAACATAGTAAAGAGAAGGGTTGACATGGGTTCCTAACATCCCCTCTCCCTTAGAAAAAGCTTTGTCCTCAAAGCTTTGGTTGGAGAAATTGTTGCATAATCTGAAGGAGTGGTTCCTCGGTAGCATCCTCGGGTTGCATTTCGGGCCACTGACGCCTTTGGAGTGTCAGGGAGGATTTCTTGGAAGGATGTAGACGAAGAAGAACCCTATCAGCTGCGTGGAAAATGCGCTCAGAACGATGCTGATCGGCTTGTTGTTTCAGGCGAATTCTAGCCATGTGAAGATTGTCCTGCAGAATGAGAAGAATCTGATCACGATTTCGAAGAACCGAGTCAATTTCCTGAACTGGGGAGATGCTAAGGGTGTATGGAAGAAGAACTGGTGGTGTCTATCCATAGACTGCTTCATATGGTGTCCTTTGAGATGTGGTATTGTACCACTAGAGAGCTGCTAGGAAATCCATAGAAATAGTTGACCAAAGCTATGTAGGGATGGGAAAGGGTTTGAGCAATCCCGAAAGGAGTGTCATTTCACCCTTGTTGACCTAGAAAGTATCATAGTTAGCCACCATCTATTGAATTGTCATTTTCAGTCCCTACCAAAAGAATTTACATTGTTCCCGGTCATACATTTTGAAGAACCCAGAGTACCCTGCTGATGAAGAAGCATGGAGTCCATAGAAGAGATAGCCCTGTTGAACATATTGCAACCAATTTGGAACAAGCAGAGAAAGAGCTATAAGAGAAACCGGGTCATCAATTGTATGAGAAGGAGCATCTGCCACCATATTGTCCTTACCCTTCTTGTAAGTGATTGCATAGGGATAACCCATGAGAGGTGTGTTGGGTAGGAGACCCATTGTTCCATAAAAAATTTCAGACTCTGGAGATCAGTCTTGATGCAGAAATAATTCCCTAATAGGTATGGCTGCCACTTCTGTACTGCATGCAAAATAGACATCAATTCCTACTAAGAGGTAGATGCGACTAAATTATTACCGGAAAGGTCTCTTGAAGGCAGCAAGCTCATTGGTTCAGCAAAGACACCTGCATATCTATCCAAGGAAGTAGTGGAGACCGTTGATGGGTGCATCTGAATGGAATGGAGCTGAGCGATGACACCATGTGAATTATTCTTAAGGATTTTTTCCAGGCGATGTGAACTGATGATGCGGAGAGACCCTGGTTGTAACCCATTAATTTTTGTTGTGCCCCATTGACTGAAAATGCATCCAAAGTTCCGCAAAATCCCATAAGATGGGGCCAAGTGTGCGTAACCATTGAACACCCAAAACCACATCACATCCACCTAAGGACAAGGAAAACATGTCAAAGTGCAGGTTATAATCTTCCATAGAGATACGCACATTGTGACACTTCCCCTTTCAAGGTAAGGTGCCCCCATTGGAAACCATGACTTCAAAGTTGGAGCAAGGATGGACAAAACAATCAGCCTATTTGGAAATTCGAGGGTCAATGAATTTATGAGTGCTACCAGAATCAATGAGTATGGTAAGAGGGAGCTTCTTGAAGTATCCCCTGAATCGCATTGTTTGTGGGGTGGTGATGCCAGTTACAGCATGGAGAGAGATCTCGGGTGGGTCGTCCTAAGATGGGGTGTCAATAGGTGGGTGTTGAATGTTGACCTGATATCTACTATATCTGGAGCTTCTTCATCAAGTTCTGAGGCAGGCGGAGAATCCATATCCAAGAGATAGAGCTTTTGTTGAACACATCTATGTCCCCAAGTGAATTTCTCGTCACAATTATAACAAAGCCCTTTTTCTCGGCGTGCCTACATCTCTGTTTTAGACAAATGCTTGATAGGAGTTGGTTGAGGAGAAGGCGTTATGGGAGGTCGTTGGGACCCATATTTCTAAAGGGAACAAAGGTGGGTTTGGAGCGTTGTTGAGCTACGATCTTGTCCTCTGCCAACTTAGCCAACCCTAGGACTTCCATCATTGTGTTGGGACAGAACATTTTGACCTCTGAGCGGATTTCATCCTTGAGACCACTGATAAAACAACTCCTGTAGAATTCATCAGACAATCCTTCTGTGTGATTGGCCAGTTTCTCAAATTCTTTCTGATACTCTCTCACTATGCCAATTTGGTGAAGTTTAGTGAGTGCTCCTTTGAAGTCATCAAAAGCACTAGGACCAAATCGTGGCAAAAGGAGTTGGCAAAAATCTGTCCAGTTTGGTTCGGGATGAGCTTTGATGTACCAATGGTACCATTGAAGGGCTTCTTGTTCCAAATGAAAGGATGCAAGTGGAACTTTCTGGACATCAAAAGTATTATGCAGACTGAAATATTGTTCTGCTCGATATATCCATCCAGTTGGATCAGTACCATTGAAGCGAGGAAAATCAAGCTTCATCCCACGAAAATTGATGGAAGAAGAGAACCCAGTGGCTGGAAAATATTCTGGCTGTCGGTTATTGTCCATGTCTGAATGTTGAAGATGGAGGCTAAGAAGTTTTTCATCCAGATCTTGGAGTTTGGTTTGGATGGCTGCAAGTGCTTCCTCCATGGTGTTTGCTCCTACGCGGGTGACATCCACAACCAAGAGTTTTTTATTTTTCAGAAATGGATCGACAATAGTGGTGCAGAAGGGATCTGCAACGATGTGGAAGGGATCGAAAACGGCGACTGGATCTAGAAGGACTTTCAGAATAGATCTGAAACGGCTAGATCTGGAGCGGAAGTGATCGGAAACAGTTCAGCTGAAAATAGATATGGACCCCAGGTATGTGCGGCTTCCTAACAGTTCAGGGGTTTCACTCGGCCACCAATGCTATCTGATGGCTTGCATATTGGGGCAGTACCCCTCACTCCACGGCTCAAGTAAAACTAATGACCGCTTTTCCACAAACGACAGCTCTTGGTTTACCTCAAGGGTGGGAAGTAGTCAATCAGGTAGGGGTCATTTCCCTTTTCGCTGGCAGGTCCTCTCAATGGGCCAGCTAGTTCAGGTTCCTGTGGTACTCCTCACAATGAGTTTTAGGGCTTATGCCCAAGTACTTGCCATAGTTAAGCGGATTATTAGGGATTATTCCCAAATCCGAACCTGCAACAGATGTGAAAAAAAAATTGACAGAAATTTCACCCAGCGAGCCCAAGAAAGTGCTCTGATACCAGATGTGAAGCACCTGCAACAATTAATTGATAAGAATATGCAAAATAGCAAAAATGACAGAATTCAGAATCACTTTTATATTGATCATAGGCCACTTCGAGGGGGCAACCTCCTTTGAGCAAGCTCAATACAATGACCTCAACACACACTTATATATTAAGTCTATGCCCAATACTAAGAGTCAAAACCATGGGACATATAATACTACGGAACGACTTACAAAGCATATGCATCCAATACTATGGGTCAATACTATTGGATAATATAAACTATGGATCAACAAATACTACGAGACAACTTACAAAGCATATGCATCCAACCACAATATACTAACATAGTAAAGAGAAGGGTTGACACGAGTTCCTAACATGCATGAATAAACAATATAGTAACATGGTTAAATACTATGCATTGTGATTGTTGAAATAGTTACCTCTGTATGACTTGTGGCTATTACAGATGAGGCACTAATTGCAGCATCAATGACCCTTGTTAGGTGAGGGGTAGATGGATCTCCCATGTGTCTACTATAGAGGAAATCCACACCCTTTATAGGAGTGGAGCCTCTCTTATACACTTGTCCCTTTTGCACATTTGGACTACGAGGAGATACAACTGCTGATTGTCTCATAATTATAGAGGTTGGTGGCTACAATCACCAATTACTAATGTAGTTAGAAATGCATTAGTCAATGAAATAGCATGTATTAACAAACTGACAATGAGGAAATACATACCGATGTACTGTATACTTCAAGCAATTCTAAGAAACGTTCTGCCACTCGTTGTGTCTCTATGGGCACGCTATCGCTTGTATTCCCACCAGGGGGAGCTCACTAGATGAAATCATTTCCCTCTGAGGGGGATCTACATTAACCTACAATTTAGAAAATTGTAAATATTAGATCGTGTAGCATTAATTAAGTAACATGTGATAACAAACTAACATGTATTAAAATAATGTCATGTTGAAATAGTTACCTCAGCGTGAATTGTTGTCGCTGAAGGTACGAAAACATCTTGTACGTTAGAAGGTTCTAATGCATGAGCCTCTTGCCCCTCATGCCCTTCTTGTAGAAACTACAAGTTTTAAAATCATTAAAAATATTAGAAATCTATATATGTGTATAGTAAGGAAAAATATTTTACAAATGACACTAAATTGTTAACCATTTACTCATGTATTAAAATAATTCCATGTTGAAATAGTTACCTCAGCGTGAGTTGTTGTCGTTGAAGGTACGACAACATCTTGTACATCAGAAGGTTCTGTTGCATGAGCCTCTTGTCCCTCATGCCCTTCTTGTAGCAACTATAACTTTTAAAATCATTAAAAATATTAGCAATCTATATATGTGTATAGTAAGGAAAAATAATTTACAAATGACACTAAATTTTTAACCATTTACTCATGTATTAAAATAATGTCATCTTGAAATAGTTACCTCAATGTGAGTTGTTGTCACTGAAAGTATGACAACATATTCTACATCGGACGGTGCTAGTGCATGAGCCTCTGGACTATGCTTTGCATCATCAGTGGAAAGGTCTTCAACCTCGTGCCCTTCTTGTATCAACTACAAGTTTTAAAATCATTAAAAATATTAGCAATCTATATATGTGTATAGTAAGGAAAAATAATTTACAGAAGACATTAAATTGTTAACCATTTACTTTCCTATATAAAATACCCAGTAAAGGTATCATCTGTTTGGACAGGACCAAAGCAAGGATGGCCGCATACTGTGCATGGGTGGGGCTCTCGGTTGTGCTCATGATGTGCAGGTCTAGTGCCACTACTAGATGCTCCTCAACCACTGGAAGGTGGTGGCTCTACCCCACCGGGAGGTGGTGGATCTACCCCACTGAGAGGTGGTGGCTCTACTCCACCCATAGATGGTGGCTCTGATGGCCCTGCTTGGTACGTACCTTGAAGATATGTGCTATGGTGAACAACCGCCTGTGCCAACAGTAGGAATGAATCCTACGTCTCTACGACCAAATGATGTGCAAGCGGCACATCTGGCCTGGGTAGATTCCTGCAAGGTGGAGCTACTAGGAGATTGGGATCTATGTGCCTTTCATTGGGACATTGTTGAGGCATCCCCATCCCATCGCCCTGGTACTCCAAGATATCAAAATAATTAACATGCTTCCCCAAAACAAATTCTACATACATCTTTCTCAGAAAATATAGAGGCATTTCCCTGTTGTTATGTGGCGGTACATCAAACACCATGTACCATCGGTCCATCCAATTATCTATGAATGGTTGATATGTACACCACTCGATAGAAATATGCCTTTTGTTTTCATTCGGGATTTCACCCGTCCATGGATCTCTAAAGAGGAAAAACATATGTTGTTTTGTTATCTTCAACTTCTTAACTTATTTGTAGCTAATTCCATCATCATACTTGGTGATGCAGCATCTATCGATGGGGGTTCACTTCACACTATCACCAACAAACACCAACCCAAACTCCCTTACACACCGGCCAGGAAAGGTGTAACCCTTTCCAGCAACACTCGCAGAGCAAATGAAGTCTCACCGGAGATGGATAAGGCGGCTGCAGGAACCAAGTTTTCATAGTGGAGTTGAGGACATGCATCAAACATACATTGCTATCGCATAAACCAGAGATTATGTCCTTCACATTATACTACCAATTCATCCTTCGCATATTCAACCATTTGCAGATTAACATATAATAGACATTCGCAACAACATAATCATCCTACTTATTCGCATAAACAGCAATTACCAACACATTTCACAAGCATTTAGATTCATCATCAAATAGAGACAGAGACAAAGATAGAACCATAATCGAACATCTTCAAGCATTCATTAAAACCTGCAGAATGACCTTCGCAGAAACAGTCAATACATCATATCGCGGATACAAAACAGATCAAAACTGGATCAAAATGATCGATGGAATGATGGATCTCTTGGTTTCCCTTAGGATTACAATCCTACTCTTATTTATATGCTACTAAGAGGTTACAAAACGTTCCACATGACCAATTCTAACTAATTCTAACTAATCTTGTGCTTCCTCATTCTCTGCGATTGGTCCTTCTTTCGCAAATTGTCCCTTTCGCAATTGTACGCTTCCGCACTTCATGCGGACTGATCCCATGTCAACAATACTCTTGCCTCTTTCTCTCTTTGAATTTAGCAATATTTTGCAGTGCACCATTAGACCTACTAAAGGTCTCTATCATTGCATCCAAATTGGATGCAAGCATACGATGCCTATCATCAACAATAGTTATTGAAGCTCAAATTTCTCTGAGCCTCTCAATTTCTCTTTGGATGTCTGAATGTGCATCCATGGTCGTCACTGCAATAAAAAAATAAAAAAATAAATCATTAGAAACGTATACATGTGCTATAATGACATCTCTCAAAAATGAAAAATGTACAAACTTTGTACAAGAACGAATACATTACAAACATAAATATTATCTCAAAATACTATAATAACAACTACATGTAAACCAAAGTGGAAGGTGAGGATCAACTACATGTAAATCTATTAATGATCGATGGCAGAGAGCTCCTAATTCAATTACTAATGAAGGATCGAGACAATGGGGACCTTAAAATCACTTTATGTACACCTTTCTAGAGCCGTGGTATTGGGGAAGATGTTATTCATCATACTCTACCTTCATAAATTTCTCTTTTGTATCTAATTCATTTCATGTTCGTGGCCCTTTCCTTACTCATAATCTAGTGTATGATGAGGAAGATTTGGTGGTGAAGTCCTTTGTGTCATTAAGAAGGGGCAAGATTTTGAATGTGAGGGTCGATCTACGCTTGTTCGATGAAGTAAATCTCTTATCGGTTGCTAAGTATGAAGACCCAAAACCATCGATTGAGTGTCTTGGTGGTAAAGGAGGTCAAAAAAGATGTGGTAGTTCATCTTAGCGACAAAGTAAGCGGTGTGTCTACAAAGGAGGGTAATCTAGTCCCTTGGGGTTTGGGGGATGATGTAAAATCCATCATGCCATTGGGTTGGCTTCACAAGCATTGGTTGGAAATTTTTAGGGTAAAAGAATGTGTGGAAAAAAAACATAGGGTTTGGTTGAGTCAAGTCTAGAAACCAAGCCTAGGTTATAGTCCATAGTTCCTCCTCCTAGCCAAATGGTGGATGGTTTTTTTTCTTCCAATTTGGAATAGATGTGGAAAAAATATTGAAGAAAAGTTGGTTTTGGGATTCGAATCCCTTATTGATTGGGTGGATGTAAAATTCATTAAGGGGATTGATAGTAGGGAGGAATTAACATGTGTTAAATAACAAATTTTAAAATTTTTAGTTTTGGAATTTCATTTACAAATATTTTTAATTTAGGGTAACATAAAAATTTATATCTTTAATCATGAAATGAGGCAAGGATTTGGATTCTTACCTTTCCAATCCTCCTTGCAAGACGAAATCACCCTTGTTGAGCTTCGAATTTTCCCTCCCTTCATTTCTCCAAGGCATTTTTCCAAATGTCGATTGCTCAAGCATTCCGGTTTTGTATGGACAAACAATGGCCGCGGTCCGCAGACTGTTTATTTTTTTTTGTTACATTAACCAAAACACGCGCGCGTTATAGTGATACATAATGCACGCACGTTATGTATCACTATAACACGCGGGCGTTTTGGAATCCTATCCTACATGTTAATTGACATGGCAGGGTCGGAGCCCGCCCATGCCTAGTTCTAAGACATGCACACACGTTTTCAATTTGCTAAATTCTAGCGCGTTTTGCGAATGCATGATTGCACCTAAAAGGTCCCTCAACTTCGTGCGAGGGCCCGTTAGTAAATGTATTGTTGTATGTTTACTGCATATTTCTCAATATTCTAACACCCACATGGCGTATCCTTATGACTTTCTTCACTAGAGCATTGAAATAGGCACTTAAAAAAAGATAGAACTTGCCCACAAGAGATATATCTCCATTTTTTATATGTATTTGCACCAACCTTGTGAAACAACCCTTGGGTCAGTCATGCCATGCATGTCGGGGCAATCCTTAACAAAATGAAATGATGGTGCATGACTGGTGGGATATAATCATTTAGATGATATAGTTTCCAATTTCCATAAAAGCAACAATTATTTTCACATACTCTTCATTCTGCCCTTCCAAATTTTAACATCAACAACCATAAACAACCCAACAAATCCTTTGCATTCACAATTTTAGTACTTGGAAACAACATACTTGGTGTGTACAAGCTCATTCTTCAAGCCACACTCCACTACCAAATTGCAAATGCTCAACTTTACACACCATGACTAAGTCATTTTCCCAAAACTTTGCACATAATAAGATTCTTTTTTAGGTCTTGCTCGTCGATGGAAAAAGAAATAACACAAAAACTCATGGAAGGTTTAGACCATGGAGGGACATGATTATTCAACACCAGTTGTAGTGTAAGACACCTTTATAATCCACCCACCAAGTTTCCACTAATAACGATGGAGCATTATGGGTTGTTAAACCTAGGGCTTGGAGTGCTATGTTCAAATAAATACAACACTTTTGATTTGGAATTGAAGTTGTCAACAACTATATAATGCACTTGTACAATCCATTGCCACACTGGATTGATAGATGTATTATTATGTCATGGACATATAGTTTTCGATCATGGATATTAATTCACTTGTAATTGTCAATTTTTCAAACCTGACTATAGTCTAAACATATGAATTGTAATTTTATTTTTAAAAACAATTTTGAAAATAACAATTTTCAAATTTGAAATGTGATTGATTATTTGAGGCTGACATGTGTTGCCCACCACGCAGCTGCGGGCAGACGTCAGCCTATTTTAACGGCTTCTCGGATGATGGCATAGTTAGGATAGAGGTGCAAGACTATTATTCTTTGAACTTAACTTGGATTCTGGGCCTACCCATGCACGGCTTCTCATGTACAAGAAACAGTTGTTTTTTTCAGGATATGCCTTGTTTATTAATATACTAAACCTAAATGAAACCCTACAAAAGGATTTAAGGATTTTCAGTTTTGTGAAAATTTAAAACAATGCCGTAAAAAAAATATTTATAAAGATAGTTATTCATTTTTTTTTAAATTGTTCAATTTTAAACAGATTTAGAAGATGAATGGAAATTTTGATGTTCAGTCATTTTTACATAACAGAATGATAATGGATTTCAGAATTTAGTGATAAACCTCAGAATGATTGCCAGCTAATCATCACTAAGATTTTGAAAAAACTGCTAGATGTCAAATTAAGTTAAAACCTCAAAACAACTGTGCACAAATCATCAAACGTGTACCAAAATTTGAGAAAATATAACTCATCACTAATAGTCCCAAACATCGAGGAGAATTCAGAAAAAATAAATCCAATGTGCAAATAAGTAGTTCAATTTGATTTTATGGATAATTAATAAAATTATATTTTTGGACCACATGTTTCATGTATGTATTGAAGGGAATCAATATAATAATCAAGCTATTCAAGTGATTTGTATAGAGTTTTTTTTATGAACTGTAACTGGTTCTACATGTATGGGGATGGATTTATTAGTTTTTTGATGAAATATGTATCAGCATATAACTGATTATAAGTCTTGTTCAAGTTTATTCATTTTTGTACTATTTGATTCATTACATATGAATACCAATAATATGGTATTTTTTCGCTGAAAAAAAAGAGTTATGTATATTCTAGCTTGTCATACTTTTGGCATAAATTCAATCGATTATCACCTGGAATTAACTAGCCCTGCAAGACGGACGTTAAGAAGAGTCCTTGCACTAACCTATCATTGAACTATTAGAATTACTAAATAGTCTATCTAGTACATAAATTGTTTTCTAAAGCTCAAATGTTTTTTTATTGATACTTGCTATTTAGTGAATTAAAATTTTCCAACAAAATGACATATATATTGATTTGTAGATTGAAAATGGTGATTTAAACTAGATAGTTTCCCACAAATTTGTGTCCTTTAGTGACCCTAGAGCAAGGCATATGGAGGTACATCCCACCATCTAATTATTCTGTTGTTTTACTTTTTAGCAGCTTCTCCTGGAACGGTCGCATTGTTTTTATTGTTATGCAATAAATAATGATACTGCGTGATCTCAATAAAGTTGAATAATTTATTGAATAATTGTATATCAAGTTTCAGCTCTACTTATTAGTGTGGAACCAAGTAATGTAGTCTCATGGATGCATTGTTTTTTCGAGTTATTCAATAAATAATGCTACTGGATGATCTCAATAAAGTTGAGTAATTTTATGCCAAGTTTCAACTCTGCTTAATATTGTGGAAAGGAACAATGTAGTATCATATAATTTTTTTCTTTATTTTTTTTGTTTGAATGGAAAATTGTTAAACTGTACTTCAGCTATCTATTTATCTCAGTGAAATGCTTTTACACAGTGGTTCCAAAAGACTATTTTGAATATTTTAAGCTAATTTGACATTAGCAAAAGCATGTGTTAATTATTAACCATGTCTTATTTTTCTCCTTTATGCATAATATAGTGCAATCTCTAATTTGTGGTTGTTACATACCTATGTGATTAGATTTAATAAGAAAATGTATGATAAAGTTATATCACATATTATGGCCTTTTATTCTATGATTTCTATTTTCCATATGGCAGATTTAAACTATGAGTATACTCTATAAGACAATCTCAATTGATATGTTTTTCTAATTATTTCCTATTTAATGAGTTCTAATATATTATATGCTTTTCTCTAACTATTTTATCTTATTAGTTTCCCACTTGAATAAATTGCTTAGAAATTTTTGAAAAATGATGTGTAAGATCAATGGCTTCCCATTATAAGGTGAATGAGTTGCTCCATTATCATACTTGAATGAAGTTTTAATGTACAATGAATATGACATGTTTTCCTTCTTCATACTATTTTAATTTTTATCTAGGACAATAAATGTTATTGTGTACTTAGGTTTTAAATTTTGTATTTATTATCCTCTTGCAATTTCTAAATAAAATGGTATTGATTGGTTACTATATTATGAAACACTAACACCAATGTTGTTAATTATTTCCTCCTAATAATTTAATTTCAATTATTATACTAAACATAAAACATAACAATGTAGTTGCCACCTAGGATCTTGGATATCCTGTTTCAAACATGTCTCAATATCCTTTGCATGCTTCGTCTTATCAAACTAGACTTCAAAATTTAGATTGGAATTGTAACAATCATTTCTTAAATTGAATAGATTTATTTATAGTTTTAGTTATTTAAATTAGCCTTGGTGTTTGGTTCTAATACAACCCTTTCTCAAATTGAATTGATTTATCTATCATTTTAGCTATCTAAATTAGCATTGATTTATCTATCATTTTAGCTATCTAAATTAGCATTAGTATTTGGTTATGTTGCCATTGTTGTCTTAAGTTTATAATTTGATGTGAAACATGGGATATATTTATGGATAGTTATCCCTAGAAGTGTTATTGGTCTAAAAAACATTTGTTTGCGAGATATGCACTCATGCATGTGGAAATATTACGTATTAACCAACTTCTTATTAATTTAAAACTACAAATCATAATTTTAAATTCCAAAGTTGGTTTATATGTATATACTATATTGTGTGTGAGATTCCACATTCATGTATGTGAAAGTCTATAAATATTGGCTTACTTTTGTTTCATTCATGATTGCAAAGAATATTTCCAAATCCAGAGTTTGTTTCTTTGTATATAGTGCTCCCAATGAAATTTTTTATACGGTTCCTTTAGGGTGAATTGATGAGACCTCAAAAGTATGATACCAATAGAAATACTCAAGAGAGTATGTTACCTACAACTCATGAATCTATTTTGGAATCGGTTGACCTTGCTCCCGAATCAATAATTGATGTTCAAAGAAAAGCACCTATTGGCACAAGAAAGGAAATTCTCTAGGAATGAAAAAGTATTCAGCAAATCATGTTGCCAAAAACTTATAGGTTTTTCCAACCTAAATAAATCCACTGTAACTAAAAGTAAAATTTGAACTTTTCCTCAATAATTTTCCATAGCAAAGCTCTAGTCATGTTTTTTTTTCTAGTACAATGAGGAAGTCTTAACCTTTTAGGAAGTTTTTACTCTAATTCAAAAACTTATAAAATGTTGGTAATCTATTTTTAAATAATTTTTTGTATGATGGATACCTTAATTTTTGTAGGATGAATCTTTCTTATTCTACTGCAAGGATATGATATTGTGCTAAATATTAATCATATTTTCCATCTTAATTAGGCTTCCACTAATATTTAAATATAATTTTCAATCATAAAAAATATAAACTATGTATTACTTCACATTTTCTTCATAAACATGATCATACTATTCAATACCCATTATTGACATTAAAAGTTTGACAACTTTAACTCCTTAGTACCCTTCTAAATATACTTTATAATTAATCAACTATCCCTTTGATAATCTACATAGACTATTAGTTTATGGAGAACGCCATATAAAACATATGATATATAGAAAGACTTCACATTTATTGTTTTATATTTATTTAGAATTCGATATAAAACATATGATACATATAAAGACTTCGCATTTATTATTTTCCATTTCTTGTGTTATGATAGATTTTACCTTTTTCATGTTATGTTAATCTCATCTTCATCGTTGCTTTTATCTTAGGAAAAACAAAATGTTTCTATTGATATAGTCTGAATGTTCCCTCTTTTGAGAGAATTTTGTTTATAGTGATATAGTTTGAATGCTTCTTGAGTTGTCAATATTCTATGGTAGCTCTAGCTTCAAGCTACTAAATCTCCGTTAGAGTAACTACATCCATCATGAAAACCTTTTGTTCCTTTTAAAATATTTATTTTATAATTCCCTTCCCCTCCATTGCCACGGAGCGGACTAAGTTGAGGATTTTGTTTGATGCGCTTCCAATTAAGATAAAGTTATAAAGTTATAATGATAGGTGCTTTTAAGCTTTAAATTTTCTCTAAGCAAATAAAAGTATGTATGAAAAAATATTTATATTTCAAGAATGTTATCAACTATTTATTCTCTACATTGATTTGAATTTTTTTATTTATAATTTAAAAAAAATAAATCATACATATCAAAAAGACATCAAACATTGGGACAAATAATTTTGGTCTCTACATGATAGGACGGTGAAACCTAGAAAATAAGTATTCTTAATTAAAACGTTTCTTGTAGAGAAAATGGCAAGGACATTTTCATAATAAACTTTTACTTTTTGATCTATTTTGCATTAACTTCACATATGTTATCTTCCTAGATAGAGAACTTTTGGGAGAAAACATCTCACCTCTTAATCTATGAACAAAAATATCAACCTCAACAAAAAGCTCAAATATGCCAAGTACTTATGAGCAATGCATCAATGTATAGAGGATTGTGCTGCAAAAACACATGTAGAAAGCCACACCCATTTAAGCTAAATCCTTGCCATTACAATTTGCAACCTCACTTATATTTATGCTTGAAGAAACCTTATAATTGAGGATTATTCAAGAATGCATGTGCTACTTGCAAGGTCCTCTCTACACACATTTGTACACAAAGAATTATCAATGTTGTTGGACGACCAAGAAAAGTTATAGTACCTATCTCTCAAGCTACTAAACGTGTGATTCACAATTCCTTCAATGAATGCATAAGATCTAGTTCAACTTCTAGAGTCCATCAAAGCAAAGTAGCATGAAAGTTTGTGATACAGACATTGGGAGTCAGTAGAGCCTGATTCAGATGGTTAATCACCAAAATCACATGGGACCTCCTAAGTCACATTGAGAACGTGGATGATTAATAAACATAAGATTTCATTTGAACTCTAAACTTTACAAAATCGAAATAAAAGGATTTATTCTTCTCAAAATAAAGTAGATACAAATTTGGTCATTTTAATACAAATGAAAAAATAGAGAATCATAAATCCTATGCATCTATATAGGGCACCATCTTCATGTTTTGATTTGGATTCTTTAAGAAAATAACTTCTTCTTTTTTATATCTGAGGAACTATCCGAGACCCCCCAATGAGCGACGTCGACTGGGTAGGGCAGGTACAAACCTTGGGCCGGGGTCAGCCTTAATTTGGAACTGGTTCACCAGGGAGTGGGAAGGTAGGGACACATTCAGAGCTGACAGGGACAAGACCTGCGATTAAACTTGGGAGGAAGCAGGAGTAGAACCCTGGTCTCTGGCATAGGGACCATCTGGACCAGCCACTGGGTCCAAAGCCTCAGCCCCCTTTAAGAAAATAACTTCAAGAAATCAATGGTGTAACATACCTTCTTTACTAATTACTAAAACATGGCCAAAAGTGTTATCACTTCAAATTATATCTACCATGGAAAGAACTAGAAAATTATGCCACACTATCAAAAGTTGGATATAAACATTTTTTACAAATTACTAAAAAAATAGAATGATATAAAGGGAATCCAAATATACTATACATCGTACCCAAATAATTGTTTAAACCATCTAAAATCTAAAATCTAATTGGTTGAGACAAAAATTCATTTACTTTATACACATTCTTAATAGTATTTCCTACTAAATTAATAATAATTTAGTAGGAAACAACTTTCCCATTAACCATACTTGGTCACAACAAACATAATTATATATGCAAGGGAGTCTATGAAGTTGGACATGAATTTGTCTTATATTTAAAATTATGAGAACATTCATATTATAGGGTTAAAATAATGCATAT
Source organism: Larix kaempferi (assembly GCA_027924585.1). Lineage (NCBI taxonomy): Eukaryota > Viridiplantae > Streptophyta > Pinopsida > Pinales > Pinaceae > Larix > Larix kaempferi. The sequence goes on along the minus strand of BSBM01000195.1, from coordinate 6,226,200 downwards.
AATAACGCTACATCCTTGTATTAGTTTCATGCATTAAATTCAAACTATCAAAAATATGTATTATGATATTTAGGGTTAGGTTATTCATTAGATGATTTTGCCTATGCTACCAGGAATTCATTTCACAAATCATCAAATATGAGTTTAGAAACAACCCTAAATATTTTTTGTAAAATTTTATTTTAAATCCACATGTTTCAAGTAGATAACTTTGTAATTTTCATCTACAAGAATCAAACAATATATATCCTTAAATATATTTATCCATTGTCATATAAGGTTTGGATTTCTCTTCTTTTACATTTGAGTCCATCCATGGCATCTTTTAACCTTTGTGTTAAAATTGCAGTTTACTAATTAAGCAATCATATTATTTGGATATTAGAATCTCAGAGGGGGAGCCCTGTGCATACCTGTTCAATCCATACAGTTCCGTTAATATATTATGATATCGCCGATTCGCCACAAATACGTTTAACTTGTCCTGGGACGACTGAAGAGATACTAGCAGTCCAGTTCATACGCCGCTAGTCAAAATGTTGATTGGGGCAATACACTTGCACTCCCTTCAATTAAACGAGCATACGTGAGCGATAATACTGACAAGCTCAAATGCGAGATATACTTAGGACGTGAACCCGTAGACAACAGAATAAGGGGGAGTTTAAAAGGTCAATGTTTCATAAAATACACCTGTATATTGAAAAGGCCGGGCTATTCACTTTTTAATTACCTCACCCAAAAAGATGAGAGAGGGAAGGCGCCGCTTTTACTCCCCCATACAACCTTGTATAAAGCAAACTGCTGCTCAGATAGGTAGACCTGGACAAGGGGGACATCTAACCAGGTAGTGAACAGGAAAATTCCAATAGTTATGACAGTCACGTGACTTTGGTCAAAGTTGACTGCATGTTTTCATTACTGTCCTTGAGATAATGAATGATGAAATGTTTGTTTATAGTATACACGGTCTTGCGCCTCTGTCACGCCTTCTTTGGCCGTTGACTGCATGTTTTCATTACTGTCCTTGAGATAATGAATGATGAAATGTTTGTTTATAGTATACACGGTCTTGCGCCTCTGTCACGCCTTCTTTGGCCTCTAGAACACCCCTCTATCTTCAGCTTTGTACCAGTCCTCTTATTATTTAAAGTTTTATTCTTTCTCTGCTTCTTTTTATTCTCGTCCTCTTCGAACCTTCAGATAGATACTTTACAAAGCAGCTTGATGCATTGATATTTGCTTTGCCAAAGCTTAATTTTTTGATTTATTTGCGTGCCTCATATACTTTGATTGATCACCCGTACTTACACCAATTCTTTTTAAAGTAAGCATTTTCACCAGCAATTCTAAGTAACCCATCTTCATTTGAGTGAGTGACAACTTCATACAATGATAACTAAATAATACATATATTGGCCTTCTGTCTCTCAATTGAACTGAACTTCGGCTTCCGCAGCAGAAGCCAAAGCAGAATCCTCAACAAATAAGTTTCCGTGCACCTAAAACACACTCTTGGAATGGGGTAATGATTGAACGTATTTAGACCAAAATGGGGAATGAAATAAGGGGTAATGATTGAACGTATTTAGACCAAAATGGGGAATGAAATAAAATGCTATTTATCTTGTATATAAAGAGAGGGGTATGATAAAATTATTACTCGACACTTTGGTAAAAAGTCAATAATCCATTTGTTTTTTACTTTTTACTAGATAATTTTTAATATTAATTTCAATGGGTTGTTTTTAATATTAATTTTAATGTGTTAATGCTCAATTTAAATTGGGGCTAATTTTTTACTCAAAATCTAATACCATAGGTTGTGGTTGTTGATTACAAGGATAGGTGTTAATATAGACCATTGGTTGTAGCTTGGGTGGTTGGGAGGAAAGATTGTTGCCCTCCCCACCTAGGTTCAATTCTTCTAAGTGACATGATGCTCTTGTTGAGCCCTAAGGATAGGTGTTAATATCTTAGAATTTGGGGTGAAATACCATCTATGTTTTTTCCTAAATTGAAGGAGGATGGGACAAGTGTACTGTCCACATTGATTTTATGGGTGTTGTTCATACAATCTCATAGTTTTGTTGTTTGTCATCATTGGAATCCAATCATGCACTGTTTACTAAAACTGTAGTTCTTGGTTTTTGACTTCTTTTCAAGCACATAAAATTATATTGTCCATGTACACACAACTTTCTCTCATTTTACAACATATTGAAGTTTTTCTTGACGTTTCATTTCCCCCACTTTGGGGTATCCTAGCATTAAGAAAAATCAAAATATAGCCATAAATACATTCAAATATATCCATTCAAACCATACATTATCAAAGAGGGCTCAAAATAAAATACCATACATTATCAAAGAGCTCTCAAAATAAAATTCCATTGTTATGTCCCTGACATCTAGTATTCGGTCGGGGGCATTAATCCGAGTTTGGGTTCAATTTTTTGCAAAAGGACTATAGAGTTAACATAGGAGAAAAAAAAATTAGAAGTTGAATTTTTGAAAATCGAATTTCGAAATTTTGTGATTGGTTGTATGGGAGTGACGACCGCCTCGTTCTGTGTTGCCCACCACGCGACGGCAGGCGTACGTAAGCTTCATTGAATGCCTCGAGTTTTGTTGCAGGATTGAATGGCTTGATTTTTGTTGCAGGACAGCTGGTTAGCAGCTCTTCTCCAGCCCCGAGTCCCAACGCCTTTAATTTAGTTGGTGAGCATTAATGCCCATGGATCGACCTTGGTTTTTGTTTTTATATTATGGCGAACAGCGATGCTTATCAACCCGCTCGCATTGCTCTCTGTCTATCAAGCAGTTCATCTGGTTTTTTTCTTTTCACGGGTGTTGCTGGGCGGAGGTGGTGTTCGTTGGTTGTTGCTGAGTTGGGTTCGCTCGTTGCTACTTGTTTGCGGGCCTCCAGATTCCTGCTTGGTGGTAGGTTCGTAGTTTTTAGCCTGTTCATAGCTGCTAGGCGTAGGTGGTGTTCGTTGGTTGTTGTTGTGTTGCGTTCGTTTGCGGGCCTCCAGATTTCTACTTAGTGGCGGGTTTGTTGCATTTTTCCATTTGCTAGAACTTGGGTTTAAGAACCGAGCCTCTGTCAGTGTTCGTGGGTGTTTGTCTGTTCATCGATACTTGTCTGTGGATGTCGGTATTCGTGATTGCTCGATATTAACAAAGAAGCTTGCATCCGCGCTTCCAGCAGTGGTCCTCGCTGCATTTTACCGGGTAAGTGAAACTGCTTGCTATAACATAAATTGTTTCCTATTTTTAAAAACGTTTGAGAAAATTTAAAACATAGAATCACCAAGCACTGCCTACTTGATTAATTTTAGTGCAGTAAAATCTCAACAATTTTCTTGCTAGAAGAGGCAGTTGTATTTTCTTTTATGAATTTTATTGTATGTGTTTTCGATTTATATTCTCCACTCTTTTGAATTTACAAATATATATTTTTGGGCATGTTCGTTTAGGAATTACCTGTGTAAATATCAGGTTCATCTTCTGGTGCTTTTCCTGGCTTTCGGAGAGGCTTTTCTTCTCTTTTGGAAGTAGGCACCCCTAAATTATTCGGTCGGGGCCTTCACTTATGTTCGTTGTGGGCATACCTGCAATTATCGTTGTGCTTCAAATCCTCTTGTTGGCATTTGCAATACGAGTAGAGACTGGTTTTCCATCAGGGTTTTGGGTCCGCCTCATCAATGTGTGAAGCTAAATTTGAGGTTTGGCCTAGTGTCCACCGCGGTTAGCGGGCCTTACTACCCACTTTTTGAACCCTCCGACGGTGCAATAAGCTATGGGTAACTTCTGAAAAACCCAATTTTTCTTCACCGGAAAGGTAAAGTGAATCAGGCGTTCCCACATGGCCTTTGTTGTTTAAGGACTCATGCAGCCCACTCTACGATTGCCCGGAATATCCATATCCCATTATATTTTCTAATTAAAAGATAGAGATAATTTATTAAAATTGTATTCCTCCAAATTGTTTGATAGATTTGCGGTTTGGCCCGGTGTCCACTGCGGTTAGCGAGCCTTACTACCCACTTTTTGAACCCTCTTATAGTGCAATCAGCTATGGGTAACTTCTGAAAAACCCAATTTTTCTTCACCGGAAAGGTAATGTGGCTCAGGCATTCCCACATGGCCACTGTTGTGTAAGGACTCCTATGGCCCACTCTACGATTGCCCGGAATATCCATATCCCATTAGATTTTCTGATTAAAAGATAGAGATAATTGTTTCCTCGCAATGGGGACTCTTACAATATTTCTTCACTTCGTCAAAATAAAATAAAACATATGGGAACCAAAATAAAGATAGCTTTTCTACATAAAATAACGTTAATTGTGTGATTTACCATAATTGCAAATTGCTTGTGGCCAAGGTGTAATCATAGGAGATAAACTCGATGTATTGACTCTCATCAAAACAAATTCACAAGGTGGCAATGTCCTCGTCCTTCTGGTATACAGGACAACTAAATCGCCTCCGACTGGAATCCGGCAAATAAGGAAGGAAGTGTTGAAATTGTAATTTGCATTGGCAAAGAAGGAAGTGTTGAAGTTGTAGTTTGCATTGTTCAAGTTGTGATTTCGAGGATCTGGTTGATAGACAGAGAGCAATGTGAGCAGGTTGATAAGTAAGCACCGTTGTTCACCATAATATAAAAACAAAAACCAAGTTCGAGACGTGGGCATTAATGCTCACCAACTAAATTAAAGGTTTTGGGACTCGAGGCTAGAGAAGCGCTGCGAACTAGCTATCCTACAACAAAAAATCGAGCCATTCAATCCTGCAACAAAAATTGAGCCATTCAATGAAGCTTACGTCCATCGGTCGCCGCGTGTTGGGGAACACAGAACGAGGCAGACGTCACTCCCGTACAACCAATCACAAAATTCAAAAATTCGATTTTCAAAAATTCAACTTCTAAATTTTTTTTTCGTATGTTAACTCTATAGTCCTTTTGCAAAAAATTGAACCCAAACCCGGATTAATGCCCACGACTGAATACTATATGGAGTAAGACAATTATGCTAGAAAAGCCCTACAAATATAAGATATTTAAATTTAAATTCTGATATAATACTATTAATATATTAGATCATAGGGAATCAAACTACCATTTATATATGGTTATGAATTCACGCCAGTCATCATGCGGCTTCAAACTTCAACGCCATAGTTAATAAAATAGGAATTGGGTCTTTCTGAACCAAATATGAGAAATATTGTAATAAATTTACAATTGAGATGTTATACTAGGCGAAGAACTATGCTCAGGCTTTCAGGACCCAGAACGCTCTTCTGGAACTCACCATCTCAGGAAGCTTGGCTAGATGTAAAATTCCTGTGACAGATAGGGCTTTCCTGCAACCTTTCTTTCTTAACCTTAGTGCAGAAAGTGTACTTATAAGTTTTAGGAGAAGGTCTATAGAAAGAAGCTAAATTCCTCATTGTTCTGGTTGTGAACAGGCAACCTGGGATTAAATACTTCCTGGAAGCAGAACCCGTGGCCATAACAAAAAATAGAAAACAGACCGACATAACAAAAAAAATATGAATTCCGTATTAAATCAAAGACAACCTACCCCAGTCAAGGTGGAAACAATACAATTAACAGATTTTTTCTATACAAACTTAATGAAGATTTGACATTGTTTAAGAAAGCTTACACGATTAATGTTCCCACACAGTATTTTGTGACTCTCGGGCATGCCATCACGATATGCCAAGTGTTAATGTAGCAATTGGGAAGTTATAATTGCAATTGCTTTGCTAGTGAATGGAAACAAATCCTTTGCTCATTAATGGAAACAAAACAAGGTAGCAACATAGAAGCACGAGATAACACAAATTCCATGCACGAGGACAAGTGGCACAATTTTCCCATGCACCAGGCAATCAAGCATATATGTGTTGCTCCACAGGTAATTGTCCCAAGACAACTTAATTATTATTAATTAATTAAATACCACGAAACACTTAATTAAACATATATTTCTTATACGTGGACATTGATTTAATTAATGAAACACTTTGCTTTCCTAATTACACGGAAAACATAATATCATGCACACCACCACCTGGATCATTTGTAGCCCATAACATACACAGCTAACTACATGCATTGATTTTGCAATTCGAGATGAATTATGGAATACGATCACTTAGTGCATGTTTTCTTAAAAAAAAACTGATACTGTTTCTTCCTGTTGGTTCATAATTTGTCTCCACCTGAACCATGAGCCTTGCAGAAGTAAGACATGTTGGCCGACAGAAGATACGATTGGTCCAAAGCACTTGTATCTATGGGTAACAATGCACAAAATTCCTGCAGGAAATTAAGCTGAGGGAGAGCAAGAAATTAAGTTGTCAATGTTAATGACATACCTGCCGAAGAGGTATGAGGTTCGAATCGAGTTTTTTGATATCTTTTGTGAATTTTTTTATGAGAGTCAATACATCGATTTTATCTCCTATGATTACACCTCGTCTTTCTGGTAAAACTAGGCAGGGGGAGCACCAATAGCATTCTTGATGTCATCTTCTATGCAAGAAGTCATTATGGAATTGACCCAATTCTTAGCTCAATATAAATCAATTGGAAGACTATGCCTAATTGGAATTGCAACATCTGAAACATAGATGCATTGTTAACTATATCAGGCTTCTATGGAGAATGATTGGGACCTAGAGCCTCTACCTATTGTTTAAAGCAAAATAGATTGATTTGGATATAGTAACCAGCGAACTTTCCCATAGTATAAAACAAATACATTCCCATTGTGTTTGCATCGGCATTTGTTAAAACATTGTTTGCTCGTGTGGATAATTACTTTTTAGCCATTGTTCATTTTGTAAAATTTGTGTGCTTCTAAGCCATTTTACACATTTATAGATTTTGTGCAGTTGAAACAACCTCCATTGAAATATTGCCAGACTGTTTTCTTGTGTTTATAGGATTGTTAGAGTTCTGTCAAATGCTATCGAATTATTCTTATGTCCCCGACATATAGTATTGGGTCGGGGGCACTAATCCGGGTTTGGGTTCAATTTTTCCAAAACAACTACAGAGTTAACATACAAAAAAAATTAGAAATTGAATTTTTGAAAATCGAATTTGCGAAATTTGTGATTGGTTCTATGGGAGTATCATCCTCCTCATTCTGTGTTGACCACCACGGGGTGGCGGGCGGATGTAATCTTCATTCAATGGCTCTGTTCTTGATTTTTGGTGCAGGACAGCTGGTTCACGAGTTCCGACGCCATTATTGTGTCCCTTATTATATAATATTGACCAACTTTGCAGTTTCAATGATCTTGCCACTCTGCTTTTCCATTATCTAATGGTTTTTGTTTTGGAATTTCTGATGCCCCTAATTATTGTTGAATATTATTTTTGTATTGAGATTCTTTTCCAATGTGTTGTGGAAAATAACATGCAATTGCCAAACTTTCCTTCTATGCGACAACTATGTCTTGCTCGATGTTTCAGCTAGGTTGGAATGTTTTCATGGATTTACCCTTGTGATTATATAAACAAAAATGTATATGCATTCGCTATTGCATGTGGCACAACGTGCAAATTTACATGATTTAGAAAAGGCTATAGAAAAATATGAATAGGCATAGTTCAATTATGTAATGGAACATTTACTGGCTGTAACAATGTTTGATTTGGTACAAGTAAAAGTAATCTCTATTTTCTTTGAGAAATTTTCCCTTGTTTAGAGTAGATTATTTTACTGCATTTAAAAGAAACTGCATTTCTTTTCCTTTTTCTTTTGCTTCAATTATTGCATCGGTTCTTCATTTCAAGTTTGAAAAAATTTCCTTGGCTTATTGTTGATTTTCACTTGCTTTCACAATTATTTTATAGCAAATGTGCTTCAATGGATTTTCTTGACTTCTGCATAAGACTTTTACAATAGTGATATATTGTTGCACTTAAAAGTGTCCACATTCATATTCTATGGAAACTATGAGCACTATCAGAGACATCCCAATGTCAAAAGAGATATATGCATTCACTATTGCATGTGCTGCAACGCACAAGTTAACATAGTTTAGATAAAGTTGTGGAGAAATATGGATAGGCATTGTTCAGTGTTGTAATGACAAATTGATTTCATCTAATGATACTTGGTTTGGTCCAAGCAAAGTAATTTCTATCTGCTTTGGACATTTTTTCTTGGTTTAGAGCAGTTGCTTCGATAGCATTTTAAAAAAAAAGAATTTGGCGGCTGCTTTTTTTCGCTTGAATTATTGCATTGGTTCTTCGTGTCATGTTTGAAAATTTTGCTTGGGTTATTGTTGATATTGACTTAGCCTTTGTAGTTTTTTACATGCACTATCATTTGCAACATATGCATTTGCTTGTACCTCTTTGCTTTTCCATTGGCATGGTGTTCCTTTTTTGTCGTTGATTGCAAGCATTTTTCCTTGCCCATTGTTATCATCATTCTTCTCGGAGTTCTTTGCTTTTCCATTGGCATTGTATATTATATGAGACGGACATTGTTGTCTGCAAAATGCTATTTCAAATCTGGAAAAGCATGCATTTTGTTGGCTGGAAAATGCCATTTCAAGTTTCCTCTTCTCTCTTTTTTTTTCGTAAATGGCACATTCGAATGCTGCGAACAGATCATGTCATCCAATACTTGTTCTTCGCTCAACAAACTTGACACTGAATTTCTACCTTTTAAACATAGACAAATGAAAATTCAACTCAGTTGAACATATGTCATAGGTGGATATCATTTTGCTTGCCTCTAAAAATTCTTCCTACAAGTTCAGGGAAAGAAAAAAATAATTATGCTCTTAGCATGTGCTGAAAATAGTTCAGAGATCTTGGCAGTGTCATGTGTAGGAAAACTATTCTTCTAGCTTATAGCATTTGATATAGATAAAATGAAGCTTTTGGCATGCCTATAAATGCATATGCAATTTATGATTGCAAAAAAAAGCAGCGCCATGGTTAAAAATATGTCAACAATCATAGACAACCTTTTATTGTAGCATGGTTCCTATTTTTTTTCCCACTTGCTAGAATGGATTTAAACATTTAATTTTTTTCCATTGATCTATTTAAAGATGTCAAATGCATTTGCTTGAAACTAGTGATGTTGTAGCATATTTCCTTGGCATAGAAGCATTTCACATACAACCTCCTTTGTTTGATGTAGCACAAACAAAGTGCAATTCCAAGTTGAAATGTCTAGCAGGTCACCAACACTTTGATTCCAACCATGAAAAATATCTCAAATACTTCAACTGGTTCTATGGCTCCTTTAATATAGATCGCATGGTCTTTTACCATTGCACATACCTTATGTATTTTAAGTAAATCTAAAGTAGGAATCGTGACTATTAAATTTTCCAAGTCAACATATTCATTGGCTCACTTTGTCACAAATATTTTGCAAATATGTATTTTCATTTTAATTATAGTGGACTCTATTATCATCTCCTATAGCTATCTTGGGCATAGTTGACATTAGGTAATTTGACACTACAACAATATGAAGTTTTTGTCCTTTTCATATCCCCCATAGTTATAATAGCATGGCATTACATTCACACAATGAATTTTGTATCAAAATGACTTCACATGAGACCTTGGAATCACATGAAATGCCATGTATGAGGGGTCTCATCTAGACACTTATACCACAAATGGAACACTATCCATGTTAGTTTTTTTATAATATCATTTTCTTTGTTTTGAGCTATTGCTTATCTCAACTACTTTTCATCTAGACCCTTGCCTGACACTTGGAACATTGACCATGGTACTATTATGGATCTCTACTTTTCTTCCTTTCAACTCCTACAGTCCACTTAGTGGGATACATCTGTTATGGGTAGATTTTTGTACACTAAACATGATTATGGATCATGTTGCATGGTGAAGGGCGTGGAAAAGGGCGTTAAGCCCTAATTCTGCCTCCTTGAATTCGAGTGTCATGAACAAACTTTAGACACAATGATACAAGACCTGACTAGGGAATCTTGCATATGGGATTTTGGATAGGCCCCCACCTTTGTAAGAACAATGACATTGCCAAATATGCTTATTATGTAACCATTTGACAGTTAGAGTATCCATATTCTGTTCCAGTGTCTACACCTCAAACTCTTTTCAGACTTTTTTCTTGTGGCAAAATCAATATAATCTTCGTTGTTCAATGTTCATGACTCCTTCTTCTGGTACTATGGAAGTTGAACTCATAACAAGTTATGGTTCAATTTGCTATTTTTTGGATCTTCAATAGTAACATTCCAGCAATTCAGAGGTCCATTTTCTTACGGATATCATCCTAGCTGCGTCGTATCATGTATTTGTGGTGATGGACTGCATGTCCCATGTATCAGTCTAAGTGTCTCCTGATTTATGTTGCATGCACAGTAGATACTACGCTAAGGCTACGTGTACCCTAATCTATCTTGTACGGAAATTAGTTTCCATGCTAGAGACAACAACAATTTTTTGTAAGTAAGAGGATTTTGTATTATATTGAAAGAAGAGGAAGTACATAAAGGAACAAGCTGGCCAAGACCCAGGACTTGTTCATCAAAACAGACCCTACATCAGAAAACCCATAGACACAGGCCCAAAAAGCTATTCGGCAGGCAATGACCTCAAAAACAAAGAATATCCTTCAGTTCTTCAACCCAGCCCTAACCACAGAGACCTTGGAGATACAAAACCAAACCACTAACCAGCATGATTTAACCACCCAACATGAAAGTTTCTTCAAACAGGCACGTAGGCGAGAAACCAAAATTATCAACATATCAATTCAGATGCTATCATGCGCAATATACATAATTGTTAACTTCAGAGTGAATCCGAACATAAAAACACAATACCAAGCCCAATTATAGAGAACCATCAGTAGCAGAACAGGATTACGGCTACCTACCAAAACACTAATGGATAATGAAAGGAGCATCAGGAGAACAACCCGAGGGGGGGATAGCTTGAGGAAGAAGACGGACATGGAGGAGGCCAAAGCTCCATAGCTTGAAGGAGATAATCCATTTTCCAATTTGTGGCACGAGATTTGTCCAAGATGCGCTGCTCCATGATCAAATGAGCACTTTCGTTCTTGAGAACTTGTCTGTCTCGAATTGCATAACCAACCAGATTCTTCATCATCTAGTAGAGGGAAATAGAGCATTCGTATAGACTAACACGCCTAGTCGTGTTGCCTGGATCCATGATCCAGTTTTGCATCTATTTGCGCTCCCCCATCAGAGTATCTTTATTCAGTTTAAGCCACCAATATTGTTAGACATCGAGAATATCCCGCTGGATATCTAGAGGGATGTTGAGTTTGAAGACTTTCGCCTCCCTTCTAGCTCTCTGATAAGCATGGGAAAGGACACCACCCATATCCCCCGAAGATTCTCCACGACACCTCTTCCTATTATGGATAGCATTCGCCTCCCACTCTTCATGGCAATTATTGTTGCCAGACTCTTCCATCCTCTTACCATTAACCCTCTCCATTAGAAGCCAAAGAGAAAGCTCTTGCATGCATGCAAACAACTGGAAAATACGTTCATGGCTGCCACCTTGCCTCACCATATAAAACAATTCGCCACCCCCAGTAATGATGAGCCCAATACCCCCTAATAACTGCAAGGAGTACTGCAGATGATGCTTGCATTGATGCCCACCTACTTCATTAAGATCTCTCTTCATCATTTTCCCAGTCGGCGTACCCCCACTTAACTTGGAAAAGATTGTTCATATCCCGAAGAGGAGAATGATAAGACTTCCCCTCTCCCTGCCTTTAAAGGAGATCTTACTCAAAAGGCAAAAAAGGGCGATACGGGCGATACGTGGCCTGATTAGCTTCCGCCTGACCTCGTTGCGCATGATCAGCCTGAAAGGTCATCATATCCTGGTCTTGAATAGCCCTGCAGCTGTCCCGAACCACCATATCTATCAGCCCTTCCCACGAGCAGGCACGGATGGCCATGTGATCGCTGCACCCATAATTGGAAATTATATCCTCCAATTTGTTCCCACTCCGTTTGACATGGGAGAATGTTAGAGCAAGACCCTGAGTAAACAGCGAATACAGAGTCTCCAATTTGCTTTCTAACCTCCATGACGATGCCACCTTGGAGCTGTTGAGCCCAGAATTGGCCCTTTTTAGTCATCGTTAATCATCTTTCCTGCCCCTGTCCTACACCATTTATTATGGCAATCAGACCTATTGTCCTTACCTTATTCCCCAAATTGCCAAGGTATGGCTGATCATTGTTTTATTTTATTAATGCTTATGATTGTGATAATTAAAGCTGTGCATCTCTCGAATTGTGCTAACATGTTGCGATTTATGAAGGTAGTTGAGACAAATGGACTGCAGGAAGATCGGGGTTGAACAAATCATGAAGGAAGGGATGTTCGTTGCTTGTAGAGGGATCCTTGGGGCTCGAATAATCAATCAAAGCATAGCTGTGACAGGGTAGCTGTAACAGAATTCGTTATCTTAAGTATGTTGCTGCCTGAATCTAGCTGTGAGCTGGAAGGACCGCCACTCTTGGGTCAATTAATAACTTTCTCATATTTGGATGTTTCTTTTCTGCCACGCATTGTAACAGCTAGTTATTTAGGGCGCCTGAAGATCAGAGATCTTCATGGCTGCCCAATTATAGGATTAGATGTTACGATTTGTATGTATAAATATGGGGAGTTGCCTCAACCCAGGGGTTGAACAGCAGACAATTCATTCATTATATTAGCAGCTGAGCAAATTGTGTACTTATTCTTCTGTTAATATAAGGGGTTACTTCTGAGCTAAGGAGTTGTGTTGTTCAGCCAGCGTCTCTGTGTGAAGGCTGGGCCCGTCTTCCACAGAGATTGCTGAGTTAAATAGGATTTTGAATTTATTATTGTGTGATGCTTTGTTCTTTCCTTTTTGTACGCAGCAGCAATATTTATTGTGTGGATTTTAAAAGATTACAGTTCTGTGAGATTGGTGAATGGTGTAGAATAATAGTCGACTGAGTAAGGTTTGCTTTATACATTTCAATTGCTGTTATACACAGCCGTGTTCATCTTACAGCTAAGTCGTGATCCCATGAGCCCTTACAATTTATCTTTCCTGTTGTGTGTTGATTGATTTCCATTCTGCAATTCAATTTCATAGAACAGTTGATTCAATCTTTTGCAATTGGATTTCTATATTAATGTTCAATTTATACTTTATGATTTCCAGATTGATTAGATCAGGCAAGTGATTGTTCTAGAATACGAATGAGATTTCCTTTCTGCAATTGTTAATTAGATCTGATACTATTTCTTATTAATGCATGATAGAGAGGAATTGAAGTATAGCAGTTAAAAGGCACTTGGGATTGCATAGATTTTTGGGGATGAACATGGATGATAGAAGATAAAAGTATCCACTCCTAATGGTTTGGTGTTTAAGCATATATTGTGCACTTATCCTTTGAAATAAAAAGACTTTCTCGGGTTGACAATAAATTTCATATGCTCTGTGTGTGTTGATAATAATTTATCTGCATATAGAGTGCTTGACATTTTGGCGCCATTGCTGGGGAAGGATAAAAATTAAACATTGATCATTAGTTGCATCTGATAATTAATTCTTTGATGAAATGATTTGGTTTGCATGAATACAAGGAGGGTAAAACGCGATCACCTCCCAACTCCCAAAACCCCACAAATTACTAACAGCGCAGGTGGTTCGGGTCGTGGTCGAGGACAACAATTGGGCAGAAGAACATTTATTGACGATCTTACTGATAGAACTGATTCATCCACCAGGGCTCGTCATCAAGAAACTCCTATCAGACAAAACCCTGCCGGTTCTGGAACGCCAACGTCCACGGTGGAGAATACAGGAGCAGCTGTGACTCCCTCATACACCCCTGCTAAGGAAGGAGCAGCTGACGCAGTTGCTACAACTGAAGAATACGCAGCTATTACAATTGAAGAATACGCAGCTGTTACAACTGAAGAATACGCAGCTGTTAAAACTGAGGAAAAGAGCACGGGAACAAACGAAGAAGAGGATAAAGAAAAAAAGATGGATAACAGACATGAGAACGAAGAGGAAGAGGCAATGGTAGAATACCATCATGAAAATCACTCCTTGCCAGAAGGAACTATGGCTACATTACAGTTTCCAATTCAGCAGCTAGAAGGGTCAGCTCCTATGAAGAACATCTCACCATCAGTATTGCCTCGCTTCCATGGTAGGGCAGCGGAAGATCCAGATGAGTTCCTTTTTGAATTTGATATCCTCTGTCGCAGCTATGATTATGTCACAGATGCCCAAAAGCTGAAACTTTTTCCTGCCACCCTGAAGGACAATGCATTACGATGGTTCATGAGCCTTGGGGGAGGAACTGTTTCTAATTGGAATAAGATGAAGCAAGTATTCCTGGAGAAATATCAAGAATATTGCAACACCAGGGACAAAAGAGAGGAATTATTCAAGATGGTGCAGAAGGAGTATGAAAGTCTGGAGGATTTTGTAGAAAGGCTGCTGTACAATGTGCAAAGAGCCGGGCAGACAAACATGGGGCTGGATGTGCTCAAGATCATTCTGCTTCGAGGGATCAGGGATGATTGCTTAGACATGTTAAATCTGTTAGGAAAGGGAGATATCTCCAAGGAACCTTTTGAGACGATTGTGGAGTTATGTAAGAGATACTCTAGGGGATCTTCCAGGAATAATAAGCGAGATAAACGAGATAAGCTGGAATGTGATGTCTTCGACAGAACTCAGAAGTCATCCAATGGAGGAGCTACACGTGCAGAGATAGGCAATCTCCTTGAAAATTTTAAAACAGAAATGATGAGCTCCATCTCTTCATAGATTGATGTCCTGAAGGCAAAACAGAAACAGGCAGTGGAGGATCTCACACTAGGTGTATTATGTTCTCGATGTAGAAAAAACCATCCACTGAAAGAATGCCCTCTTGATAAAATACAAGTATGTCAGCTGTGTGAGCTGAACCATGACATGAAGGAATGTCCCACACTTCCTCAAGTGAAGGTTGTCCTCCAGGCATCAACTCCAGAGGTAGAACCAGCTTATTTCATTGCGCAAAAGAAACCTTGGCAGCCTCGAAATCAAGGTATGCCTCCAGACTCGTTTCCATTTTTGAATAATATGAACAATTGGAGTAATAATATGCAAAATGTGAATACACAATTCCCTTCAAATTATGCTCAGTGGAATCCTTCTCAACCTGCAATGCAAAATTATAACTCATGGAGTCCTTGGACACAGCCGCCACATCAACCTACGTCATGGTCTCCTGGATGGAGGAACTTCCATCTTGGGAACCAGTTTCCTCAACCACCTCCACCATATCCTCAATTTCCTCAATTTCCTCAATATCCTCAATATCCAGCTCAGCAGTCGCAGCTACAGCTGCAGAATAATTCTGTTCCTAACATCTCAATACGGCCTCAGCTGCCTGCCCAACCCAATCCTAACCCAAATAATAAAACAGTCCATCAATTGGAGACTGTCAATATGCCGGCTTACTCTCTTTCCCCTGTACCTTGTAATGATATTCGTCTACGATCTGGGAAGATAATAGAACCTGTAATTACAGAATATATTTCACCTTCTGTACATGAAAAAGGAGAGAGTTCACAACATTCATCCGATCCGGTTCCTATCATTGAAGGTGCTGAGCATCCCTTAGATGGGACGGCTGAAACATTAATTGAGAAATCAGATAATGCACAACCTACCCAGCTGGTAAGGAAACCACCATACCCTGAGAGACTAATGCTACCAAAAATAGGGGGGCAACCTCAGTTCAATCTCCAAGGAGAGTTGAAGAATCTTTATGTTAAAATTCCCCTTCTGCAAGCCCTTCAAGATGTGCCTATTTATGCTAAAACAGTTCGGGACCTGTGCACTAAGAAACCAGGGAGAAAACCTAGAGATCCTCCCACTGTTCACGTCATAGGGAATTTATCTGCTTGAATAACAAGAAAAACTCCCGTGACCAAGTATAACGACCCTGGAAATCCTACTATCACTGTACATATAGGACAAACGCAGATACCCAACGTGCTAGTCGATTTAGGAGCAGCGATCAATGTTATAACAATTGAGACTATGAAGAAGCTGGGACTCACTAATTTTAGGCCGACCCCTACTATTTTAGAATTGGCAGACAGATCCACCATTAGACCCGAGGGAATTCTAGACGACCTTGTCATCTCAGTAGATTCATGGGAATACCCTGCTGACTTTTTGATATTGCAACCAAAATCACAGCTGGGAGGACATCCATTGATCTTGGGGAGGCCTTGTTTGGCCACAGCTGATGCTTGCATCAGCTGTCGATCGGGGTCCATGACTATATCTGATGGTATGGAAACCAAAAACCTCACCCTGTATCCTCCAGCGCGGCCGAGTCTAGAAGCTGAAACTTCCCTTTGGATAGAACAGGAAGAGGAGGAGGATGTTCAGCCACTATTAACAATAGGGAAGGCCTTAACTTTTAAAAATAAAACAGAAGACGATGCCATCAGCAATTTCATTAGCGAACCTGCTTCAGTGGATAAAAAAGTCTATCAAATCCTGAACATTACCCTTGGTAAGGAAGAACAAGAAAATCTTACGGAGGAAACATTGGTTGGTGATACAAACATAATCCCAATTTTGAAAAATTCAAAAAGCATTCCTATTGAGGTAGAGCCTGGAAGAACTTTGAATATCAACCCTGATCTCTCCTCAGAAGAACAGATGCGCCTAATCAGTCTCTTAAAGGAACGTAAGGGAGCATTCGCCTGGGAGTATATAGACATGAAGGGTATCCCTTCTAATCTGTGCACTCACCATATTTACATTAAAAACGACTCCCGGCCTGTGTGTCAACCCCAACGACGCATGAACCCCAATCTGAGGGATATAGTGAAGGAGGAAATCCAGAAACTCTTGGAAGTAGGGTTTATCTACCCTATTTCAGATAGTGAGTGGGTTTCCCCACTTGTAATTGTGCCCAAGAAAAATGGTAAATGGAGAGTCTGTGTTGATTATAGGGAGCTGAACAAAGCTACACAAAAGGATCATTTCCCTCTACCCTTTATTGACCAAGTGCTCGATAACCTATCAGGGAAGAAGTTCTTCTCCTTCTTGGATGGGTTCAGCGGGTACAACCAAATTCAGATTGCTCCTGAGGACCAGGATAAGACCACCTTCACTTGCCCCTGGGGAACGTTTGCATACAGGGTTCTTCCCTTTGGCTTATGTAATGCACCAGCAACGTTCCAAAGAGCTGTAATTGGCATCTTCTCTGAATTGGTTAATGATAGTATGGAAGTCTTTATGGATGATTTTACTCCCTACGGCAAGGATTTTGAGGAAGCACTGGAAAATTTAAAGAAGGTTTTAATTCGCTGTGAACAAGCTCGCCTTTCATTAAGCACTGAAAAATGCCATATGATGATGAGTGAGGGGGTGGTATTAGGACATTTCATATCCACCAATGGCATTCAGGTGGATCCTTCAAAAATTAAGGTGATAAAAAATATACCTACTCCTTCAACACAGAAAGAAGTGCGAAGTTTTCTGGGACACGCTGGATATTACAGGAGGTTTATAGAAAACTTCTCCAAACTTGCTTCCCCTTTGTTCTCATTATTAATGAAGGACGCACAGTTTGTGTGGAGTGAAGCATGCCAGACACCGTTTAATAAGCTTAAAGAGAAGCTGTCCACAGCTCCTATTCTAAGGGGACCTAATTGGACCATACCTTTTCACATTTCTTCAGATGCTTCTGATACTGCCATTGGAGCAGTATTAGGACAGCAGGATGGTCAAGTACCTTATGTCATCTATTATGTTAGTAAAAACTTAGCCCCTGCTGAACTTAATTATACTGTTATTGAAAAAGAATTCCTGGCTATTGTTTATTCTATTAATAAGTTTCGGCATTACATTACTGGGTATCCTACATTTGTGCACACTGACCACTCTGCCATTAAGTATTTGATGAATAAACCTGTCACCAATGCCAGAGTAACCAGGTGGCTTTTATTATTACAGGAATTTGATATTACCATTATAGATAAACCTGGAAAAGAAAATGTTGTTGCTGATTTTTTATCACGATTTACTAATAGTGATGACAGATCGCCTGTTGAGGATTCTTTCCCAGATGAACATTTATTCGCACTCTCAGCTCATTCACCCTGGTATGCAGACGTTGCTAATTATTTGGTTGCAGGAAATCTCTTGCTACATATGTCTAAACGAGAGAAGAGAAAAATCATTCAGCAAAGTGCCAGGTATTGTTGGCTCAATGGCCATCTCTTTTACACAGGACCCGATATTGAGATTAGAATATGTGTAAGGGAAGATGAGATATTTCATATACTGAAGGCCTGTCATGATGAACCTTGTGGAGGACACTTTGCAGAAAAAAGAACATGGCATAAAGCACTGCGGATGGGCTACTATTGGCCGACACTGTTCAGGGATGCTAAAAGATATGTTCAGTCCTGTGACAGCTGCCAAAGGATGGGCCAACCTAATAAAACAAATCAGATGCCTTTACAGCCCCAAGTGGTACTGGAACCGTTTGATAGATGGGCATTGGATTTTGTTGGCCCTATCAGCCCTCCTTCCAAACAGAAGGTTTACATTCTGGTGTGTACAAATTACATGACCAAGTGGGTAGAAGCTGTAGCTTTGGCTAAGGCTAATGACCAGGCAGTGATTGATTTTCTGTACAGTGAGATCTTTACTCGCTTTGGGGTACCAAAGGAAGTAGTCACTGATGGGGGACCACAATTCATCTCACACCAATTTGAGTCCCTGCTCCGGAAGTATCATGTGCAGCATAGGATAGCTTCACCTTACCACCCCCAGGCCAATGGTCAGGTGGAAAGTACTAATAAAGTTATTGAAGCAATCCTTACTAAAACAGTTAAAAGCCATCGAAAGGATTGGGCTGACAGGCTTCCAGAAGCACTGTGGGCATATTGCACAACTTGGCGCAACACCACAGGGTTTTCTCCTTATGATCTGGTGTATGGAAAGAGTGCCATCTTTCCAATTGAATTTGAGATCAAGACCCTAAAAACAGCCACCGAAATGAATCTAGATGTAACAGAAGCCCAGAAGAGAAGATTGGATCAACTAAATGAACTGGATGAGAAACGGTTAGCTGCAGTAGACCAGACTGTGCTGCTCCAGCAACAGAGATCCAACTGGCATGACCGATTCATCAAAAAGAAAATCTTCCGTGAAGGAGACTGGGCACTATTATACGACTCCAGATTCAAGAAGGATTTTAAAGGAAAATTGCGTACAAGATGGCTGGGTCCATATTTGGTCGACAGGGTATTTGACAACGGCACTGTTCGCCTGGTAACCATTGATGAAAACCGTATACCATTACTTGCTAACGGCCACAGACTGCGACTGTATCGTAAGCCCATCTCGAAAGATGCATTCATTTCACAAATTGCGGCCGATCCAGATTATCAGTTGGCACCAGAGCAGGAATTTTTCTTTGCCTTTACCAATCCTTAAACTGAAAATCGTATTTGCTGTACATAAATAATTTCCTGTTCTAGCATATAATTTTTTTTTTTTTCCCCTTTGCATTTGATCTTTTCGTTTGTTGTCATTTTTCAAAAGTTTTCAGGAAAGCTCCCCAGGAGAACGATCAGATTGGGCCCGTCTTCCTGTGTCATCCTTGTGTAAAAAAAAAAAAAAAAAAAAAAAAAAAAAACCGGCAGCTGCAACATATTTTCCGGCAGCTGTATCTCTTTTCCGGCAACCACGTTATCATTTCGCATCAACCGTAAAAATCCTTTTTTTCCCGCGGCCGCAAATCCGTTTTCCCGCCTGCCGTCAATCTTTTCCCGCAGCTGCAACATCGGCGGCTGCAACATCGGCAGCTGCAACATCTTTTTCCGCAGCTGCCATCTCATTTCCCTGCGACTGCCACCTCATTTCCCAGCAACCGTAATACCTTTTCCCGCCTGCCGTCAATCTTTTCTGGCAGCTGCAACATCGGCGGCTGCAACTTCGGCAGCTGCAACATCTTTTTTCGCAGTTGCCACCTCATTTCCCAGCATCTGCGTTATTGTTTTCCGTTGACCAAAAATCATTCTTACCGGCAGCCGTTAATCCTTTTTCCGACGGTTGTGAATCATGCCTGGCAGCTGCCATTTCTTTCCAGCAGCTGCAACATCATGTCACAGCGGCTGCAACATATTTCCTACAGTCGTAAAATTTTTCCCGCTAGTTGTAATTTTTTTTCCCGCCGCCGTAAAACTTTTTCGTGACAGCCGTAATTTTTCCCGATACCGTAAATCCTTTTTCCGGCTGCCGTGAATTCTTTTCCGGTGGCTGCAACTCCTTTCCCGCCGGCTGCAACATATTTTTTTTGGCGACTGTAACATCTATTTCGTCGGCCGTGCTATCATTTTTTTGGCAACTTGCAGTCGTAACTCCCGTGTTAACAGCAGAATTGTTTCAAACCTGCTAATCATGGTGCTGATTCACCTCAATCGTGCCGGCGAACTCATCATTCCGACCCCGAGGACGTGAGGGTTTGTATTTCACCGGCGGAAGCAATTATTACCTTATCCGAGTCATCATGATCACACATCTGACTGTGCACAAGCTCGGCTCCGTGACGTCACCAACTGCATGCTCCACCAGTTTCCGCAGCTTTTCGGCGCACAGTTTTATGAGGTATGGCTTTTATTTATCACGTGATTAAGCATTGATATCATTTAAACGATATTAGTCATACCTTCACTCGTACCACCATTTATACCTGATTAAACCTTTCCCTCGTGCGACGTAACGCTAAATAACTGCCACCTTCCCCAATTCGGCATGGAAATTTCAAACGCTTTTCTGTGCTCAACTTTCCAAATTTGCTCATTCGCTCAACGTCTCCGTTCAACGATTCGTGCATCCTCTGTGCTGCAACTTCCATTCTCGGATCCTATAATATGTGGAATAGCAGTTTCAGCTTGCAGCCAGGACCATGGGGATTCCAGTTCGCCATGAACCTTTCAATACCCGGGAACTCAGGCGAAATCTTCAAGTTCTTGCCATTTTTCAAGCTGCTGGCTAGCTCGAATTCTTTGAGCGATTGGACGGATTCGATCGAGACACAGCCCTGCAATTTGCCTTGAATCTTACCAAAACTCACTCCACGGTGTGGGGGCTGTGTATAGACGTCTCTGAGATCATTATATCCGAGGTTACATCCATCCCGATGGTGGGAAAACCATGGTTTAACCGACGAGTCCCTGCGACGGCTGCACGAGAAGAATTTTTACTTCGAGGGGAGCAAGTCGAAGCATCCAGAAGGGGGATTGCATTGAACTCACTGCCACGGCCATGGGACCAGGTTGCTATCTTCCTCAAGAAGTACATTACTTGTGAAGGTGGCTATTAAACTGTGTATAACTCTGAACTTCCTTTGCTTTCTCATCTCCGCCATGGCATTTTATTGAACATTCCATTTTATTTACTACACGACTTGCGTCATATGGCGACATTTGTTCAGTCTGCGAAGCACCCACTTTCCTCTCTCACCCACCATGGCCTTATCAAATTAATTATTGTAAGAACCCTTTCCCAACATAATATAACTTGGGAATAATTTATAACCCGACCACAGCAACCTGTTCCCTTGAGGGTCATCCCATTACAGCAATTACAGGTTCCACCACAACAGAAGGACCGGAGTTCCTCCAGTGAAGTTGGGGGGAGGGATGAAATGGGAGAAGAACAGCAATCGGGGGCATAGGCAGGACCATCCGGGGTGGGTAAAACCACAGTAGAAGAACAACAACCAGGGGCACAATCAAAGCCATTCGGGGGAGATGAATCTCCAGCACAAGCAGAACCAGTGGGGGATGACACTGCATTTGAAGGAGAGCAAGGGGAAGCATAAATAGATCCATTAGGTGACAGTGTAGATGAAACCTTTGTGGAAAACCTAGATAACAGGACAACTCCGACAGCAGAAGGTAAAATTGGAGCAGCATCAAATGCTGCGACAATGGAACCTGAAGATGACGGAGCTAGGGCAATGGAAGAAGACATTGAGCTGGTAACAATTGAGTCTTCACCTGAGTGGGTAGGAGGAGGAGCTGTGATTGAAGAAGAACAGCATGAGGGGCAAAGAGATATTCCTTTGACCTCAGTTTTGGCTCCCTATATCCCAGCTCCACAGGAGGAAACACCACAAAAGGAAAAATCACAAAAGAAAACGTCACAGAAGAAGAGAAAGAGAGCCACCAATGAATTTGACCTAATAGCACCAATCAGAAAGAAAAGAACTCGTTCTGCCACAGCAGCAGAGGCAGCTAGGAAAAGATGGGCAACCTTAGAGACACAGATTGAGCCCCCAATCCTTGCACCAATACCGATGGGTGCTCCACAAAGGCCAGTGGAGGAAGAACCTGGAATTGAAGGACTTATGTATGAGAATGCAATGCTGAAAGAGGACCTCCAAGTACTTAGAAGGGAGTTGGAAACTTGGAAGGAAACCTGCAGAAAGCAGGGAGAAAGAAAAATGTACACACTAATAGAGGCTGCAGACCAAGTGGAGGAATCAGATTCTGCTGGAGCTAGGGAGGAGGATGAACGAATACTCTGCCCCACCTGTGGAGAAATCTTTAAGGAAGCAGGCCATAAAATTCTACTTAACACTTATTCAGCACAACAACCTGTGGCCACAGTGGGGGAAGCAGTGGAAAAAGAAGGTGCTGCCACACAAGAACCAGCACTTTTAAACATCCTTGCTGAAGCTGTTACTTCCCACGATGCAAAAATTATGGAACATGTAGGAGAAGAACATGGGATGGGGGATGCTCTGGAGCTTATAAAGGAATATAGTGAAACCCCAGCGTGTTCCCACGATACAGAGATCATAGATCAGATGGGAGAAGAACCGGGAATGGAGGTCACTCTGGAGACCAATGAAAAATTCCATACTATGACCCCAGTATGCTCCCAGGACACAGAAATTTTGGAAGAAGAAGCTCAAAGGCAGGACAGTGATAAACTGGAACAGGATGCTGTAACACAAGAACCAGCAAACCTGAATTTACTTGTCCAATCAGCCAAACAGGTGGGAGAAGAACCCAGAACAGAGGACACTCTGGAATTCAATGAGGAACTCTGGGTTGTAACCCTAGAAGGCTCCCATGACACAGAGCTCCTAGGAAAAGAATTGCAACAACAGGAGGATGAAGAGGCAAGCCAGGATGTTGCTACACAAGAACCAACATCCGTGGAAGCTGCAACATGAGCTCCTGAATTTCATTTAGAAGATAAACCTGGAGTGGATTTCATTCCCGACACACAGTTGGGAGAAGATGAACAGGTACAGACACCATGCTCAGGTGACACCGAAATTTTGGAGGATGAGCTGCACAATGAGAAGGAAAACCAATCTCAGCAGCAGAGGGATAAGGGAGACACTGTTACACAAGAACCAGTGTCTCTAAAAGCAATAATGGTAGCTGCTGAAGAGAACCTAAGGGATGTTGCTGTTACACAAGAACCAGCAACACTTTTATTGAACTTAGAGGTGCTAGAAGACATTGCCCCACAAGAATCAGTGCTTCTCCCTTCTAAGAATGTTATTGATGTAGATTCAGATTAAGGATGGCCCTCTAAGCTCTCAGGCACAGCATAATGAAACTGCGAGAAGATTCCCACTACATTAACTGCATTTCCAGATACCAGCAATTAGCAGAGGAAGGGGAACGGTGACTCACAGAGGCTGTTCAAAAGACAGATAAGGTACCTGGGTTTCCTACAATTCTTTCTCTCTCCATGGATAGAGCTCAGTACAGGATTCAGATTGTAAATAATGCAGGTTGTTGCATGAGGACATGCAACAGGGTAGTTGGGGGGAGATGTTGAGCCCAGAATTGGCCCTTTTTAGTCATCGTTAATCATCTTTCCTGCCCCTGTCCTACACCATTTATTATGGCAATCAGACCTATTGTCCTTACCTTATTCCCCAAATTGCCAAGGTATGGCTGATCATTGTTTTATTTTATTAATGCTTATGATTGTGATAATTAAAGCTGTGCATCTCTCGAATTGTGCTAACATGTTGCGATTTATGAAGGTAGTTGAGACAAATGGACTGCAGGAAGATCGGGGCTGAACAAGTCATGAAGGAAGGGATGTTCATTGCTTGTAGAGGGATCCTTGGGGATTGAATCATCAATCAAAGCATAGCTGTGACAGGGTAGCTGTAACAAAATTCGTTATCTTAAGTATGTTGCTACCCGAATCTAGCTGTGAGCTGGAAGGACCGCCACTCTTGGGTCAATTAATAACTTTCTCATATTTGGATGTTTCTGTTCTGCCACGCATTGTAACAGCTAGTTATTTAGGGCTCCTGAAGATCAGAGATCTTCATGGCTGCCCAATTATAGGATTAGATGTTACGATTTGTATGTATAAATATGGGGAGTTGCCTCAACCCAGGGGTTGAACAGCAGACAATTCATTCATTATATTAGCAGCTGAGAAAATTGTGTACTTATTCTTCTGTTAATATAAGGGGTTACTTCTGAGCTAAGGAGTTGTGTTGTTCAGCCAGCGTCTCTGTGTGAAGGCTGGGCCCGTCTTCCACAGAGATTGCTGAGTTAAATAGAATTTTGAATTTATTATTGTGTGATGCTTTGTTCTTTCCTTTTTGTACGCAGCAGCAATATTTATTGTGTGGATTTTAAAAGATTACAGTTCTGTGAGATTGGTGAATGGTGTAGAATAACAGTCGACTGAGTAAGGTTTGCTTTATACATTTCAATTGCTGTTATACACAGCCATGTTCATCTTACAGCTAAGTTGTGATCCCATGAGCCCTTACAATTTATCTTTCCTGTTGTGTGTTGATTGATTTCCATTCTGCAATTCAATTTCATAGAACAGTTGATTCAATCTTTTGCAATTGGATTTCTAGATTAATGTTCAGTTTATACTTTATGATTTCCAGATTGATTAGATCAGGCAAGTGATTGTTCTAGAATACGAATGAGATTTCCTTTCTGCAATTGTTAATTAGATCTGATACTATTTCTTATTAATGCATGATAGAGAGGAATTGAAGTATAGCAGTTAAAAGGCACTTGGGATTGCATAGATTTTTGGGGATGAACATGGATGATAGAAGATAAAAGTATCCACTCCTAATGGTTTGGTGTTTAAGCATATATTGTGCACTTATCCTTTGAAATAAAAAGACTTTCTCGGGTTGACAATAAATTTCATATGCTCTGTGTGTGTTGATAATAATTTATCTGCATATAGAGTGCTTGATAGGAGCTAGACTAGCCACAGTGAAGTTCAGATGCCATGTGGAGAATGATCATAGAATCTCCTTCCACGATAAGAGGGGTCCAATTCTTAATACGATCCATATGGACACCCTGCAAGAGGCCCTCCAGCTCAACAACATTGTTAGAATCAATCCCCATAAAACTAGATTTGAAGCCGAGCAGATCTCCCGCATTATTTCTGAAGACACAACCAAAACCAGTCGGGCCAGGGTTTCCCTTGGATGCAACATCAAAATTAAGTTTGAAGAAGCCCGGCGAAGGAGGAGACCAGATCTCAGGGCTAGTCCCAGACTGGGGAGAGCGATTGAGTTTTTCGTTGTAGGGAAGAGAACCTAGAATGCCCCAGTCACAAAGAATTCGAGTCTCAAGCCCAATTGCATCCCATTCTGAGTTCTCCCA
The DNA here is from genome assembly GCA_027924585.1 of Larix kaempferi. NCBI lineage: Eukaryota > Viridiplantae > Streptophyta > Pinopsida > Pinales > Pinaceae > Larix > Larix kaempferi. The sequence continues at coordinate 6,200,435 of BSBM01000195.1, read as the reverse complement.
TTTCTGAAGTTTAATGGTTTCCAACATCTTGTTTTGAATAGTAGTCCACACTCTGTCAAAAGAGGTAGGTTTATCACTAAATATTTTGGAATTGCGCTATGTCCAAATTTCCCAAGAGAGAAAATAAGGGAAAATCTGCCACATACGATTCACCACCCGATTATGGAAAGGATCCTTGGACCAGTTAGTAATGGAAAGCACAGGATCGTTGCGTTTTCTGTCGGATCTCTTGAAGATCATCGCTCCACGGTCCCATAAGCTAGAAGCAAACAGGAAAGAATCCAAGAGATGATGCATGGTTTCCTTGACTTCTTTGCACATGACACACTGGTACGGGCCTCTTAGACCCCTCTTTTGTAAATTTTCTCCAGTCAAAATGCGTTTTTTCAAAACTTGCCATATAAAAATAGAAACTTTAGGCCAAATATCCGTTGCCCAGAGGCTTGTAACCCCACTGAAGCCGATCCTCACCAGTTTGAATTTTGATTTTTCGATTGCTCAGAGTCTCCTCAACTCAGTTTATCTCTTCTATCGGACCGAAAGGTGCCCACTAGCCATGAGCCCTCCAAACCCTGAAATCCTGATCTTGATAGGACAAATCCCATAGGTCATGAACCAGAACAATGTTGTTGTTAATACAACTGTAAATGACAAGGGGGTAATCAACTGAATTAGAAATGGGGGGTAATTGTTGCCATGAATCTTCCCAGGCCTTGGCCCTGTGCCCATTTCTGACTTCCCAAAAGCTATTCTCCTGCACCAGACTTTTCCCTTGGGAAGACGACTTCCATATCTGGGACCCTGGGATTATTTCTGAAAAATGAATCAGATTCTCTTTTTCCCAATCTCCCGCCTATTTGGAATGCCAAAGCTTAGCCCAGGGTTCATCGTTGTGATTAATCCATATCCACCAAGTTTTAGCACTAGAGACAAAATTTACCTGTTCCAGGTTCTGAAGGTTGAGACCACCCTGATATTTAGGAGAGAAAATCTGATCCCACTTAACTAGAGCCCATTTCCTGTGATCCCCCGGGTCACTCCATAGAAATTTTCTCTGAAGGTTCCTTATTTCCTTAAGGATTGCTTTGGGAGCCATCATTGCCAAAAACAAATAGGTGGGCATTGCCTGCAAAACAGCTTTGAGAAGAACCATACAACTGGTGAAATTCAGGGGACGGAGGGTCCAGTTAGAAAGTTTCTTCCTCCTTCTATCTAGCATCTCCCGCCACGACCCATGATGAACAATGGAATCCACCAAAGGGGCACCCAAGTATTTGGACGGAAGGGAGCTCTCCATGAAACCCAAGATCCTGCAATTTATGTTTATTAACCTCAAGACCAGAGGCTTTACCAAAGTTATCAAGACAAAGACGATTAGCCCTTTCTTCCTAGACAGATGGATGTCCCATAAGCATTGTGTCGTCAATGAATTGATGATGAGTCTGACAGTCCACTCTGGTGTGAATTATAACACCCTACAACTCATGGTTTCCCTACATGGATTTAATTATTCTCCCCAATCCCTCAGCCATGATAACGAAGAGGAAAGGGGAAAGAGGATCCCCTTGACAGATCCCTCTAGAAGGTTTGAGGAGACCAGAAGGGACACCGTTGAGTAATATAGAGGAGAAGGAGGAAGAAATCAGATTCATGATCCATCGAATCCATATTTACGAAAAACCAAAATCCTACAGAATTTCCTTCATGAATTGCCAATTCAATTTATTATAACCCTTGGCTATGTCAAGCTTCAGCATCATTCCCAGAATTTTCTCCTTTTTGAGAGAATGAAGGCCCTCATGGATGAGGATAATACCATCCACGATCTACCTTCCTTCCACAAACCCAGACTGCTTAGGGGAAATAATGGAGGGTAGAATAGGCTTTAAACGATTAGCAATAACTTTTGTAACAATCTTATAGATCACATTGCACAGGGCTATCGGTCTAAACTTTTCAGGGGTATCTGCCCCCTCATTCTTTGGAATGAGGACAAGGAAAGTCACATTAAAAGCGGGGAGGATTTTCCTAGAACATCTTGAGGATTCCACAATTTTCCAAACCTCCGTCTTCACAAGATCCCAAAAGTAATGGAAGAAATTGGTGGTGAAGCCATTAGGACCAGGGGCTTTACCATATGCCATTTGTTGAACAACTTCCTCCACTTCGGTCAAATTTATTGGTTTCAAAAGGAGATCGTTTTTCTCCTGCGAGACTAGGGATGGGATGTTTCTAATGATTAACTCAATGTATCTTCTTCTATCCATAACATTTTCAGTCATTATGTCTTGAAAGAAATTATGGAGTTCACCTTCAATCTCTTCCCGAGTCTCGATCCTTTCCCCCTCCCTGTTTCTAAGCTTGAGGATCTGATTTTGCATACGATGTTGGATAACTGAGTGATGGAAGAACTTGGTATTTCTTTCACCATCTTAAAGCCAGTTGAATCTCACCTTTTGGTGCCACAGAATTTCCTCCTGCCTCTCCCTTTTTAAAAGCTTAGTGTGAACAGAAGTTACCTCAATCTGCAGCTCCAAAGTATATCCAGAATGCATCCCCACTTTTTGGATTTCTTCCAACCGAGATTCAAGGGCTTGTTTGTCCTCAAAAATGTTTCCAAATTCCTCTTTATTCCACTTCTTAATTTTTTCTTTAAGCGCTTTCAATTTCTGCTCAAATTTGTACATACTGTGGCCCTCACCAGAGTCCAGCTCCTCCCACCATTGAGTAACCTTTTCTCTGAAATCCGGATGACCAAACCAGAACTGCTCAAAGCGGAAGGGCTTCTTAAATTGAGAACCCAGCCCGCTCCACCAGAGTTCGATTGGCCAGTGGTTCGAACTTGGAGCAAGGAGAATGGAGGAAGTGATTTCACTTCCCGATTCCATCACTGATTTAGAGACCAGGAAACAGTCCAAATGAGACGCAATATGGCGATCTCCCTTCCTCTTGTTATTCCAAGTAAATTGGCCTTCCCCCGGGATCACATCAACAAGCTTTAGGTTCTCAATGGTAGTCCTGAAGCGAACACACTCATCCTCAAGGCAGCATCTTCCTCCTTTCTTTTCTTCTAATGAAGAAATAAGGTTGAAATCCTCGCCCACTAACCAATGCCTACCAACAACCAACTCTCCCATCCATCTTAGGGAGTCTAAGAAGGAGATTTTCTCCCCAGGATTATGGGGATCATAGACATTGGTAAGGAGACCAGAAACCCTAAAGCCAATAACCTGAAACACAACAGAAAGAAAGCAATGATTCCCAAATAAACCTGAAATACTGACTTTACCCGGATCCCAAATAATACCAAGCCCTCCCGCGAAGCCCTTGGAATCTATGTCTATAACCTCACAATTTGTCCAGATATTTTGCACTTCTCCTGCAGCTGAGTCACCGAACATTTTATTTCTTGAAGAAACAAAATGGCAGGATTCGTCTTCTTTATCTTCTTCCTAAGGATTTTAACCTTTTGTTGGTCGTTTAGCCCCCTTATATTCCAAGAAAAAATCTTCATTAAGAAAGAAAAGGAAATTACAGACCTAGGGAAGCCCTAATGGTAGGGTTCTGACCTGATTCAACCAACTTCAAACCTGCAGCTACTATTCTTTGTCGATTAGATTTTCGACCAAGCTTCTTGGTGTTTTCTTCATGTTTCCTTTCGTGGTCTTTCTAAGATCTAGGGATGATACCCAGACGTTTGGATTCCCTAACTTTTAGAAGGATCACTTGCTCTTGAGGGACATAGCCTTTTTCAGAATCCTCACAAGCTTGTTCAATTCCATCCAGATCCAGATCCCCAATATCCATGTCTTTGGTCTCTTCTCCAGCATCTCCCCCGATAGCCTTGATTAGGGTTTCTTCCATCCTTGGCGGTTGATATCGGGATGGTTCAACCAATTGCTCCTGATTTTGAGTGTAAGATTTTCCTTGGGGTGAAACTGAATCAATGTCCTCCTCTTGCTCCTTGAGAGCGTCGAAAGGGTTAGACGTCATAATCTTCTTTGCTCCTTCCATGGTCTCATGTTTTCTCCCACCTCGCTTACGAGTCTGCACCTTAGTGAAACCTGGATCCGCATTCACTTCTGCACTCTTGGGTGAGGGTTTTGGATTATTCATGGGGAAGTACCTGTATAAGTGACCATGCTCATGGCATCTGCGGCAGCGAAATGAGATTTTTTCATAATACGAGGGTTGGATCCATTCCTCGTCTTCCCACACCATCTTGATCGCCTCAAGAAGCTCCCGTGAGAGATCCTTATAGACACAGATCCTAGCATAAGCTGTGTAACATTGAGATTTTGTATGTTTCAAAATATTTACAAAGGTACCCAGATTGTTCCCAATGTCTTCCAAAATTTCAGCCTCCCAATATTCACTTGGGAGAGAATATAGTCTGATCCAAACTGGAGCAATCTTCATGTCTTCTTTTTCAGGGCAAAACTTCTCTTTCCACGGCCTCAGAAATAAGCCAGCTGAATAGAAAAAATAAGGGCCTCCATCAAGAACCCTGTTTCTATCCTCCAGATTTAGGAAGGAGACCATGAAGAAGCCCTTGGATCCTAATTGCAAATCATAATGGCCTTTGGGTTTCCAAGTTGAATTAATCCACCAAATCATGGATTCTTCAGAAGGTAACACCCCCACAAACTTCCCAATGAGTGCATGGTCCTACATACACTGAATCTTATCGCACAACTTACTAGATCTGATTATCATCAATGGGATAGTGGTCGCTTTGGGAATGCACTGACATAGCTTCCTTCTCGCCGAGGGATTTACAGATCTCGCCTCCTGCGAATTTTTTCCAACACCACCCATCCCATCTATTGAGATCAGAATCCCACCGACCTGAAAGTCAGCATGGGAAGAGCTTTGGGGGGTTGAGATGCCCCCCCCCCCCCCCCCCCGCAGAAGCATCCATGGACGTTGTCAATCCGCCCTCCTTAAGAAAACTCCGAAAACCCTAGCTCGAGCTCTAGTTCCCTTCAAGTTCGCTAGAGACAACAACAATTAACATTGCAAACATTTAGCAATTTTAAAAACCCTAGGCCACATATTAAAAGTTTGTAAAACAAACAACAATGAAACAAATAATGGACATAATAAACTGTAAAAAAGGATGGACATGGGCAAATTGAGAAAATTGGATAAAACATTTGATATGGAATAGATGGATTGTATCTAGAACCATTGTGATATTAGTTCCAATTCTTACATATAATTTTATGTTTAAAACATTTGGCAATAGGCACTTGGTTCATATAGAGCCACAAAAAAAAAACTAGACTCATAAGATCTCTTCACTAAACTATACAAATCTATTTCCTATAACTGATGGCATGGAAATATCTAAGGGGAAATTCTCAATATCAAATGAGCTGAGTAACCATAGTTGTTTATGCTCTACATATTGTAGCATAACATTTCCATTGCGGACTTTGAACCTGGAAATCGAACGACGTTGTCAATGTCCAGTAAGGAATTGAATGTCTTTAAAGAAAACATATTTTGCATTTTTAGTTGGGAACAACTCATCTAGGGGTATAATTTGTTGTTTTTTGCTATCCTTTTCCTCTATGGACCCATCAAGTTGCGGTTAGGCTCATTTCCTTTCATAGGATAGTTTTCAACTTGCAAAGTCTATGCATTTGTTAATCGTCAGATGTTTTTACTTGCAGGGACACTTGGCGTCGTTGGGTGCAGTTGCTCGTTCCTAGGTGCAACTTCGTTTTTATATAGCATGGAAAAAGGTAAGGGTGTAGAAAGGAATATTGGAGAAGCAATTGACCTTCCAATTATGCATAGTGCTTCTAGTAAAATTGATGCACATTTGTCTAGAAATCAACTGTTTCGTCTACAAAACTTTCGTTTTTAATTAGGAGATTTCATTTTCGATGCATTTGCAGTGTTGTTGCATTTTTCGCTATACACCAATGGAAATAAGAAAGGCAATTGTAAATCACTTTCACTTCCGGCTAATCTAAGGAGACCCTGCCGCCTTGTTATCAATGCAAATGGACTTGGCAATTGAATATTTGTCAGAATTGCATGGCATACAAAATATTGAACTATATCTTGAATGAATGTCACAATCTGCTTCGCAGCCAAATGAACAGAATGTTTATGGACTATGGGGTGATATCTTATGTATTAAGTGGTTTGCAAATTGGTTGGATGTCCTAGTTGCTATCTGGTCATTGATGAGAAAAAAAAAATCTCTATTTCAATTCTAGACAACTTGGATATTGTTACAATCTTCTATTTCATGACCATACACCGGCTTGTGGACATTTTGAACCAGTGTTATCATATAAATCAACACAAACAGAAGACCATGGTTTTAGTGAAATGTCAAACAACATTCACACATAACAATATGCAAATTTGGAAATAGAAAACTTACGCTTCAAATAAGTGCTTTTGCAACAAGACTTTCGTATAACTGTTTCCATAGAAGGAAATTGTCATGATTCCTTGTTTGAATCCAATTCAAAATTGACAATGTTCTCTAATAGTTTGAGTGTTAGAAAAGAAATTTCACAAACCTTTTACAATAACATTGTAACAAATGATTACAAAGCAATAAAATGTTTGCACAAATATATTTGTAAAGACAAAATACAAGAAAATAGGCTTTTGTCTAGTTGCGAAACATTGATTGTCCAATTGGCACAACCATATACCAGTGGTTCGATAGAAGGAAATGACTTTGCTATACAATGGTTGTGTGAATTATTGGATAGTAACATATTTCTGTGGAGTGCCAAGTTTTCTAAAATCTTGTCTCAATTCTATTTGACATTTAAGGTATCTGGAACTTTATATCTATTGCAAGTTGAAATAGATGCAACTCATTCACATTTCCATCCATTATTAAAAACAATATCCAATGAAACACCATCAAATTTGCTTTCTTCTACTACAAATGCAATTGTCCTTGACACAAACGACAACTCCAGTAATCGAACATAGGCCACGGCAATAGAAAATACCAATGGAAAAGACATTGACAACAAGCAAAGTGACAAAACAACAGACAAGAACATTAGCAAAAGGAAAAAGAAAGATAGGGAATTTAAAGAACCACAAAAAAAAAAAAACATGAACATTGAAACTTCAGTTGTTGAAGAAGCATACTTCGAAGACAAAAAAAAATCATTCCATCCCATTGTCGATGAAGCATGCAAAAGCTTACGCTCCTTGAAGCATGCCATGCATAAAGAAGCATTCAAGAAACAACAACAACAAAGGGAATCTGAAAAGGAAAGCAAAGCAACTACTTCATACTTAAAAACTATTGAAGATACTCCTGTCCACATATGCTTTGTTTGTAGACGCTTGCATTTCAAAAAATATATTTGTATCATCAATGAACAAACATATCTTGCATTGAAGTCTTTGACAAACATGGAGGAGATAACATCATTTGCATTAAATAACCAAATTTGTAAACAATGCAAAAAAAGTATTTCCAATGCGGAGTTACCATTTTTTGCATCGCCATCTCACATTTGACGCAATACTATATTTCCATCGGTAGTTGTTTTAACTCCTCTTGAAGAGCAGTTGGTTTCTCCAAGAAATGCTTTTGCACAAATACGTCAACTTGGATATAAAAGAGCGCAACTAGGTCTAAATGGAACTGTTATCAATGTGCCTGCAGATTTGGACAAAGTGCAAAGAGCTTTACCCGAGAACCTAGAAGATGCCATGACAATTGTAGTTATGTTAAAATGAAAACTGGAATACAAAAATGCATTCTTGTCTAGGAACATTCGCCCTAACATTGTTATGGCTGCATTAAAAAAATTAGCAAACGCTGAACTTTACAAAACCGAGGGCGTTGTTATAAATTCTAGCTAGGAAGAAATGTTTCAACAAATAGCACAACAAGAACCAAGTGAAGAATCATTTCAGGAAGCGCCAACTGAACATGAAAATGACATGGACATCGAGTCAATAGATGAAAACAATGACGGAATAGAAATGGAACCAGCCTTGGAAACATTGGTCCATGGTTATGGACAAACTCATCTAATAGATGATTTGATGAATAACATCATAGAAATTGCACCTTTTGAGAACTATCATCCATTGGGAATTTTTCAAGACAAATATTGTGAAGACTTAAACTTCCCCACACTTTTCTATGGATGTAGCCGTCCTGGAGACATTTACAAACGATACTGTTATCAACAAATAGTGCAATGGGAGCTACAACACGAAAGCACAAACTTTGAAGCACATCCCACAAATATTTTCTTTAAAGCAATAAAGGTCCTTATAAAACAAATATCTAGTACTTCTTGGATTTCGATTCGTATAGGAGAATTAAAAGGGAAAAATTTGTTGGCAAAGGATGTTAAATCAAAAGCCAATCTTGAAAAAATCATCAAATATCCAATTGCATATCGCACATTGAAAGCGATAAGAACATCCCCTGATTACTTTGACAATGTGAAGAAGAATCTATTCGCAATGATTCGGCAACTAGGTCCACCAACTTTTTTTGTGGGCTTTACAAGTGCTGAACATCTTTGGAAACCTTTATGCAATGAACTTGAACAAATAGAAAGAAAAATCCTAGAAAATTCATCTGATAATTGCCTTGAACATACTATTGACTCATTGATAAGAAAACAACCGGTGATATGTAGTCGTTATTATAGACACAAAATAAATGCAATCAAACAATTAATTTTTAAAAACCATAGCATTTTTGGAAAAGTACAAGACTAATTTTTCACCACTGAGTTCCAACAAAGAGGAAATGAACATGAACATGGACTCCTTTGGATTGAAAATGCACCAATCTATGGAAAAAATACCAATGATGAGATCACTTCTTTTGTTGATTATTATATATCAGCGGATTCATCATTGCTTGCACAGGACTTTGTTAAGTTCCAAACACATCATCACACTAGAACATGTAAAAAACATCAACATTCCAAATGCATATTTCATTTTCCAATGCCTCCTATCGATACTACAATAATTTTAGAACCTTTTGACAATAACTCTACAAATCTAATTGAAAAAGCAAAACAAATATTCTTTGTTTTTGAATCTAAACAATATCCCAAGAACATGTCATTTGCATTGCTTTTACAACAATTGCAATTGACTAAATATGAATACGTTTTGTTGTTGCGTTCCATGGTCACTCTACCTAATTTGATTTTAAAAAGAGATCCTGTAGACATTTGGATTAATGCATTTGCAAAAGGAATGACAACTCTGTGCCAAGAAAACACTGATGCACAATTTATATTAGATTCCCATGCTATTGCAATATATGTAAGCTCTTATATAACAAAATTGGATAGACCTATGACAACTGCTTTCAAAAGGATTAAAGAAGAAGCTCTTTCTAAAAACAATGGAAAAAATGAAACAATAAGGAATCTTGGCAATACGTTGTTGAACATGCAACAAATGTCTATTCGACAAGCAGTAATATAGCACTTTCATTACCTTTTGACTCATCTTCAAGAAAGACAGTTTTCATTAATACTGCACCAGATGACAAAAAAACAGTCGTGCTTAAAAAACCATCGCTTTTACAAAAAGAACCTGACAATTCCGAGGACATTATTTCTCCCTCGATCTTGGACAAGTACATTGCTCGTCCACCCGAGATTGAAAATATTTCCTTGGAAGAGTATGCAGCTTTCTATTCACGTATTCAATCAACTACGATAAAAAGAAATAGACCATGTATCATTTGATATATTCGATACAACAAAGAAAAGGACCCTGAGAACTTTGCCAGGGAGAAGATCTTGCTATTTGTACCTCATAGAAACGATTACAATTTGCTAAAATCGCATTTTGAAACATGGACTAAAGCATATATCAATTACAACGAAGAAATATCTAAAATCGAGCAATTGTTTATGCCTAACCCAACAACAAAGTGGGGAGACATAGACATTGCAGCTGAAACTATTGACTTGGAAATTGACGAGCCAACTGAATCTAACAAAGAAAAAAAATAAACAATGGACGCATCTGGATTTGAACAATATGATATTCAACTTGACTTATTCCACAAAAGCTCAGCACATTTTCCAAACCACAAGAATATTTTCAATTTTTCAAGCAAACCGATTATCCCGGATATGAACAAGTACTATGAAATTAGAAGAAATCTAAACAAAGAACAACAAGCAATTGTCAAAGAGATTATTTTAAGGAAAAATCTTCATCCATTTACACCAGTTCACTTGTTCTTGACAGGAAGTGCTGGAACAGGAAAAAATCACACTGCCAAGGCTCTGTATGATGGTCTGGTCATTATTCATGACAAAGAAATTGGTAGTGATCCATTGAAAAGAAAGGGTCTGATTATTGCATTTACTGGAAAAGAAGCATACCTTGCAAATGGCATTACAGTGTATTCTGCTTTTAAGTTACCGTTGAACTCCTCAAGCATGGTCCCCTTAAATTCAAATACACTAGATATTCTAACAAAAGACTATCAACAATTGCAAGTTTTGCTTGTTGATGAAGTCTCTTTGATAGGTTCTCGCTTGGCTTACAACATTGACAAACGATTGCGTGAGATCATTCATATGCCAATGAAACCATTTGGAAACCTTGATGTCATATTCTGTGGCGATCTTTGCCAAGCAGAACCTGTTCATGACTCTTGGATTTTTGAATCCCCAAAGTTCCAACAACAAACATTTCCATATAGCTTTTGGGATGATAATGTAAAATACTATGAGCTAAAAGCAGTTGTCAGACAAACAAACAATACATTCATCTCAATATTGAATAGAATCAGAACCAGACAATATACAATATTGAATACTTAAACCAACATTGCCATAGACAACCACCAATGGATGCAACATTTCCTTATATTTTTTATCGCAATAAAGACGTTCAACAACACAATTGCAAAATGTTTTTAGTTGTAGAAACAAAAGAATTCATGCTAATAGCTGATTATATAAAAATTGATTCAATTGAAAAGAACCTTGATAGCCATAAAACAATTCAACTTCCACCTACAATAACATTGAAAAAAAACATGTTTGTTGAACTAGTTGGAGTAAACTACTCAATTGACGATGGTTTGGTGAATGGTGCAGAGGGGGTTTTCAAAGATTATAGTCAAATAAACTTTGACATTGTTTGGATCAAATTTGCAAATCCAAAAGTCGGTGCCTTTGCTAGAGCCAAAATGCAACACTTCTATACACCTAATATCATGTGCAATTGGACACCTGTCGAAAGAGTGACAAAACAAATGTTTCTTGGGAGTAAAAACAATATCATGCAAAGACAATTCCCAATTCAATTGGCATGTGCCTAAACAATCCATAGAGCACAAGGGCTGATGTTGGAGAAGTTGGCATTTGATCCAAAAGGGGTTACAAGACATGGTCTTGTTTATGCTGCACTCTCCCGTGTCAGAAGCATTGACTGCCTCTACTTGATAAACAAATTAGATCAAAAAAACTTTCCGGTCGCTGTAAAAGTAGGGGTTGAATTAAAAAGATTGCAAAAACATGCAACATTGCAATTTCAATATGGATTAAATTCAATTCCAATTACTGGACACATACTTGTTTCATCGTTAAACACACGTAGTTTGGTTTTGCACATTGACGATGTTGCAAATGACATTGAACTAATGCAAGCAGATATTTTATGTTTGCAAGAAAGTCACGTGCATATGTCTCCAAAACATGCAATTTTTGTAGAACAATACAATTGTGTTTTGGCGTTTTTAGTCCAAGGAATCATTACAATGATAAAAAAGATATTGTCGTCCTGAATACAGAAATTTACACAGAAAATTTGACAAAGGAAATTGTAACTAACCTCAAGGTTGCTAACAACGTTCTGAAACTTGTAAATATTTATAATAGACCAAATGCCATCCTTGACACACTTTTCGATGTATTGAATTCTGTTTTGTCTAAAACCACTAACACTACGCACATTCTAATTGTTGGTGACTTGAACATTGACATGTTCAAGGAAACGCCATCGAAACAAATTTGGAAATGTTTCTGCAAATGAGAAAGCTTCAATTGAAAACAACCAAACCTACAACTGATTATGGTGCAATGCTTGATCACTTTTGGACAAACTTAGATGGAAATGACCTTGATTTTACTATTTCGGATGCCTACTGGACAGATCATCACACTACTTTCTTGTCAGTTCCTTTCAATTGCAATTGAACTTTTCCATTTGCATGTTGCAATATCAATGTTATGCTGCTTCAAAATGCTTTTTTCCCCCCACCATCTAGTTTTACTACAACTACTAAAGGTACATTTCATTAGACATTGCAAATGCAAATGTTAGTGGCATTTGCAATATTGTTGATGTTCAAAAAACCTGCACCGAATGTTGAAGCATTGTTCTTTTGCTCATTCAAAAAACTGTGTCTTTCGTATTGTGCCATTGCAATTTTACTTTCCATTACATTGCAAAAGTCATTGTACACAATGAAAAGGTGCATTGATTCAGCTATCGAAAACAACCATACCAGCTTGAAAAAAAAACAACATTGCCATTTGCAAACACAATTGCAATTGAAAAAGAAAAATCCCATTAAAGTAATTTGGCTTGTTTCTTGATCTGTACTTTAGCACTAACAATGAACTATGCCTATTTCAACAACAAATACAGTGAATTGCAACTTCCTTTTCTTCTTTGAATATTGTGCTAGGTTATCTGCGATCGAATTTGAGGCTTGGATTCAACAACATTGCATTTGCTCTGACACAGGTTTGTGCTTTGAACTTGCATTGATTTAAGAAAGTTGTTCAGAGTTACTTTTTAAACAAGTCTTCTAGCATGGTTTTCTTTATGCAATTTTGGATATTCATTTTCATATCTTCTTTTGTTGCTTTCATAGTTCCTTCTTTGAAAACAAAAAAACTCAAGATATTGATTATGATGCATATTGCACCAAAGTGGAAAATGTTAAATGCTTCTAGGTTAGAATTAATGTTGTAAAGAGATAAATGATTCAGCTCAACACTAAGGAAAATATTATATGCTTGTGCTTGTTGCATGTTGTGCCCCATTGTAATTTGACAATGTGCTTTTTCTTTTTTCGCTTTTTATGCACTTGCAACTTGTATTGTAACCCTGTCCATTTTTTAACAGAGCATTTCAACTGCAAGTAGTGACAAAAAAAATCCAGTATTTCAAAACAAAAACAAAGCAAGTCACCATCTTCAAAATGCAAAATATATTGGCTGAAACGTTGTCACCTAGCAGTCCATCGCCACGGGATTTTTTGCTACCTTCAGAAACTATTTCAGATGCATTGATATTGCAAACAACTTCACCAATAATTGCAGTGCCAACATCTACCAACCCAAAAAGGGTGGTTTTTTTTTACATTTCCAAACATATTTCAGCAAATTGCAAACAATACTGGAAAAAAAAACATCTACAAGATGCTTTTGCCATATCGACAAGTTGTTGCTGTCAAAGCCACTATCATTGATTGTTGGTTTGTCCTGTTGTTACTTGTTGTTGTTCTATTGCATATGCAGGTTAAAAAAGACAACGATGGAACCATCTACTATTATACAACTTTGTACTCAAGCACATAACAATGTCTTTGAAGGAGACATTTTGGTAATCTACGGACCTGCACAGAATCGCAACCAAAAATCCCCTGGGAAAACAAATATCTTGCACGCAGACTTGGTGGATAGGCATGGATTAATGACCATTACAATTACCATAAATAACTTGATCAATCGCTTTGGTACTTTTTTATTGCCCGGAAAAAGTATCAAGCTCACTGGATTTGAGCTTAAAAAAAAGGGCAATATGACTGTGGCGATGCAATATCATCGATAACAATATTACCAAGCAATATGGTAGATCCAATGGAGCAGGTCTTCAAAATTTGCTCACTTCAACCAGACATGACAATTAATGAGCTTATGTCATCAGACGAGGGATATGATGTTGGATCGGTTGCAGTTATTGTTGTAGGATGTCAATATAACAACACGCAATTGGATTTTTATATCAAGGATGGTGAAACAACAAATGATTATGCAACTGTAAACTTCGTTTTCACTCTTTCCAAACCATTGTTTTGCAATTTGGAGTTTTTTTTTCTCATTTTCTCCCTTTTTCCCCGTTTTCTGTGAACAAAAGAAAAAAACTCCAAAAAAAATTTCCGTGCTCAGCTACATTTCGCCTTTGCACCTGACTATTGTTTACTAATGGTTTTCCAGCTGCAAGTAAATGAAACCTACAAAAACTTTTTCTATCGAATACACCAGCAACTTGTAATTGATGAGCCACCCTTTTACTTATTTAAAAACATTGTCAGGCCTAGCGCTAAAGGAACGCATGTCATCAAAACCACACAATCCACATTGTCAACCCATTAAATGATGAGTGCGCGATTCATAACTTGCTTCCAATAATTGAAGCAAAAACACAGGTGAAATAGCACTTTTGCCCCAGTGGCTGGAATTTGATATGAAATTGCACTGCTTGCATTAAATACATGAAGTTACAAAATCATTGTGCATCAGACAATCTTCAGTAGTCGATGCCAAATTACTTTTTGTTTTTACATTTTCATAGAATTTGGTTCTTCTTATATGATTTACATTACATCTAGGGCTTTTAGAGATATTCCTAATCCAAGTTCCCTTAAGAACTTACAAAAACAGTTTTGTTCTAAACTATTATATGGGTCATTTCGATAATAAAAGGATCATTTTTATGGCTCATTAACTTCTTGTTATGTTGTCGCTCTTTGCTTTGACAAATTTGTTGTAATGTCACCTTTATTCAAAATATTCACTAAAATCATTATTGCTTTTACTTTTGTTACTGCAATTTCACCTTTTTTTCCTTTTATTGCTGGGTATGTTTAGTAATTTTGTCTTTTTTTACTTTTACTCCATGGATATAATAATTATGAAATATTATCAAATACCTACATTTATTTTATGTTTATGTTTTATTTTGACAATCAGTTCTACTTTGTATCTATACATTGTCAATTTCATGTTCTCAATTTTGCATCCTCAATCACCAATATTTATTTGAGGATGTACTTGCACACACAAATGCAAAATTTAACCCATCCATAAGCAAATTGCTACATAATACAGTTCATAGTTTCAAATGAACTAACTACATATATTTACAACACTAAATTGTTTCAAATGCCATTGTTTCAATTCCTGTTTCTTGTTGCTGTTCGCAATACACATGATAAAAACACAGACAAAAAAAACTAAACAGTGGCCAATTTGAACTAACTACATATATTTACAACATTAAATTGTTTCAAATGCCATTGTTTCAATTCCTGTTTCTTCTTCTTGTTTTCAATACACATGATAAAAACACAGACAAAAAAAACTTTAAATAGTGGCCAATTTTTTGAACATGGAAAATGCTTCTACATTGTCTTTTCCTTAAAAGTATTCATGATTCATATTTGTTCTGACAATTTGTTTTATCATTCTGCATATGTTGCAGATATATGGAACCCTGAAAATCAGAAATGCATTTGCACCTCCCTTTTTATGCATTTGCAATCATTGCAAACTTTCGATGGTTGAAAATTCTACTGCCTGTGCATTTTGCAACCAGCAAACAAAGAAAATATTTGAACATAATTTACTTTGCAAATTGGAGACAAAAGACGGCATAATCGAACACTCACTGCGTGGGGAGGAATTAAAAGAATGTTGTTCGCCTATTCCAAAAGTATCATATGAAGAATAATCAAAGTCTATTTCATCAACATTTTCCAATCTTCGCAAACTATGCTTCCAAGGACTTTTTACATTAGCAATGAACATTAGAATCATTGATGTGAAAAAATGTTGAACACCAAGTATGGAAACATCTGATACTACCATATATTTTCTTTGTATCACAAATTTGTTACATGAAAAGACACCTAGAGCTAAAAATGAAACAAAAACACTTTTAACATTTCCATAACATTTCTACAAATACATTTACCTGCATAGGTGCATAATGATATCATGTATGTTGAAGTTGATTAAAACATTTTTTAAAGATAGCAATGGTTTTTAGCAAAAGAAAATAGTTAATGCACTAGATAGACTTCACCTGCTACTACTTCAAGGAACATTTCTTCTACACATGGGTGGATACCGACAATTCCAGCTACACAGCAAATCCCTTTCATTTCGTAGATTGCAAATAACACTTGCATCATTTTAACTAATATATATTGCTAACCGCTCTCAAATAAAGTGTTTTGCAAAGCGTTTGAAGGCTTTACATTGTTGACCTGACAACTCGTTTAGTTTGGTTGAACCTACTTTCAGTCTCACACAACCCTTTTTAAACATTGTTTGTTCAGATTGACCAGTAATTTGGAGTGGTGATTTTAAATTTTCTTGTCCAAGCTTTATAAAGCACTTGCACCAAGATTTTGTTTAAGCTCTAGAAAGCACTTAAGCCATGATTTTTTTACTAAATACTTTAAGCCTTTAAATGCAAGATTTCTTGCCTATGCAATTGACTATGATACTGCAAAAAAACTACACTCTCCTATCAAAACGGAAATTAACATTTTTGTATTCACCAATATTCTTTAAAATTGAAATCAAATATACTTATTTGTCTACTTTATAGTGTTTTTTTAATATATGTATATGAAGACCATGAAATATGATGCTCTTGGCTACCAACTTTTGTTCTAAGTTACTTGCCACAAAGTCTCGTTGTTTTTTTCAAAGCAATAACCTTTATTTTCTCAACTAAGTACATATGTTCTAGATTACTCCACATTTGTACAACTGCTTTTGCACATTTACATTTTTATTGCACTAGATTGTGTTCATAGATCTGACAATAATTTGTTTCCGTCCACAGGAGCGAATCATCACAAAAGAAATTGCTCGAATGGCGTCACTTCTTGCAGAATTCCTTTTTTTTATAGAGACAAAACAAAGAGTTTTTTTGTGGCTGTCCACGTAGCTTTTGCTTCCACACATTGCACAACTTCATGGAAAATGTTTTTTGGAACCTATTCACTGGTCTTTTGAGACCAAATATGTCTATAGCTAGTAGCATATCCATATCAAATAGAGTTTTTTCCATTTGTATGAATGCAATCAAACAATGTTTTCACAAAAAAATATTTCTACAACTGATGGCATATACAAAGCAAATATAATTTTGTATTTACATCTATTATCATTGCCACCATCAAATGCTTCTGCTAGTTGCAATGCTTTCATGTCAATGTCATCATCAAATGCACTTTCATTTTTTTAGGATCATATTCTTCGTTGACATCATGCATAAAGCTCCCTTGCTTTCACTGTTCTATGTGGTATTGTTTTCATGTACAGCACATTTAGACTGTCCATGTCTATATATTTACTATGTTGTATCAAGATGTTGATTAGCTTTAGTTTATATATATATATATATATATATATATATATATATATATCTAGTCTCTTATATCAAACTCTTGCCTGCATCATATCAATGTTATATAGTCCAAGTTCTTCTGCCAGGAAAACAACGAAAATCAGACCAAAGCTCCTTTGCTTCTGCATTGGTTTTGATTTCATTGTTTTCGTTTATTTTCAAAATATGATCATAGCCTTCACTCAGCTATGGGTCAAATGCATGGAACCATTTATTATGGAAAAATATGAGAAGACTCTACAGTTTTTACGACGGTTGAATGCTTCCTTTAAGTTAATTAGTCTTTATGTCTATTTGATAAATATTAGAACTCTTGCAATAAATATTATGTACTTTAAACATTTTCAAGTTTATTTTTGGTCTAGAAAATGAACAAGAACAATTATATTGGCCATTGAACAACATTTTCTGAAAAGATGTAAAGGATATGTAAACTTTGATTATGTTTGGATTGTTGATATCTTATAAAAAAACTATGAATCAAATGGATGGCACCATTTATTATGCAGAAATATGGGAAAAGTCCATAGTTTCTTCAAGGGTTGAATGCTTCTTTTAAACTAGCTAGCCTTTTTGTCTAAGCTATGGGTCAAATAGATGACACCATTTATTATGCAGAAATATTTGAAGAATCCAGAGCAACTAACCAATAGGAAATGCCACTTACCAAATATCAATCTTCACGTGCATAAAGCTCCTTTGCTCTCAGTGTCCTATGTGGTACTGTTTTCGTATACAACACATTCACATTGTTCATGTCTATATATTTACCGTGTTATATCAAACTGTTGATTAGCTTTGGTTCATGTATATATATATATATAGTCTCTTATATCAAACTCTTTGCCTGCAGCATATCAATGTTATATAGTCCAACTTCTTCTCCCAGGAAAACATCCAAAATCATACCAGAGCTCATTTGCTTCTGCATTGGTTTTGATTTCATTGTTTTCGTTTATTTTCGAAATACGCTGATAGCCTTCACTCAGCTATGGGTCAAATGGATAACTCCATTTATTATGCAGAAATATGTGAAGAATCCACACTTTCTTCAAGAGCTGAATGTTTATTTTAAATTAACTCGTCCTTATGTCTATTTGATAGATTTTAGAATTTAAACATTTTCAAGCTTGTTTGATAATAAAGTAAAGAAAACGCCAAGCCAAGTAAACTATTTACTATATCTCCAACTAGCCGATAAACTATTTACTATATCTCCAACTAGCCGATAGGGATTGCCACTTACCAAATATCAATCTTCAGCATAATCAGCATAATTAACTAACAAGTGTGAAAACACTTCAACTTGGGCTGCCACCTGGTGGCTCTTGTTATTATTTAGGTGACAAAGACCAGTGTTGAATAAATGAATCCACATTTTTCCAAACTGCTCCTCCTTCTTCCGAAACCGCCGCAACGGCAACCACACTCACCGCCTTCAACCTCCGCTTCATCTCCTCCTCCGCCATTAATGCTCGCACAGCTCTTTTCACCTCATCCCTTTTAGCCACGCCATCGCTCATCTTCATCTCTACCGCCAATTTCACTTCCTTTGCCAGAAGCACAGCGTTTATCGGCTGCTCCGATTGGAGCGGCAAGGGTATCATTGGAACGCCCGCTACCACGCTCTCCAGAACTGAATTCCATCCACAGTGGGTCATGAAAGCTCCCGTCGCTTCGTGTGCTAAAATCGCCGCCTGTGGCGCCCAACGTGTCTCGGTAAGGCACCGCCCCTCAAGCCGTTGCTCGTAGCCCTCCGGCAGCGCATCTGCTTTCCAGTCGTCCGCCGCAAGCGTCAAGTTATCTCCGAGTGTTGAGCCCGGTGGCCGCAGTAGCCACAGGAAGGGCTGCCCGCTCTCCTCCAGACCCACAGCCAGCTCTTTCACCTGTGACGGAGAAATATATGATTCTGACCCGAACGCCACGTACACAACAGAGCCAGGCATTCGCCGATCTAACCACTCCACAATCAAAAAATTAGACTATTTGAGTAGGAATAGATAAAATTTTCAAAAAATTTAACAGTAATTTTTAAAAATTTGGGTTATAGTAGTTAAATTCTAGAATTTTTGGTGTTCTATAGGTTTTTCTGAGTGATTAATCCATTTTTACCATCGAACACAACTACATTCTTTAACTAAAATTGAATGAATTCTTCTAAACGTCTCGGACCATACACAAAACGACTGACTTAATAATAAAATAAAACTGATTTATATTATATCTGGATTGCGAGTTTCTTGTCTTTTTTCACATTTCGAGTCTTTAAATTCAAAAGAACGTGGTAGGAATAGTTTTAAGTTTCATCTTCAAAGGTGGAAAGAAACGACGAAAAATTATATTCTTTTGGATGTGGCAATTTATTGACCTGCTTCTATACACTCGATCGTGAAATTGACAAAGACACGAAGAACCAATTATCATAAGCAACACATAGAATTACTGGCAGAGACGTACATTCGTTAACCACTCATCTTCCGGATACCATAAACAAGTCATTCCATCATAATTAAGAAACTTGAAAGGAACGTCAATTATAATACAACACACCACTACCAGAGCTGATCGGATAAGATCGCAAGAGGGGAAAAGCCATGTGATTGCGGGCAGGAAACGTAAATTGAATAAAGTTAGGATGAGATAAAATTATTCAATCATGGGTATATCCAACCGCCTACAAGTCGGATATACTAGAGTGGGTTGTTCTTAACCATTAGGCCCACTCAGAGTATAGATTAGCATGGTAATTAGTAAAGGGGTAGGTGAATTTAGATAGGGACAGTTACCTACTTAATTATTAGTAAAGTGGTAGGTGAATTTGGATAGGGACAATTACCTACTTAGTTTTGTAGAGATGTCTAGCACTTAAATAAAAGCTAAACATTAAACTAATTACCAGATTGTTATAGTTATCCATTTATGGTATAACATTTAATCATTAAACTAATTTTGTTGATCTAAACTCTATCAACTTAAAAATAGTAAACAAATCAAAATTAAATTTAAGCATAAAGGCATGTTCTAGCTATATGATCTAGAGCACAGAATAGGCACTGGGGCTTGGTGCAACAACAACCATTTGCATATGAGATTAGATAGGTACCTTGGTGGATAAAATCACCTTATCAAGGTTTGGCACAAGCCACCCCTGTAGTAATGATGCTTGAGGTTATGTTAGTGGCATGCATGTTTTTCAGTTAGTTCTAAATATATCGCAACAAAATTTTGCTAGATTACTATCATGTTCGAGTAATCCTTCTAAGTGATTACTTAGAAAAAGAAGATGGTGTTCCTTGATCATGTTAAAATATGTCTTGAAATAAGTTATAAAACTATTTATCTAGGAATAGAGAATATTACCATGCATTTGGATACCATATTTTGTTAAGGAGATTCTAGTGTCTAGATGCAAAGTGGAGGAAGTCCAATGTTGTCGCTTAAGGGCTTTGGTAACATCATGTTTGAGTAATCCTTCTAAGTGATTACTTACAAAAAGAAGATGGTGTTCCTTAATCATGCTAAAATATGTATGGAAGTAAGTTATAAAACTATTTATCTAGGTATAGAGAATATTGCCATGCATTTGGCTACCATATTTTGTTAAGGAGATTCTAATGTTTAGATGCAAAGTGGAGGAAGTCCAATGTTGTCGCTTAAGGGCTTTGGTAACAGCAGTGGCTAATTTTGTACAACACTTTGCAAGTTGGGTTATACTTCCTTAGAAAACTAAGTACTAAAGAGCCATGGAAAGAAAAAAATATGGTGTAAGTGAAACCCTTATTAAATAAGGGTGGTGTAAAATTATAAATAAATACCAAATGAGGTGTAAAGGGAAGTTACCCAACCCTAGAAAATAATACGACATAGGGCTAGTAAGAGGAAGTAATGATAAATGGAAACTATTAAAGACTTGGGAGAAGACTTGAGAGGAGGTTTCTCTCCAAAAAAAAAAAGACCCATCCAAGGGTGGTGTAGGCTTAAAAAAGAGCCAAGACCCAATCAAGGGTGATGTAGGCTAGGAAATCCCAACCAATGGGACAAGGCTAACGATTGGGACAGGGCTCTTGTTAGCCCTTCAAGCCCTTCCAAGAACCGTGGCCTTCTAAATCAAACTCTTGTTAGCCCTTTAGGCGCTTCCAAGAACCTTGGCCTTTTAAATCAAAGCTCTGATTCTTCATTATTTGTAATCATAAATTATATGAGTTGTTTAAAACTTCTACGATTTTGCCACAGAAAATCGTTTTTTCAAACACGAATTTGCCAGCACCGAAATTTTCGATTTCATATAATGAAATTCAAACCAAGTTCTAGAAAAATCGTAAAACTTTTAGATGGCTTCTAAATTATATTTCCTATAGCTGAAACCTGAAACTGAATACCCGTGTTACAAGAAATATTGAAATGTAATATACCATAATAGTTCAGTTGTTACCGGAATTAACAACCACGTTTTTTGCTTCATTGTTCTGATCCTTTCAACAGCTCACGGTCCACCTTTAACTCCTGAAATGCTCTCACACTCTTTTTTTATCTGCTTCCAAACACCTTTATTCATTTATGACAAGGCTCAGACTAACACAACTAATTCCGCCATAGAGACTTTCCCAATTTCTCTATTACTTGACAGAGATAAAAAACCAAGATATAAATAATAATGATATCCCATTTCCTACCATCGATTTGGCAAGGAATTAATATGCCTAAGCTCACCTCTCATCAGCTACGATCATAACACGCTAGTGGGGCACACGCTCTACTCCTCACTTAACTTCGGTGTTT
This sequence comes from Larix kaempferi, assembly GCA_027924585.1. NCBI lineage: Eukaryota > Viridiplantae > Streptophyta > Pinopsida > Pinales > Pinaceae > Larix > Larix kaempferi. Next base: position 6,178,214 of record BSBM01000195.1, on the reverse strand, counting down.
CTGTTTCTGCTGCGCCTTTTTCCAGCTTGATCTCTGGATGTTTTGTTCCCTCAACACAAGCTACAGACTTTGTGTTCTATCAGCAATCTTTTTTTTTTTAACTCTTATCAATAATATTAAAAATTTCATTATTTTTTATTTTTTATTTTGTAAAATCTGAATTTAACTGTGTTTTAATGGTGATTTTAATGGTAGAAACTGATTTAACTCCATCAAAACCTCTAAGAAACCCAAAATTTCAAATTTTAAAAATTATAGCAAAGATTTTAAAAAAAATCACCCAAATTTTTTCAAAATTGTACTAGAAAAATTTAATTTTTCCTTTAAAATTATAGAACTTTTAGACTTGCCGTGATTTCAGGCTTCAACTCCATACAACGATCACAGATTTCAAGGTTCGACGAATTTCAGGCTTCAACTCCATACCACGATCACAGATTTCAAGGTTCGACGAATCCATTTGGTAGAAAACTAGACCACGACTTCACCATCCACTTGCCTAACAGAATATTCTTCAACAGTTATCGGATTTGGGGAATTCAATCGACTCAGAAATCACATCATAGAAACATATTTCGAATACATTCAAAACATCAATTTCAAATCTCATCGTTCGGGGATTTAAATAACCAAAATCTGGAAAGATCATTCATACTTAGGTGCCAAAGATACCTCGTTCCTCTGTCCCACATCACACATCTAGACTCATTCAACAGTCAGTCTGGATGGTTTCAGCTATTCGGGCCTTGATGGGTCGTGTTTTTATTTTGGCTTCTCTCTTGTTGGGGCAGCGTTATTGTTTTCTCTATGCTGGTGTAGTTGTTATTATTATTCTATGGTTTTCTTTTGGCTGGGGGCAGCTTTTTATCTCTCTTTTCTAATTTTCGGGTTTTGTTTGTCACCATGTATGGTAGGTTCTTCTTAACCTATTGGTCGGCTGTTTGTAGTTTTATTGGCTATGAAACTTGTATTTATATTCTTCATCATATACTTAATATAAAGTATAGCTATTTTATTAGTGTGAAAAAAAACACTCATTCAACAGTTCTCAAAACTTTGAATAATTCAAACCGCTGGCATTTACACCCACAGATTTTGAATTCCAGAACAGCATTCATAGTCACTCAACCATATTCAATCTCCCTAGTCGGTCATTCAAACCCACGATTTCGTGCCAATCAAGCAAACACCCACGATTTGCTAGGGTCGATTGCTCACACACAATCGCATCATCCTCTTGCTTGATTTTATTGACAGAATTAAAATACTTATTTACAAAGCATAAACTTAATAAAGGTGGCCAGCAACAAAGTTCTTGTTTTATAAAAAAAATGAAATGAAAATTTAGAATTAAAAAATTAGAATAAAATTAGAATCTCCTATGTTAAAATGTAAAACCATAAAACATTGTTAATACTGAAAATTTGTGTAACATTATTTACAAGTAAAATTTAGTTATTTACTTGCACAACCACTTAATTTGTGGCTGGTGTTCAAAGTACCACTCATCCATGTTAAACTCTCCATCATATTATTTACAAGTAAAACTTAGTTATTCAAACTCTAACATGGAAGATTTGTACTTCATGTGTTGCCTTGTTTGTTCGTTATCCATGCATCAACTGACAGTGATTCATGTTAGAGTTTGAATAATATAAACTAATTTATAATATTATATGCAGCGGAAGTAAAAAACTAGATCAAGAAAGAATAACCATGCATAAGAATAAAAAAGTTATAAGAGATTTATCATGAGAAACCCTTCAAGGGAAGAAAACCCAGCAACCTTCTCTACTGAGAAAGCAGTTCAAGATACAAAGTTCATCAGATATCCAATAGAAGATAAAAGCCCAGAAACTTTCCAGTGTCTTCATCTTCTCTGCCCTAAACCTATGCATTAGACCAGCTGACTTGAGAGAAAGAGGATGAATACAAATGTGTGAGAGGTCACTTTATTTATACAATCTTGATGTGTCAACTTTGCACATTTTACGAAATAAAATAATAATATATTATCTTCTTTGGCCAACTACTTTGTGAGGATACCTCATGAAGCTAGAATCACCAACACTCCCACTTAGCTAGGGAGGTATCATCATGCTGGAATACATCTGTGTATCATCTGAGTATCATGGCTTGTATTGAATGTCTCGTCATCATAAGGAAGGATATTTATTTTATTCACGTAGTTAAGGTAAGTCTCTGCGATTCCTTCCCAGTTGTTAGTCTTTATTCTAGTTTATATCGGTCAGATAATTTCTTTAGCCCATTAAATCCTCTGGTTGGAGATGATTTTAGTACCAATCGCTCTGGTCGAGGAGGGAGAGCTCTTACTTCCTTCCTCCGTTATAGAACGTCGGTTGATAAAAAAAGCCATTTCATTCTAAAGCCCCTTTGGCACAAGTGTTACAAGCGACCACCTCCTATGATCGCCACGATAGGTAATGTTTCCATTCTCCATCATGCTACATCTTCTTTCTTTTGATGTTCAACTTTTATTAAATGAATGGTCTCCTCAAATAACAAGCCTTATGCTTGGGAGCCTCTGATGATTTTATAAACGAAGTTCTGACCATGACCGCAATTATAAAAAGACATGAAAGCACAAATTTATGGGGTCGCTTCTACGACTGGATTACTAGCACTGAAAACCATCTTTACATTGGATGGTTCGGTGTCTTGATGATCCCTACAGGTGTGTGCAAGAAGATGAGGGTCACTTTAGATGCAATCCTAGTTTTTCAAAACTCGTTTCTGATACATAAAAACATAACGCATTTCTGATACTTAGCACTTGGTATGGTAAAACCCGAGCCTGACATGTCACTAGACATGTACGATAGGTAACCACAACATGTACGCGTTATAGAACTACAAAACGCGTACGCGTTATGTAGTTACAAAACGCATATGCGTTATGTAAATCTAAAATCAATTTAAAAACACAGTCCCGACCACCCGCGGCGCTCTTCACGCATCAGAAACGCGAATTCGAGGTTGGAAAGGACAGTTTGTGTGCCCTGGAGTATCGGAGGAACTTGATTTAGTTGGAGGGGAGGCAAATTCACCAATGGATTGTCATCTAATCAGGTAATTCATTCACCCATACCATTTTTTTGTCATTTCTTAACCTAAATTACTATTTTTTATGGTTTAAAACAACCTAATTTTGTAATATTTATAAAATTAGGAATAACCCAATCTCTAATTAAATTCACATCTCCCTCAACCAAGATGAGTGAATAATTAAAATGAATCCCTTTTCAAAAACTCAAAAATTCCTAATCTAACCAAAAATTGAAAAAATAGAACTCCCTTTCTACAATGTATCCATCCACATGAAACCCAAATTTCCAACCCTCAAAGGCCATTTCCCATGATACTAATTAAATCATTTTCCCTGGAAATGGCCATAACAAGATGAAATGCATGCACAAGCATGAATAGAAAAAATGCATAAAAAGTTAGTAACTTGGTTTCTCAAAATTTCATCACAATCATTTGTCCATGAACATAATCAAAATTTCATCACAAGTGTATGTAGCTATACATTGCCTCTTAGTTAAGCAACCTTGACTAAATGCCAAAACACATTAACAAAATGCCTTTCGGGCCTGCCCTATCCACACCCTCGATCAATCTACTCAATGCTCAAGGACCATCGATTCAACTCAAAGACTTCATATAGAAAATCACTATGTTTTTTATTTAATTTTTTGAACTTGCCATACAATGTAGAGATCGATTTTGCAGAGAGAAATTGTCTATGTTTTGAGAAGCTGACATTGTTGTTATTGTCATTCTAGTCACAATCTCTAGTTGATTATTCAACATCTTAATCATTGATAGTCATCTCAAGTACATATGTAATCATATTGGCAAGACAAACTCATACATATCTATTTCATTCCATGCCACTTTGTCCTCCCCTCCAACCACAAGGCGTAATATGTTGAAATCAATAAATTTAATGTTAGCTTATGAAGTTGATGGAAATATTGTTTTCTGCAAGGGACGTAAAGGCCAAAATATGTCAAAATAACACTCCTAAATTCTAAGAAGTTTAAACCCAAGTTTGCATGGAAAAGTCACCAATGAGGGTTAAAAAGTGCCTTAACTTCTAGAAAGAAGTTGAACGAAACTTACTTTTTAATTGTTAAATGTTTAATTTTAAGTTTTAAATGTATGTAAGTGAATGCCATTAAATTGCTTACTTGAGTTTGATTTAATACATTTTCAATTTTGAAGAGACGTCATTATATACCATGTATATGTTTCTAATGATTTTCGTATTGATGTTTTTATTGCAGTTGCGGCTATGGACACAAATGCTGAGATACTGATTGAGCTTTCCCGCTTGAGGGGCATTAGTGGAGCTTTTAGTGGTGGTGACAGGACTCTCCGCTCGCTTGCATCAACCTTGGATGCAATTGTTGACACCATTTCAGAGTCTAGCAATGTACTATATGATATTACATCATATAGAGAAAGAAAAAGACAAGAATATGCTGATGGGATAGACTACAATGCAATAAAAAATTTGAAAATATCCAAAGAGCTCATATTTGCATTGTTTAGGGACCCTCGGACAAGGGAAATCCCAAATGCAAATAGGCCTCATATCTACATTGAGTGGTGCACGTTTAAACCATTTGTTGATAATTGGATGGACAAATGGTACATGGTTTTTGATATGCCACCACATAACAACAGGGAAATTCCCTTGTATTTCCTTCGAAAGATGTACGCAGAGTTCGTGTTACATAAACACGTAAACTATTTTGACATCTTGCAGTTTCAAGGGATCGGTGGGGGGATGCCCCAAAACCGACCCAATGCGAGGCTTCGAGACCAGGATCACCCTATCCCTGCACCTCGCAGGCAGTTTCCTGGGCCAGATGTCCCACCTACACATCGTGTTATTCCACAGACACGTGATGCATTTTTGAGTTTGGCATGGGCGGTTGTTCGCCATGGCACTATGGTTCAGCATATGGGTGAGGAAGGGACATCTGTCCCTGGTGTGGTACATACACCAGGTTGTCACCATGCAGGACCATCGTCTAGTGCAGGACTATCCACTAGTGCAGGACCATCGGGACATCCCCGGCCTAGTATTGAGCCTCACGAGTGCACATCGTGTGGTCGTCCCTGCTATGGTCTTGCCTCAGATGTTGCCTTCAGTTGGTTTTTGACTGAGGTATGTAGATGGTTAATTGTAATAGATTCTTCATTTATTTTTGTCTTTGTACACATATATATAGTTTGAGCTAATATATTAATTTTGTGAACTTGCAGTTGATGCTTTATGCCGGCAGCGACGCCCCAGAGTCAGATGTTCCAGACTCTATAGGGGGGGCATGATGCTACCCATTTGGCAGGCCCATCTTATATAGCACCCATTGTCATATCTCACACCAAGGTAAACATTTTAAATTTTCAGTTTTTTAATACTTGTTAATTTGTTAATTTCCACATACTTTACATTTTAGTTCACTGATGCTATCTACGGTCTAATATTTACAATTATTAAACTTGTAGATGGAATATCCTTCACTGGGGCAAGCTAATGTGGAGGTAGCACCCATGGTCGTACCGTCCGAGGAAACATCTGGGCTCCAGGTAAATAATTAAAAATGTCATTTTTTAAATACATGTTTGTTTGTTGAATCTTGCATGTCTAACTACATGAACACTTGTTGACTGTAGGCACCATCTGAGACATTTGGACCATTGCCTGGATTTGTATCTCCCGCTAGGCCATTCGTGAACAAGGGTCGTGTGTATGTGAGGCGGCCTACTCCTAGAAAGACTCCAGCTGCCCACGACCATGGGCTTACTCATACCATGGTAATGTATATCCTTCGATGATATTTGTTGTTTAACTTGAAATCCAGTGCATAAATCGTTTTTGTTAATGTTTGAATTGCATGTTTACTGCATTAGGAACCCGAGTTGTCTACTCAAAACCTCGCATCGATGGTTGATGCAGCAGTCAGTGCTGCATCTGCAATGGAAACTAATCACACATAGGTATGTAACTATTTCAACATTATCTTTACATAGTTTATTATTGTTGTCTATTGTTTATTCATATGTAACTATTTCAACATTATCTTTACATAGTTTATTATTGTTGTCTATTGTTTATTCATGCGTGTCTAACTATTTCAACATTTTGTGATTGTAGCCACCACCACCAGGAGCAGTTCCTGGCCCCCCTGGTTCGACCATCCTGGATGTTCAACCAACGGCTCCATCTGCTACACAAGCAACGCAATCCCCTTTGTCAGTTGAGGTGAGATGTCCTTCAGTGACCAAGTGTTTCATGCTCTTTCCATGCACAAGTTGATGATTGTTGAGCTAATGTATTAGTACATAGTTAGTTGAATTTAACAATTGATATTTAATTTGTAGGATCCAGAGACGCACACTCATCCTAGAGATGTGCCTAGAGGATCAACGTCGGGAAAGAATAAGAAGAAGCTTGAGTTTTGATGTGTCTTATGGGATATATGTACATTTGGATACATGTACATGTGGCTTGGATAGTTTTGGATAGTTTTGGACACATGTGCTTTTGGATACTTTTGGATATATATGTGCTTTTCGATACATTCACTTTTGGAGACATGTACATTGACTTCATTGTGCATGTACTTTTGGAGACATGTACTTTAACATTTCACTTATAAATGAATGATACATTTCACTTTGTATTTGTTCTTCGGTTTCCACGTGTTCTTGTGTCAATCTAATGTGTTGATTTGTGTGGATTATCTATTACTCATGAATATGCTATGTCAAAAGAACAAACTATTATATTTGAACGTTTCAACAAACTCACTACATGCGTGCACTAATTGGTATCTAATTAAAATTTGTGATTTTGGATGATCATTACAAGTTAAGTCAAAGTTCTTGCTCGTGTAATTTAATCAAACTAAGTGCAATACAATGTTTTTCAAGGTTTCAATGAACTCACTCATGCACACTAATTGGATAGGTCTAATTAAAATTTGTGAGTTTGGATGATTAAATTACAAGTTAAGTCAATGTTCAAGTGTAGTTTAATAAAACTAAGTGCAATACATGCTACACATTTCATCAATGCCCAATATTTGATTGTACAATTAGATTCAACACTACATATGAGTAACTACATAGAAGTGCTCAAAGAAACATTGGTGAAAGGAACAAACGTTACCTCAGGATTCGAGAAATAAAGTGCCTTCTATTGTTGGTTGGGAAGGATATGCTTGGATATCCTTATGGCTTGGAGGTCATCTTCATGTAGATAAGTACTCTTGTTGTCATGTGTCATTAAGGTTTTTTCATGTGGTAAAACCCTTCAGGGTTAGGGTTTGTTCATGGTTTCATTGTACTTGATTTCTAAACATATAATTATTCTAAGAAAGGTTGCTAGGTTTTCTTCCCCATGAGGGTTTCCTGGGATAAAATGTTGTGTCTCTTGTGCATTGTTATTCTTAACTATATCCTACATGTTAAATTCTTTATGTAAATGTTTTATGGTTAAATTTATGCATTGAACTAATGGTTATAATTGGTATAAAGCATTTATTTAGATCAAGTATCAAAAATTTAACATGGTATAAGAGGTGAGTTGTCAAGAAGGAAATTATACAAGCCTTAAAAAACATAAACCCTAGGAGGACAAAAAGTCACCAAGTGTCCCTGAACAACATTTTCATGCGACTTGCAGCTCGACATAGCTCGGAAACCAGACGTCAGACCGACGAACCGTCAACTCCGTTGGTCTCCTGGCCTGCGATTACCTCCAGGGTGCCCTCTCCCTCGTCTTCTCATGGCCCAGTGGCTTCATTGTGCATTCATTTCGTAAACTAGGGTTTTGCTCAATTTCATTGCATGCAATCTCGCATTGGTGGGTCAAATCTGCAAAGCCATCCCCCGAGCCAGTGTTGGCAGTGTTCCCACGTCGACATTTCCCACACACACTTGCAGGAGCCAATGGCACGCAATCTTGCTGCTCCGTTTACTTTTTGGCTCTCGGACCGAAAGTCACCAAGTGTCCCTGAACGACATTTTCATGAGACTTGCAACTCAAAATAACTCGAAAACCAGAGGTCGGACCGACAAACCGTTGACTCTGTTGGTCTCCTGGCATGTGATTACCTCTAGGGGGACCTCTCCCTCGTCTTCTCATGGCCCAGTGGCTTCATTGTGCATTCATTTCATAAACTAGGGTTTTGCTCAGTTTCATTGCATGCAATCTCGCATTGGTGGGTCAACTCTGCAAAACCCTCCCCCGAGCCAGTGTTGGTAGTGTTCCCATGTCGGCATTTCCCATACACACTTGCAGGAGCCAACGACACGCAATCTTGCTGCTCCGTTTTCTTTTTGGCTCCCGGACCTAAAGTCACCAAGTGTCCTTGAACGACATTTTCATGCGACTTGCAACTCGACATAACTTAGAAACCGGAGGTCAGATCAACAAACCGTTGACTCTGTTGGTCTCATGGCATGCGATTACCTCTAGGGTGCCCTCTCCCTCGTCTTCTCATGGCCCAGTGGCTTCATTGTGCATTCATTTCGTAAAGTAGGGTTTTGCTCAGTTTCATTGCATGCAATCTCGCATTGGTGGGTCAAATATGCAAAACCCTCCCCCAAGCCAGTGTTGGCAGTGTTCCCACGTCAGCATTTCCCACACACACTTGCAGGAGCCAACGGCACGCAATCTTGCTACTCCGTTTGCTTTTTGGCTCCCAGACCGAAAGTCACCAAGTGTCCTTGAACGACATTTTCATGAGACTTGCAACTCGACATAACTCGGAAACCGGAGGTCGGACCAACGAACCGTTGACTACGTTGGTCTCCTGGCGTGCAATTACCTCTAGGGGGGCCTCTCCCTCGTCTTCTCATGGCCCAGTGGCTTCATTGTGCATTCATTTCGTAAACTAGGGTCTTGCTCAATTTCATTTCATGCAATCTCGCATTGGTGGGTCAACTCTGCAAAACCATCCCCCGATCCAGTGTTAGCAGTGTTCCCACATTGGTATTACCCATACACACTTGCAGGAGCCAACGACACGCAATCTTGCTTCTCCGTTTGCTTTTTGGCTCCCGGACCGAAAGTCACCAAGTGTCCCTGAACGACATTTTCATGCAACTTGCAACTCGACATAACTCGGAAACCGAAGGTTGGATCGACGAACCGTCGACTCCGTTGCTCTCCTGGCATGCGATTACCTCTAGGGGGCCCTCTCCCTCATCTTCTCATGGCTCAGTGGCTTCATTGTGCATTCATTTCGTAAACTAAGGTTTTGCTCAGTTTCATTGCATGCAATCTCGCATTGGTGGGTCAACTCTGCAAAACCCTCCCCCGACCTAGTATTGGAAGTGTTCCCACATCGGCATTTCCCACACACACTTGCAGGAGCCAACGGCATGCAATCTTGGTGCTCTGTTTGTTTTTTGGCTCCCGGACCGAAAGTCACCAAGTGTCCCTGAACGGCATTTTCATGCGACTTGCAACTCGACATAACTCGAAAACTGGAGGTCGGACCGACGAACCGTCGACTCCGTTGGTCTCCTGGTGTGCGATTACCTCTAGGGGGGCCTCTCCCTCATCTTCTCATGGCCTAGTGGCTTCATTGTGCATTCATTTCGTAAAGTAGGGTTTTGCTCAGTTTCATTGCATGCAATCTCGCATTGGTGGGTCAACTCTGCAAAACCCTCCACTGAGCCAGTGTTGGCAATGTTCCCACATCGGCATTTCCCACACACACTTGTAGGAGGCAACTGCATGCAATCTTGCTGCTCCGTTTTCTTTTTGGCTCCCGTACCGAAAGTCACAAAGTGTCCCTGAACGGCATTTTCATGCGACTTGCAACTCGACATAACTCAGAAATCGGAGGTCGGACTGACGAACTGTCGACTCTGTTGGTCTTTTGGCGTGCGATTACCTCTAGTAGGCCCTCTCCCTCGTATTCTCATGGCCCAGTGGATTCATTGTGCATTCATTTCGTAAACTAGGGTTTTGCTCAGTTTCATTGCATGAAATCTCGCATTGGTGGGTCAACTCTGCAAAACCCTCCCCCGAGCCAGTGTTGGCAGTGTTCCCAAGTTGGCATTGCCCACACACACTTGCAGGAGCCAATGGCACGCAATCTTGCTGCTCCGTTTGTTTTTTGGCTCTCGGACCAAAAGTCACCAAGTGTCCCTAAACGACATTTTCATGCGACTTGCAGCCCGACTAGAATGCCTGTAGCACCCAAACCGTGGCTCCATTCGTGAATCCATCAATTCCGGTGGGTCCAGGGTGTCGGGTTCCGTGGCCCCGAGCAAATCCTCTAAGTGTCCCTGAATGGCCCCGGAGTGCTTGACTAGAATGCTTGTAGCACCCAAACCGTGGCTCCATTGATGCATAGGTTTTCCATAGAACGCCTGATCGACAAAAGGGAATGTCACCTTCTCGGAGGAGAGAATATCCCCTAATGAAATCAAACAGGAAAGTTTTGTTTGGAGATTCAAAGCCTCTGGATGGTTTCATCCATTTTCCTTTCGATATACTATGTATAAAAGCATCCAGCATCTTCCGCTTTTTTTTCAAATATTGGATCCACTGCAGCAGAAGAAATGCATTCTCTTTTGTCAAAGCATGGGAAACAGTAGAAAGATTGGCATTCAGAGGAAATAGCTCTGGAATATCTACTACATCAAGGTGTCTTCGAAAGAATGAAACTAAATCATTAACTGAATACATCAAAGCTCCTGCACAAGATGGTAGTGTAAGGTAACCTTCAGAAAGGGTTGAAAAGCCCATGGTAGTCTAGGGATTCCTCATGGATGTAGGCTGGAGAATCTTCAGAGAGCCTCGTACCCTAATGATTTTCCCACCTTCATCTACTAGGGGAATATTCTTGCAAAGACTAGTAAGCTCTTTGGGTTATGGTAGCATTTGATACACTAGCCAAATCTATGTTTTTGGAAAAACTTACCTATTTCAACAAAGGAGCATTTTGAAGATGACTTGAAAATCCCTTCCAATTTTCAGCAATAAAACAAACAAGTTCAACGTATAGATTTTCAGGTAAGCTTGTCAACCAATTAGACAAACGAATACAGGGAGATAACCACGCCCAAAAAACTCAAGCTATCATAAAACTCTTGTTTATCAAGATAAGGATGGACTATGTGTACATTACGAGAATATAGATGAATGAAGTCGCTTTGATGAACTTGTCATCTCGCTTTCAGGCTGCCAATATGATCTCAATTTACGAGAAGCTTCCATGTAGCAATAATTTATACTCTGTATAAAGTGAATATTATTACTTGTTTTAAAATTTGTTTCCCTCCCTTATCCCTGTTTTGTAGATCTGTGTTGGCCATTGTTTAGAGGGAGTTATCCCACCCAATTCCGTGGCCATTTTTCGGGTCCCAAAAAGACCAAAATACTCCACTCAACCCGCTTAAATGAATTTGAGAAATAATACCCCTGTGACTCTATCGGGCTAGTTTCGACGGTTAAAAATTTCAGGTTGGTAAGCCATAAAAGGTTGATCAAGTTCTAAAACCACGCACTGGTTCTAAAACCAAAGTAAGCAATTTAGGTATAACTCTTACCTATAGCATATTATCCAGTGACCATAATTCATGTTAGACTCAGTGGCAGGTGCAGACTAAGAGAACCTAACATAAACTCCAAGAGAAAAAGGTGAGGAGGGGGAACTCGTTTGTATTTGCATAGCTGGGCATTTTTCCCTGATATCAGATAAAAATAATAACTAATATCAGAGAAAAATGCCCGGCTATGCAAATTATTTCTACGTGGAAGCTTCTCGTAAATTGAGATCATATTGGAAGCCTCCCCTATTAATTTATATGATGTTGCAAGGATTTTGTAATGTGACAAGGTTTTTCTCTACGCTAGCGTTCCTGGCTAGAATTTTAATCATTCATGTCACGTCCAATTGAATTTTAATGGGTCCAATTGAATTTTAATGGAGTCCGGGTTCCCATGCTCTCATCAAATTAGTCCCATCATTGAATGAAATGAAGCTAGCTAAGGTTTTGAATTTAAATCATTCATGTCATGTCCAATTGAATTTAAATGGAGTCAGTGAAGCTATCTAATGCAATAGTTGTCGGTTAATCTATGAAACTAGGGTTTTGCTCAATGAGGGAGTGTGCAATTTTTGCACACGGGGGTCAACTTTGCAAAATCCTCCACCGGGCACTTACGGATAGCGTTCCTAGCTAGAACCTCCCTAGACACACTTGCAGGACTCCCCAGAACCAGGTTTTGCTGCACGGTTGGAATTCTATGCCCCCAGCAGGTGTCCCTGAAGGCCTTTTGGATGCAAGACGGAACTATCCATAGAATGCCGACCGTGGCTCTGATCGACGAACCATCGACTCCATTAGATTCAGGATGTCCGGATAGTGCTAGAGGTGCCCCTCTCCTCTGGTCCCATGGCCCAGGTGTCACCTTGCAAGTCCATCTTGGAAACTAGGGTTTTGCTCAGTGAGGGAGTGTGCAATTTTTGCACATAGGGGTCAACTTTGCAAAATCTCCACCGGGCACTTACGGCTAGCGTTCCTAGCCGGAACCTCCCTAAAAACACTTGCAGGACTCCCCAAAACTAGGTTTTGCTGCACGGTTGGAATTCTATGCCCCCGACAGGTATCTAGCAGGTGTCCCTAAAGGCCTTTTGGATGCGAGACAGAATGAGCCATAGAATGACGACTATGGCTCCAATCGACGAACCGTCGACTCCGTTGGATTCAAGACATCCGGATAGTGCTAGGGGTGCCCCTCTCCTCTAGTCTCGTGGCCCAGGTGTCACCTTGCAGGTCCATCTTGGAAACTAGGGTTTTGCTCAGTGAGGGAGTGTGCAATTTTTGCACATGGGGGTCAACTTTGCAAAATGCTCCACCGGGCACTTACGGCTAGCGTTGATGAGGAACCTAGAGATGACAATGATGATGAAGATTTTGATGATGATGATGATGATGGTGATGATGAAGATGTTGATGATGATGGTGATGGTGATGAAGATGATGATGAAGATGATGATGATGATGGAGATGTTGATGAGGAAGGGGGAGATGAAAATGATGATGAAGATGTTGTTGTTGATGATGATGATGATGGAGATGATGAAGATGTTGATGATGATGGTGATGGTGGTGAAGATGATGACGATGATGATGATGAAGAAGAAGATGATGATGATGGAGATGTTGATGATGAACCTAGAGATGACAATAATATTGGAGGAAGTATCTAAATGGTACATAGGGTTTAGTGGTAGGGTTTGGTTGAGGGTTAGGGTTAGAGTTATAGAAGGAAATTGAATTAGGTCATTTCTCTAATGTACATTTTATATTAATGGTATGGCTTAGTCTAAGGTGGTGCTCTCAAATAGCTAATTCATTATGAAATATTTAACAAGACATGAATTAAATTTAATATAAGTGTATTGTTAAATATAGAGAGCATTGAGAATTGGAAACCAAATCTATGAATATGTGTATTGTTAAATATAAATTTTGTTGGGTGAAGCCAATAACCAACATAATCAACATAATATAATCTTAGGGTTTATTGATCACATGTAAAAAATGGCATATTCATAAACTTGACATACAAGAGAACTTTTGGCATATTTATAAACAACGTAAACGTAAGTTTGGCATATCAAGAACACAAAATTGACATATTCATAAACAACATACATGAGAAAATTGGGCATATATCAATATTCAATTACAAATAGTATAAATAGTATAGAATTAAAAGTATGTAACATACCTCATCATGCTAGATCCCACCTATTATCATACAACCAAGCCCTTCGGATCATCTCTATACTAATGGTATCCATTAGTCTCTCGTGCTCTGTATCCGGTAAGAAGTAGCGTACCTTCGATGTATTTTGGCTGGGCATTGTTCGTACCTGGAGGTTTGTACCAATGATTAAGTTGGTAAAGTGATACACACTTGCACCTGGTTTGTAATCCCTGTAAACATATCCACCCTTCTTTCTTGCATTGTTGTCCTTTGTCAAGTATTCACCTTTAACAACCATAGACCCGGTTGGGTAGTGGTTGTTTTCATCGTCAGTCATGGACATAATGAGGGTTTGCTTTCCATCTATACAGCGTGCCAACCAGTAATCACCACCCCATTCACTATCTTTTGAGGAAACCACTGCGTATATGTGCCCTGCATAATATGATTGTAGGTATATGATCAAAATATTTTTCGTGCGATACAAGGCCATTAATGTGCATTTGAAGACTACGTAAATAAACAAAAAAATGTTAAGGAAATGCATCATACCAAGTTGTATAAGGTCTGAGACATGATTAAAATCTGCAAAAATAGATGATTGGTCCTCTTCCAACGGAGTTAACTCAACAATTGCATGTTGATCAAGTGGAAGTGATATGCGATCCCATCCATCAACCCAATCTGATGATTCACACCCATCCCAGTCACCATCACAACAAGGCGGGAAAAAACAAGCGATTTTTCTGGTCCAAATTTCAAATACTGGGTTATCAGAGCTTCGAACCGAATGAAAGCCACGAGTCCCAGGAACAGTCTTGCATTCCCATGCATGTGAACGGTTTATGTCTACCACCTCCCAAAAAAATCTCTCCACATGTCTCTTTCTTGTGGATTCTACTCGCATAGTTGATTCCTCTCCCATTACTGACGTGCACCACCTGACTATAGATTGACCATTTTGAATAGTAGATTCTGTAGATACTTTCAATTCCTCTCTTCGTAGGGTTGTTTTGACACATGCTCCGGCTCCATCATGCTCTCATTTACCATGCCCAGTCTCAAAATAGTTTCACATATGTGGCACTTTGTAGTTTTTATGCAATGAACACAACCATTGAAATATGTGTGCATTTTTTAATTGACCAGCACATCCATCAGACCAAATCCAGTGTCAATCCATCTGTATGTTCCTTCCCTTCAAGTGATCATAGAACATGATGAAGCAATGACGTACATATTGGAAGTCGTGGCACCTATCATCACTTATGTAGAAGTGATATTCCTTCAGAATTTCTCTTTGCTCTTCAGTGATATTTAGGCCATGCTTATATGTGATATGAACCATCAAGGAAACTTGCTCAGAGTGATAATACTGACTTTGGATCTCATTTTGAGGTTGCAGAGTGTAGTTCTCGGCAAAATCAACAACTGAAAGTATAGTGCCATGGGGAAATGTATCTCTGCATATTCTAAATTGTTCATCCTGCCATCGTGCCAAGTGGACATGATGAACATAATCATGTGTCTTTTCAATAAATTCCTTGACGAAGTCACTAACTGGTACCTGGTGACACAAAATGATCTCAATGTGAGTTTTTTTGTAAGCAAGGATTGAAATGTAACTGTTCAAACATAATTTTATAGATATAAATGCATACCTGAGATGTCACCAATTGTATTTTTTTGCTTTCTTTCCCTGGGACTATTTCATAGCTTATATATTTGAAAATTTTCATGTCTACAACCATTTTCCCAAATTCATTGTCTCCACTCTCGTGCATACATTGGCTCAATAATGCCATTCCAGCACAGTTGGGGCATGTTCCATCCAAACAAGATTTTGCATAGTATGTTTGCCCCTCAGGCCTATTACACATGATGCTATGAATGAATTCTCTTGATGAAGTCGGTGGTATTGTCAGGGAGCAATCCTGCACATGGTTAGTATGCAACACACGACGAATGTACAAAAAATTTTCATAGTAATATTCATATTCTACATGGTATCTACAAAAACAAGTGTTACGAAGAGTATTTATTCTAACATACCATGGCTTACATTTCTCAAAATATCTTTGCCCCAAGTTCAATTGTCTATGTTCATTCCTAAATTTCTCGTATAGTTCTGTCTGTGTTATATCAAGAAGATGCTTAGTATGTGGTTCACGATCCTTTGAACCCCTTTTTGGTTTTAGTACATCCTTTCGGTTTGAAGAAGGCCTTATGTGATCATGCCAAAAACTCTGCACTAGTCCCTTTACTGCATCAACTAGCTTCATGTCATGACGTGGCAACCGACCAATAAAGGCCCAAAAATCTATCTGATCGGTTGTGTCAAGATGTTCTCTTCTAATAGAATACCTACGGAGGGTTTTTACATTCAAATTAACTAGTTCAGATGTAGGCCTGAGAATATGAAGGACCCTGGTGTTCTTATTTGCAATTGCTTGTGACAACACACGACGAGCCGCATTGCGGTCCTTTGAACGTGTGTTCTTACCAATTTTACCAAATGCATCTACTAAGCTTTTAACTATATGAGAACTTGGTTCAGAATTCTTTATCATCTTTATCCCTAACTTTTTCCTAACAACATTCATGCTCTTAGATTTTAACAATGATAAAAATAATCTACATTTATCTCCATCACATTTAGAAACAAAATATTTATAAAGTATCTGTTGAGTTTGATAACCAATACTACGTTTAGATAGCATACCTTCAATGGAATTGATGAGACTTTCATCAACTTGTATACACTTCGGAGTTCTTCGACGTGTGCTTGCTAATGGAGGTAAGGGGGTTGGAATTCTACCATGTAGCACATCACCAAGACGCTTTGGCATTTCAGTAGTAGCTTGGTGTCCTTCATTCTCATCCTGGTAGTTGGATGGTGGAAGTCCAACATCCTCATCTATGGTCTGTGGAAGTCCAACATCCTCATCGATGGTCCGGATAACATTTTCTTCTTCAACAATAGGAAACATGTCCAACGCCTCTCTGACTTTATCACTTGTATAACCACATCCGGATAACAAATTTTGTGTTTCTTCATGAGCTTCATCTTGAGATGGTAACTTATCACTTTGACTTGAAGCGGGAATTGAAACATCCCCTAATGAGCACCTATGCTTTGCTTCTTGATTACTTCCATGGGGTGCTTGTTCAACAACTATTGTGGAAATTGAAGGTCCCTCTTGTCGTGGATTAATAGGATGAACCGTGGTATCCTCTACAATTGGATTTGCATTAGTTTCCAAAGAAAGCCTCTGATTCATCATGTGTATTCTTTTCTTTTCTTTCTCTTCTTCAATGACTTCTTGAGGTCTCTTCTTCCTTGCTGATTTTCTTCCTCGGTTACGTGGATTCCCCATCACCACAATGATCAATTCAATATAGTTTGTTTTTGTTGCCCCTCAATTACAAGCTTTCAAACCTTTAGTGAATTTTAGAACTATAGATCCTTCAAGGTGCTTCAATCTTTCTTCTCAAATGTTCATCTTTCCCATCAAAACAATTATGAATGAGAAAATTTACCTTTGGTGTGCTTCAATAATAAGCAAATGAAAGTTAAATCATAAACTGTTTGGGCTCTTTGATTCTCTTGTACAATTGTGTATATCCACCATCACCATGAAATGGTCTTGAAGCTTTATATCTTATCTTGTGTCCTCCTCAAATATAGGCAAAATGAATCTTTCAAAGACCTTATCTTTGGTGTTATTCAATTGGAGATTCTTCAAGCTTGTTGATTATCTTCTTCAAATATGGCCATCTAACCCAACACCACACTGAGCAACCATGAAAGATGTCCTCAATGCTGCACCTACATAACAAAAGTAATGATGGAGATGGTGTAGAGTGTGAGTATTTCCAATGGTGGGCTCATGCTATTCGAAAAAATTGCGGGATTTGCTGTTTTGGCTTAGACAAAATAATGTTGCTCTCGGACAGGGATAATCCACTACTTATAGAGTTACAAAACATGCACGCGTTATGTAAAGCTAAAACGCGCACGCGATATGGTTAAGCACAATAAATAGGTTAGGTGCACGGCTAGGGAAACGAATAAAATCAAAAGAAAACAAATGTTTTGTATGGTTTAATACCCCCCTAGCTCTCTCCCAATAATCCCTAGATACCCCCTATCTCTTTCTAAATATCTATCCCTCATTCTCTCTACATCCCTCCCTACATGTTTCTTTCTCTCCCTTACTCCAGCCATGTCCCTGCCACCCCACTCTCCATCTCTCCACCTTCTCTATATCTTCGTCATTATCCCTCCCTAATGATAATGAAGATGATCATGGTGCAGATGAAGATGATAAAGATGATGATGTTGATGAAGATGATGGTGATGACGATGAAGATGTTGAATATGATGATGAGGGTGATGAAGGTGAAGATGATGATGATGATGGTGATGAAGAAGATGACGATGATGGAGATGTTGATGGGGAAGGGGGAGTTGTCAATTATGATGAAGAGGAGGATATAAGATGATGATGATGATGATGGTGGTGGAGATGTTGATGGTGATGAAGATGTTGATGATGATGATTGTGGTGATGATGATGAATATGTTGGTGATGATGGTGATGGAGATGGTGATGAAGATGACAATGATGATGATGGTGAAGAAGATGATGATGACGATGGAGATGATAATGATGATGGAGATTATGATGATGACAATAATTTTGATGATGATGGTGGTGATGATGATGATGATGGTGATGATGATGGAGATGTTGATGATGATGATGAAGATGATGATGATGATGGAGATGTTGATCTGATGAGGAAAATGATGATGGTGGTGGTGATGATGATGAAGATGTTGACGATGATGATGATGGTGATGATGATGAAGATGTTGATCTGATGATGATGACGAAGATTATGATGATGTTGATGATGACGATGATGATGATGATGATGGAGATGGAGATGTTGATCTGATGATGATGAAGATGATGATGATGGTGATGATGATGAAGATGTTGATGATGGAGATGACAATGATGATGGAGATGTTGATGACGATGGTTATGGTGATGACGATGAAGATGTTGAAGATGATGGTGATGGTGATGAAGATAATGATGATGATGATGATGATGATGATGGTGATGGTGATGATGAAGAAGATGATGATGATGGAGATGTTGATCTAATGATGATGAAGATGATGATGATGGTGATGATGATGAAGATGTTGATGATGATGATGATGGTGATGAAGATGATGATGATGGAGATGTTGATGAGGAACCTAGAGATGCCAATGATGATGAAGATGTTGATGATGATGATGATGATGGTGATGATGATGAAGATGTTGATGGTGATGGTAATGATGATGATGATGGTGATGGTGATGTTCAGATGATGACGATGATGATGAAGATGTTGATGATGATGGTGATGGTGATATTCATATGATGATGAAGAAGATGATGGTGACATGATGGAGATGTTGAAGAAGATGATGGTGACATGATGGAGATGTTGATTTGATAAGGAAGATGATGATGATGATGGTGATGATGATGAAGATGTTGATGATGATGATGATGGTGATGGTGATGATGATGATGAAGAAGATGATGATGATGGAGATGTTGATGTTGATGGGGAACCTAGAGATGACAATGATGATGAAGATGGTGATGGTGATGACGATGAAGATTTTGATGATGATAGTGATGGTGATGGTGATGATGATGAAGATGTTGATGGTGATGGTGATGGTGATGCTCATATGATAACGATGATGATGTTTAAAAGATAATGATGATGATGATGGAGATGTTGATTTGATGAGGAAGATGATGATGATGATGATGGTGATGATGATGAAGATGTTGATGATGATGATGATGATAGTGATGAAGATGATGATGTTGATGGAGAACCTAGAGATGAAAATGATGATGAAGATGTTGATGATGATGGTGATGGTGATGAAGATGATGATGATGATGATGATGATGAATATGATGATGATGGAGATGTTGACGAGGAAGGGGGAGATGACAATGATGATGAAGATGTTTATGGTGATGATGATGGCGATGATGAAGATGTTGATGATGATGGTGATGGTGATGAAGATGATGAAGATGATGATGATGGAGATGTTGATGAGGAACCTAGAGATGACAATGATGATGAATATGTTGATGATGATGATGATGGTGATGATGATGAAGACGTTGATGATGATGGTGATGGTGATGAAGATGATGACAAGGAGGGTATCCACCTTATGTATATATTCTCAATTATCCAAGTCCCTATAGAACTCTCTCCCTTTGTTCGCCCTTAATCACTAACCCTATGTGCCTTTATCCCTCCCCCCTGCCCTCTCTATCTCACCTTGTATCCCTCCCTCCCTATCTCTTTCTCTAGATCTATCCCTGGATATGTCCCTCACTCCCTTTACCTCCCTCCCTCTATGTCGCTTTCTCTCCCTTACACCATCTTCGTCCCTACCACCCCACTGATTCCTCCTTCCCTATCACACACACACACCCACAACCTCCCACTTTCTTTGTCGCTCACACCTCCCTCTAGTATCTCTCTCCCTAACCATAAATCTCTCTCTCTCTCTCTCTCAAATAAACACATACACATTATGTCCCTTTCCATTCTCAAACCCATTCCCCCTCCATCCATATCTATCTCCACATTTCTCCCTCCATCCCTCACCCTACCTTCTCTCCCTCCCTCTCTCATTGCCTCTCTCTCTCTCACCTTCTATCCCTCCCTCATGTTATCTTTCCCTCAACCTATTCCAATCTCTCCATCACTCCCTCTCTCTCTCACACTTTATGTCCCTTCCCCCTCCTCTCTCTCTCTCTCTCTCTGTCACGTCCCCTTCCATCTATCCAATGCAAGGTAGGGAACATGACTAAAACATGGGGTGTCAAATTCGTCCCCAAGCCATAATGATAAAAATTTGCCATTTAAAATAAGATGCACAATTCATTTACACGGCGGAATTAAACGTATTAACACACAGCTAGAATGGAATGCATCAGCATACCATTCACAAACAGGTGATGAATTATAATGTGAGGAAGCAATCACATTCTCATGATATACACATATTACATGTTAGCCATAATAAGATATGCATTCATCATCCAAATACCAGTCATTATTTAATACATTACAGAACATAGAATTAACACAACTCATTTAATAAACACAGAGGAATAACCATAATAACATACAAGCAGAAGGAGATGCATTGACCTATTTCTTCTAGGTAGAATGATGAAACGATCATACAATAATCCATCCCATTCTCATGCTATGCATAGGCATCATGCCAACTAACTTAAGATAATCATTTCATCCAAGTAACATGAGTAATTTAACATACAGGATTACACATTGTTGAACACATAATGCAAATAAATTAATCCACAGAGAATACTTATCTTGAAATGCAAATGTCCAAACGACTAGCTACGTGAGAGCAACGTTCCACCCAACCATAGATCTCTGTCCAGCCTATATTCTTTCAGCTGAGAGATCACCCCCGAGCTGGGCTGTGTATCCACTAAGGAGGAACTAGACAGGCTCACTCACAACCATGGATTCACTCAAACGATCATGCTAAGCCAGCAAACAACTGGGTTTATCAAGCATGCAATAAGGAAATTATGAGGATTCTAAGCCCGTGAGCTCAACCACAGAGATACAGACATCTCAAGCTCAATTCAAGCAATCACATCCTCTGTTCAAACCTCCACACTTGGATTTCTCACCATTCTGGGAACAAATAACTCAATCCCGTCACTGGGTTTATGGGTTATCAAAACTGGGTTTTCCAATAGATTTCAGGGTAGCTAATGCTCCCAAAATCGCCCCAAGGTTCATACCTATGGATCCCCCATTGGATTTCACTATCAAATACCAATTATGGGCATTTATGGCTCTTCAAAACGTGGGTTCTTTCCAAGTTGCGATTTCTAGTTTTTCTCTCTGCTGGCAATTCGTTTTTGGATGGAAAATGATGCTGGTAACTTCCACAATGGAATGGGGATGAGGAAGAAGCAACTCCCATGAGGTAGAGTGGCTTGTGGTACAAGAAAATAGAGCCCACACTCTGGCATATGAATTTTTGGGTTGCCCATGCTCCATTAAAGCCATGGACTGAATTCCTCAACCACTTCCTTACAACAGAAATAAATGTCATCAAGGTAAGTCAAAAGGGTTCTCAAGGTGACATATCGCAGCCTATGGTTCAATCCCACAGCCCCCTCACCACTCCCTAGTGGATACGCATGGCCCCTTCTCATTCGTTGCCTCCATAGCCATTTTTGGTATTTTATTGCATGATGTTTATTTACATCATTTTTACAATGTTCCATGGCTAAATAGCACATGGGAAACATAATGTCTAATATTTTCCTTTAAATAAAATTCGAGCTTCCACTAGCAGGGCCTTGTCCTTGAGCTCCACGCTAGGAAAACATACATCACATGTATACAACATTTACATTAAAAGCTAACATATCCTAAGGGTCAAAATGGGGTATTACACACACTCTCTCTCTCTCTCTCTCCACCACTTCCTGAATGTCTCCCACCAACACTTTCTGTCCCTCCCTTCCTATCTCTTTATTTCGTTCTATCCCCATCTATCTCTCACTCCCTCTAAATCCATTCCTCCCCATTGTCCCACTCCCTCCCTCGCTCTATGTCTCTCCCCCCCTTGTATTCTTTATTTCTCTCTCACATCCCCCTTGACTCCATCCATTCCCCCTTGTCACTCAAGTCTCACTTTCAACTTCTAACCCTATACCTCTTCAGAACCTCTTCTACTTTTAATAGTACTCTCAAGCTTCACTTCCCTTCACCCCCTGTAGCCCATGATGTTCTCATTCCCTTCATCTCTCCCCACTCAAGCTTCCAACATCCTTCTAAGCCCTTGACCCTTTCCCACCCCTATTAAATATTAACCATATATTCCCTTGACCCTTCCCCACCCCTTCTCAAATATTAACCAAAAATTCCCTTGAGTCTTCCACACCCCCTCTCTCTCAAGTATTAAACATATATTTTATGATTTACATAACGCGAGCGCGTTTTGGCACTACATAACGCGTGCGCGTTCTTGAATTCTAAAAGCGCGGCAATATTTTTGAATTTAAACAGAACGCGCTTGTGTTTTGTAGAGCCTAAACCAAGCCGACTCACTTGCTCACATGTCAACAATAATCCTATGTGTATGCTTTGGAGTTTGCTTCAGTAATTCCAAACCTGTGCTATGTTAATGATAAACCAAAGCTAATTGGGTATTTCTTCCAGTTTCTGGAGAAGCTCGTGCTTAGCAACTTGTTACGGAATGCTACACACCGTCATTTTTGACGAAATCTTAGACACAAATAGCATTTTTTCTACAGATTCCAAATATGTAACTTTTATTTTGAAATATTAATTTTTCCTATTTTCTTTCAATTTCTTTTCTGTCCTTAGGTTGTTAAATTAGTTATGAAGACAATCATGAATGATTGTTATGTGTAAATGTTAATATAAAATTTTACTCATCATCATTATTCAAAAAAAACCACATCACTTTTTCACTTTTATAATGTAAGAATGGAACCTAATCTTTGAGGTTCACACTCACCAACTTTATGAATTCTACCATACTTATCATCGTAAAAGGAAATGAAGATACTATTAATTTTGCTCATGATATTTCGCCTTTCAAGAGTGAGTAATACCCAATGTTGACTTTTCTTGAGGTAATGTATATTGATTTTGTCAAGAGTTAATTCCCATTGACTCTTGTAGAGGGTATAATTAATACAAATCGTCTTGTAAATATTGTCGAGTCTTGACATTATTTAGCTATGAATGAAATTCTCAGGGTTCAATTTTAGGACATTATTTAGCTATGAATGAAATTCTTAGGATTCAATTTTAGGTATTAGTTTTTTATTGTGTTATAGCTTTGGATCTGAGCTTCACAATCTCAAGAAAGCTATTGGCAATGTTAGGACATTACTACCTCGTGACTTTTGTTTATAATATACTTTTAAACTTTTGCAATAGTTCCATGAACTAAACATATATTCTATTATGTTATACTTTTGAACTTTTCCATTAGTTCATTAGTTCTATATGGGCTAAACATATATTCTATTATGTTATGTTATGCTTTTAAACTTTTGCATTAATTTCATACATTTGGATTTTAAGGATTCTAATCAATTTTCAGTTCAAAATATATGATTATCTTCCTTCGAAATGTATGATTGAATAGTTTCATAAAAATGTTTGAATATTTAAGTGTAAAATATTTTAGTACTTTTTCTTTATTTTATAATCAAATTTGTAGTTCAAAATTTATGATCATCTCTTTTCAAACTGCATTGATCTTATAATTGAATGGTTGATAAAAATGTTTGAATATTTAGCTATTTTTTCTTCATTTTATATCAATTAGGTCATGGCAAAATGCAATGAGATCATGATGAATGCAGCGTTTCATAAAAATGTTTGAAATTTTTAATTTATATTTATAATTATATGATGCATACACTAATAATAATTATGTTCACCAATAAATCATAACATACAGCATCAAGAAAACATATACAATAAAATAATTAAACTTAAATAAAGATAAAATAGAATTTCGCAATGACAAGATCCAAAAGAAACTCGAAATATAAAAGGAGAGAATTACCAGCCGTGTTATTATCGAGACCATCGTGGAAAAGCAGATCCCAAAGAAAATTCCAGGCATGGCGGTTGATGGTTCAAATACCCAAAGCGTGGCAGCAGAAAAGCAGTGGCAAAAGGATTTTAACAAGGTTTTTGAGGCCGTGGTTGTTGATCCGACTATTCTCAAGGACTCGTTATAATAATTATGTCATCCATAGAGTCAGTCCATGCTTCATGTAGCTCAATAAGTCTTTCCAGAAATAACAAATCGATCTATATTTTAATATCATTATTTTCATTTCCATTTCACAAAAAAAACATGATGAATTAAGACGGCGACGTTGTTTCACCTCTGCACGCTGAAATGCATTCGTAGGTTAGGTGGGTACTTCACCCATTCGGTTCCATGAAAAGTAAGAATGTTTGCTTTGTACCCACCTCACCCTCAAACCAAAACCCTGCCCTTCCTTCAATATTGTTTTAATTAAAATAATAATTTCCCATTAGATAAATTAAAATAAGCAGTGTTGGATGATTATAAAAAACTGCCTCCTTAACGTAATTTGATGTATTGCTTCGGTGTGGTAACCATTTTTTAAAATTTTAAAATGATTTACTAATTACAAACTGAGAATGGTTTCTTATTATTTGAATCAAATGACAATCACTCCATTTGCAATCGTTTTAAGCGATTTTCATTATATTCATTTTAAAACTAGCAATTGACTTTAGTGGATAGGTATTATTGACTTCTTCCGCTTCTTTTCAATGTAAAATTATTTTTTGGAAATTAATGAATTTGTAAAAGTAAAAAAGTAAAATATAAAGCATACACGATGAGAAACATGATTCTAATTTTTTTTTTTAATACATGCAAGGTGTTCGAAGCAAATGAAAGATGAGTGAAGTATTCTATTCACAAATTTTTAGTTTTTTTAAGATATTATTATTTTTTTTAGTTTTTAATATAAAATTGAAAAAGTGCATTTATCTTTAAATTTCTTAATTCTTCTAACTATAAATAAATGTTGCAAAACAATGTGCATTGTTTCAAATATTTGGTCTCATGTTTTAACAAAATTAGAATAAGAAACTTTATATCAAGTGAACCTTTTTTTTTCAATATATTTTTTTTAATACTCTCTAGAACTATTTTAGTAGTTGAGTTGTCTTTTTTGAAATAATTTTTAAGGAGTTTGTGTTTACTAGAGAAAGATTTCAACAATTAGAAGTTGTAATCAAATCTTTATATCAAAATTGGATATCAAAAACTTATTAATCTCCCCTTTGATGGTTTACACAATTAGCATAACTCCCCTTTGATGGTTTGCACAATTAGCATAAATTATAATATCTTTAAGAAAACACATAAAAGGATATGAATCTCTAGTGAAAAATCCAAATTTGAGTGAAAGTTTATCTATTTTTCATATGTTGGAGTTTAACAATGTCCCAACAATTTGAGTGGGGTCACATAAAGCTAAATGACTAGAAAATAGTGCACTTCACTATATAGATTATAGTATTATAATCGTTAGGGTTGAGAAAAAAATGATGTCTAATAAGAGGAATAAATTAATGAGAAGAAACACGAAATGATATATAAAGAGAGGCATTGGAAGTAGACTAAGATTAGTAAAAAGAAATTTATGATAATGTGAAGAAATAATCCCCTAATCTTCTAAACTAACTTAGTATCTTATCTAGAGTCCAAAGCGAATCATTACTAAAGTTTGCAGAATCTATTCCATGTTTATATCCACTCAACCAAGACGATTGACCAATCTCCACTGTGCGTCATATTGACCATAGATAATATCTATGTTGTTTCTACACGAGCAATGATTTAGACTTAGCTTCCTTTTCTTTTGACAGAGATGTTTGTTTTTTCCAATACATAATGTGGGTATGGTAGGAGACTGGAGTGATTATACACACATTGTATGTTTGGTTTTGTGGTCTCGGGATGAAAAGTATCAATCCCTTCTTGTAACATTTATTCATGTCAAACACCTAATAAGTCTAGTAAGAGCGATCTTCCATGCCTTCTTACGGTCTGCTAAATATGTAATCCTTTACTAATTATTGATTGACTACATGCTATTTCCAGTCATGTTCCTCTGTCTATAAAATTTGTTAAGGGCTACTGAAAAAAATTGCAGATGCATGCACAAACTATGAACAAATCTGTAGGGATATGCACACAAATATTCAAAAGATTACTTTGCTCTGGTTTGCACCCCTGTTGTTTTTCATTTCATTCGGTATGTATTTTAAATATCAATCCCATTTGATAAAGGCCATGTATGGCTCTACATTCAAATACCTAACTCCTCAAAAGTAGAGAATTCTAACTACTTGTCCAACAACCAAATTGATAAATAACTAGAATCATAGAGGTAGAATTAGTAAAACTTTATTAATTAACTAGGATAATCCTTAATAAAAATCCAAATATTGATTCTAACATAGCTTTGTGCATCTCAAAATTAACCTTAATAGTGTTTTGTGCATCTCAAACTAAGCCTTGCTCGTATCTCAAACCTAGCCTACTTGACCTACAATTTTACAAAATGATAATATTTTGGTATAGCATGGTATACCGAGTTTCTTGTTAATTTTATAGTGCTTTGGTTGACACAATTAATAAATGCAGCTCCTTAATTTTCTCTTGTGTTTTTTGAGATGAGATTCAACTAAATAGCCTCACAATTAGCACTACATAATGCTTTGTTTTCAACTTCAATGAAAAACAAATCATATTAAATTTATTCTTAATGCTCCAAGCAACAACTCTTCAACTCTTATCCAAATGTGAAATCATCATATCTTGTAGTCAATTTTCTATCAATGGAAAACTAGCCGAATCAAAATTTAAGTAACTTGTCACCTCAATAATAGAATGATTAGTAAACTCAATACGAAAATCTATAATTCCTTTCATGTATCCAAGAAACCATTACATTGACTTTCATATGGCTTAGCCATGAATTAGATAAGTACACTAATTGAATATGATATGTCTTATTGTGTTGTGGTAGCAATTCCAACTAACCACCATCTATATATACAAAGTAGCAGTCACCTCCTTTGCATCATTATCAATGCTAAACTTCTAATTTTGTTCTAATGGAGAAGAGATTGATTTCATTCATGCATGTCAAACATTTCACTTGCATATTTGCTATGAGTAATCATGTTTTTTCCTTCATCCCTCCATATCGTGATGCCTAATCAATAGTGCATTTGTATAGGATCTTTCATTTCAAGAGTAGGTCATCAACATACACGAGATTAACACAACGTTTCCAAGATCATCTTCTTTATGTACAAGTTAGGATCATCCTTACTTCTTATGAGTCCTCTTTGAAAGAAGAAGTCATATTACCATAGTCTAGGAGTTTGTTTAAAATTATAAATGTTTTTTTAAACTTGCATGGTAGATGTTTTTACCCTTTCTTTACAAAACCTTGAAGTTGCTAAACATAAACTTCTTCATAATTTCCCAATGTTGTTTTAAGATCTCGATGCAAGAGCATCGGTTGTTTTGCATGCATTTTAATTCATAGGTGGATGCGTAAGCATCAAAAGAATATCCAATTCTATTTTCAAGGTGTCCACATGTCTAATTTGCCTTAGAAGCCGTGCATTTTTTGAATTGTTAAAATAAAGGAAAATTTGTTTTCAAATGGATTCATGGCTTAAGATGAAAATACTTCATGGAGAATTGAATATATGACTTTACTTAGTTTACAAAACTTGTTTTGGATCCCTAACATGTCCTCAACATGCATTTTTTTGATAATGTTATGCATGTTCTGGAAATGTAAAATAGTTGCAAATGCAATTTTGCATGAAAACTATGTGTATTTGGAGATGAATCAAGTTTAAAACATGGGTTTTGTGCACAACATGGAAATTGATCAAATATTGATGACCATTCACTAATACCATGCATGACAAAGACTTGGCATACACTTTTTGTAAGGCCTCCCAGAGTTTTTTGAATAGTGTGTAAAAAAGGGAAGATTTTAGTATTTTTGTACAATAACAAATTTGAAGACTCGAATTAAGAATTTGGAAGTTTAAAAAGGAGGGAAATGAAAAAATGCATGTTCTCCAACTTGAATCACTCAATTTGGAGTTGAAATGAACCCTAACCACGCATTTTAGTGAAGCGTGGCAGTTTTGGTTGATTTTAGACAAAAATGCACAAGTTGTTGACTTTGTAGATTGAACAAATGAAGACGAATTTCAAAATTCTAAGATATGAGTTCAAAATTC
This sequence comes from Larix kaempferi, assembly GCA_027924585.1. Lineage (NCBI taxonomy): Eukaryota > Viridiplantae > Streptophyta > Pinopsida > Pinales > Pinaceae > Larix > Larix kaempferi. The sequence continues at coordinate 6,149,458 of BSBM01000195.1, read as the reverse complement.
TGAGAAAGGGGTTTTGTTGATAGCATGAAACTTTTAGAAAACAATTTTCATTATTTTAAAATGACAATTGTATGAATTTTGTATGCATTTTTTCCATGAAGTTTTGTAGACTTTTTTAACAACGGACTTGGAATTTTGATTGATTAATGCAAATTTGACCTTTCTATGTACATGCTAAGAAAGATATAGATCATATGAAGACTACATTGGAATATTTTATGTGACTGTAGATCCTCATTCATAAATAGAGTGCATTTAATGTGGCATTTTGCCTAAAATTATGATAATATGTAATGTAGTGAAATGTCTTTGGTGAATTTATAAAAACCCTTATAATATGAAGAGTTCGATTTGAATAGTAGGGTAGTTGAAAAGCTAAAAGACAATGACCTCAAGCATAAATACAGGTTCATAAATAAAAAAGGGCCTTTGGGTTCTCATAGATTACCCTTCTTGGGTTGGGTCTATGTAGAATCTAGAGACCATCATGGTTTTGTGAATGTAATAAAATTGAGAGTTGAGTCATTTACATTGATTCATATATTGCAGAATCTTAGTTTGATGAGTTATTTGTGTATACTTTTATTGCTATGTTGCTTTTTAACTGCACTAGCCTATATGGGTTTCTGTTTATTGCTTATTAGTACTCACACTAGAGCTTTCATTTAGATTTTGTGGGCTACTATCCCTACCATAGACTCACTAAACTTGCTTTCAACACATTTCGTCGTTTCCTTTCCCCCGCTTTGGGGGTATGCTAGTTATTATTATTATTTCACTCACCAATACAAATCTGCAAACCATGAGAAGTATATATATATAATTCCACCTTCCTAGACTTTAGGTTGCACAATTCGAACAGAACTCTTGTGCTAAAGAAATCCCAGAGCCTACTTGCCCAGGCTTTAGGCTGCACAATTCAAACAGGACTCTTGTGTTGAAGAAATCTCGGAGAGTAGAGGTGTTCGATTTGTTTCAAAGTTTCCAATAGAGGAGATCAAAGGCACAATCAAATTGCCCAAAACCATCATTGCTTGGGCTACAAAATTCGTATCAGGAATCATTTCGCCCCGGGGAATGTAGATCACTTTCGGAAAATTGACTCGTCTATCAAATTTGGGATCTACACACAATTTTTGTACTGCAACGCATATGGCAATATAATTAGCTATATTGTTTTATCTAGCGACGAAGTTGAAGAAAGAGTACGGTCACAATTTTCTCAACCCCCGAGCTGAGGATTCTTAAAAGCTCTAAAATCACAATATTTGCCACACCGATCCACAAAAGGATGGACTACTACTCAAGGAAAGATCATATAGGATATGAAACTTTTCATATTGGGATAAAGCAATTTTAAAATGGCATTTTGTTACGCTTGTTTTGGTTGGTGGACGGCCTGTCCTGCATCTTCTTGCATATGGGAAATCCTTAGATCCACCTAACACTTTCCTCGCCATCTTTGGATTGTGGTCGAGGTCCCCAAGATCGTTGTAAACATCATAATAGTATATCGGGTCCATGACTTTCCTCTCTCCCCTTCCATCTCCTTGCAGTTCCACCATATCTTGCTCTCTCAATTATATGATTCTATGGTGGTGTTTTGTCTTTTGAATGGTTGTACGACATGTTGTTCAAAAGATTGAGCATTATTGAAGTGTGCCTGCATTTGTGGTAGACATCAAATGACCACGCCATACATTATTAAAAGGCTTCCAAGTGCCAATAGCAGGCAAGTTGATTTTATCGAGTCATATTTTGTAAGTATCTCATTTAAAATAGGTATTGTTTTCACATATAAAGTCTTGAAAATGAAATTCAAAACGAAGAACCATTGATTCCATGTGCTACTGATTGCTGGTTGTGGAGCCGTATAAGCGCTAACTAAAACACCCTCGACTCGTTGGAATTCGATAGAACAATTCTTGCCGAAATCGCAATTTGGAGTGCTCAAATCGCAATTTCGGCGATCTGGGTAGTTTTAAAATTGAGCATTTAGTCAATCTTGATTGCTATAATTACAAAATTGAAGAAACAACAATTTCCAAGAACAATTTTAACCAATTTTTATCCAAAATTCACCGGAAAAGTGAGGCGTTTTGGTTGTCTTTTATCCTACGCGGTATATTTCATATTACATCATACCTAAGAAACCAGATTCGTCCAAAACCTCCCGTGTGTCCCGTGGGGATCGAATCGGACACGATTCGATGTCAAATCGTGCCCGATTCGACTTTTGGTCATGTCCGAAATCGGGACACGGCCAAAAGTCAAATCAAACATGATTTGACATCGTGTCCCCGACTGTCGGATTCATGTCCTGAAAATAGGACACGATTTTCGTGCAAAAGTAAATCCGGGTTGGCTTTAAAACTGTTTTTTAACTTTCTTTTTGTCATTTGCAAGTAAGGAGAAGGTTGAGAGTGGCTTTTATGTGCAGGTGAAGGAGATTTGAAGGATATTTGAAGGTTATCCAAGGGAATCCAAGTGCATTGGGGGTGGATTTATGGAGAGGATTGCAAGCTCAACCATCAAACAAGAAAGGGAATGTCTCAATCAGCTAGGGCGGGATCTAAGGGGAAAAGGAAAGGGATAAATACACCATCTAGTGCCTCCCCTCCTATTCCTCCAAGCACAAGTGGTCTCCTCCTCCGTCAAGTGCTCTATCTGTTGCTAGTGGAGCTCATGCTATGGATCCATTTAACCATGTTTTAGCAAGACAACAGGCCCAAGAAAAAAAATACCCTTTGTGGAAGCATGTGACAAGGAAAGATGGGCCTGTGAAATCTCGGTGGGGGAGGCAATGTATCTTGGAGATGCATAGAATGAGTTCAAGAGCACATATTTCCGGGTTAAGGGCCATTTGTTGGCCCTTCCTTCTATTGGGATTTCTTCATGCAAAGCGGTGAGTGTTAACCAAAGGAGGGATATGGAAAGAGAGAATCATGTTGGCTTAGAAAAGGTGGCAGCAGCAAGCAATAAAAAAGAGGATGATCCTCTTCCATTCTTGAGGAAGTCCTCTAGCACCAAGCCTCCATTTCCACCTAGCATTCAAGGGAGTGGGGATACTTATCAAACAAGAAAGATGCAATCTACAAGTGGTCCAATGGATAGGATTTTCCAACGAGAGGCGCAAGAAGAGGTGGACCTTACCATTTCATTTTTCTTCTACCTCAACTTCATCTCGTTCAATGTTGCACGGTCACCATTGTTTATTGAGATGTGTCGAAGCATCCTGGAACGAGCTCCAAGTGGTTATGTGCCTCCTGGTTCAGAGAATCTTAGAACCACATTGTTGGTTAAAGAAAAGAAGGAGGTAGATAAAATTCTTGAGCCAATTAGAACAACATGTCCCTCATCCGGTGTGAGTATTGTTTATGATGGATGGACGGATCCAACATGCCCTCCACTCATCAATTTCATGGTATCTTCCCAAAATGGACTGGTGTTCTTGAAAGTGGTGGATGCTCTTGGGAAATACAATGATGCACAGTATGGGTGATTTATTCATCAAAACCATTGAAGAAGTAGGTGTTGATTCTTGTGTACAAATCATCACAGACAATGCACCTGTTTGCAAGGCTGTTGGCATGATTGTGGAAGCTAAATATCCACAGGTATGTTCATTTTGGACACCTTTCATTTCTAATTTTCTCATTGTTTGAATTTGGTCATTTTAATGTTAGTGTTGTAGAGTCATTGATACATGATTTTATTGCTCTTACAGGTTTTTTGGACACCTTGCATTGTCCATTCCTTGAATTTAGCGCTGAACTCCATTGCTTCAGATGTGACATGGATTGGCAACCTTATTGAGGCTGCACGCCATATCCGTAACTTTGTACAAAACCACACAAATTCCATCACCATCTACAAAGAGTACACACATCTTTCATTGTTGAAGATTGCAGATACTCGGTTTGCTTCCTCATTCATCATGCTCAAGAGGTTGAGGGAGGCCAAAACCGCTCTTGGGTCGATGGTGATTTCAGAGTTTTGGTCTTTTTGGAGAAAGACGAATCAGATTGCTTCACAAAAGGTGAAGGACACGGTGTTAGATGATGGTTGGCGAGACATGGTAGATATTAGCATTAAGATCATGGAGCCAATCATTTCTTTGTTGCGGTTTGCAGACACGGACCAACCCATCCTAGCAGATGTTTATGAGGGGTGGGATTCCATGATTGAGTCCATGAGGTCCATTGTCATGGAGAATGAGTGTCTCGAGTATGGGACATCCTCAGAGAACCTATGGACCATAATTCAACATATTCTTATCTCTAGGTGGGATAAGAATTGCACACCTTTGCATTACTTGGCCCACTCCTTGAACCCTAAGTTCTACACTCAAGAGTGGCTCACTGGTGGATCAGGGCCCTCACACAGAGTCCCTCCTCACACGGATGTAGAGATTGCACATGGGATAAACATAGCACTTAGACGGCTATTTCAGGATAGAGACCTACTTGAGGAGGTGGAGGAGGGCTTTGTATATTTTTCCACTGGCACTGTGATATTTGGAGGCTATGATGTGCTTAGAGATAGGGGGGTTAAGAAAACCTATGTTTGGTGGGAAACTCATGGGGAAACATACCCTATTCTACAGAAGTTATCCTTGAGGTTCATCTCTCAAGTTACATCATCCTCTTGTTGTGAGAACAATTGGAGCACATATGGGAACTTGTACAGTGTGAGAAGAGAAGGCTTGAGTAGTCCAGGGCAAAGACGATGGTGTATGTGCACTCCAACCTTCGTCTTATTTACAAGAAGAGGGAGGAGTGGGTGAAGGGAAGACAAATATGTGGGATGTCTTTCCTGATGATATGGGTTTGGACAACAGTACTGAGTTGGCATTAGCCAACATGGATCTCAGTGATCCAGTGCTAGAGCTGGTCACTTTTGATGATGGTGATCATATGGAGGGGTCATCCTCCCCAACACCAGATGCATATCGTCAAATGGGCAGAGGGGAGGAGGAGGAGGATCAGGTCAGTGCCGGTGATGAGTTTGTTGATTCAGGCATGGAGGAGGACTATTGACATATGGGATTCTTCCATCTTGATCCATCCCTTTTTGTATTTACTATTAGTCTATATGGAATTTGCCAGTGCCCAGTGGCATTCTGACATATATGTATACATTTTGATTTTGATGACTTAAGGAGAAATATGGTTCCGACATGCATCTATGTGTCTCATTGTGATTTGTGAATGACAAATGTGTTGTGAATCATGATTTGTGAAGGAAAAATGTGTAATCATTAATGTGTTTTGATTCTAATTTCTATTGAATATGTGTAAATGTTCTAGTTTCTAAATATTTTTGGATCTATATGTCTATATTTTTAAATTTTAATATATTTAAAAAATATATATATATATGTATATAAAACGTGTTCTTCATGTCCTGATTTTGGGGGTCACTGTGTCCGTGTTGGACACTCGTATTTCGGTGTCCTTCGTATCCCATATCCTCATGTCAGGTGACTTAGCATCATACGTACTACTTCGAAGGAAAGATATGATTGACTCTAATTTTGATTGGAATAGACTAGTGACATTTAATTACAGATAACCTTCCTCCTCTCCTTTCCATTGTGTCTTTTCTCGAGAAGCACCATGTTTACTGCCATATTTGGATTAAAACACGTCAATTGACTGAGAAATACGAATGGATTGGGCACTGTGAACACTCTGACATGACATGGATATATATTTGGATTAAAACATCAACTGAGTGAGAAATATGAATGGATTAGGCAGTGTGAACACTGTGACATTGAAATTGTTATAATTTGAAAATTACAACTTTATCATTTGGGAACATCCAAGTTAGAATTACAATTTAAAATTGCTATTCGAAAATGATTCAGGGAACATGATTCATAGGTTTTGAGTAGTTCAAATTGTTAAAATTACAATTTTAATAATAACTAGGAACATGATTCAGGTTTTGATAGGTTTCAAGTAATCTAAATTATTAAAATTACAATTTTAATAATAACTTTGAAATTTTCCTTTTCCAAATTCAATACTAATATGCTTCATAGCTTTTGAATTTATCCAAATTATTAAAATTACAACCTGAATAATAGTGTATTCAAATCAAAAGACTTTTTGTTTATCCAATTCCCTCCAAGGCAGTAAGAAATATATAGGTCCGGATAAATAATCATTAAATTTGAAAGTATACCTTGAATCCACTATAAAATAAAAATAATGATCAAGGAGATCGGGAAAAGTAAAAACTACAGTGAAGTACTATCCAATGGATTTTCGACAATAATTTTTTTTAAGATCAGGGACAACTTCGTTAATATGCCCTCGTGGAGAGGAGAGCTCTGCAAGGTGCAAGGTCCATATCGGAAACCTTAAGTATTTGTGTATTCTGCATGAATGATATTTTTTTAGGCTGTGAATAATTTGGTAAATATGTCCCAAGAAAGTCGTGTTCAAATGAATCCAACCCCGGCTCAGCATCCTCCACAAATGAATCATATGATTGTTGATAGCTCTCTCAATCATATGATTCTACCACAAATGCAGGAGCACTTCAATAATGCTCAATCTTTTGAGCAGCATGTTGTACAACCATTCAAAAAACAAAACACCACCATAGAATCATATGTTGACTCAGGTAGATAGCTCTGATCATATGATGCACCCAACATTAATCTTCCTTTTTCAATGACTTATTTGGATTGATGATGTCAAGGTATAAATGAACTATCTCGAGCAAATCATTTACAAAAAGGCATCACTTTTGCTAGTAGAATAGGGGGATATACATGAGTTGCAATTAAAACGGATTAGTTGCAAAAAGCCATCTCTTGCCCAGGATATCTGTTAGATCAAGCAGCCACAGAAAATAATAAACAGCCTAAGAAATTAAACTAAAACTAAAAAGCAAATAATGTCAAACACATAAAATGTATACAGAGATTTAAGTGGTAAAACCTATAGAGGAAACATCCACTGAGCAATGGTATCGGTTATCTTATTATTTAGAACATAAATATTACAACAACCTTTTCTCTTCTGACTCTCATCAAACTTTACCTTCTATGGGAATAGAAGAAGAAATAACATTTCTTACACAGTTACTCATAACTGACTTATTTGGTTAGACAGTTACACAATCGCCAGAAAAAACTGGTTGTCACCTGTTTCCAACAATATCAAGTGTTAAAAGATTTCAGAGCTCTTGAGAATGCATATTCTTTATCAGGAATTCTCCAGGGACCAAACCGTATAATTCAACTCCTATAGATATGATCTGTGAAAACAAATATCATGAAACAGTTAGATAAGGGATATGAAAATTGACCCCGTCAAAGAAGTGATATTCTCGAAATCCATTCCAAACTAGGGTCTTTTAAATGGATGTGGGATGCGGTATACCGATCCGGGAGTCGGATGCATAGCCACTCTAGCCACCTCAAAGGACGTGGTCCCCATGTAGGAAGCATGCCAAAGATGTATACAAGTGGAGCAAAAAGGAAGACTCCATGGCGTTTTAGCAGCATAGATAGAACCAAGCAAACAGCACCAGTGGTAGTGGCAATGTGAATGTGGATTCTCCTCCTGCACCCTGGATACGATTACTCTTACATACAAGTTTTGATGTGTCTTTCGTTGCTGCTCCGCCCATATCTCAGATTAGGCGATGCTCTTCTAGAAGAGAGGCGAGGCTCTCCACAAAAGGAGTTGTATAAGGGTTAACTAAAACTTCCCAGACTCGCCGGAATTAGGCAAAGCAATTCTTGTCAAAATCGAAATTTAGAGTGCTCATATCGCAATCCCAATTGCAGAAATTAGTATAGAATAGGCAATCCCAATTGCAGAAATTACAAAATTGCGAAAATAAAAATTTCTAGCAAAAATTTTAACCATTTTTTATCCCAAAATCGTTGGAAAAGTCGGGATTTTTGGTTGTCGTTTATCCTACACGTCCACAAAATACGATATAAAACAAAGCGAGTACAGTCCGGGATTAGATTTACAACGAAGTGAACTCACAGTCCGTGCCTGAGGCACAAGACCTCAAGAATATGAGCTGCTAAATAAATACGATATTTAAAAAAAAATTATAAAATAATAAACCATAGATCAACCTTCGCCTATTTGCAAAAATTCGATAAATTAATTCCTCGACGCGATTCTTATGTCAAAGACATAATAGAAATAATATAATAAAGTTAAAAAAACTTAATACTAGCAACAACCACATTTTTAAATGTGGTTGATATTTGTTGATCGGCGTATATCAACCATTGTTGATATACGCCGATCAACAAATATCAACCACATTTAAAAATGTGGTTGTTGCCAGTTGACAATCGACATGCGAAGAAGGAATTGTGAATTAATAATAATAATTATTTTTATAATAATTAGCATTAATAAATAATAATATTTATTAATAATAGTGTATTTTAAATGAAAATTATTTATTTATATCTAATAAATCAATTTAAATATTTATAATAAATAGATACAATTACCTATTTAAATATTAAATATTAAATAAATAAATTAAATTAAATAAGAAATAAATTAGTAAATAAGATATATGTTAATATTATATACAAATATTTATTGGCCATTACTGACCATAGTTGACCATGTTTGGAAATGTTTGACATGATTTACTATGCTTGACCATGGTTGACTATGGTTGCCCACGGTTGACCATGGGAAACCATAGTCAACCATGGGCAACCATGATCATTACTATCAACCACATGGTGATCATGTGGTTGTTAAAATATATGTTAATATTATATAAAAATATTTATTGGCCATTACTAACCATGGTTTACCTTGTTTGGAAATGTTTGACATGGATTACTATCGTTTACTATGGTTGACCATGGTTGACTATGGTTTCCCATGGTTGGAAACCATAGCCATAGCCATGGTCAACCATAGTAAACCATAGCCAACCATGGTCAACTATGGATTGACCATGGTTGGCGATTATTGTCAACCACAAGGTGACCATGTGGTTGTTAAGATATATGTTAATATTATATAAAAATATTTATTGGAAATTACTAACCATGGTTGGGCATGTTTGGAAATGTTTGACATGGTTTACTATGGTTTACCATAGTCAAGCATGGTTAACCATGGTCAAACAAAGCCAACCATGGTCGATGATAGTCAACCATCCTCAACCAAAGTCAATCATATGGTTGACCATGGTTAATAATAATATTATTATTAATTTTAACAATCATAGTTGGTTATTATTATTATTAACCAACCATGGTTGACTTTGGTTGACGATGGTTTCCTATGGTTGAGCATGGTGTTATAGCTTGAAATGACACCTCTCCGTCCGTGACGACACTTGCTTCCCTTGGTCGCATGACGACACTTCTTGAGATCAAGTTAAGTCACACAACAGGACATTTGTGGATGGAGGAGTCATTTGGGACACTAAAAATGGTTGAAATTACATCATTCTTGACCCATTTGATGTATATGACCCTTAGGAACATTTTTCCAGACCAAACCATCTCCTGAAAATGAGCAGAAAAGCCTGTTTTTGGCCATTTTTCAATATGAGCGCGACTCCACTGTTGAAATAGTAGCGTGTGTACGCGACTTTGTCTCATTTAAAGTAGCGCCCATTGCCATGTGTACGCGACTTTTTCTACTATAGAGTAGCGTACACCCCTGTTTTGGTCAAAATCTCGAAATTCGAGTAAGTTAAGTTGGTTGGGAAACCTCTTGAGTGGTTGTAACTTCTTTTCCTCTTCCTCACTGACTATATAAGGAGGGTAGAAGGGTCATGTGAGAGGACCAAGCCCAATTACAAAGTTATGCTGGAGGAATGGAGACCCTCATCCCCCTCTCTTGTGCTTCAGTTTTGGTAAACCCTAGCACAGTTGATTAGAGGCTGGAATCCTTGGAGAACGGAAGCAGGAGACCTTGAATCTAGGTTTCGTGAAGTGCCAAGCTTGAAGGAAGGTATAACTTTATGTACTTGCTTTCATTCATTAATAAAGATCAGACATTCTTCTCTTTCCAAATATGACCTATTAATGTGTTTCAGATTTGATTACAGTTTGTTTATAATCTGATGTTTTCTTCTATTATGAATATCAGTCTTATATGTGTAGTCAAATGTGTTTGAGAAAGGTATCAAGTTGTTTTGCAGGTCTGGGCATTGCGACACTGGATAAGCATTGAAGAGCAAGGGAGGCAAATCTAGGATCAACCTTCTGAATGAGGTGCCTACATCTCTAAACCCTAATCTCTTCATTTATTTGTTATACTTGCAGAATGCTTGTAAGTCTATCTTTATCACCGTAAGTTGGTAGTTTCTCCCCTGAACTATAGGTGCATTTTCCCCACAACACCATCCTCTTTGTGCCCACAAATATATTTCCTTTGTTCCATGGGCCATTCTCTTTGTGCCCACCAATATCTTTCCTCTCGCCTCTTTCCATGTTACATGTTCACAAAGAATAGAATTCTTGTTGGTGGTACCTTTGAAAATACAATACTTGTCTACCTCATTGATTTGGAAAGGGCATGTTTACCTTTTCTCTAGAGTAAGATCTAGAACTTTTTTTAATCTTACTTTCTAGAAGAATAAATTTGTTAGAAGCCACAAACTTATCCTAACTCCAAAGAAATTGCAGTGATCTTAAATCAAGTGTTGTAGTCATTACAAATTCCTTGGTGCTATAGCAACAGAGCCAATCAAGGTCTAAGGGTAGGAGTCGGTGGTGAGGCTTTACGCTGACTTGATGGAGACCCATGTTCAATTCCATGCAGAGTTGTGGTACTCCCTATAGTCTCCCTTGCCACTGGGCAATTTGTTCTTCTACTCAGACTAAGGTTGGACCTAGCTCTGAATTTACAGCATCACGAAGGGAGATCTTCATAGATGTCCTTGCATGAGTTCTCTTATTAATAAAAAAGCAATGGAGCCAATCACTATCAAATAATGGAAAATTTCTAGTAATACTTGCCCATTAATTTGATTCTACAAATAAGTTCAGTTTGCTAACTAAAAATTCACTCATTCCTTGACATGGATTTCATTTTTAATTTTTTTAACCAGAGTCATGTGTTATTGCCCTTGATATAAGTCACAATCTTAAAATTTGCATTGAACTAACTACTACTACGCTCTTGCTCCACTCTCTCGATTCAAAACTGATTCATTCCCATTCTCCAATATCATCACTGTATATAGGAGGGACTAGCGACTTTGTGGTTAATACCCCGATTGATTTTTATTGTTTCGGGATTTTTAAAATATTTTAAAAATTGATTTTTATTGTTTTTAAGATTTTTAAAATAATTTATAAATCAAGATCATTACTAAAAATAAAACAATGCACATTTTTTTCATAAAAATGAAGGGTTTTTGTGAACTAAGCGGGCTTTCTTCGAGAAGTAGAGCAAGAACCTTGACCAACATCTTCTGCATTTTCACATTACACATTTTTCACCCAAATTCGTGCTTTGAATGGTTTATTGCTTTGGTTTTTAGGGTTTGGTTGCTATACAAACGCTTTGTGAAAATTTACAACAATATAAATTTATTTTTACCTATCTATTTTTACGATATAAATGCAACTTTTCTATTAACTTTTGTAGCTCAGAGGTACTTCTGCATCAGTCATTCCTGACATGCAGAAGAGAGGAGCAAATGTCTCACTTGAATGACTTTATAAAGTGATTTTATAAAGTCAAGTTGGGGTCTTTTATTATTTTATGGGTAAAGTGAAAGTGACTTTATAATGTTTGAGTGACTTAAGTGATATAAGTCATCTCAATGAGGGAATAACTCATGTACGTTAATCTTGTGGGATAAGAGTGAATCTCAGCCATTGAGATCTAGGGTTAGGGTAGTTACCTTAAATGAGTTGATAAAAGCATCTTGAGGGAGACAAAGAGGCACACATTCCAAGAGAGAAGAGCTGAAAATAGAAGGAGAAGAAGCAGAAAAAAGGGGCACAAATCCCAATAGAAAGAGAGGGCACACATCCCAAGGAATTGCAGCAATTAATGAGTGGGTATCTATAGTAGTAGAGAGGGTCATATAATAAGTTATGCATAGAAATCGAGGTTGGGTTGTGCATAGATTTCTAGGTGTTGTTTTTGTTGGGTACAAGTTTGTACAGGAAGGTACTATAGCTATGAACAGTTTTCAAGGAGTTTTTTGCTACCAGGAAGGCCATATTGATTTGGTCATACAACAAAAATGTGGGAACATATTTTGAAGTAGAAGTATGGATCTATTTGTGTGGTCTTGGGCACAATTTTTGAGGTGGACTGTAGGCACAGTTTACAAGATAAGTACTGTGCATTCATTGTTGTAAACTTGGTTTTTTTTATTGAGCTCATTAATAAAGAATTTCTCTTGGACTAGTTTTCCCTTCGGAGTTTTTCTAAGGGCTTGGCCCAAATATCTTGTGTCAAATGTGATCAAATTGTCTGCAATTAATTTTATATTTTTGCTACTTTATTTTCCAGATCTTACTCATTTTGTATTTCTGCTCATAAAGTATAGTTTATTTCCAAAGTCTTTATTGGAGGTTGAAATTAGTGTGTTGGATAAGTGTTTGATAGAATTCCTAGCTGATTTCTAGGTGAAATTTTAACATGGTATTAGAGCTAGAGCTATGAGGTTCAGTGGACAGTAGTGGTACAACTATTGAGCAAGTGTTTTGTTGGTTGGTGCACCTTGGTACATATTTTGGCTCTTGGGTTGCAAGTGATTTGTGGGGGATTTTCCTTGGAAGAAGAAGGGGAAAAACATAACTTTGTCAGTTGGAAAAGGATGAATTCTAGTATCAGGTATGAGGATAGGTTGGAGGGGATCCAACTACCTATAGTGGAAGGCCACGATTGAAACTGTTCTTAGGGAGAACAAGTTGTGGTAGTTTGTCAGTACCGCAGTGGTAGTGCCTTTGAAAAATCCCATTGCTTTAGACCTCCATCAGGTGAACAAAGAAAGGACAGATAGAATACTCTTGGATGGAATGAAGGACCACCTGATTCCACATTTGGTCGAGAAGCATACATCCAAGGAAATGTGGGATGCATTGAAAATCTTGTTAGAGAACTAGCATAGGTCTTATGCACAAGATCCAGTGTAGGTGGCAGAGAGGCCTTTTGCTTTAAAGGGAGAGACTACAATAGAGGATGGAACGATGAGTTTGGGGACAAATTCGGGTGGAGGTTCCATAAGTGCCTCTGATGCAGGTCCTCCCTTAAGAGCCTGCCTCTCCGAGGATAGCTTAGTGTATTGAGGTCACGAATACACTCTTCCCAGGTATAGCTTGCTCCTCGTAAGGATCTTCCTATACTTCCTTTTTCTCAAGTACACACATGTAAACCCTATATTCATCCATAGGCTCCACCCCTCTCTACGCAACCTGTTGCTTTGTCTCTTACTAGCAGTAACAACAGTCTACATCTGAATGCACCCACAGTTGCATGGCTTAGATATGATGCAACTAGTTTGACTTAAGGGTTTCCTTGCTCATCAAGTGATCGTGTCCATTCCTACAAAAATTCTTTGCTTGGATTCGATCTACAGACCTCTTTCCATAAGAAATTGATGCTTATTATGCAAAAGATCAACATATCATCATATCTAGATGAGGCTGCATTTACTGACCAAGAAACACATTAACTGGAAAATGGATAAAATGGCCTACACTCAGCCTTGAATTTGCAATGGTTTCTTTCCAATTGTGTGTGGGTGCTTGGATGTTCCAAATTCATGTCCAGTCGTCCTTCTTTTATAACCTGGATCATTTTCCAACACTCTGAAAATGTGATCTCTCCTTCCAACAGACGCACAGATGGGCGGGCTTATTGCTGGTGCATTCTGGCAACAAATATCAGATTGCATAATAGAGTTAGGTTATGTATACACAATCTATGTTAATCAACGGATTGATTCATTCCAGCGCTGCCATCAAATTGTAGCTAGACAGATTCTCGATTGCCCAAGATATGTCTCGGTTTCTCTAACAATTAAGCAGCCCAAAGATTCTCCTCAATTTTGAAATCGATTTTCTTCACTATCTTCTAGAATTTTACACAGAGTCTCCAACTAGATCTCTTCGACCTTCCTACTTTTATAGGAATTCTCCTTCGTTCTTCAACCTAGAAACTATCTTTGTTTTCCCCGTCGACGCTCTGTTCTCCCTTCCCACTATAGTTTATTCTCTATCATGTTCTTTGCACAATTGTTTACACGAGGCTTATCTTGGCTTCTACTCTTCAGGAAAATCTCCTATCTCCTCTACAATCCTTGAACTTCCCCTTAGTCATGTCGACTATATACTTCTACCCGTGTGCAGGGTAAATGGATACCAAACTTATGGCTTGTTGCCTGAACGCAATCCTGGAACAGGCTTATAAATTTTCTTCCCCATCTCATTGCGAACTAGAATCTCCCACTGTGATTTTACCCAGTTCTCGAGCTGTAATCTTCCAAGAAGATTCTACACAACTTCGTCTACTACCAGGATTACATACATATACAATGCCCATGAATCTTTATTCACCATTAAATTCAAATACATAAGGACACAGAGTCACATTTAGTAATGGTGAATCTGTCCTTTCTCATTAATGAAAGAAAACTGTACATACATTTCTATGATGATCTATCCTATCACTGGCCATCTCTTCCTCACTCTGCCCGTAGGATTACAAAATCACTCTCCACTCCACAAGCTTGAGCCTAAAGCTCATTAACAGGACTCCCCCAATCATGTTGTTGGTCCCTTAGTTTATGCAACTGTTTCTCCTCCTAGAAACTTCAACCCTAACCCTACTTATGACTCACATAACCGAGTCCTATTTACAAGCAACTCTACTTAATTACCCTCTCGAGTCACCCCAATGATTCAGGGATTTGTTTCATGACTCAACTTACATTGACACCTATCAGATTGAATCCCCTATGCCTACGCTTGTTATCCATAAATAAATTAAACACTTTACAAAAGATTTACAATGCTTTTACAATAAACCCCTCCTTGGGATAATGTAAAGACCTTAGGGTTTGATCAAGATTTAGAACTTTGGCTTGAGAGCTAATGCTCCTGCATCAACCTCCCTCGCTAAGAGGGAGTGTTAGCTTTTTGTAGCTCAGAGGTACTTCTGCATCGGTCATGCCTAACATGCAGAAGGGACGAGAAAATGTCTCACTGAAGTAATTTTATAAAGTCAAGTTGAGGTCTTTTATTATTTTATGAATAAAGTGAAAGTGACTTTATAATGTTTAAGTGACTGAATTGATTTAAGTCATCTCAATGAGGGAATAATTCATGTCTGTTGATATTGTGGGATAAGAGTGAATATCATCCATTTAGATCGAGGGTTAGGGTAGTTACCCTAAATGATTCAATAAAATAAGCTTGAGGGAGACAAAGAGGCACACATTCTAAGAGAGAAGAGTTGAAAGGAGAAGGAGAATAAGCATTAAAAAAGGGGGCACAAATCCCAAGAGAAAGGGAGCGCACATATCCCAAGGAATTGCAGCAATTAATGAGCAGATCTATACATTAGTTGAGAGGGCCGTACAATACAGATTTGGAGAGGGTTGTACAATAGTTTATGCAAATAAATCAAGGCTGGGTTATGCACATATTTAGAGGTGTTGTTTTTGTTGGGTGCAAGCCTGTACAGTCCATACAGGAAGGTATTGTATCTGTGCATAGTTTTCAAGGAGTGTTTTGCTGCTAGGAAGGTTGTATTGCTTTGGCCGTACAAGATAAATATGGCACAGATATCGAGGCATAAGTCTAGGTCTATTTTTGTGTTCTTTGGAACATTTTTCAAGGTGGACTGTAGGCACAGTTTACAAGATTCGTATTGTGCATTTATTTTTGTAAACTCGGTTTTTTTTCAATGAGCTCATTAATAAATAATTTCTCTTGGACTGGTTTTCCCTTCGGGATTTTTCCAAGGGCTTGGTCCAAATATCTTGTGTCAAATGTGATGATATTGTTTGTTGTTCATTTTTTATTTCCGTTGCTATATCTTCCATATCTTACTAATTTTGTATTTCTTCTCATAAAGTATAATTTATTGTTGAAGTCTTTATTGGAGGTTGAAATCAGTGTGTTGGATAAGTGTTTGATGAAAGTACTAACTGAGTTCTAGGTGAAATTTCAACATTCTCAACACTTTAGGTCAACTCCTAGTACCAAGGGGGAGTCCATAATATTGGTTAATGATATATGTAATCACTCCAACAACACACAAATACCCCTCACAAGCAACCTCTTAGCTAAGAGCAATGCCTTATGGAGTCAAAACAATGAAGCATAAATATGACACCTCAAGAGGGTAGGAGTAGAACACTTTGTAATCGATTTCAAGATAGATAACTACCACATCTTAATACTGATATAAAATTGCTGCAGTCAATAACACTTTATAAAATAGAGGAAAACCAGCTGAAACTTTACCAATTTACCATACAATATGTCCCTTGAACAATAGGGTAAGGATCATACCTTAGGAGGGTAATAGGAACACTTAAATCTGATCTGAAAATGACTAGGCAAATCTATTTGATTCCCTAACCAGCCTTTAAACAAAATGTGGACCCACTTAAATTCTTTTGATAGGTGTTCAAACCCCCGAGGGTCAAACCTAGGCCTTTTCCTTGCTTTTTAGGCCTTCAAAGCTTATTTATTTGACTAATGTACCTATTGTACCTATTATACTAGATCTGAAAAATACCATAGATAACACAAAACATGATATAATTCTCACTCTAACCATAGGAAATGGATGCTCTTGAGGATCCATCAAGAAACCTACTAGGGCACACTTTTCCAGTGGAACACAATTCCAAAATTCGCTATATTTTTTAGATATGAATTTTTTATATTTTAGGGTTTTTCCAAACATTATATTTTTTTGTATTTTTGTAATATACACAACATAAATTTGACAAAAAAAGGTTAAAGAAGAGAATGAGTTAGACCTTAGGGGAATAAGAGAGTAACGTTAATGTCCCTTCTTAATTTTGCTATTCAAGATTTACCAATTAGGCCAAAGTAACCCTCGATAGGTTAAAGTAGCCTTAGCCTAATTAGGGAAAACAATGAATTCCAAGGCTTTACTATGGAGAGCTCCTTCAAGAGGAAAGCCTCCTCAAAAAAGATTGACAAGATACAAGAAAAACCCTAACTTTGCCTTGCTTTAGGTGCACAAGAGCAACTCCAAACAAGAAAATTAAAAGATATTAGAACATCCACCAAGAAAAGAGCAAGAGAAAGGTATTAGGTCTTCCCTTAGCCTTGAGTTATAGCAACCATTTAATGGATGAAACTTGAGAGATAGTAAAACCCTATAAATTTCATCATCCAACCTTCATTGTAAGAAAATTATGCCAAAGAGGGAGGTGTGCATGCCTTTGAAGCTCCAATAGACTAAGAGAAGAAGTAAAAATATCACATTTGAACCCTTGTCTTGTTACAAAATGAGAGTAGGAGCAATATTTTTATATGAGGCATCCTAGTAATTTTTAGTATTAGAGACTATGTTACTAAAATATAAAATAACTTAAAACTAGGGTTTGTCACCCAAAAGCTAGCAACTGAACCACAGATGACATAAAATAGTAATAAAATGATGCAAATGGCTCCAACCAAGTGAGATGTTGATCTAAAGGAGGATGCCATGCCCCAACTAACCTCGACGATGTAAAATTTCTCTCGCATCATCTTTTTTAGCAAGGTAAGGCTTATTTCAAAGGATGACATCACTTTATGAATGTGGGACAGCCCGATAAAAACAATAAAGTAACTTAAACATAAAAACCTAAAATAAACTAAAGTCATAAAGTGACTTTGTTAAATCCTAAGTATAATATCTAATTGACCATTACATAAAGTAATCTTTTACTTCAACACCCTCCCTTAATGATCAATCTATTGGCTACACCAAATTTCTCTCGAAGTTTTACATGTTTTTAGGACCCAATGACTTAGTGAAAATTTCTACAGTTTGGTCCTCTGTGGGAGAATACTGCAGCTCAATAGTTCCATCTTCTACAAGATGTCAGATGAAGTGGCAATGTATCTCAACATGCTTGGTGTGCTTGGTTCATTCATGGACGATTGGATTCTTGGCTAGTTTTAGCACCCCCTGATTGTCATAGAGTAGGGGTGTCAGCTCTGTCTATTGCATCTTCATATATGAAATCATTCTCCTGATCCAAACTGCCTCACATGCTCCTTTCACTACTCCTTGATATTTTGCTTATGTCAATGAAAGTGCTACTGTGTGTTGTTGTTTGTTGATCCATGTGATTGCACCTGTGTTAAGGCTGAATACACCTCTAGAGGTTGAATTTTTGTCATCCACGCAACTTTCCCAATCTGAATCTGTATGATGCAGGGACATCGGGACCTAGGCGAAACAATCGAAGTTGATCAATAGAAGAGGGTCGAACAGGGGGATTGTTGTCGACCACTGGTGCGAGGGAGACTGGCAGTCGAATCCATGTAGTCGAGCTGGAAGCTGTCGAAGTAGGGTCGACAGGAGCAGAAGTCGAAGGAGTCGAACATCAATACCGACGAAAGCGACAAAGGCCAAGCGAGGGGGATGGCATAGACTAGTGGCCGTAGAGACTAAGTGAACCTGACAAGTTAAGTCGAGGACTGACAAAGTAAATAATGGTCGACATGTCAAAGAGGACAGTGATAAGACCGAATACTGTAGCAAAGTCAGAGAGTTACAGGATTCAAGGCATACCTACATCTGTTGTCGCTTGTTGAGGAAGTTAATGGCAGTTAATAAGGTGGTTGAGACCAGGTCAGGTGTCGCCACAGGAAGAGGTTGTGAAGGACGTTCAGGGGGCGCTGACAACTGCAGGATCTGTCGGATCAAAATTCAAGCAATGGACAAGGAAGGACATCTTGGGGAAGCCAGTCAGAGTGGACCTCGAGAACAGTAGCAGAGCAGAGTAGAAGACTAATACGGAGGCACAGAGGAAGGGATAAATCAATCATTCTTTCATTCAACAAAGGATCAGAAGAAGGAGAGGATCCCACACAGGGAGAAACACACTGAGTAAAACATAGATTTTCTTATGTATATTGTAACAGGCTAAGGCTGACTTTTTTATTGCTTTGTATGTAACATTGTAATAATTTCAAGTAATATAAGCCAAATTCTTGGCATTCCAGTTCACGTCTAGTATATGTGAGCATTTGTGTGATTGAATGTGTGTTATAGTTAAGCAAGAGGGTCCGACCGACCCGGCCCTTGCATCAGGTGGTATCAAAGCAGCAAAATCCTGTGAACAAGAAGAGCCTGCAAGTGCGTGAAGAGCTCCAGCTGCGGTTCGGTAGAGTTGTGCGCGAGTGGTGAAACTCCGGTTGCGATTGGACAAGAGGAGATTTCAGCTGTGGTTGAAATAATGGCACAAAGAGGTGTAAATGTATGAGGAGTAGGACAAAAAGCGCGAGGCGCAGGAGTTACAATTGATCGTGAAATGTTCGACAAGTACATGTGAACAATGAGAAGTTTGACCAATGAGGTCGCAGCAATCAAAGAAAGCCAGAGACGTGGATGCATTCCTGATGCACTTGAACATAGTGATGAAGAATTCAAGGAAGTGGAAGCTCGGGAAGCAGTGGAAGAAGAACCAGAAGATAGACTGATCAAGCTACTGACAGAGATGAGGGGTAAGAAAAATATGGATGTACGTACCTACTCAAGAAGTATGGATCCAAAAGACTTGATAAAATGGTTTAGAGAGATAGAGAAATACTTCGACATAGAGCAGATAGAGGATCCTAAAATGGTTAAAACGACATGTCTGAGGTTGAAGGGTCATGCCTCATTATGGTGGGACAATGTACAGGCTGACAGAGTCAATAAAGGAAAGGAGAAAATCAATTCTTGGGACATAATGGTTTCCAAGTTGAAAGGGAAGTTCCTGCCTAGAGACTATGATTTCCTTGTTTAGGAAGTTACAAAACTTTCGACAGAAAGAGATGACCGTAAAGGAATACACGGAAGAGTTCTACAGAATATCGATCAGATCCGGTAAAACGGATGAAGGCGAAGAAGCAATCACCATATATGTGAATGACTTGAAATATGTTATATAGGATGAGTTGAGCCTATCGAGGTTCTAAGCAGTTGGTGAAGCCTACCAGTAAGCTCTGAAGGCAGAAGAAAATTTGTCGAGAAGAACCGCATCGACCAAAGGAAGGATGATTGGTCGAGGTGTGAAGACTGTTTCTGCAAAGGGACAAAATGGTTGAACCAGGAGAGAATCCGCCGAATACGATCGACATGCAAAAGGGACAACGACCAGAGATAAAGTGCAAGGAAATTGGTGGGAAGGTCAAGAGACCCGCAGTCAGGTTGCGTTTGGTTGAAATGGTCCAGTAGAAAAGAAAGGAGCTGACAGACCAACTATAGTATGGTATAAGTGTCGCGGAGTGGGACACAAAGCTTATGAATTCCTAGATAATCTACATGTGGCGGAGGATTCGAAACCCAAACGTCGATAAGATGACCAGGGCGACGAGAAGATGGATTCGACATCCGACAATGGTGAAGATGGTAGAAGAAAAGTTTGAAACATGACGGCCAGGAGAACGTTGGTCCAGCACAACCAGCGCGAAGAGAAGGAGCCGAAAGGCCATCTTTCGGACCAAAGTGTTGACTACCAACAGATACTGCAAGGCCATTTTCGATGGTGGCAGTATAGAGAATTTAGTGTCGACAGAGGTCATCGATAAGTTGGGTTTGAGATGTCAACAACACTCAAATCCATACAATATATCCTGGTTACAGAAAGGACATCATGTGAAGGTAACCAGACAGTGCATGATCAATTTTAAAGTTGGGAAACTTCAAGACAGTGTACTGTGCGACGTAATCCCAATGGACGCTTGTCATATGTTGTTAGGGAGGCCATGGAAATATGATCAGAAGATGATCTATGATGGTCGATCCAACATAGTCACAATGTGGAAAAGTGGCACATGAAGGATGCTAAAGCCAAAGCAAGAGGATCACATTGACTGCATGTAGGGAGAAAGAAGCTATTGGGAGAAGCGAGTGTTGATGTGCTCAGTGAAGGAATTCCTAGTAGAGGAAGAGAAACAGTCAGTATGTTTCATCTTCATTCCGAAAGGACCATGTGTCGAAAGGTCGGCGACGGAGAGAGTTCCGGTCGAAGTCGACGAAATGCTCAACGAGTTTAAGAGCATAATGGTCGATGAGGCACCGACGGTATTACCACAGACGAGAAGCATATCCCGTCAGATCAACTTGATTCCAAGATCGAGTTTTCCAAACAAGGGACCACATAGAATGACTCCGACGTAGGGTCAGGAACTCAATCGACAAGTCCAGGAGTTTTTGTACAAATGATTGATCAGAGAAATTCTGAGCCCGTGTGCGGTACCAACTATACTAGAATCGAAGAAGGGTGGAGAATGGAGGATGTGTACAGACTCTAGAGCTATCAATAAGATCATGATCAAGTACAACTTTCCATTTCCAAGGATGGATGACTCAATGGATTGCTTGAGTGGAGGAAGATACTTCACCAAGATCAACCTAAAGAGTGGGTATCACCAGATCAGGGTCAAAAAAGGCGATGGATGGAAGACAACCTTCAAGACAAAGGAAGGACTGTATGAGTGGTTAGTCATTCCCTTTGGATTGACTAATGCACCTAGTACGTTCATGCGATTGATGAACGAAGTACTGAATCCATTCTCGGGAAAGTTCGTCATAGTATACCTCGATGACATCTTGATATTCAGTCGAACCAAAGCCAAAAATTTGGAGCACATTCGACAAGTGTTGCAGGAGCTGTAGGAAGAGAAGCTGATGGTGAACCTGCAGAAGTGCTTCTTCATGAAGGAAGAACTGGTGTACTTGGGATTCATAATATCGGGTAAAGGGTTAGTGATGGACCCAAAAAAGGTGAAGGCTATATTGGAGTGGCCAGAATCGACAAGCACGACATGAGTGCGGAGTTTTCATGGATTTGCTAGTTTCTTCCGGAAGTCCATCATAGGATCCAGTAGAATATGTGCACCGTTGACAGAATGCATGAAGAAAGGGGAGTTCAAGTGGACGGAAGTTTCCCAAAATGCCTTCGATAAGTTGAAGCAGAAGGTGACAGAGAGCCCAGTGTCAGCTCTCCCAGATTTTGATAAAGTTTTCCAAGTCGATTGCGATGCGAGTGGAATGGCAATTGGCGCAGTGTTGAGCCAGGAGGGCCGACCAATTGCATTCTTTAGCGAAAAGTTGGATGAGGCGAAGCAGAAATATTCGGTCTACGAACAAGAGTTCTATGTTATTGTCCAAGCGTTAAAGAAGTGGACTCATTATTTGATGCTCAAGGAATTTGTGTTATACACAAACCACCAAGCGATGAGGTACTTGAATACTCAGTCGAAGTTGAATCATCGACACATGAAGTGGGTTGAATTTTTGCAGGGATATACCTTCATGTTGCGACATAATTCCTGCAAGTCGAACAAGGTTGTCAATGCATTGAGTAGAATAGTTGCATTTCTTAACATGACAACAGTTCAGTCGACGGGAATAGAGTTGGTGAAGACAGAGTATGAGACCGATGAGGATTTTGTAAAAGCATGGAAGGCTAGTCACGAACCATGGAGTGTTGACAGAAATCCATACTTGCATTATTTTATCCAAGAAGGATACCTATTCAAGGAAAAACAATTATGTATTCCCAGGGGATCCTTAAGAGAGAACCTAATCTAAAAATTGCATAGTGGCGGATTAGCAGGGCATTTTGGTATCAACAAGACTAAGGCATTGGTCGAAGAAAAGTATTATTAGCCAGGGATGAGGAAAGATGTCGGTAGGTGGGTATGACAGTGTCAAATTTTCCAGTTGGCGAAGGGGCGAAGTCAAAATTCTAGGCTATATGCACCATTTCCAATGCCAAATACCCCATTGGAGCACCTGAGCATGGATTTTGTGCTAGGATTGTCAAAGACACAACAAGATAATGACTCAATCTTTGTGATAGTTGATAGATTCTCGAAAATGACACAATTTATTCTATGTCGGAAGACAAGTGACACCACAATCATTGTTGTACTATTCTTCAAGGAGATAGCCAGATTGCATGGGTTGCCGAAGAGTATAACATCGGACAGGGATACCAAGTTTATGGGTCATTTTTGAAGAACCATGTGTTAACACCCAAAAAGCGTTCACTACCTCATCTCCCTCATTACATGACTCATTTGTCCATATTTCCTACCATATTTGCCTCCAAAACCTTAAAAACCCATTAAAAAGCCTCCAAAAGGCCAAAAACCCCCTTTTTTCCCCCAAAGTGATGTAAATTCCTCCAAAAATAGCAAAAACCCTCTAAAAAGGGAATAAAAAATACAAAAAAGAGGAAAAAGAAGGAAAAAAGGAAGCAAAAACCCTATACAGCTGACCTACACCATATGGTGCCCAAAACCGTGGGTCAGCACTCCACCACTAAAAACCTATAAATAGGTGATTGAGGCTCCCCATTTTTCATCCACAATCATCCCTATCCTTACGCTGCTGAAAATTCCCTTGAAACCCTAGCTCTCCACTTGAAGCTAATTCTTGAGAACCCTTTCGGCCCCATTTCCAAAACATCTTTGGAAGAAGGAGAAGGAACAACAGTGGAGCTTGAAAGCAACCCTCTTGGACTGCTGCAAAGGCTCCACCAACCTCTACATCTGAGGTAATTTTTAATACAAAAAGAGAGATCTTCACCATATTTTTCATGTTTTGTTATTTATGTTCATCCTCATGCTAGGTTAAATTTCATACTGTTTTACTGCTTTTATTTACTGTTTATTGAACTACTACTAAGGAGGCCCTTCTCCTTAGTATGTGCTCATTCGCACAAGCTATGGTGAAAACCCTAGCTACAGTTTTGGCGACTCCCCTAGTGTTCCTTTGAATTTCTGGTTATAGTTTTAAACGTTATTAATTTTCTGCAATATTTTTCTGTTTTTTCCTTTCAGCTGTCGTAAACCGCATCTTTTGTCCCTGCAGTTGCGATTTGATCGCGTCTTTCAGACTGTTACTTGCAATCTGACCACGGCTCTCAGACTGTTTCCCGTGATCTACCGGCGGTTTTCAGTCTGTTACCTGTAATCTGACCACGGCTCTCAGCCTATTTCGCGCGGTCCGACCGTGGCTGTTCACCCCCTTTTCCTGTGGTCCGCCTGCGGCTTTCAGCCATTTTCCTGCTATCCGTCTGTGACTTTCGGCCTTTTTCCCGCGGTCCGCCTGCAGCTTTCAACCATTTTCCTGCTATCTGCCTGTGACTTTCGGCCTTTTTCCTGCGGTCCGCCTGCGGCTTTCAGCCATTTTCTTGCTATCCGCCTATGACTTTTGGCCTTTTTCCCGCGGTCCGCCTGCGTCTTTCAGCCATATTCCCGCAATATGCCCGCGACTGTTGACTTGTTTCCCGCGGTCCGACCGCGCAGATTTGCCACAGACCCACTGTCTGTTTTCTGCACTTTTTTCCTGTTTGAACCCAGTACTTTGCTGCAATATTTTCTACACCTGCACAACCATTTGTCCTATCTGTAGCCTTACTTCCCTACAACATTTTTTCTGCAGTATTATTTCTGTTCCATTTACAGAATTTTTTAAATTTCAGCATTTTAATTGAAAAGAGAAAATTTTGCATTTCAAAGTTTAATTTCTGCATTGTTATTTTTAGTTAGAAATTTGCCCACCCCGTGGCACTTTTACTTGGGTTCATCATCTCACACTCACACACTCTGTCACCTAATTCAAGTGAGCCCTAAAATACTACTTAACACAACCAACATTCTAACCCCACTTGGGGAACACATAAGAATCTTGTAGTTAGGTAGGATTGGGGGGATAGGCATCCAAATAACAACCCTCGGTTGCTTACACTTGAGACATAGTTGTTGTCCATTAGGAAACCAAAATCCCCTAGTACTTTTTGGCATGGTCACAACTAGTTTATCAGAGGGCCTCTCCCCTAGGAGGGTTGGAGTAGCCAGACTGGTTCCAGAGGCCTGAGTGGAATACCGCACTCCATTCAGTAACCAAATGATACCTTTCGTAGTTCTCGGTGTATCACCTGTATGGGGATATAGCAGCGATAGAACAAAACTGCAAATTCAGCTTTTCTGGACGTGTTATGAACGGGGTATCTTAGTTGCCATTCTTCTAGGATCGACTACCCGGTGTCCCTCCCGGTAAGGGGATATCTTTAGCCACTTGGCTCTACTATCCATATTATCTAACTTGGATTTCATCACCTTGCAGAGGATATGTCTGGTTGAGTCAGAATACTATTTAGCTAGGTGTTTGCATGCTCCCTTACCTCCTTTTGGTCTAGCAATTCCACTATTTTTATTTTCTAGGAAACCTGCTACTTGTTGGTATTCTGACCATTTATGTTGATACTCCACTTATTGTAGCACAACTATTACAGTAAGTGTTTTGAGTTGGTTGTTGGCCTGAGTGCCATATTTTTTTCGCTCTCCTTCTGCACACTCGGTTGCATTAGGGTTTTTGAGCTGTTTTTCACTCAACACAACCCCCAGATACTTGACACCATCTATCACCATTGAGTCCCCGAGATATTCTCGGTGCCTCCGGGGCGAGCTTCCGCAGCACGGTTCACTTGACATCACCCGTCATAGACGTAGATCTTCATCACTTGATACCACTCATCATAGATCTCGAGCTTTGTCACTTGACTCCACTCGTCAACGGCATAGAACTCCGTCACCCGATCTAAATGCTCCTTATTTTACCTCTGATTCTGAGGCAGAGTCTGAGAACCCCACTTACACTGCACCAACCAGCCCCATGGCTGGCATAACTTCCAACCCTTTCTTTGTAGGGACCACTGGTGGAGCATCCACCACCACACCAGCTACCACACCCGCTTTGGGTATGCCCTCGATGGGGCCCACATCTACCATTCCGATCACTATACCCATTCCAGTAGCTAGCATACCCATCCCAACTCCATCAGTGACTCACACTACCCTTGGCGGTGCAGGACCATCCCATCCCACTTTCATTCCTCCACCTGGGGGCAACATCCCAAACCTAGTGCCTCCACTCGGGGGCATTGACCCCAACATGGTCACAACCACTAGTATGTCACATCCTTCTACTAGTTTGCCATTCATGGCTAGTCTCAACCTTCCTGACCTGGCTAGACTGACTAACGATCCCATCAGACATGACCCTGCGTGGCCTCACATGCCCACCAAGCTACCCTCCGACATCCCTAAGTTTGAGGGCAAGGCAGGTGAGGACCCCTAGAACCATATTATGTCCTTCCATCTATGGTGTTCCTCCAACTCCATAGTGGATGACTCTGTCCACCTCCATCTGTTACAGCGCACCCTCACTAGCTCTGCAGCTAAGTGGTACATCGAGCATCCCCATGGGACCAATGCCACCTTTACTTCCCTTGCCTCGACTTTCCTGCAGTTCTTTCAGTTACCTGTCTGCTATGACGCGCGAGTTGAGATCCTACTATCTTGCAGACAAAACACGGCTACCCACATCACTGACCACATTCATGAGTGGCGTCGACGCCACAGCCTCTCCAAGATCAAGTTATACGACCGTATCTTCTTAGATTGGTTTCTAAAATCTCTCCTTCCTGTCATTGCCAAGGATGTGGCATCTGAGCGACCCCAGTACGAAGAAGAGGCCATCCTCAAAGCCTAGCAATTTGACCTTATTTATGCCCAGTTTGGTTACCTATATTCCATCATCCCTGACGACCCCCGTGGCGATTTCTCCCGACATGATGTGCCGGGGGAATCCCATGCCGCAGATGGCATCATTGGCCGTATAGCCTCACATAACCAACCCTTTTCCATAGCACGCCCTAGCCATGGCCCCGACCTTTCGCGGGCTACATCTCAGTCCGGAGCAACCAATTCGTATGCTCCCATGGCACATCACCACCATTCCCACAGACCCTCATGTCCACCTCAGTGCTTTGGGTCATGCATTCCCCGCTTACGCCCCCCCCCCCCCCCCCCGGTCACACCTCAGCCATATTACCACCCACAGGCTGCACCAACTCCTGTATCCTCTCAAGCCCAACCTGCTTATTACCCACCACAAGCACCCCCTGCGGCAAACCCAGAATCCGTTCCACATACATACCAGCAACCCCCACAAGGTTCAGCACCTATGCCGCCTCCACCTACTTATTATCCACTGCAGCCTGCTCCCGCACCTGCACAACCCCAGAACCCCCCTGTTTCCCAAGGGCAAGTGTATACCCAACAGAATCCACAGCAGAACCAAAACAACCAACACCAACAGGGCCAACAAAACCGTGGCAAATGTCGTAACCGTGGGAACAACCCCCCTCTAGAACAAGGCAGTCAAACTCCCAATCCCCCAAACAACAATAACGCGGCACCTGCCAACCAAAACCCTGACTGGCCGCCCAAACAAGCCAAAAATCCTAATTTGCGAACAAACCATCCTTGTTCTATTTGCGGGGTCTATGGCCACTACACACATGCTTGCCCACATTTGGAGCGAGCTCGGCAACTCTGGACCGATGATGCACACCGCTAAGGGCATGCAGCTCCTCAGGCACCGACCAACCCCCCACCACCTCAAAATCAACCCTTGGTGCTACAAAACCCTTTACCGACCCAAGGCATAGTGAACACTCAGCCGTTGGCTCCCCCTCAAGGAAACACGCCACCACAATAGCAAATCACTTATGCCGCTCCTGATCAACCCATGTTAGACTTAGGTACCCATCACTTGTTAATGATGTCATCCATCGATGTCAACCTTCAAACCCATCGGAACCAATATGGCTCCACCCCTGAAGCCCCTCCCGCCGACAAAAACACTAACGCTCATCCCACTGATCAGTCATTACCTATACCTCCGGCTCCACTAGATGGCGCCTCCAAAGCACCTCGCTTCCCACTTCGCCGCATCAATAATAATCCCAATGCTCGCGCTGCATCTAATTACAACATTATAGATGACTTAGCCCAGTCCCCCGCAGCCATGTCTGTGTTAGAGGTCTTAAAAACTGTCCTTCACAGCGCAAGACTTTGCTCTCCGCCATTGGTGCTATTGACCCAAATGATTCACGACTGATGACCTTCGATTTGGACCAATCCGAACCACGCCTACCTTCCACTTTAGCGTTCCAAGTTTCTGTATCCGTTCGGAATCTTGTCATCCATCGGTGCATTATTGATTAAGGTGCCTCTACATGCGTTATGTCCGCATTCATTTGGCAGAACTTAGGATCCCCTACTCTCCAGTAGCCCACCACTGCGTTGCGAGCCCTACGACGGCCATTCGGCTCAACCCCAAGGTATCTTAGCTAATGTCCCCATCCAGTTGGCTGGTAAAACAGTGCTCATTGACATAGAGGTCATCAACGCCCAACTTGATTACAACCTCTTACTTGGCCGTAGCTATATGTATGCCATGCAGGCGGTTGCCTCATCCATTTTTCGTACCATGATGTTCCCCCATGACGGACGCATGGTCAAGGTCGATCAACTCACCTATTACAATCCCAATGCCCCCACTGCACCCGAAAATGTTCTCCCCATGGTTTAAGAACCTGTTTGTGGTGCATCTACCTCATTGGTTTCCTCCGTGGGACCTGGAGTTTACTCAGATACACCGATGACCTCAACATTCCAATCCATTCCACCCCCGTCACCAGCGATCGAAATATCTGACCTATGTACCCTTTCCTACAATGCAAAAACACCCAACAATCAACCGCCCTCATTACCCAAACCACCATTGGTACCTAGTCATATTGGTGTTACACCCATCCACACAATCCCCTTCCTATTCCCTCCCTCGGGAGTAGTAAGCGCCCCGGTTATAGCTACTCTCAGCCTCCCCGGGTTAACCTTAGGACTGCCCGTGTGGTATATTTCACCTCTCGTTCCCCCACCGACACCAAATGTTGTCCTACAACCGGTGCAACCCATCGCCACTACTAGTAAACCACCCCCCGGTGTCTCTACTCCTTCCTCATCCACCAATCCACCCCCCATTGTCAAGAACACTGGGGGCAGAGGCCCACAACCATACACTGTTGTACCCCTGCCCAAAATAGTTAAAAACCCCCCCATGTTTCATGCTCCTCCTAAATGCTCGTTGTGTGATGAGTTAGGCCATCCTACCCATCAATGTCCACAATTACCTGCATTACAAGAGCACATGCAAATGCTTGATGACGACCCCAACATCCCGGTTGTCTAACTCGATCCAGCCCCTAAGCCTAGTGATAAATCACTGTGTACCAACCACCCTTGTGCAATATGCGGTATTTACGGCCATTACTCACATCACTGTCCTGATCTCCCAGATTACAGAGCATCTCTCTACGAGATGAATAATTTGGACCTTGAGACGGCGCCCCCCACAATTGAGGAGATATACCCCCCAGTATCGCCCTCATCCGGCGAGATTAATACCATCTATATGATCTCTTCTACTACCACTCCCTCATCAACCAATTTGACAACTCAAAGTTTCTACAATGATGAGGAGATTCTAGAGGCTCTCACTGCCCTGGATTACCCCTGGGAAGACATGCACCATCGTTCCTACTTCCTCCCAGAAGAGTCCTCCTCCACCACAGCCACCCAATTTGTGGTTGAGTCCAAATATTTCCTCCCCACCAAAGTCGACTAGTTTAAGGATCCCATTCCCGCTCCTGATGCCTTTGAGGAAGGTAACATGGCCAACATCTCACCCATCATCCACATCGATATCTCTGACCCACCTGGTGCTCTTGAAATCATTACATTAGGAGCCTCCTGCAGTGAGTATGAGATCGGAGAGTACAAAAAACTTTTCCAAGAGTTCCGTGATGTCTTTGCCTGGTCCTATACTGAAATGCCTAGTCTCGACCCTGCTATTATAGAACACCACCTTGACACATGGCCAGATGTACCCCCCGTTCGCCAAAAATAGTGCCCCATTCATCCCTCAAAGCTCCCCACCATTAAAGCAGAGATTGAGAAACTTCGCAAAGCAGGATTCATTTATCCTATTGCATATACCACTTGGGTTTCTAACCTCGTCCCTGTTAACAAGAAACAAAGCACCATCAGAGTATGTACTGACTTCCGCGACTTAAACCAAGCCTGTCCCAAAGACAACTTCCCCACGCCATTTATTGACCAACACATCGATGCGTGTGCGGGGCATGAAGTCCTATCTTTCATGGATGGTTTTTCCGGATATAACCAGATTCAGATCTGCAGGAATATCAGTACAAGACTGCCTTTACCACCCCATGGGGCACCTTTTCCTATCGCGTCATGCATTTCGGCCTCAAAAACGCTGGTGCCACCTTCCAGCGGGCCATGACCTACTGTTTTCATGACTTGGTTCATATCCTATTAGTCTATCTCGACGACCTTACAGCTCGTTCCCGAAAACGATTAGACCACCTTAACGACCTCCGACAAATCTTTCTGCGTTGTCGCAAATATCAAATCCGCTTGAACCCACACAAGTGTGTCTTTTGTGTTCCAGCAGGCCGGTTGTTGGGTTTCATTGTTTCCCATAAAGGAATCGCTGTTGATCC
The DNA here is from genome assembly GCA_027924585.1 of Larix kaempferi. Lineage (NCBI taxonomy): Eukaryota > Viridiplantae > Streptophyta > Pinopsida > Pinales > Pinaceae > Larix > Larix kaempferi. The sequence goes on along the minus strand of BSBM01000195.1, from coordinate 6,118,831 downwards.
CCTGAAAGTCCAAGCCATCATAGACCTTCTCGCTCCTCGCACGCTTTGGCAGCTCCAGAGTCTGCAAGGAAAATCTAATTTTCTCCGACGCTTCATCCCTGATTACGCCACCACCGTTCATGGTTTCTTACGCCTACTTCGTACCCACATACCCTTTGTTTGGGATGACCAGGCGCAAGCTGCATTCGAATCCCTTAAGAAAGCTCTCACGCAAGCCCCTCTGATTTCCCCTCCGGATTTCTCTCAAGACTTCATCCTTTACATCTCGGCATCTGATCATGCCGTGTCTGGAGTCCTTGTCCAGGAAGACACTGCTCTCCAGGAGCATGTCATTTATTACGTCAGCTAGACCTTGTCTGGACCACCCCTACGTTACCCATATGAGGAAAGACTAGCCCTTGCTGTGGTCTTTTCCATCCCAAAATTGCGACATTGCATTTTACTCAGTCATAACATGGTTGTCGCCGACTCCAACCCCTTGGTCTATCTCTTGAGCCGGCGCCTCCTACAAGGTCGCGTTGCTAAATGGGTAATTATCCTCCAATAATATGACCTCACTTTCACAACCCATAAGAGCACTAAAGCCCTTGTGCTTTCCCAGCTCATCACCGATCTCCCACCCCTTTTGCCGTCCCCACAAATCTCCGATGAGTTACCCGATAATCACTTGTTCATCATCTCATCTGATGACCCATGGTACGATGATATTTTGTTATACCTTCACACACAAAAGTTTCAACCCAACATAAATCGTGATGGACGCCATCGTATCCATCACCAGGCCTCTCGATATCTCCTCTTGGGCGATGTCCTTTACCGGCGAGGGGTTGACACAATTCTTCGTCATTGTCTTACACATGAGGAAGCCGAACAAGTCCTCAATGACTGTCATAGCAGTTCCTATGGTGGACATTTCTCTGGAATGGCCACCGCCCAAAAGGTCATCTGCGTCGGATTCTTCTGGCCCACACTCTTTACCGACTGCATCACAATGGTCAAACATTGCCATAATTGACAACTTTTTTCCCCTAAGGCTCGGACACCACCCGCTCCGTTACACCCATTCATCACCTTTAGTCCCTTTTGTAAATGGGCCATCGACTTCATGAAATGTAAACTCTCATCCGCAAACGGCCATAAGTACATCATCGTCGTCATCGACTACTTCACCAAATGGGCTGAAGCCATGCCCACCTTCAATTGTAAAGCTGACACCGCTGCCCATTTCTTTTTTAACCATGTTATCACAAGATTCGGAGTCCCCAAACAACTGGTCTCAGACCATGGTTCACATTTTGAAGATTCCATTTGGCGTGAGTTATCCACCCTACTGAAGTTCGAACATCAGTATTCCTCTGCTTACTACCCCCAAGGGAACGGACAAGTAGAGGCCATTAACAAAATTTTAAAAACCATCCTCCAACGCACTGTTGATCGGCATAAGTCCAATTGGCATCACATGTTGTTCCTTGCATTATTGGCTCACCGTACATCAACTAAGACCGCCACCGGTTTTACCCCGTTTCATTTAATTCACAGTGTAGAGTCTGTCCTCCCCATCGAGTGTCAGATACCTGCCTTACACATCGTCGTCGAGCTTCTCCCAGACACCTCCCCACTCGAGCAACATCTTCTATCACTGGAGCAAGCTGATGAAGACCGTCGTGCCACCCTCCAAACCATTGAAGCCGCCAAGAACCCCTCCAAAGCTGGTTACGAAAAACATGTCCACCCACGAAATTTCCGCGAAGGAGACCTCGTTCTCGCCTATGACCAAGGCCATGACAAGACCGGTAAAGGAAATTTTGAATCCATGTGGCAAGGCCCTTACATCGTGAAGACCTGCCTCGAAAACGAGGCATACATTTTAACTGACTCAGAAGGTCACCCTTTGCGCAACCCCTGTAATGGGTTATATCTTAAACGCTTTTATCCTTAAACAAACCCGTGTCCCCATTGGTCCGTATTGTATAGTTTGCTTTCTTCTTTTTTTTCACCTTTTTTACCGCAACCTTACATTCATCATTTTTGCATGATCACAGATGGACCATCTTCCACCTCATTACATTGGCTTCGCTAATGGATCAAGGCGCTGGTCTCCAAACCTGGCTTCTGCAGCATGGGTCTTATATTCCCCTTCACATGAGTTGATTCACCTTGACAGAATATGTATAGGCGCTACTACCAATAACCAAGCGGAGTATGATGTTGTGACCAGTCTCCTAACCGCTGCCCTTCAGATGGGAATATGTCACCTTCATGTGTTCCTTGACTCCCAGCTACTTGTCTCCCAGCTCAACAACTGCTACCAGGTGCATGATCCCTGCCTCTTTAGAAAATTCCTCCACACAAAACAACTCAGCCGACAATTTGAATCCATAACATTCACCCATGTCCCAAGATCTCAGAATAGTGTCACAGATCAAATGGCTAACAACATCCTAGATTGGCATATCAATCACACCATGTAAAACATCCATCATGCATCATCATCCCATATCATCTCATCAAAAATATATAAAAATCCAAAAAGATTGCATTTCCAACAAGGGGCATCCATGTGCTTAACATCACATAAATATTTGCATCCATGTGCAATAACATAAACACATTACTATACAGGGGCATCCACATGCCTATCCTACATACATAATGTTGCATCCATGTGCACTACGTAACATACAAATACACAAGGGGCATCCACGTGCCCATCATCCTACACTACTTGCATCCACGTGTAGTACAAACACATAACAAACCACAAGCGCATCCACGTGCGTACATTCCATCATAATCGCAAAAGATGCATCCATGTGCATATATATATCAAAAAATAAACGTCAATGTTCTACACATGTCCTGAGTACCTCAGCACTCAGTTATACAAAAAATGTATATACATCGACAAGCCTCATAGAATACAAGCCGTACGCTACAAAAAACCCCGAGTGTCCATACACATCGGGGGGGAGTCCCCTGTACTCCCTACTGAGAGTCATATCCTCCATCACTGCCTGCATCGGCAGCTTCCGAGTCCTCACCCGGCTCCTCCTCCGGCAGCTCCTCATCCCCTGCCAGATCATGTGCCCGACCCCTCTCCGCCAAAATGGCCACCCGGATCGTGATCGATCAAAAATCTCGTGGCACCCCAAGACAGTCCTGAATCACCTCCTGATCCAAGTCCCCCCACCCATCATCAGTCAATCCAACCAGCAAACGATCGAGCAACACCCGTACGAACTCCAGAGTCCCCTCAGCATCCCGTCGACGCACCTCCCCTCGGCCTGGCAGGGCTGGTATCGCTACATGACCCCGTCGGTCTATGTGTCCCGGTGGTGGTCTGAGTCCCACATCTGCAGATCATACATCAGTCAGTACCAATATAGCAATATCTCAAACCTATCATACACAAAAACTGACATCAACAACAATCACACAAATCAATACATACCATCTGGTCCCCACGCCTGCCTTGGAGGCCATGGCACCTCCAAATCTCCCGTATAGTCCATCTCTCTGTATGGGTAATCATCTAGCGTCAGTGGCATCTGCAACCACTGTAGGTAGAGCTCCTAGGTAAAGTATCTCCCAACCTCACTGCCACCCCATCGGCGCATCAACTCTCCCCACTGCACCATGCGCGGCTCCCTTAGTCCTCCTATCCTGACCGGCACCCGCGGCCGCAATGTAGGTACCCTCTCCATGAAGAAGGCACATAGAAAAGATCCATAGCAGAATCCTTTGCCAGATTCCTTCACCGAGGTCAGTTGTCGCTGAATACTGGTGAGGAACATCTAGCCCCACGCATAGTATATGCCACCCAGCACCCACTCCACTAGCTGCATCTATCCCCCTGACACCCGCTCAGGCGACTGGGACCCTAATACCCGAACCACGCACACCACGATCGCCTATACTGATGGCTCCTGCAAATCCATAATCAGGAGTGCATTCCTATGCACTATAGCCTCAGGACTGCAGTATCGCTCCAACATATCCTCCATATCCACATCTGTAGACACTCGTGGCTACGTATCAGCCACTCTACCCGGACACGGCAACCCCGTCAAGAAATATACATCTGCGAGGGTGAGATCCACCCTCTCGCCCTGCACCCTAAACACATGTATGTCAGGCTCCCAAAAGCTCACTAACCTGTTCAGCAGTAGCCCTGCTGAATGCATCATGGGCACCTGTGTGAACTTCAGCAGCTCGCACAACCCCAAAGTAGACCACACATGCCGATCCCTCCGGATGACATCCACTATGTCATCTAGGACCTCCCACTCTCGCCACAGCACTAAAGGCATCCTGTCAATCACACAATGCACACTCATCAGACCCATGTCAAGGAAATAACCCTCCCCCCCCCGGGGGGAAACCCTAAAGCTCGATCCCAATCACGGCTTTAGGGCCCCTTGCCGCGATCTCAGACCGCGGCTGTCAGGGCTACAGTCGTGGTTCTGGATCGCGCCTGTAGGAGCCGAACTCGCGCTCCTGAACCGCGAGTCCAACCTCGGAACTCGCGGTCCAGGACCGCGTATTCCGACCCAAAACTCGCGGTCCCTAGCCGCGTGCTCAGACCTGAAAACCGCAGTCCCTGACTGCGGATCCACCCCGCATACCCACGGTCCACCCCTCGTGGACCGTACAGAAAACCCCCTAGGACCCACTACGCCCCTGAACCCAATAAACAATGTAGGTATGAGTTTCTCGACATACCTGCAACTCCCGGATCTGCAAACGGCCAATCGGATCATCCAGAAACACCAACTTAGCTCTGGTCCACTCTGATCTCTAGTCAAAGTCAACAAGTCCAAATGACACTTGTCATGTTGGACCTACTTACTATTTATAGTCCGTTGACTTTTTCTTGTTTTGGCCATTCTGAACCCATACGGAGTTCATTTTTCGAACCGTTTCCACCACTGGAATCAGCACGACGAGATCGTCATGACGGTCGACTCGTTTTCTTATTTTTTTCCGCATCGTTTTTTGAGCATTTTTCTAAACACCACTAGTCACCTCGGTTTGCATGCCACTTCGGTTGCTATCCATTTTTTATATACTTTATATCATCGGATTCATTTTTTCGAGCCCGTGATGATGCTTGAGACCATTTCTCGCTCTCACCCCCAGATTGTTTTGGATATTTTTTCCAAAACGCTCCCCGTCGCTTCAGTTTGCGTGCCACTTGGGCTGTTCTCCGTCTTTGACACTTTTTATATCGCCAGATCCAGTTTTCCGAGCTCGTGATGATGTTTGACATCATTTCTCACTCTCACTAAGTAAAATTTCCACATTGTGTCTCGACACCTTGCTGCCTCGGTTTGCGCACCACATCGACCGCCATCGGATTGTTCCACATTCTTACATGAGCCATTTACTCCATTCATAATACAATTATTTCGTTATTTTTCCACCATTCATTATCCCGCAAGGATTCCCACCAGTGTCCCCCCTACCCTCGTTCTTGGTCATCATCAATGTTCCTTGATTGAGCACTTCCTCCTTGCCTGACCATTCCTTTTGTTCAGTATAATTTTATCCCTTTTTCGGGCCGGACAAGTCCTTTATGAAAAAGGCACTTAGGGAGTTTCTGTTAAGCTCTTTTCTGACTCCTAAAACAATGAAAAGATCACCGAGCAATCTTGCTTCTTATCATGCTTGTTAAAGTACCTGAAAGGGCATCTATCTGGTATAAGTTTAACCCTTTTCCGGACCTGGTAGACTAATTACGAAAAAGGAATACTCTAGTCACACCGGCTAGAAGAGTTCTTCATTGCATCCTTTTATGCTTCTTCGGGCCTTGGAGACTAACACACGAAAAAGAAACCCCCTGGAGTCTTCTTATCACTTTCAAACTCTCTAAAATTGAAAGCAACCATGAGCATGAACTATCTTGGGCTCGTACAAATCCATACGACAGTACCATTCCATTATTTCAGAGTCTTCTTATCTCTTTTAGACTCCTTAAAATTGAAAGCAATCACGAGCATGAATTGTCCTGGGCTCGTATAAATCCACACGACAGTACCATTTTGAACACACTTCTTCTAGTTCCTTAACCCATGGAGAATTTCCCCCTGTGCCTCTCGGCACCGTGATCGATCATCTTCACAGCACCCCCAATAAGGTCGCCTTTATTCAAAGTATTCTGCAAGTATCCTGCCATCTTACACCAACTTGAGTATCACTCATCCCAGTCACCATCCTTGGTCCATTACAGCTATGATCCCTCTCCCACTAGTCAGTTTCATATGCTGCTCGATCATCCCCGCCATCATACTCTGAACAAAGGAAGTTTGAGTCCCCCCACTCTACTTGCCCAGTTATTCCCTACCCCCACAGTATGTCAGTCCTACCATCAGTACTCTCACACTCTGGTTCTCCATTTCGTGCTCCTATTAAGGAAACATCAATTCCTTGCTAGTTGTAGGTCTCCCTCTGTCGACGACAACCCATCTATTCCAGAGGATAGACCCAGAGGTCCCTATGCCTTGAACTCATCACCATTTGTGGTGAGTGCCTACGGAACATTTTGAGAGGAGTCATCAGTGCCTCTCAGAGTGTTTGTTTCTCACATGCTCGACTTCAACACCTTGATCGCATCGTTGAGAATCGTGCAGGGTATATATCCCTTCAGTTATTAGTCGAAGACCCCGGATCTCCCCCGACTCTAGCACATTGGTGAGTCCCCTCGGAATGCCTAGTTATATGTTCTCGTGGATTTTCGGGTTGCGTAGGCGATTGTATTCGGAAGCCATGCAGTTAAATGCTTCCTTGAGTACCTAGTTCAGTTCTAGTTCAGTGTACCATTGAGGGTATGACTCCTCGTCACTATGATCCAGCAGCTCATCAGTTCCTCTGGTACCACACTCAGTAGCACTGTTGTTATTCCAGTGTATCAGTTCTTCAGCTTAGCAGTATGTCCCAGATTTGTGTCCCCTCTGGACCCTTATGATGTACACAGTGGTTCTCCACGTATCCTTCAGGCCCCCATTTTTGGGCCTCATTGTTATTTTTTATATATATCTAGATACGAGCATGGGTATGCCTGCCTCGTCCATATATTGAGATTCTTCCTCATTTGAGGCCATGTATATTTCAGGTCCCCATTTTTTGGACCCCCTTGTTATTGTTCTATGTCTTGATACGCGCATGGGAATGCCCGCCTCGTCCATATGTTCAGATTATTCCTCATTCATTATTGAGGTCATGTACTTTCAATTTTTGCAATTTGTTCGGGACCGTTGTTCCGAGCTCTAGTTCGTTTCTTCTCCTCTCCACATCCTAGGAAAACCATAAAAGACTTATGATGTCTATCGGCCATACGATGAGCTCCTGCCCTCACACATCAGGGGGCAATCTGTTAACACCCAAAAAGTGCTCACTACCTCATCTCCCTCATTACATGACTCATTTGTCCATATTTCCTACCATATTTGCCTCCAAAACCTTAAAAAGCCATTAAAAAGCCTCCAAAAGGCCAAAAACCCCCTTTTTTCCCCCAAAATAATGTAAATTCCTCAAAAAATAGCAAAAACCCTCTAAAAAGGGAATAAAAAATACAAAAAAGAGGAAAAAGAGGGAAAAATGGAAGCAAAAACCCTATACAGCTGACTTAAACCATATGGTGCCCAAAACAGTGGGTCAGCACTCCACCACTAAAAACCTATAAATAGGTGATGGAGGCTCCCCATTTTTCATCCACAATCATCCCTATCCTTACGCTGCTGAAAATTCCCTTGAAACCCTAGCTCTCCACTTGGAGCTAATTCTTGAGAACCCTTTTGGCCCCATTTCCAAAACATCTTTGGAAGAAGGAGAAGGAAAAACACTGGAGCTTGGAAGCAACCCTCTTGGACTGCTGCAAAGGCTCCATCAACCTCTACATCTGAGGTAATTTTTAATACAAAAAGAGAGATCTTCACCATATTTTTCATGTTTTGTTATTTATGTTCATGCTCATTCTAGGTTAAATTTCATACTGTTTTACTGCTTTTATTTACTGTTTATTGAACTGCTACTAAGGAGGCCCTTCTCCTTAGTAGGTGCTCATTCGCACAAGCTAGGGTGAAAACCCTAGCTACACCATGTGGAAGAAGTTGGACACAAAGTTGCAGTTTATCTCGGCATATCATTCGCAGACTAATGGATAGACCGAGGTGGTAAACAAAAGTTTGGGAAACCTGCTAAGATGTTTGACGGTCGATAGACCCAAGCAGTGGGAGAACGTGTTGGCGCAAGTGAAATTCGAATACAACAATTATGTGAATCGGTCAACAGGTATGAGCCCATTCCAGATTGTTCAAGGTCAAAGTCCACATGGATTGGTGGATCTGGTTGTGATACCAACGGATATCAGAAAGAGTGCAGATGCGGAAACATTTGTGGAGCATATGAAAGAAGTACACGAAGATATATGCCGACGCATTGAAAAGAGCAAAGCGACATACAAGTTAAGAGCCGATAGGAAGAAGTGACTACAGTCGTTCAGTGACTGAGACTTAGTCTATGCACACTTGAGGAAAGAGAGGTTCCCTACAGGAACATACAATAAGCTGAAGCTGAAGAATATTGGACCGTGTAAGATCCGGAAGAAGATTTCGGACAATGCTTATGTGTTGGAGCTACCGAGGTAATTGAACATTTCTCCTACGTTCAATGTCTCAGATTTGTACAAGTATGAAGAAGGTTCAACAAGCAGCAGCGTGTGATGAACCTGCAATAATTAATTAATGCAAATACACAAGATATCAGAAATAACAGAACTCAGAATCACTTTTATATTGATCGCAGGCCACTTCGAGGGGGCAACCTCCTTTGAGCAATCTCAATACAATTAACTTCACGGTGGCTTCTTAGGCCTCAACGCACACTTATATACTAAGTCTAGGCACCAATACTATGAGTCAAAACCATGGGCCAATATAAACTATGGATCAATAAAACTACGAGCGACTTACAAAGCATATGCGCCAACAACAATAACACAAACTATGGATCAACAAATACCACGGGACGACTTACAAAGCATATGCGTCCAACAAAAATATAATAACAAAGTAAAGACATGGGTTCCTAACATCCCCTCCCCCTTACAAAAAGCTTTGTCCTCAAAGCTTTAGATGTGAAAATTGATGCAGAATCTGAAGGAGTGGTTCCCCTGTAGCATCCTCGGGTTGCATTCCGGCCCACTAACGCCTTTTCAGTTTCAGCGAGGATTGCTTGGAAGGTTGTAGATGAAGAAGGACCATATCAGCTGCGTGAAAAGTGCGCTCAGAATGGTGTTGATCGGCTTGTTGTTTCAGTCGAATTCTTGCCATGTGAAGATTCTCCTGTAAAATGAGAAGAATCTAATCACGATTTCGAAGAACCGAGTCAATTTCCTGAACTGGGGAATTGTTGAGCGTGTATGGAAGAAGAATTGGCGGTGCCTAGCCATAAACTGCTTCATATGGTGTTCTTTTAGATGTGGTATTGTACCACTGGAGCGCTTCTAGGAAATCCATAGAAATAGCTGTCCACATTTGTGTAGGGATGGGCAAGGGTTCGAGCAATCCCGAAAGGAGTGTTGTTTCACCCTTGTTGACCTGGAAAGTATCACACTCAACCACCATCTGGTGAACTTTAGTTTCCAGTTGAACTTTCATTTCCAGTCCCTGCCAAAAGAAGTTACATTGTTCTCGTTCATAGGTTTTGAGGAACCCAGAGTGCCCTGCCGATGAAGAAGCATGGAGTTCATAGAAGAGATAGGCCTATTGAACAGATTGCAACCATATTGGAACAAGCAGAGAAATAGCTATAAGAGAAACTGGGTCATCAAATTTGCGAGAAGGAGCATCTGCCACCATATTATCCTTACCCTTCTTGTAAGTGATCGCATAGTCATAACCCACGAGTTGGGTAACCCATTTCCGGTGTGCTGGGGAGGAGACCCGTTGTTCCAGAAAATGTTCCATACTCTAGAGATCAATCTTGATGCATAAATAATTCCCTAATAGAGATGGTTGCCACATCTGTACTACATGCAAAATAGCCATCATTTCCTGCTGAGATGCGGCTAAATGCTTACCGGAAAGGTCTCGTGAAGGCAGCAAGCCCACTGGTGCAACAAAGCCACCTACAGATCGATCCTAGGAAGTAGTGGATACAGTTGGTGGGTGCATCTGAATGGAGTGTAGCTGAGCGATGACACCATGTGAATTCTTCTTAAGGATCTTTTCCAGGCGATGTGAACTAATGATGCGGAGAGACCCTGGTTGTAATCCCATAAATTTGTGTTGTGTCCCATTGACTGAAAACTGCATCCAAAGTTCAACAAAATCCATAAGATGGGGCCAAGTGTGCGTAACCATTGAATGCCCAGAACCACATCAAAGCCACCTAAGGACAAGAAAAACATGTCAGAGTGCAGGTTATAATCTTTCATAGAGATATGGACATTGTGACACTTCCCCTTGCAAGGTAAGGTGCCCCCATTGGCAACCATGACTTCAAAGTTGGAGCAAGGATGGACAAAACAATCAACCTATTTGGCAATCCGAGGGTCAATGAAGTTATGAGTGCTACCAGAATCAATGAGTATGGTAAGAGGGAGATTCTTGAAGTATCCCCTGACCTGCATTGTTTGTGGGGTGGTGATGCCAGTTACAGCATGTAGGGAGATCTCGGGTGGGTCGTCCTGAGATGGGGTGTCAACAGGTAGGAGCTGAATGTCGACCTGATCATCAACTGTATTTGGAGCTTCTTTACCAAGTTCAGAGGCAGGCGAAGAATCCACATCCAAGAGATAGAGCTTTTGTTGAACACATCTATGTCCCCAAGTGAATTTCTCATCACAATTATAACAAATCCCTTTTTCTCGGCATGCCTGCATCTCAGTTTCAGACAAATGCTTGATAGGAGTTGGTCAAGGAGCTGGCGGGATGGGAGGTCGTTGAGAACCCATATTTTGGAAGGGAACAAAAGTGGGTTTGGAGCGCTGTTGGGCTACAATCTTGTCTTCTTCCAACTTAGCCAAACCTAGGGCTTCCATCATTGTGCTGGGACATAACATTTTAACCTCTGACCGGATTTCATCCTTAAGACCACTGATAAAACAACTCCGGTAGAATTCATCAGACAATCCTTCTGTGTGATTAGCTAGTTTCTCAAATTCTATCCGATACTCTCTCACTGTGCCAGTTTGGTGAATTTTAGTGAGTGTGCCTGTGAAGTCATCAAAAGCACTAGGACCAAATTGTGGCAAAAAGAGTTGGCAAAAATCTGTCCAGTTTGGCTCGAGATGAGCTTTGATGTACCAACGGTACCATTGAAGGGCTTCCTATTCCAAATGAAAGAATGCAAGTGGAACTTTCTGGACATCAAAAGTATTATACAAACTGAAATATTGTTCTGCTCAGTATATCCATCCAGTCGGATTAGTACCATTGAAGCGAGGAAAATCAAGCTTCGTCCCACAAAAATTGCTGGAAGAAGAGAACCCGGTGGATGCAAAAGATTCTGGCTGTCGGTTATTGTTCATGGCTGAATGCTGAAGATGGAGGCTGAGAAATTTTTCATCTTGATCTTGGAGTTTGGTTTGGATGGCTGCAAGTGCTTCCTCCATGGTTGTTGCTCCTGCGCGGGTGACAACCACAACCATGAGTTTTTTTTAGAGGGGGGAATGGATAGAAAAACACAAACAAAAGCTTATTTAGTAAAGGAAAATTTGGATTTGGGAAAAACTCGGATGGGTAATTGAGGTTTGATTAGGTTTTGGACACTTTCTGATGGACAGGGAAGCAAAAAATGGGGATTTCATAAGCGGGGTGCAAGAATGAGAAAATTTGGTAGAGAGGGACAAAGAAGCAGAATTAGGAAAGGAACACGGTGGCAAAATTTGAAGGCGTTTGGGTGAAAATTGAAGGAGTTATGGCAAACCCTAAAAATAGACAAATGGAGGATTTCTGGTCTTGGGAAGTGGAATTTGGGATAGGGTCTTCAGGAATGAAATATGCAGAATGGGATTGCAGGGGTGTCAGTGAAGTTTCAGGGAAAACAGAGTTGAAACAAGGGAGATATGGCCGAAAAACATAATTTTATACATCATTTTTTTTTTATCAGGAATGGATCGGCAACGACGCAGAAGGGATCCGTAATAGATGGATCTGCAACGGCATGAAAGGGATCGAAAATGGATGGATCTGAAACGACGGCTGGATCTAGAACGAATTTCAGAATAGATCTAAAACAACTGGATCTAGAGCGAAAGTGATCGGCAACAGTTCAGCTGAAAATAGATATGGACCCCAGGTATGCACGGCTTTCTATCGGTTTAGGGGATTCACTCGGCCACCAATGCTGTTTGACGACTTGCGTATTGCGGCAGTACCCCTCACTCCACGGCTCAGGTAAAACTGATAACCGCTTTGCCACAAACGACAGCTCTTGGTTTACCTCACGAGTGGGAACTAGTCAATCAGGTAGGGGTCATTGCCCTTTTCGCTGGCAGGTCCTCTCAATGGGCCAGCTACTTTGAGGTTCCTATGGTACTCCTCACAATGAGTTTTAGGGATTATGCCCAAGTACTTCCCACAGTTAAGCAGATAGGGATTATTCACAGATCCGAACTTGCAACAGATGTGAAAAAAAAAAATTGGCAGAAATTCCACCCAACGAGCCCAAGAAAGTGCTCTGATACCAGATGTGATGAACCTACAATAATTAATTAATGCAAATACACAAGATATCAGAAATAACAGAATTCAGAATCACTTTTATATTGATCGCAGGCCACTTCGAGGGGGCAATCTCCTTTGAGCAAGCTCAATACAACTAACTTCACGGTGGCTTCATAGGCCTCAACACACACTTATATACTAAGTCTAGGCGCCAATACTATGAGTCAAAACCATGGGCCAATATAAAATGTGGATCAATAAAACTACGAGCGACTTACAAAGCATATGCGCCAACAACAATAACACAAACTATGGATCAACAAATACCACGGGACGACTTACAAAGCATATGCGTCCAACAACAATATACTAACAAAGTAAAGACATGGGTTCCTAACACAGCGCGGAAGTGTCGAATATCGACTGGACAGGGAAAATTCAAGGTCAACACAAAGAAGAGATCGCCGAAGTAGTAGATGAGCACAAACTCGGACGCACGAGGTGTTCGTGGAAGAAAGAATATTTAGTTAGATGGAAGGATGATGAATCAAATGAGGTGAATAATACAAGAGACTGACGGAGCAGTCAAGTTCTTTTTCACCTGGGGAGACTGATGCAGGGGCATCGAGACCTAGGTGAAACAATCGAAGTTGATCAAGAGGAGAGGGTTGACCAGGGGGATTGTCAACGACCACTAGTGCAAGGGAGACTGGCAGTCGAAGCCATGCAATCGAGTAGGAAGGTGTCGAAGTAGGGTCGACAGGAGCGGTAGTCGAAGGAGTCGAACATCGACACCGACGAAAGCGGCAAAGGCCAAGCAAGGGGGATGGAACGGACTGGTGGCCATAGATACTAAGTGAATCCAACAAGTTAAGTCGAGGACTGAAAAAGTATAGAATGGTCGACATGTCAAAGAGGATAGTGATAAGACTGACAACTGTAGCAAAGTCACATAGGTGCAGGATTCAAGGAAACATACCTACAACTGTTGTGGGTTGTTGAGGAAGTTAATGGCAGTTAATGTTGATGTATATGTAAATTCGGAATGTATTTCAAATATGTATATTGTATTCCTATAGAGATGTTATTATTCCTTTATACGGAAGTGTTTGTATTCCTATAGAGATGTTATTATTCCTCTATACGGAAGTGTCGTCATTTATATTGTAAGTGTCGTAACTTATACTTGATGGGTTATTAGACCACCTTGTTGGGGTCGGCCCTGTATAAGTCACGTGGGTCAAAGGGTTATTATACCACCCTATTGGGGTTCGGCCATGTGGTTCAAAGGGTTATTAGACCACCCTATTGGGGGTCAGCCCAGTCAGCATTATGTTATGTGGTTAAGTTAAGGCCAACCTAGTAAAGGTTATTAGGCAAGTCAAGTCAAGTATAAATAGAGTGCGGGAGGAACTCTATTTGATCACTCACTTCTCACTCATGCACTCATGAGAGAGTGGCGCATTTGTGGAGGAGAAGGAAGCTGCTTCTAGGAGTCTATCTCTTATGCTTGGGTTGTATCATTGCTCTATCTATCTCTGAGGAAGTTATTGGGGTTTTTCACCTTTATGGTTTTCCCAAGTAAACTCTGTGTCTCTTGTGTGCTTGCATTATTGTGTCCATGATTGATATGTTGTACATGTTGTTCTCTCAGTTAAGATCCTAGATCAGATTGAAGTAAATTTTGAAAAATTAACATGGTATCAGAGCTAGCCTGAAAGAAGGCATGGTATGGCATGTATGACACTTGTTGCACTTGCAATGCTTGGGATTGATATAGCAAAAACCAGTCATCATAGCACTTTCGCTATAAATCCATTTTGGCGAAGTTTTAGGATATGAAACTTCTACAGGTCGAATATCAGATCTCCATGTACCTTTTTTCCAAAGGACAACTTCTAATTCGTTGTACTTTGTGTTTTATGATCTGTACAATATAGGGTTTCTGCCTCTTCCAGATATGAGTCATAAATAGGTGACCTTGGAGAAAAGGTCATAACTTGGGCTAGGAAGCTCCAAATTAAATTTCGTAAAAAGTGATAGGTAGTGCATCAACTGTAATTTCTCAGGTAACTTTTTCAGAGGCCGAAACTAAACCAGTGACACATGGTACGCCGTACAAGTTCGCTCTCCTATTTTATCCCACAAACAGGTCACGTTGCGACACTTGGCATAACTCTCTCTCAGAGAATCCATTTGAGGTCAAACCTATGGAGTTGAAAATATGACAAGTCAGGATATCACAGAAAAAAAGTTCAGACCTTGTGGATTGAAAATTTCGTAGTTACACCAGAAACAATCAGGTACATATTTTTGTCAAAACAGAATTATTTTTTAGCACCTTCATTCATGGCTTCCGGAATTTAGGGTTTCAGAGAAAGTTGGAATTTTTGTAATCGGAGACCACGGCTTAATGCTACTCATCAAAATTGAAATTTAGAGACCAAGATCATAATTTTTGGTTGGGAAGAAGGTCGGGCTTGATCAAACCCTAGTTCGGGACTTTGATCAGAAAAGTGGAAAATTAGGGCTTCTGCAAAATTGGGAATTCTTGAAATCTGTGACCACGGCTAGAAGCTCCTCAGAAAAATAGAATCTTATAGCTTTGGGTAGAAGGGTGGGCTTTATCAAACCCTAGTTCACGGTCATGTCTAGTGAATCCGGAAGTTTCAAAGGCAAATTTGAGGGGTGAAACTTTGCATTTTTCAAATTATGAGTATACAAGCTTGATCAGCTCATCAAGGTGCATCTTTCTATCCTTTCAGAAGTTTGAAATTCAAAGTTTGAATTTTTAGGATTTCTCTGACAAACCCTAATCCAATTCCAAATCCAGTTTCTGCAAATCAAGTGGATTGGGTTAATCCTAGAAGAGAATGGATTGGTCACCTACATAAGTGAAGAAGTTCTTGTTTCAAAGGGAGATGAGGCTAAGGCCTTACATAAGAAGATTACAAGCAATCTCGACAGGTATGACTCATCCAGGTATGTTTCGAGATTTGTTCATGATTAATTTTATGGTATGTTTGTCTTCATGTTATTACGGTTAGTACAATTTTGATTAAATTTAGACTTGTCGTATCACCTTAATAAAATTATGAATGCATGATAGAAGATATTCATTGATTAAGGTTTTGACACTTATGATTGTACTATTGCATTGTGATGTTGTATGAGGTTTATGTTGTTCGCTAACATGAAAGGTAACCAAGAAAGACAAATCATGTTCTACTTCAAGAACATATAATCATGGTGACATGAAGACAAAGGTTCATCCATTGTCATGGATCACATAGAATATCTACTTACGAGGTATGTATAACTTGGTTCTACAATGGTTAACTTATGAGACATGCAAGTTACTAGCACAAGTCATTGAAGAGAACCAGAAGACATCATGCGGGTATGTTAGACATAACTAGCTAACATAGTAATCCATGTATGTTTTTCCTATATCAAGTTAGAATCTTACCTTGTGTTAGGATCCCTTATATAAGTATACTTGGTATGATTGGTTATGTTTATTCATAGAGTTAGAAATGTAAGTAATCAAGGGTTTATGCATATTATGTCTCTTATCTTGATTAATGACTTGACTAACCAGAAGAGTCCTATGATCAAATAAGAATATGCATGAGTAAAAGAAGTCTTCCCTGAAACCTTGAATACTAATGTTTATTATCTGTGTTTGAAATAATCATGACCATACATGTTAAGATTATTTAGGATCATAATGTTTTGATAGTATTGAGATTATACTAATGTATGTATGGTTATGTATGAGATTTTGAGGATGACACAAAGATGACACCAGTGCACACTCAAGCTTGCATGGTGGTCCAAGATGTATGTAAGGTCAAGAACAGGTAATCCAACAAGCAAAGATCAAGAGGGAGCACACTCCAGTTGTTCCTACAAGGAAGCAAAGATCAAGAGGGAGCACACTTCAATAGATTCTGCACGGATGCAGATATTCAGAGGGAGATGACCACTTCTCATCATAATGGAGTTACAGAAAGGAAGCAAAGACTGAGAGGGATTCAACCCAACAAACAAACAAAGATAAGTATTTGAATTATCATTTCTTGCATATTTGATTGTTTAAATAATACTGTTCAATAATGCATATACTGATGTTCCTAGAATTAGGTTGTGTATTATGCATATTAGAATAGTTGCATTGATGAAAAGTATACTACTAATATACATGGGTAAGTGGCCTATGGCACTGTACAACATTCCATTGCTACTTATCTAGAATGAAACCTCTTTGCTGACATGTTGGGAGTTGTGCACACTCTTAACAATGTCCTGGTAGAGATTGGAAGGCATCTAGAAAGTTACGGGATATGGATAAATGTTGTATTGAAGCATTGGCTAAGATAATTGCATGACTGTATGACATATTTCTTTATATGTAAGAATTTGTTCTGAAAACTAAGAGATGTTTCTAATCATGCAATTTAACTTGTTTTGTAGGAAAGATCGTATACGAGCACCTACAAAAGAAGGACTACAACATTTGGTCCAGCAACAAATCTATCTATTGAAGATATTGAAGTTCCCAGGATCTGGGAAGAATGCCACGATCGAGGAATACCAGTCGATCATAAAGATGTTTGGGATGCAGTCCCAAGACCTGAAGGGAAGTCTGTCTTGACTTCCATGTGGATCTATAAAGATCAAGTATGCTGCAGATAGTAGCATAGATACTTTTGCTCTTGTAGCCAGATCCACTTCCATCATATCAATACTTGCTCTGGCTGCATTGATGAAGTGGAAGATACACCAGATAAATTTCAAGACAGCTTTCTTGAATGGTGTAGTTGAAGAGGAAGTGTATGTGGAGCAGCCACTTGGTTCTGAGACACATGACAGGGAGTCATATATGTGCAGAACTTAGTATGGTAGGATAGACAGGTTTCTATCCAGTTTGGGCTTTACCAAGAGTAAAGCGGATTCCAACCTTCACTACAAGGTTGAGGAAGGAAATCCAGTGATACTACTTTTGTATGTGGATGGCCTGTTTATTACAGGTGAAGATAGATTGATTGCCGACACATAGTGGAAGCTTGCTGCCAAGTTCGAGATGAAGAACTTGGAGATGATGCACTATTTGTTTTTGGCATGGAGGTGTGGCAGAGTGCAGATGGAATCTTCCTTGGACAAGGGAAGTATCCAGTAGAGATTCTGAAAAGGTTCGGGATGATGGACAACAAGGACATGGCCACACCTATGGCATCAAACCTGAAGCTTCTGTGTGATGCTTCATCTAAGCCAATTGATGTCACTATGTATCGTTAGATGATTGGGTCCTTGATGTACCTGACGAACACGAGACCAGATATTTGCTTTGTGGTGAACACATTGAGTCAGTTCCTGACAAATCCCAGAGGTGTTCACCTAGTTGCTGTAAAGAATATTCTGAGGTACCTGAAGGGTACAGTTGACTATGGGCTCAAGTATGATACGAATCAAAAGTTTAACCTGCAGGGTTATGTTGATTCAGATTGGGCAGGTAGTGCTACAGATATGAAGAGCACTTCTCGGTGCTGCTTCAGTATGGGATCAGGTGTGATCTCTTGGTTTAGCAGGAAGGAGTCCCGCGTAGCACTGAGTACAGCCGAAGCAGAGTATGTTGCGACGAATGAGCAGGTTGCAGATGTATTGACCAATCCGTTGGCCAGAGTGTAGTTTGAATACTTCAGAGAGAGGCTTGGTGCACTTCAGATCGAGGTCCCTTCCATAGGGAAGTGATGAGTCCAGAAGATGTAGATGCACATGAGCTTTTCTAACATGGTTGATATGTTCTCCCATGGTCGTGATGTAATTGCTCAGCCATTCTCACATGGTGGTAGATGTGTTCTCCCATGGTGTAGATGTAAGGGCTGAATCCATTTTTCACATGGTGGTAGATGTGTTCTCCCATGGTGAAAAAGTAAGGGCTGGAGCCTTCCCCGAATGGTGGTAGATGTGTTCTCCCATGTCAGTGGTGTAAGTGCTAGATGATGTGCATTTGGGTTGTGCTTCGTCGACGATGAGATGATCTAAAGAGGACGATGCTATGATGATCAGGAGGATCATGGATGATGAGAATCAAGATGATGTTCTAGTTTCCGCTCTGTATGATCAGTTGGATCATTTATGTATCTATGCATCATGTTGATGCTAGATATGATCAATTGGATCATTTATGTATGTATGCATCATGTTGGATGTTGGATATGATCAGTTGGATCATTTATGTATGTACACATCATGTTGGATGTTGGATATGATCAGGTAGATCATGTATATTGATGGATACATTGTGTGGATCATGTATCTTTGTATGATCAGGTAGATCATGTATGCTGATGGATACATTGTGTGGAGCATGTATCTATGTATGTATCAGGTAGACACATCGTATATGTTGATATGTATCAGGTAGATACTTGGTATGCATCAGGTAGATGCATTGTGTGATTAGGATGATCATGGATGACGAGCTTCTCCAGTTGACATGCATCAGGACGATGCAGTGATGATGATCAGGATGATCATGTGTACATCGGGATGATGTATGGAGAGTATCAGGTTGATACTCTGTGGCTGTGGACAGGTTGTGTAGATGAGCATGTCTGGGAGATCCTATAGGTCGGAGTTGTGTACCCGTAACAGCCTGGGATGCTCTTTCAAGACATTGCTCTGGGAGGACATATAATAGCGCCCTGGGAGATCCTTCAGGTCAGAGTTGTGTACCCATAACATCCTGGGATGCTCTTTCGAGGTTTTTTCCTATGGCATGTAATTTGCTCCTGGGAGATCTGGACAGGATGAAAAAGGCCTTAGATGCTTCAGCCAGGTTTTTCCATGACCACATGTAATTTGCTCCTGGGAGATCTGGACAGGATGAAAAAGGCCTCAGATGCTTCAGCCAGGTTTTGTGGTGGACCACATGTAATTTTCTCTTGGGAGATCTGGATAGGATGAAAAAGGCCTCAGATGCTTCAACCAGGTTTTGTGGTGAGATCACATGTAATGTGCTCCTGGGAGATCCGACAGGTAGAGCTGTGTGTTCGTAACATCCTGGGATGCTTCAGCCAGGTTTTGTGATGGGTCACGTGTAATGTGCTCCTGGGAGATCCGACAGGTAGAGCTGTGTGCTTGTAACAACCTGGGATGCTACCGCCAGGTTTTGTGACGCACGTAATAAGTCCTGAGGTTTCCACAGTATGGCCAGTGATGATGAAGACCTGTAAGTGGTGGGCCTACATCCAATATGAAAAAGGACTGGCTCTGTAGAACTTCCTATGACGAGTAGATTCAGAGATTGATTGAGATAGCAGCAGCAGTGACGATGACGATGATCCAGAGAAGAAGACTTGTGCTAGAAGACCTATATCGAAAAATACCTTCCTAGTTAAGAGGGAGTGTTGATGTATATGTAACTTCGGAATGTATTTCATATATGTATATTTTATTCCTATAGAGATGTTATTATTCCTCTATACGGAAGTGTTTGTATTCTTATAGAGATGTTATTATTCCTCTATACGGAAGTGTCGTCATTTATATTGTAAGTGTCGTAACTTATACTTGATGGGTTATTAGACCACCTTGTTGGGGTCGGCCCTGTATAAGTCATGTGGGTCAAAGGGTTATTAGACCACCCTATTGGGGGTCGGCCCAGTCAGCATTATGTTATGTGGTTAAGTTAAGGCCAACCTAGTAAAGGTTATTAGGCAAGTCAAGTCAAGTATAAATAGAGTGCGGGAGGAACTCTATTTGATCACTCACTTCTCACTCATGCACTCATGAGAGAGTGGCGCACTTGTGGAGGAGGAGGAAGCTGCTGCTAGGAGTCTATCTCTTATGCTTGGGTTGTATCATTGCTCTATCTATCTCTTAGGAAGTTATTGGGGTTTTTCACCTTTATGGTTTTCCCCAAGTAAACTCTGTGTCTCTTGTGTGCTTGCATTATTGTGCCCATGATTGATATGCTGTAGATATGTTGTACATGTTGTTCTCTCAGTTAAGATCCTAGATCAGATTGAATTAAATTCTGAAAAATTAACATTTAAGAAGGTGGTTGAGACCAGGCCAGGTGTCGCCACAAGAAGAGGTTGTGCAGGATGGTCAGGGAGCGCTGGCAACTGCAGGATCCGTCGAATCAGAAGTCAAGAAGCAGATAGAGAAGGACGTCTCGGGGAAGCCAGCCGGAGTGGACCTCAGGAACATTAGCAGAGCAGAGTAGAAGACTGGTGCAGAGGCACAAAGGAAGGGATCAATCAATCATTCTTTCAATCAACAGAGGATTGAAAGAAGGAGAGGATCCCACACAGGGAGAAACACACTGAGTAAAATAGATATTTTATTCTATATATTGTAACAGTCTAAGGATGACTTGTTTATTGCTTTGTATGTAACATTGTAATCATTTCAAGTAATAGAAGCCAAATTCTTGGCATTCCAGTTCGCATCTAGTCTATGTGAGCATTTGTGTGATTGACTGTGTGTTATAGTTAGGCAAGAGGGTCCGACCGACCTGACCCTTGCATCACTATATATCCATACAACCCAATATTTTTGCTTATGTTGTACAAATGCACAAGTCAAGTGTCCCTTTTACATATCTCAGCACCCACTTTGTTGCAGTCTAATGCTCTACTTTTGGTGTTCTCGTGAATCTGGAAATGAAGCTCACAACATAATTCAAATTAGGCCTAGCAGCTGTAAGGTATATCAAGATACCCACTGCTTGTTTGTAGGCTGACTCATTCACTACCTCAGAGTTGGTATTGGATGAAAGTTTCAACTCTTTCTCCATAGGTGTGAACGAGATTTTGCAATCTGTCATTCTAAACTTGCCAAGCAAACTCTTGTGTTTGTGAGACAAAAATTCCGCTACATGTTTGTCAAACTTCTACACCTAGATAGTAATGTAGGAGGCCTATATCAATCATATCAAAAGCTTTACTCATGTTTCACTTTTTATGTTCAATCATGGTTTCCTCACTACTTGTGATGATGATGTCATTTATAGAAATGACTAGTAGGATGATACCATACCACTTCTTTTGACGTATAAGTTGGAATTTGAATGACTCCATTGGAACCCCTCTTCAACTAAGTACCTGTCAATCTTGATGTACCATGCCTCGAGTGCCTACTTTAGGCCATATAACACTTTATTTAACCTGTAAACAAAGTGTTATTTCCCTGAAACCTCAAATCCATGTGGTTGATACATATATACCTCTTCCTTTATATCTCCATTGAGGAAGGCACTCTTCACATCCGTCTGATGGACCTTCCAGCCACACTATGCTGCCATGGCTAGAACAAGACGGATGGTGCTCATATTTGTTGTAGGAGCAAAGGTCTCCTCATAACCAATTCCCTCTTGCTGAGAGAACCCTTTTGCTACCAATCGTGCTTTGTACTTTTGAAGTGATCCATCTGTCTTGTACTTGACCTTATACACCCATTTGAAACCAATGGGATTCTTCCCTGGTGAAAGTGTTGTGAGATCCCAAGTCTAATTTTTCATCAAAATTTCATGTTCAATAGTCATAGCCTTCTCCCATTCAGGGCTTCCTTCAACTTCAGCAAACACTTGTGGCTCGATTAATTCCTAAGCATTGGCATAAGATCAAATTTGATCGTGTTGGGTTTCTATTTGCTTTTTCTTTGCGATGATCGCCCCTCAATCATTTATGTTGATTGAAGATATCTTATGGTGTTGAACCACCACTTGGGTGGTTTCTTGTTGTTTCCTTGGTTTAGGACCTCCCCACCATTAATAAGACTATAATATGCACCTGTTTGCACATGTGTCCTACGAATTCTGATTTGAGCTATGTGGTTTAGAAATTACTAGATTAAATCTGGGAGACTCCTAAGAATGATTAGAGTCTTCTTTCCTTTCAGGTGGAGCTGTATGAAGCTGAACACCTGAATCATGAGCCATGATGGGTGGCTCCATGTTAATTCTGAACTCTGATCAAGAAGAATGGAATGGTCCAATTTCCTCATCAACTACGACATCTCTATTGTAGGTCACCTAATTGGTTTTTACATCAATGAACTTGTAGGATTTGTGATTGTCATTGTACCCTACAAGCATCAGTTTCTTTCTTTTAGGTTCTAGTTTGGTTCTTTCCTCATCTAGAATCCAAGCATATGCAGTCGAACCAAAAACCTTAAGATGGTTGACTCTGGGCTTCCTCCTATACCATGCTTCCTCACGGATCTTCTCCTTCATCGCCATTTTGAGATATCTATTCAACATATATACTACTGTGGATACTGCTTCAGCCCAAAACCTACTTGGAACTTACATGTTCTACATCATGCATCTTCCCATCTATGTGACTATGCAGTTTCATCTCTCAAGGACTCCATTTTGTTGTGGATTTTAGGGTGTGGTGTATTGTCTTTATATCCCATGTTTAGCACAAATACTTTTAAATTTGTTGGAGAAAAAATCCCCTCCATTATCAGAACTAAGAGTGTTTATTGGACAACCAGACTCTTTTTCTACTAATGTTTGAAAATTTGAAACTCAACAAATACTTGGGATTTTAACTTCAGAAAAGACACCCACAATTTTTCTACTATAGAAAATACCTGGCACTGGTGATTGATGTCATGTTCATTGGTCCACAAATGTCTCCATGAACCAACTAAAGTACTTTGCTTTCTCTCCAAGCCTTTCCTTCGTCAAATGGCATCTTGTGTTGCTTCCCTTCTTGGCAAGGTTTGCATACTCCCTGAATATTCTTCTGGATATCTAGAAGTCCATCTACTAGATTCTCTTGAGCCAACTAAGAGAGGTAGGTAAGGTTGAGATGTCCATATCATTGATGCTAGACTTTAACGATGTCTGATCCACTCTTAGTTGCTAAGGCATGCTCCTTGACTTGTCCATTGTCGACTAGTTGAAATAATCCATGGTCCTCCACACCATGTGCAATGGTTTACTTGATTTTTTGTTAACTATATAGCATTTATGATTTCTAAAGTTAACATAAATTTGTGGACAATGCCTTATAGTCCGACTAACAAAGAGAAGATTAAGCTCAATTCCTAACACATAATGTGTTAATTTTGAGCAAATATAATGAGCTTTGAACTTTTAAACTTTAAGTGAGTAAATATTGAATAATTGAATCAATGAACCATTCAATCACATGAAACATTCAACCATAACACAGGATGTACCTTGGGGAAAACCCTCAAAACTACGAGGATGAAAAACCCCAGCAAATCTTCATAATATAATTATGATAGATAGCAGAGAATGTCTTTTACAAAAACAATAGATTGCTTTCGGCACCCCAGGTTCTATATAAGAGAGAATACTGAGCAATAGAGAATAGAGATCAATTGCATCAACTTTCCATGTGTTCTAGAGAATTTGTCCTACAGATAGTTAAACTCTCTCATGGGATTGGAAAGGTCCCTGGACACCTAACCCAAGACAGAAAGGAAACAAATTTTTATCTACTCTCCTATATCCAACACAGTACACAAGCATTCATAAAAGAGAAGAGGAAGAAGAGGGGAATTCCTTACCTCCAATCTGTAGGTTCTCCTAGCTACAGCTCCAAGCTTGATTCCCAAACTTGTATATCTGCAAACAACATAGGAAACCAACCTTCCAAGCATACAAAAGTACTTAAGCTAGCTTTGAATACAACATATCATACATCAAATGAACGACAAGCATAATATGGGAGAATAGGCGAAGTTAGATTAATAGGAAATCCATGAAGACATGTACATCAAAATGGATTAAACATGACTTTGTTGTAGCATGATCATCCTCCAAGGTCTCCTTCAAATACCTTTGAAATTCATAGGATCATAAGTTCCATCTCTTCAAGTGTTTCCCACCTTCTTGAGCCATAGGTATGAGGTCCATTCTATAGGTTAGGGATGCTATACCAATTAGGAGAGATCTTGGGATCAAGGGAGGATTATTAGGATCAAGTATCTTAAGGGTACTTAGATTAGTAAGAGCCTAGGATTCGAAGGATGGAGCTAAGCCTCGAAAATCTTACCCAAAATCCAATCCCAAAAACCAAGGAATTTGATTAAACTAACATTTTTCGCTCCCCTGAAGTGGTGTACAGAGCGAAAAAGGGATATTTTCGCTCCCCCACAAGCATGTAGGGAACGGAAATAGGAATATTTTCACTCCCCTAACAGTAGTAACTAATAATTGTCGCACCCCTAAGGCAGGATAGGGAGCAAAAATCTCCTCAAAGGATAAAAAATCATGATTTGGCAAGTGGTTTTCAAACCCCTCTTGGTTGGATTTGCTTCCAAACTTAACTAGGGAAGGGACCAACAAGATTATGAAGGGTCCTAACACTTCATAGGAGGTATAAACATAATTTTTCTCATGGCAATATGACATGAAGACCACAAACAACACATGGTGTGACATTTTAAGGTGTAATAGATGCCCCCTAAAGTGTGAGGTCAAAATAAATTGGATGGTCGAAACACTTTACCAAAACATAAGTGCAAAGGGATATTTGAAAGAGATTTGGAAAGGAACTGCAAGCAAAGACCAAAATGTATATCAACATCATCCCTGAGGCAGGAAAACACATGCTCGGAATAAACTGACTCAAAATATGGCTACTGACCAATACATTGCAAATCCATGATAGTACTGACTCAGGCTATGACCACCGACATACATTGTGGTTCTGTACCTGAAAATGACTGGAGACAAATCATGGCTACTAGAACACAAGTGTAGATCCATGATGAGATAATGACACACCACGATCAATACAAAGTGGATCTTTGTGACTGTACATCAATGAGTTACCAACATAATGTCCATGTGGGAACCTACTCAAAAAAATCTCCATTGCAACCTGGGAAAAACACAATAAGGATCTCGAGGGTCTTCTACGCGATTATGAATCAATACGAATATAACCATGCGATTACAAGGTGTTGAATTTGAACATGGTAGAAACCACTTGATTACCGGTCAATGATGTAAACTGTTAACAAGTGTGAGGGAAATCACCAATGATGATGATGATTCCCAAGGTATCACCGTACATTCCAACGAATGTGAATGGATGCCCTGACGTAAAAAATTCACAGAATCATTCGATCGGAGGTCAATGATGAAAACCTATTGTCAAATACAAGGAAACCTACCATTGAAGCATGCAGGTGGCAAGGTACTAAGGTGGTTTCTAAGTTTAATTCCTGGATGATGTGCTAATGTCGACAGGAACAAACTCGTCGAAGGAGGGCCATGATGAATCCCACATCATCGACATGAAACCGACAGGAAAGTGATGTGAAGTAATGAATCAAATGAGTATGGACTGACACAAGTATGTAAAGGTTGATGATATTGCAGAGGATGACTCAGGTAAAAACATCCCTTGAACATTGGATGGCATGACAATAACTGACATGGCAGTATTTACTGAATGAGGCAGATACCAAAACATAATGCGACAATGACTAAGGCATTATGGCTTGAAGGAGTAAGATGAATCCTAGAATTGGCATGACTCAGAGACAAGCAGATTACCCAACTATATGACAAGACGCAAACATGTGTCATGTTCAAGGGTGACACAGCTACCATAAAGCTTTCAAGACAGACTTAGCTTATTTCTCCCCAACCCCCATCATGATTGATGAGTACCTCTTTGTTTTTTAATGAGCTTGAGGAGGATAACAGATGCTCAGTATAGCTCATCTTCCAATGAGTCCAATCTCACATGTTTTACGAACCTGAGAAAGGAGGGATTTGGTCCCATATGTGTCCTTCGATTATAATTTTACAAGTCCAAAGAAGGAAAACTCAATGATGTTTCACATTTAGAGAGTCTAAAACAATGAAAAGAAGACTTTGAAAATTCCATTTTTGTAAAGTTAGTCTCCTAATCCCAAAAAAGGATCAAATAATGCGAAGGAGAACTCTCTTAGTCAATGGTTGACTAATGTATTCATTTTTCGTAAACAGTCTAAACGGTTTGAAAAAGGGGTAAACTATCACCAAATAGACGACCTTTCAAATACTTTAACAAGCATGAAAGAGACAAGTTCACTTGGCAATCTTTTCCTATTTCGAGAGTCTAAAAAGAGCTTAAAGAAAACTCCAGGGGGTTCCTTTTTCGTAAATTAGTCCACCTAGTCTGAAAAAGGGGTAAACTTAATACTAGGTAGATACTTCCTCGCTATTTTTACGAGTACGAGTAAAGTGGACTATACTCGACACCTTTTCACTTGGTTTTGACAAGCACGACTAACGTATCAAAATCAATTGGAATATTTTTCATGTTTGAATCCAGAGCACGAAAAAGGAAAAAGTAAGCTCAAACCATTTTTCATGTTTTTAACCAAAGCATGAAAAAGTGAAAAGTAAGCGCGACACCTCTTACTGTTTTTAAGGAGCTCGAAGAAAGGTTGAAAGAATGCTCATGGTATCTATTTCATTTTTTAACGATCTTGCAACATAAAATGAACTATGCTCGAGATGATGGTTTCATTTTTTAGCGAGCTTGAAGTTGAAAATAAACTATGCTCGGAATGAGGCCCATTGACGGGTTCTTTCCCAACATGATGTCCATAGGTTGGTACTTAGGGTGATACCTATTAGCATTTTTTTCCCCAACATGATGTTTAGAGGTTGGAACAATTTCCCCCAACATTATTGGGAAAGCTAGCGGCTTAACTCTAGTATGATGTCTAGAGGGGCTGGAGACATGCCCCCCAAGCTTCGTTTCATCTGCCTACTCTTCTTCTTCACCTAATTAAATCTTGTCTATTAATAGAAAAAGGTTCACCAGAGGGGTAGGACGAATGAGGATCAAGTGACACAGGTAGATGGAATGAAGCTTCAAGTACTAAGGCTGGTAGGAGACTTGACTCAATGGGAGAGGGATCTGTTTCATTTTTTAACGAGCTTGACATAGAAAAGGAACTATGCTCATGGTGACTTGTTTCATTTTTTTAACGAGCTTGACACAGAAAGGGAACTTTGCTCGTAAGGACCTATTTCATTTTTTAACAAGCTTGACACAAAAAGGGAACTATGCTCGCGATGACCAATTTAATTTTTTAACAAGCTAGAAACAAAAAAGAAACTATGCTCGTAGTGACCTGTTTCATTTTTACACACGCTTGAAACAAAAAAGGAATATGCTTGAGGGGGTTTTATTTTTAAACAAGCTTGAAGCCAAACATAAATTGTGCTTGTGGTGGTCTATTTCATTTTTTAACAAACTTTACATAGAAAGGGAACTATGCTTGTAGTAGTCCATTTCATTTTTTAACGAGCTTGAAACAAAAAAGAAAGTATGCTCGTAGCAACCTGTTTCATTTTTACGCGAGCTTGAAACATAAAAGAACTATGCTTAAGGGTCGGTTTTATTTTTAAACAAGCTTGAAACCAAACATAAATTGTGCTCGTGGTGGTTTGTTTCATTTTTTAACAAGATTGACACAGAAAGGGAAGTGGAACTATGCTCGTAGTAGTCCATTTCATTTTTTAACGAGCTTGAAACATAAAAGAAAGTATGCATGTGGCGGGTTGGTTTCATTTTTGCACAAGCTTAAAACCAAAATTAAACTATGCTTGAGGTTAGTTCCTACCCAACATGATATCCAGAGGTTGGTAGTTTGCCCCTATCATGAGAAGCGAGTGGTGTTAACTCCAACATGATGTCCAAAGGATGGATACATGCCCCTCTAAGCTTCTTCCACAATGGGGAAAATTTATCAGTTCACTAATGACTTAACTCCAGCATGATGTCCAGAGCCGAGAGACATGGTTGACGATGGGGGAGGAAACACTAGGACAAGCGGAACATTCAGGGAATTCTGGTGGCTAGCAGTC
Organism: Larix kaempferi; assembly: GCA_027924585.1. Lineage (NCBI taxonomy): Eukaryota > Viridiplantae > Streptophyta > Pinopsida > Pinales > Pinaceae > Larix > Larix kaempferi. The sequence goes on along the minus strand of BSBM01000195.1, from coordinate 6,090,292 downwards.
ATACAATGATTGGGTGTAACAAAGGAAATTTGATCAATGGTCACTTTGTTTCCATGATGAGGAAAATACATCACTCGAAAGAGTGTGGACACTATAGATTTCATGGCATAGACATAATCTCTCCCAAGAAGCAGATTAAAATCTAAGGGACCTTGGACTACCATAACATCAATATAGACATTTTTCCATCCTAAGGTAATAGGTAACTGGGGAAGGATCCCTAAAGGTCTAGTAGGTCTTCTATTAAAATCCAATATCTGATTAGTGGTTGACACAAGCTGAGGAGAACCTATAGCTTTCTAAGCAGTTGAGGATAAAATACTAACATAAGCTCCTTCATCAACAATAGTGAGAAGTATGTCTTTACGAGCAACCTCCACGGGTATCTGGAAAGGAATACTCAAAGAAAGACAAGATTCTGCTAAACTAATCCAATCAAAGGAAATGACCACAGTACTTGGATGGGGTCCCATTGAAATGGACAAGATTTCCCTTTTCCTAGAACAATTTGAACTGACTAAGAAAACATCAGTGGTTTTCGGTTCACTCTCAACTAGAAGAGTCGGACGAGATGAATATTATGTCATGGTGACTACTTCAGTCTTAGCATTCTCCAATGAAAGAGTGGGATCGAGTGGAGATGACATCGACTCGACCACTTCAACTTCACTCTTCAAAGGAAGAGTGGGATGAACTATTTGTTCTTCACCCTTTGAGGAAAGAGTGGGACCGATCGAGGATGGAGGTGGATCGACTAATTCATCAACAAATGGGGGGTCAAGAGACAACTTCCAATATCTTGTTGGAAGGTGTTTCTAGGATACAGTAATGTCTTCCAATAATTGCAAAGCTTCATCCATGCGTGAACAAAGGTATGTAAGGTGCATATCCTTACATAACAAACAAATATTTTTTACTTTACCTTTCTGACCCTTTACCATAGAGTCACTGGTCGATGGGGTATCATCAGTATGATGTCCAGAGGCCGACGATATAGTTTTTTTGGAGGATTTAGACCACTCTTCTAATACTTTGGAAAGACTAGGACAATCCTTAAGAAGGTGATCACCCCCACAAAGCTTGTAAGGGAACTTGGGTCTACAAGGTGTTTCAATACAATTAGCACCATTAAACGAAGTTGATTTATGCTTGGTATCTTTCTTATTCTTATTCTTCTTAATATTCCTTTTATTCTTCTTCTTATCCTTTTGATTACTAGCATCACTGCTTTTATCAGGCGAAGAAGAAGAAACGGAAGAAGATACATCTAACGAAGAAGGAAAAAGAACAATTTGGTATTGATGCTCTCATGATGGAGAATTAACATTTGAAACATTAGGTGCATCTGGGATCACCGAATTGGATAATAACCATACTGGTAATCCTATCGAAAATCTGGGAAGGTTCAAAGTGGCAATAAAGGGAGGACCAATATCTCCAATTGGAGGAAAAATAAATGGTACCCTTGAAAAGGGGTCTCTTGATTAGTAGTGCCATAATTGGTTTCCATATCTAAACTCTCTAAGGCCTTCTTAAATACCACACACAACAAACGCTACTCAAACTAAAAGCAACAAGCAAACTGGTAAATAGGTGGGATATAAAAGTCGGAATCCTCATGGGTGTGTCAATTTGTCACAGCTCGCGATATACTATAGGGCCCAATTTTTCAGAGCACTAACCAAGGAGGATTGGGATCATACCCTTGGCCATATAACCCGACTACCTAATAGTACGCGTGTATTAATCTCCCTGAGTGTTGTTCTCGGTGTATTGCAACAACAAGATGGACAAAAGGTTTACTTGAATGGTTCCAAGATTCTACAGGGGTCTCCCGATATACACAAGGTACGTGGGATCTCAAATCCGTAGTAGTGTTGTCTAATGCGCAACTGTTCGACAGGGGCCTTCCGATATACTCTAGGTACGTGGAAGAACCACATAGCCCCCGGATTGTAGCACTGGCAAATAATGATGCCTCCTACGCTTAACGATGTCGAAACACGTCTCTAGCTTATCACACAATGTTGCTAAAGAATTTTAACTTAACTAGCGCTTGATTTTATCTTATGCGGTTAAGTGGACAAATGGAATTTGGACTTGACTCAAAACCATGTAAGTATGAGATGCAAGTCTTCTTTTCGATGAAGTCCTACTCAAGAAGGAGAGAGAGAGTTTTTCTTCCGAAATGTACAACCCTATGCAAATGCAATTTTAGCTTTTTCAAAAAATGATTGAAAGAAGCCAAAAATTCAAAAATCATGCACCCAAAACTATCCTAAAGTGACAAAAGAGATCTTTCTATCAATAATAAATGCAAAAGCTCTAGTTTGTTTCCTATTTTTTCAAGAAATGAAAAATACACATCTAAGCTATGGGAAAGAAAAATTCCATGAATGTTTCCAATCAAGTGTAATGCAAAGAATAAGCACTCAATAAACTTTTAATAACTCAAATGCATGCAAAAATTGAAACAATCTTCTCTTCTTGTTATGAATATAAGACCAAGGATGCCAAATGATCAAACTAATGCAAGAAGGAAATTTATGTTTTCAAGCTTGTAAATATAGCAAAAGAGAGACAAAAATGAATCTTTTCTTTGAACAAAAGTGGAAACAAGGAATCAATCTACTCCAATAATCAATAGATACCTCAGAATGTAAAGGAAACAAAATGTACAACCCAAGAAAAATGGCTCCAAAAGACAAGGATATGCCAAGTTTTTCAAAGTCTATAAACCAAACCACTCCACACCAAACCAAAGATTCTTTTGAAATTTAATATGGATCAAAGGGACTATAGGATAAACTATTCCTAAAAATGCAAACAAAACATGCACTCAAAGAATATTTTGTTTTCTTCCTCTCAAAGACCTTTAAATGATCAATCTAAGCTTAATCAGATGGTAAGGAGGGATTAGGAGAGGGTCACAAAGTTCTGGACCTGTTAGGGATTGGTAACTTCACCCAAAACAAAGAAAACAAAAAATTGCATGCAAAAAACCCTAATAAAACCTTGATTCCCAAACACCACAAGAAGGTCCCAAAAATTTTCAAACAGGGATTGAGCGTAACCAACTCAACCTAACAAAGGCCTAGGTACCACTAGTCAAGAAAAATCAAAGAAGGGGAGAGGCTAAATCAACACAGGATCATGTTAGCCTATGTTGGCTTCTAACCTTCATGGATTGAACAAGATGAAAGTGGACACAAAACATACCTAAGAAGCACTCAAATCCTGGATTCAAGAGCAATTAGAACTCCAACTAGACACTAATAGATCATATAGACAAGCTTGAACCAAAATACCAAGGCAAACCCTAGCAAAAAGCACCCAAAAAGCTTGAAACAGGGGATTTCCACCCCTGTACAGACATACACATAGCGAAAAAAGTGAGATTTTAGCTCCCTTATAAGCAAGCAGAGTGAAAATTTCACTCCCAGAGAGACTAGCTGGGTGCAAAAATAGGTAATTTTCGCTCTATAGTCAGTTAGGAGGGAGTGGAAATCTTCCTTAGGGGTAAAAATGACCAATTTTTCCTAGATCTGAGCAGGGATGAAATCCTGAGTTCAAGATGGTCCTCAATGATGACCAAAGAGGATCTAACGTGATGAGAAACAACACTTAGAAGAGGATTTAATTATCTAAACAAGCAATCAAGCAAGCAATGAAAGGATTAAAACTAGGGAAATATTCCCTAGCAGAGCCACCAATTTTTGTTCTAGAGAATTCGTCCTACGGATAGTTAAGCTATCGCATGGGATTGGAAAGGTCCCTAGACACCTAACCCAAGATAGAAAGGAAACAAATGGTTATTTACTCTCCTAGATCCAACACAATACACAAGCATTCTTAAAAGAGAAGAGGAAGAAGAGGGGAATGTCTTACCTCCAATCTGTAGGTTGTCCTAGCTCCAGCTCCAAGCTTGATGCCCAAACTTGTATATATGTAAACAACATAGGAAACCAACTTTCCAAGCATACAAATGTACTTAAGCCAGCTCTAAATACAACATATCATATATCAAATGAACAACAAGCATAATATGGGAGAATAGGCCAAGTTAGATTAATAGGAAAGCCATGAATACATGTACATCAAAATGGATTATACCTGAGTTTGTTGCAACATGATCATCCTCCAAGCTCTCTTTCAGATGCCTTTGAAAGTCATAGGATCATAAGTTCCATCTCTTCAAGTGTTTCCCACCTTCTTGAGCCATAGGTATGAGGTCCATTTTATAGGTTAGGGAGTCCAAACCAATTAGGAGAGATATTGAGAACAAGGGAGGATGATTAGGATCAAGTATCTTGAGGTACTTAGATTAGGAAGAGGCTAGGATTCGAAGGAAAGAGCTAAGCCCCAAAAATCTCACCCAAAATCCAATCCCAAAAACCAAGGAATTTGGTTAAGCTAACATTTTTTCTCCCCTAAAGAGGTGTACAGAGCGAAAAAAGGGAGATTTCCGTTCCCCTGCAAGCATGTAGGGAGATAAAATAGGGAGATTTTCGCTCCCTTAACACTGGAAACTGAGAATTGTCGTGCCCCTAAGGCAGGATAGGGAGCGAAAATCTCCTTAAAGGCTCAAAAATAATGATTTGGAAAGTGGTTTTCAAACCCCTCTTGGTTGGATTTGATTCCAAAATTGACTAGGGAAGGGACCAACAAGATTATGAAGGGTCCTAACACTTCCTAGGCGATATAAACATCATGTTTCTCATGGTGATATGACATGAAGACCACAAACAACACATGGTGTGACATTTTAAGGTGTAACACCATGTGGCCAACACATTAATGACAAGCAAGAATAATATCCTGCACAAAGAGAAGTTCCTTGCCTTCAAGGGAGAAGAGAATTCACTTCACATTGAATTCATCAATCCCGTATAACATATTTATACATTCTTCTCATGCATCGGCTTCTATTTTTATCTTCTAACTTCAGGATGAACTCACCCTCAAACTACATGTATCAATCTTGCATGAAGAAGTGTGCCCCACTTCTCATGTAGTGCTTTATCTCACTGAACTGTCTCTTAGGATGAACTCGCCTCTTAATTGAAATCTTGCTCACTTAGTTAGGTGGCTAACTTAAGTGTCGTATTTTAGTTTAACATAAGTGGCTGCATGCAATAACACTTAGTTAACTCTCTTTAACGGATTCTTTCTTGATAACATCACTATAGTGATCAATTCAAGTTCTTCATTGATTTACTGAAGTGTCGTCTTTTAGTTTAACCAAAGTGAAAACACTTTAGTTAACTAGTCCTTCTTATTTAACTCTTAGTTAACTATTTAAACTGAAATCATGTTGATTGATTTACTTGTAGTGAGCGTTGTGAGTTCTTTAGTTAACTGAGGCATACATTGTGGCTTTAACTGAAGCTTGACAATTCGAGTTCACTCAGTCATCTCATGAGCAATTCGAATTCTCTTTTTCTCTATGCATTTATCTTTATCTCTTATCTTTACTACATGGTCAATATGTGTTAACTTTAATTATCTATCATATCAGATTATACTCAAAATATTTGTCAGATGTTGTGATCATATTATATTACTCTCGGACCAAATACTGATATGCTAAAGTAAAACACTCTAGAGGTGACTAGTCTCTAAAGGAGACTTAATAGCAACAATGACCATGGTTAGTAATATATCACACAATATTAATGCTTCAACATGCAAAGTATCTACCTCCATAACTGGAGGTCCACCCCATGGGTACCTACTATAACTGGAGGTCCACATGAGAATCATCTACCTTTATAACTGGAGGTCCATCCAATGGATACCTTTATACAGAAGGTTCAAATGAGAATCATGACTTGACACACAAGTCTGGAGCCTTGTCCAACAAGAATTTACAACATCATTACTTTGATCAATTACATGTATATGGGAGGAATAACCTTTACATGGAAAGAAATCAAAGTGCTCACCTATATACGGGAGGATCAATCTTGGTTGCACAATATTGGTTTGGAGAATGTCTCCTGATGTTGTACATTTAACACCCCCTCTCAGCAAGGGAGGCATTCTTTTCCATACCAAGCTTGTCTCGGAAGTACCTGAAATTCGTCTCTGACAGAGGATTTGTTAACACATCTGCAATCTGCTCATCATTAGCAATATATTGAAGTTTCACTGTACCTTTATGGACCATGTCTTGGATGAAGTGATACTTCATTTCAACGTGCTTCAACTTGTCATGAAACATTGGTTTTTTAGAAATCTTGATGCAACTCTGATTGTCACACCTAATAACTGTAGGCTCAAGCTTTTCACCTAACAACCCTGCAAGTAGCTTTCTGAGCCACACTGCTTCTTGGCAAGAAACACTAGCAACTATGTATTCTGCTTCTGTAGTGCTCTGGGCTATGGAGCCCTACTTCCTACTGGACCAAGATATCATAGTTGATCCTATGCTATAATAGTAGCCGGATGTACTCTTACGGTCCATAATGCTTCCTCCCTAGTCTGAGTCTATATAACCAAATAACATGACTCCTCCACTGGAGGCAGATCTGAGTCCATATGAAATTGTACCTCAAAGGTACTTAAGCACATGCTTAGCAACTATCCAATGTTTGTGTCTCAGATCATACATAAATTGAATCAAAATGCTCACGACATAACATATATCAGGCCTCGAATGTATCAAATACATTAACAATCCTATAAGTTATCTATACAAAGTGGGATCTACTGGATCTGATCCAGAGCCTGACTCATGAAGTTTCCTCAAATTGGAAACCATTGATGTATTAATAGATTTTCAATCTATCATGCCAAACCTACGGAATATATCCACAGTGTACTTCCCTTGAGATAGAAAAAAATTCATCTTTTCTTTGCCAGATCTCAAGGCCAAGAAAGTATTGCATCAGACCTGTCTTTCATCTCGAACTTTGAGGTGACTTAGCTTCTTCTTGCACCAAGCAATCTAATGTTCCTCTCTAGTGAGAAAAAAAACATCAACATACAGAACCAATATCAACAGTTGATTCTTCACTACTTTGAAGTACAAATTTGGATCAGCTTCACTCTTAAAGAAAACTGGTTTCTGAAGGTAGCTACCAATTCTGGAGTACCAAGCCTTGGGGGCTTGCTTAAGCCCATATAGAGCTTTCTTTAACTTGAAAACATGGGACTCCTTCCCATGCACCACAAATCCTTCAGGCCGCTGAATATAAACCTCTTCCTCAAACTCACCATTGAGGAAGGTTGTCTTCACAGCCATCTGGTGAAGTTTCCATCATAGAACAGATGCAAGTGCAATCATTGCTTGGATTGTGGTGTACCTTGCCACAGGGGCAAAGGTCTCATCATAATTGATGCCTTCTTTATGATAGAAACCTCTAACAACGAATCTGTATTTATACTTCTCAATGCTACCATCCGCAACATGCTTTATCTTGTAAATCCATCTGGAAGTCACAATGGAATTCCCATTAGGTTTGGGAACAACCTCCCAAACATCATTCTTCATTATAGAGTTTTACTCTTCTGTCATTGCATCTTTCCAAACTTGTTTCTTTGCAACTTCTTCATATGAGGATGGTTCTGAATCACCGATGTGACTCATTAGTGCAACATACCCTAAATATATGTCAGGTTGCTTGCACTCTCAGGATGAGCATGTTGGTGCTTCATGTTTCTCTGCATCTTGTAAGATATCTCGGCACCAAGTAGGTCTTCTTTTAGCGAGAGGTTCATCAAGTGACCTCTCAATCAGTTCTATGAGTTCTTCAGGAGTTAGCGAATCTGAGGCATCTTCTAGTTTCTCCCTCTCAAACTCTGAAGGGGGAGAATCAGACTCAGGATCCTCCATCTCTGAATCACATTGAATCTCTTTCGATCTTTTGAAAGCAGCTTCCTCGTGGAAGGTAACATATCGACTGACTTCAATGTGTCTCTCACTAGGTACATATATTCGGTATGCTTTGGATGACTCACTATAACCCACAAAGGTGCCTTTCTTTCCAGAAGGCTCCATCTTTGTTCTCTTTTCTTTCAATACATGAATGTATAATGGGATCCCGAAGATCCTCAAGTGTGAGATGTCTGGCTTCTCACCGATAAAAAATTCTTCTGGTGTCTTCTCATCTAGAATGGCATGTGGGATTCTATTATGGATGTACACAGTTGTACTGGTGGCTTTTTCCCATAATGAGGTAGACATATCTTGATCATGCACCATGGATTTTGCAGGCTCACATAAGGTTCTATTCTTCCTTTCGACAACCTCATTTTGCTACGGGTTGTATGGTACTATTAACTGTCTACATATTCATGCATCACTACATAGCTCATTAAATGCATGTGAATCAAATTCACCTCCTTTATCAGGCCTTAATGCATGGATGTGCTTTTCTTTCTGATTTTCAACTAGGGCTTTAAACTCTTTAAATTTGCTAAGAGTTTCACGTTTAGCTTTCAGAAAATAAATCGATGACTTCCTAGAAAAATAATCTATGAACAATTCATAATATAAGAAGCCACATAGGGAGGGGGATGACATGGGACCACATACATCATAATGTATTAAATCTAAAATCCCTTTAGATCTAGTAGTATTTCTAGAAAAAAAATTCTTAACATTCTTCGCAAGTGCACAACCCTGACAGACACCATCATGCTCAAAATCAAATACGGGCATACCTTTTACCATCTTTTGAAGTCTTGGTAGCGCTTTGTAGTCTACCAAGTATCTGCAACCTTCAACAATGAAAGATGTGTGTACTCTTTGTAGATTGTGAGGGCATTGGTGTGATTTTGTACAAAGTTACGAATATGGCGTGCATCCTCAATAAGTTTTCCAATCCATGGCACATCTAAAGCAATAGATTTCAGTGCTAAATTCAAAGAATGGACAATGCAAGGTGTCCAAAATACCTGTAAGATCAATAAATAAAGTATAAATGAGTCATTGAGTCTAGACTCCTAGACTCTACAAGACTACAACTAACTACTACCTTACAAAGTTACTAACAACTCAAAATTTCAAATAAATGAGTAAATTAACGATCGGATATTTAACTTCCACAATCATGCCAGCAGCCTTGCAAACAGGTGCATTGTCCGTGATGATTTGTACACAAGAATCAACACCTACTTCTTCAATGGTTTTGATGAACAAATCACCCATATACTGTGCATCCTTGTATTTCCCAAGAGTATCCACCACTTTCAAGAACACCGGTCCATTTGGGGAAGACACCATGAAATTGATGAGTGGATGGCATGCTGCATCCGTCCATCCATCTGAAACAATACTAACACCACATGTGGACCATTTTGATCTAATTGGATCAATAATTTTATCCACCTCCTTCCTTGCCTTAACCAACAATGTGGTTCTAAGCTTCTCTGAACTAGGAGGCACATAACTAGTTGGAGCTCGTTCCATTATAGATCGACACATCTCAAAGTACAATGGTGACCGTGCAACATTGAATGAGATGAAGTTGAGGTAGAAGAGAAATGCAATGGAGAGGTCCACCTCTTCTCGCGCCTCTTGTTGGAAAATCCTATCCATTGGACCACTTGAAGTTTGCCTCTTTCTTGTTGGATAAGCAATAGCATCAACCCCAATCCTAGTGCTAGAGGGTTTCCTCAAGAATGGAAGAGGATCCTCATGATGTTGTGTCTTGCTTGCTGCAACCACCTTCCCTACCCCAACACAGTCCTCTCTTTCCATCTCCCTCCTTTGGTTAACACTCACTGCTTTGCATGAAGAAATCCCACAAGGGAGGGCCAACAAATGGCCCTTAACCTGGTAATATGTGCTCTTGAAAGCATGCTTGCAGAAATTGCAAGTCCAACACACATTGCCTCCCCCACCAAGCTTTGCTCTAGTGCCTTCTTTCCTTGTAACATACTTCCACAAAGGGTATTTACTCTCTTGTGCTTGTTGTCTTGCCAAAACATGGCTATAATGAGCATGAGCTTCACTAGAATCAATTGGAGCACTAGTAGGAGTAGAAGAGGTTGTGCTTGGAGAAGGAATAGGACGAAAGGGATTAGCATTCTTCCCTTTCCTTTTCCCTCTAGCTGCTGCCCTAGCAGGTTGAGACATTTTCCTTCAACCTTGATGGTGAAATCAAATTGGAATCCCTTCACCTGCAAGAAAACACATGTGAATCTCCTTCACCTGCAAAAAAAACAATGTTGGGATCTCTGTAGCTCTCCCTCACTCTCCCTTCAGTTCACAAATGACAAAAAAAACCAAAAAATGTGTTTTTATGGGCCCGCGGGTTTCCTTTTGGCACCTTTACGTGTATTGGAATCGAGACACGATGTGTCGAGTTAGGGCACGCGTGTCCCGAAATCGGGACACGATTTTTTTCGTGTCCCCCACATGGGGCACTCGTGTTCGCACCCAAACAGTCCCCACGGGACACTTAGCCCTAAAGGGACGTGTCCAGTTACTTAGCGTCCGAGTGATTAGGCCCACAAGGGCACCAACCCCTATAGGGCGAGCACCTCCTAGAGACAGAAATCAAGAGGACCATCCATGACATGATTAGGGGTATTTAGCCCCAAATCAACACTCTATGCTTCAACTTGGCCTTTACATCAAAAATTTTAACCCCTTGCTTTGGTAGACCTGACTGGGAACGTTGCAGATACTCCGAGGCGTAACAATGGCCCATGGGCATAAATTAAAATTAATGAAATTAATAATTATAAAAAATTCAAATTTTAATTTGAACATTTTTAAGTTCTAACCTGTTGTGCTTCTTGGAGTGTATTTTTTCAAAGACACTCCATTGCGCTCACATTCTAAAGAGCTACAAGTTTGACTAAGCATCTACATGGAAAATCTTTGTAACTCTAGGACCCTTTTGCCATAGTTTGTCCACCAAACATCTACAACAAATAAATGAAAAGGAAGAGTCAAGAAAACAAATTATATTTCAATTTTCCATCAATTAATAAATAGATAGAAAGGAAAGACATTACAATTTGAAAGTTTGAAACAAATTGTACTTGAAGCTTACCTGGCATCCTAGTAGTACTGTCTTGGATAGCCATATCAAAAACAAATGTCTTAGTGGCCAACCTATATGTTTTTTTTGAAAAAAATAGCATTCTATTAAAAGAAACATAACACATTTTTTAGAGACTCGATAGCCTTACAAGTGCATAAACACAATGAAAACACTGCTCAAAGATCAAGAAGGGTCATAAACACCCTTTACATCTCTATTACACGACATCATAGTTCAACATTTAGCTCAAAAAAATATAAAAGGCCTCAAGGCCTTTCATTGATGTAAGTATACACGAAAAACAGAGCTCAAAAGAGCAACAATGCTAAGAAAAACAACAAGAAAATTGGCTTCAAAAATAGTGCGGAAAACATGTCGCACTCCGGAAATACCCCAAACTATGCCAAGAAGAAGCCTCCATATCGGGACCTCACCGAGCTAACATATAGGAAACCACACAACGGGTTGTTTCGACACCACCAAACATGCCCACAGGCCATCTAAAGGCACCACACTCCGTCACTGCAGAAGGAGAACCAACCCTCACCATCATTAGGGCTCACTTCATCGTCGCTGGACAAACCCTAGATGCCTAAATATTCAGTTCACCGCAGCCAAGAATGGAATAGGTTATCGCGCAGGATAAACACTGCCGTCGCACCACCTCTAGAAGCCCCACTGCAAACACCCTGGCCACCATTGCCCAGGCACCACAACTGCAAGAGCAAAGAAGGAGTGGCGTCGATCACTGCGCCACTGGAACACTCTACCGTGGGTTCACCAGAGCAGAGAAGGGTTCACCAAAGTAGAGAGGGGGTGGATGGGCCTATAAACCCTAGCTGCCTGTAAATTATTCTTAGACGACTCTCAAAACGATAGATAAAGAGTAAGCAGGGTGTTGTCCGCCAGATTGCACACCAGCAGCAGAAATCTTTCGAAAGCTGTCTTCCTCACCGGAAGTGGGGAGAAGTGTGGCCTTGGGGGCAAGCAATGAGCCAGGTACTGTCGCCTGAATCCCAACTCCTCCGTTTAGGCTAACTCCTAACGAAGCCAAGGGGGGTAGTCCCTACAAAGAGTTTCACTAAGGCTCTTGTTTTAAGTGTTTTTAAATGTGTGGGGTGATGCGGATGAGTGTTGTTTAGGAGTTTTTCGATAATGAGAGATCGCAACTTTAAAAATTGAAATAAACAAAAGATAATGAAGCAATCCACGTTGCGATAAGAGATTTGAGAAACAAACACTTTGATAAATTTAAAACAAGACAACCATAGAAATATAAATGCTCTAGATAGATAATAAGCAAATAAAATGATGCCAAGGACCAGTGCCTTATGGAGTCAAAAATAGTCTTGAGTGCTTGGGTTGCTTGATACAAGAGTTCAAAGTGGTGATGTTCGTGAGATCGTCCTACGAATTAATCTTGGTTTATTGAATGTTTTAGTGATCTTGTTTATTAGGCTAAGACCAAGGATATCAAAAGTAAAAAACCAACCAGGAAAGATATTGGCAACCTCTTAGATGATAGGTCGAGAGCACCCAGATTCAAGAGGATATGTGTCCAATGTTTGAACCGCCCCCGAGTCTGACCAGTGGATTCTCGGCACCACCTATTTTAGGAAGCAACCTCAGTATTTAACGCCGGTTTTCTTTGTTGGGGTAATATTTTATTTAGATTATCACTTGTAGAATTAGCAAGTCCGATACCTTTATGAGTACTAGCCCAACCTTTTCAGGTTGGCAGAGCATACGAGTGTTGGATAATCGACCAAAGTAAATTAATTAAAGAGGGGGTGTGAGTTGAAATATTTTATTATTAAAGAGCACAATTCAACTCTCCGATAGAGAGCGCTCTTGACTTAGTCTTAAGACCAAAGTTCAAGAGACTTTAATTAATCTAAAATGCCTAATGCAAGGGAAAAATGCAAGCTAGAATGCTCTCTGACAGAGAGTGCTCTTGACTTGGATTTGGCCAAGTTCAAGAGACTTTGGTTCTTTTTATAAAATAGAAGCGGTTGTGTACTGAAGAACAAAAATGAAACTTAAATTACTAAAACTAAAGAAATGATAACAAGATACTTGAGATGCATAAAAATAATTGAAAGCAAGACTTAGTATTCTACCAAACAATATTTAATCTAAGGTGGGATCTTCCTCCGAACAAGGTCGATCACTAGAACCGCTATTCCTTGTGACTTTCCAGCTAGCTGAAACTTCGGCAATGAGGCTAACGGGGGAACGAGAAGCTACCACAAAGCTATGTGGCCCTTGGGATGCAATCCCAAAGTTAGCTTGCTCTGGTCAAAACTTGGAAGAGAGTTACAGAAATGAAATGACTAATCTAAATCATGAAACAAAAAGATCTAAACTAACAAGACACAACACTCTTCCCCAAATGGGGAAGAAACCCAAAAAAGTGGAGGACTCCTCCACTTAACTCACTTTTATTAAACTCTTACAAATGCCTTTGGAAAAAATCCTTGAAAGGTCTTTAAGGGAAATAAATTGAAAAGTATACTTGAAACAAGCTCTTAAGAGCTATTACAAAGGAGAATAATTTTGGTTATGTCTTCTTGGTTTGGATCATCCCAATGGTTTCTTCACTTTGCTTGGAATGGATCTTCTTGTTTCAAAAATTTTCAAGATTCTTTTCTCCTAGAAAAACCTACATAAACAATTCACTCAACAAGGCACCCTTTAGACATTAGTAAGATAAAACGAATGCAAACTTGAAACTAACTAAGTTTAAGCTTGGAACATAGGATCTAAAATGTAAAAGCATGAGATTTTAAATTCGAATTTATTGAAAAAAATCAAACGGAATAGCAAACAAACTACTTCTAAAAAGTGACGGAAAGAGATCTAATATGTAGAAAAATTTGAAACACTTTTGGTATATAAAGCCTACTTTTGAATGATAACAAAAGTGCAAAAAATAAACTAAGTGAAAAACCCTAAATGAGATCTACCATATGAGATCTGAACTACTAAAGATAAAATTAAACTAATACTAATACTCAAACCTCTTTTTGATGTTTTGCATCTTTGTAGAATGGTGGAAGGGGGACGAATGTCAATGAAAAAATGGGCAAAACGAAATGGCAATGAAAGAAAGGGGAAAACGAATGGCAATGAAAGAATGGGCAAAACGAAATGGGTGAATGAGGCTAGTCTAATGGGGATGGGCTTGAAGAGATGAGCTTAAGGACAAGTAACCAAGAGTGTTTTAAATGGTTGATGGTGAAGCCAGAGACTCCTATTTGCTTATGTTCATAAAAGTGGGAATCCTTTGGCCACAAATGGAGTGAAGGAGAACCTGCAAAAACTCACAAAACCTTGAGAAATACCTACAAATCACATATGATCAAGCGAAAAGAAAAGATATATATGCATGTGTGTTAACACCCAAAAAGTGCTCACTAGCTCATTTCCCTATTCACATGACCCATTTATCCACTTTTTCACCATCAGAGCCTCTGAAACCAACAAAAGGTCACCAAAAGACCTGAGTACACCCCTTTTTCCATTAAAAAAGATTATTTTTCCCAAAAAAGCATAAAAAACCCTCAAAAAGGGTCCAAATTCCCAAAAATATTAAAAAGGGAATTAAAATATTATTTTTATTCAAAAAAGGAAAAATGAGAGAAAAGTACCTAAACCATGTTGGTCAATACCATTTGGTTTCCACAAAACCACAAATGGTATTTCCCACCACCAAAACCTATAAAAAGGTGGTAGGGGCTCCTCATTTCACATCCATCCATTATCTCATCCTTATGCTGCTGAAATCTCCCTTGAGCATTTTAGCCATTGCAAACCACATTGGAGAAGAGACCATTGGAGATTGGAAGTTGCTCATCCTTGGAGCTATTCAACCTCGCCATTAGAGGTATTGATTCCGCAAGCACTTGCTTGCCCATCCTTTCAATACAAATTCTTTATTTTATATATTCTTGTTCTTGATTTTTAAATTAGTTTATTGTTATTTATTTTCATTGAAACTGCTGCTACTAGTTAGCAGGTGCCCATAGCACTAAGCCTGGTTGCAAAACCGGGCCAACAGTTTTTGGCGACTCCGCTTTGGTTTGAACTATAGATCTCTAGTTTTGCCTTTAATCTTAGTTTTTTATGAGTTTTTAACCTTTAGATCCATAGATCTGCCATCTTAGACAGCAGATCCATTGCTGCTCTGAGTTTTGGCCCCATAAACAGCCCGAAATTTTCAATTTTCGGGTTCGTTTCTCGGTTTCCGTGCACGGCTTCCGCCTCGCGGTTTTTTTCCAGACAGTCGCACGATCCATCGCGACTTTTCTGCACTTTTCCGTGCTGTCCATCGCGGCTTTTTCCCAGACAGTCGCGCGGTCCATCGCGACTTTTCTGTGTTTTTCCGCGCTGCACACCGCGGCTTCGCGGCCAATTTCCGCGCTGCCCATCGCGCCTGTGCGGCTAAAACCCGCGCGGTCCATCGCGACTGTGCATCCAAAACCCGCGCGGTCCATCGCGACTGTGCGTCCAAAACCCGCGCAGCCCATCGCGACTGTGCGTCCAAAACCCGCGCGGCTGAATTTTTCATTCGGCCATCCCGATTTTGAAAAAAAAATTTACTGTACTTTCTGCCCATAGCACATTTTTTACAGTACTAAATACTGCATATTTTACAGCTTTGAAAATTTTTTTTACTATTTAAAAGTGCATATCTAGAAATCTTTTTAAAAATTTTCAAGAAAGTGAAAGAAAGACTCATTTTGCATTTTCATCTAGATTCAAATTTTTTCTTGTTTACTTCTTTAAAATCTTGCCCTTAGCAATTTTTCTTGAAACGAAGAAATCCATTTATTTCTTTTAAAAAGAAGTCTATTATTTGCTTTCATAAATCCAAAAAATCCATTATTTTTTGAGTTATTTTTTGAAAAGCATTTAAATTCCTTTTAGTGAAAAGTCATAAATATTTGCTTTTTTATTTTCGAAAAATCCTTTATTTTTTGAAAGTTTCGTGTAAAGCATTTAATTCTTTTCAAGTTCAGTTTACAACACCTCACGTGCACTCACACGATCACTTAATTGAACTAAGCCTTAAAACGTACCTTAATTTGAACACACTTTTAACCCCACTTGGGGAACACTAAAAGAATTCTTGTAGCTAGGTAGTATTGGGGGGATAGGTGTTCCAATAACACCCCTCAGTTCATACATCTGAGACGTAGAAGTTGTCCAATTAGGGAGCTAAAATCTCTTAGTACTTTTTGGCATGGTCACAACCGGTTTGTGGGAAGGCCTCTCCCTTAGGAGGGTTGAAGTCGCGAGGATGGTTCCGGAAGCCTGAGTGGAATACCGAAATCCATTCAGTAACCGAAGGGCTACCATTCGCAGTTCTCGGGATATCCCTGTATTGGGATATTGCGATCAAAGGACCAAACGGTAGATTTACCTTTTCTCGACGCGTCATGAACGGAGTATCCTAATAGCCTGTCTTTAGGATTGATTACCCGGTGTCCCTCCCGGTAGGGGGATATCTAGCCGTTGTCTCAACATTCATATTGTCTAACTTGGATTTCATCACCTTGCAGAGGATATCGTCTGTTTGAGTCACAATACATTTAGATTAGGTGTTTGCATGATTTCAACCTACCTGTGGTCTAGTTACACCTATTTTTTCTAGGAGCCGCTTGCGTGTTGGTATTCTGACCTGTTGTTGCATTCCTCCACTTATTGTAGCACAGCTGCTAGAATAAGTGCCTTTTCTGAGGATTGATTTTTGGCCTGAGAGCCTTCTTTTTTCACTCCCCTTCTTGCACCCTTGGTTGCATAAGGGTTTTGAGTCTTTTATATATATATCACCACCTGATACTTAAACAAATTTTTTATACAACAACATATTCTCACCATTGAGAATTTTAGACGCTCTCGTCGTCTACAGGGCGAACTCCCAGAGTTTAGTCCACTTGGCTCTCCACGTCACGGACGTAGAGCCTCATCCCTTGATTCGACACATCGTCAGTCAATTAGACAGTCATCCGATTCTGACATACCCCACTTCACCTTTGATTTGGAGGTAGAATCTGAAAATCCCACAGAATTACCACCAACCACAATTATGTCTGGAACACCATTTGATCCACTATTTACAACTACCATAGGTCAGACATCTGCAGACCCTTCTGCTGTAGTACCATCCACGGCAACAACCACCCCCCTGGGTATGCCCAATATGGGTAACACTCCACATTTAGGAATGCCTAACACAGGGCCACCACCTGTCATGGGTACACCCAACATGGGGGTCATACCCCCTTTGGTTTCCACAAACCCTATCCCAGGAATCCCTAGTACGATTCCCAACCCAAGTGCAACCCATGTTGCACTTGGGAGTGCTATCCCAGGAATCCCTAGTGCGATTCCTAACCCAAGTGTAACCCAAGTTGCACTTGGAGGCGCTGGCCCATACCAGACTACACCTATCGGAGGGCATATACCCTCCATACCTAGCATACCTTTAGGCGCTACTGGACCCCTTCACCATACCACTATGGCCAGGCATGTCCCAGTTCCAGTCACCACATCTGCTAGTCTACCATATATGGCGAGTCTGAACCTTCCAGATTTAGCTAGGCTCACAAATGACCCCATTAGACATGATCCGGCGTGGCCTCAAATGCCCACCAAACTCCCCTCTGACATCCCTAAATTTGAGGGTAAGGCAGGAGAAGACCCACAAAACCATATCATGTCTTTCCATCTATGGTGTTCCTCCAACTCCATAGTGGACGACTCTATCTGCCTCCGTTTATTACAGCGCACCTTCACTGGCTCTGCAGCCAAATGGTACATCGAGCAACCCCATGGGACGCATTCCACATTTACCTCCCTTGCCTCGACCTTCCTGCAGTTCTTTCAGCTACCTGTCCGCTATGATGCGGGCGTCGAAATCCTACTGTCTTGCAGACAGAACACGGCCACGCATATCACTGACCATATTCATGATTGGCGCCGGCGCCGAAGCCTATGCAAGATCAAATTAGACGACCGAATCTTTTTAGACTGGTTCCTTAAATCCCTCCTTCCTCTCATTGCGAAGGATGTAGCATCTGAAAGACCCCAGTCCGAGGAAGAGGCCATCCCCAAGGCCCAACAGTTTGATCTCATCTACGCCCAGTCGGGTTACTTATACACGATCATACCGGACGCCCCACGAGGCGACTCTGCACGCGGTGACGCACCGGGGGCGTCACATGCCGCTGATGGCATTATTGGCCAAATTACACCGCAAGAAAAACCTTTCAGTATGGTGAGCACCATGCCCGCCCCAGACCTTTCTAGGGCCACATCGAGTTCCGGAGCGACAACTTCTTATGCTCCAACAAACCAGACCCATCACGTTCATGGACCCTCTTGTCCACAACATTGTTATGGCCAAGCGCCATCAGCATATGTACCTCCTACATACTATGCTCAACCTACGGTACAGACCCCCATGCAGTTCCCACAACAGCCCATGCATTACCCACAACCGGTTGCACCAGCTAACCTCACACCTCCACCAGCTCAGGGGTACCAACAACCCCAACAGGCAACTGGACCACCTCCAGCTCCACCTACATACTATCCACCGCAACCTGCTCCCGCACCTGCGGCTCCTCAGAATCCCCCCAATGCTCAAGGGCATGTGTACGCACAACAACAGCAGCCCCAATACCAAAATAACCAACGCAACCAGGGTGGGCAACCAAACCGCGGAAGAGGACGCAACCGTGGAAACAATCAAAACCGTAACCAAGCTCCACAACCTACCCATCCTTCGCAAAACAATAACGCGGCGCCTGCTCATCAGAATCCTGATCGACCACCTAAGCAACCCAAAAATGCTAATTTACGAACAAACCATCCTTGTTCCATTTGCGGTG
Organism: Larix kaempferi; assembly: GCA_027924585.1. Classification (NCBI taxonomy): domain Eukaryota; kingdom Viridiplantae; phylum Streptophyta; class Pinopsida; order Pinales; family Pinaceae; genus Larix; species Larix kaempferi. The sequence goes on along the minus strand of BSBM01000195.1, from coordinate 6,071,394 downwards.
TCTATGGCCACTATACCCACGCTTGCCCACATCTGGAGCAAGCTAGACAACTATGGACCAATGACGCCCATCGTCAAGGGCAGGCGGCTCCTCAGCCGCCACCCAACCCTCCACCACCTCCACAACAACCTTTGGTACTACAAAACCCTTTTCCAACACAAGGAGTGGTGAACACTCAGCCGTTAGCCCCCCCACAGGGCAACGTGCAACCACAACAAATCACTTACGCCGCTCCTGATCAACCCATCTTTGATTCAGGCACCCACCACTTATTAATGATGTCCACAGCCGACGTCAATATCCAAACCCGACGGAACCAGTATGGTCCTACCTCCGAGACTACCCCCGCCGAGAAGGATGCTAATGCTAATCCCACCGATCATACGTTACGGATACCACCTCTTCCACTTGATGGCGCTTCCAAAGCACCTCGCTTCCCACTTTGTCGTATCAACAATAATCCCAATGCTCGGGCTGCGTCGAATTACAACATCGTAGACGACTTAGCCCAGTCTCCTGCAGCCATGTCTGCTTTAGAAGTTTTGAAAAACTGTCCTTCACAGCGCAAGACTTTACTCTCTGCCATTGGCGCCATTGACCCCAATGATTCACAGCTGATCGCATTTGATTCAGACCAGTCTGAACCCCGCCTGCCTTCCTCTTTAGCATTCCAAGTTTCCGTTTCTGTTCGGAATCTTGTCATCCATCGGTGCATTATCGATGAAGGGGCCTCCACATGCATCATGTCCACATTCGTTTGGCAGAAGTTGGGATCCCCTACTCTCCAGCAGTCCACCACTGCATTACGAGCTTATGACGGCCGTTCGGCTCAACCCCAAGGTCTTTTAGCCAATGTCCCTGTCCAGCTGGCGGGTAAAACCGTGCTCATTGACATTGAGGTCATCAATGCCCAACTAGACTATAACCTTTTACTTGGTCGCAACTACATGTATGCCATGCGGGCTGTTGCCTCATCCGTATTTCGCACCATGCAGTTCCCCCATGAGGGACGTGTGGTCAAGGTCGACCAGCTCACCTATTACGATCCCAAGGCCTCCGCCACACCGAAAAATGTTCTCCCCATGGTTGAACAACCTGTTTGTGGTGCAACTACCTCATTCATTTCCTCGGTAGGACCCGGACTTTACTCCGAGGCGCCGATGACCTCTACATTCCAGGCCATTCCACCACCATCACCGGAGACCCACGTCGCTAACCTCTGCACCCTTTCACAAACACCCGGTAATCAACCCTCCTTGTTACCCAAACCACCATTGGTCCCTAGTCACATTGGGGTTACACCCATCCACACAATCCCCTTTCTATTTCCTCCTTCGGGTGTAGTAAGCGCCCCGGTTATGGCTACCCTTAGTCTACCCGGGTTAACATTGAAATTACCTGTGTGGTATATTTCACCTCCAGTTCCACCGCCGACACCAAATGTCATCCTGCAACCGGTGCAACCCATTGTTACTTCTACCCAACCACCTCCCGGTATCACTACTCCTTCGTCATCGACGAATCCCCCTCCACTCATCAGGCCCACTGGGGGCAGAGGCCCACAACCATACACTGCGGTACCCCCACCCAAGGCATTTAAACCTCCCCCCGTATTCCGTGCTCCTCCAAAATGCTCGCTGTGTGATGAGTTAGGCCATCCAACCCATTAGTGTCCACAATTACCTGCATTGCAGGAACACATGCAAATGTTGGACGACGACCCCAACATCCCGGTGGTCAAACTAGATCCAAACCCTATGCCTCGTGATAAATCACTGCGTACCAACCACCCATGTGCGATATGCGGTATTTACGGCCACTACTCCCACAACTGTCCTGACATCCCAGACTACAGAGCAGCTCTCTACGAGATGAACAATTTGGACCTAGAGACGGCACCCCCTACTATCAAGGAGATCTACCCTCCCGCATCATCCTCATCCGGAGAGATTAACACCATCTACATGATCTCTTCGACTACCACTACCTCATCACTCGATTTGACCACTCAAAGCTCCTGCAATGATGAAGAGGTTCTCGAGATTCCTACTACCTTTGATTATCCCGGGGAAGACATGCACCATCGTCCATACTTCCTCCCGGAAGAGACTTCATCCACCACCGCTACCCAATTCGCGGTTGAGTCCAAGGATTTCCTTCCTACTAAAATCGACTGGTTAACGGATCCCATGGCCGATATTTCTCCCGTCATCCACATTGACATCTCTGACCCACTTGGTGCCCTTCATACCATCACATTAGGAACCTCCCACAGTGAGCATGAGATCGGAGAATACCAACAACTCTTCCAAGAATTCACTGATGTCTTTACTTGGTCAGATACTGAAATGCCTGGCCTTGACCCCACCATTTATACGATCTCCACTGGATACCCCTCTGTCCGGTCGGCCCCTTCCATTGATCCCTTTGACACACAGGTTCAACACTTTCAAATCGACCAGGAAACCACATGTCCACAACATGGGGGCAGGCCCAAAACCTTGCCTACTCATCATCATCGTGATCCTCGTCGGAGATACTGGGGGCATCCACCCCACAAAGGGAATCCCCCATCATCATATCATCACTTCAGTATGCCACCACGACCCACAGCCTCATGGTATAACACCCCGCCAGCAGTTGCTCAATGCCCTATTGATCTCTCTCTGAGACAACATCTGCACCACATTGACACCTCTGAGTTAGGGGGCATAATAGATTACCTCGACCCTGGGATAGGGGGCATGATCAATCATTTTGAACCTTCCCCATCATCTCTATCTCAACACCTCAATGAGCCCATCGTTCAAACCAACACATATGTGATCCACAATCACAAACCCCATGCACATAGCATGGGGGCAGGTCATTAACCCTGCTCACTTTTTCATATTCGTGATCTCAACCATTTTTGAGGTCACGTGTCACTTGTTTATTTGAGTTGATTTTATACACATAGTATTTCCCCCCGCGGGTCATCATTTCCCCCCACCACTGCATCATTGGCTAGGTTGGCTCACCTTTATTTGTAGCAATTTTTTAACCTAGTTATTTGCTTTGACCATTCCAAAGTCCTTATGACCTCCGTTTTTCGCACCATTTGCACTGCCGGATTCATATTTCTGTGCCCGTGATGATGCTTGAGATCATTTCTCGCTCTCACCTTTAGATTTTTCGGGCATTTTTTCCATGCCCCCCTCGTTGCCTCAGTTTGCGTGCCACATCGGTCGTTCTCCTTTTTCGACGTGCCTTATATCACCAGATTCAGTTTTCCGCGCTCGTGATGATGCTTGAGATCATTTCTCGCTCTCACCTTTAGATTTTTTGGGCATTTTTTCCATGCCCCCTCGTCACCTCGATTTGCGTGCCACATCGGTCGTTCTCCGTTTTCGATGTGCCTTATATCGCTGGATTCAGTTTTCCGCGCTCGAGATGATGCTTGAGAACATTTCTCGCTGTCACGTCCTGATTTTCAGGGCATTTTTTCTGCCCCCCACATAACCTCGATTTGCGTGCCACATCGGCCGTTCTCCGTTTTCGACAATCCTTATGTCACCGGAACCAGTTTTCCGCACTAATGACGATGCTTGAGACATTTTCTCGACCTCATCAATCCATGTTTGTTCGGTATAATTTTACCCCTTTTTCGGGCCGAGCAATCCCTTTTTACGAAAAAGGCACTTAGGGAGTTTCTGTTAAGCTCTTTTCTGACTCCTAAAACAATGAAAAGATCGCCGAGCAATCTTGCTTCCTTTCATGCTCGCTAAACGTATCTGAAAGGGCGTCTACCTGGTATAAGTTTACCCCTTTTCCGGACCTCGTAGACTAATTACGAAAAAGGTATACTCTAGTCACATCGGCTAGAAGAGTTCTCCATCCGCATCATTTTATGCTTTTTCGGGCCTTGGAGACTAAATTTACGAAAAAGAAACACCAATAGAGTCCACTTACCGCTTTCAGACTCTCTAAACATGAAAGCAACCATGAGCATGAGCCGTCCTGGGCTCGCAAAATCCACAGGACCGTACCATTTCAGAGCACACTTTTATCCCTTCTTGGAGCTCATTAAAATTACGAAGAAGGAATCAATGGTGCCTCTTGGCGCCACAACAGATCATATCTACTCATTAGGAAGCTTCCCCATTTCGGTCGCCTTTGTTCAGCGTATTCTGCAGTATGTCACCTTGATAATTCCTCGACGACACCTCTCAGCTCGTCCTCCCCCCCCAGAGTCAATATATACCAATCAGTCAAAGCAATGATCCCCACACCTACAAGTCAGTTCCCTACGCTGCCAGGTCAACCATGTCATCATGCTCTGAACAAAGGAAGTTTGAGTCTACCCATTTTTTGACCCAGTTATTTCCCATCCCCACAAGTATGTCAGCCCTACCATCAGTACTACATCACTTCAGTTCTACACCTCGTGCTCCTATCAAGGAAACATCATTGCCTTGTTAGTTGCTGGTCTCCCTCTGTCGACGACAACCACATTGATTCCAGAGGATAGACCTAGAGGTCCCTGTGTCTTGGACTCATTACCATTTATGATGAGTGCCTACGAATCATTTCGAGAGGAATCCTCAGTGCCTCTCCGAATGGTTGTTTCTCACATGCTCGACTTCAACACCTTGATCGCATCGTTGAGACTCGCACAGGGTATTGGTCCGTTCAGTTATTAGTCGAAGACCCCGGATACCACCTGACTCCTCCACATTTGAGAGTCTACCTATGGATACAACCAGTTACATTTTTTCTATAGATATCCGGGTTGCGTATGGCGACAGTATTCCAGATGGCTCACAGTCATTGAGTCCATACAGATGTTGGACACCTTCAGATTCAGCAGTTCAACAGTTATTCCAGTGTATCAGTTATTGAGATCAGCCATGATCATGAGTATATCCCACAATAATGTCCCCTCTGGACCATTATGATGTACCAGTATATTTCTTTACGTATTAGATCCCCCTTCTTGGGACTAATTGTTTTGTATATGTCTTGATACGAGCATGGGAATGCCCGCCTCGTCCTTTATCAGAGATTATACCTCATTCATATTGAGGCCATGTAATATTTTTTGTTTTTGCAGCTTCCAAGGGTCGTGGCTCCAGTCTCCAACCGGTCTCTTCTCTCCCCTAAAACCCCAGAAAAAGACAAATGAACTATGATGTCTATCGGCCATACGATGAGCTCCTGCCCTCACACATCAGGGGGCAATCTGTTAACACCCAAAAAGTGCTCACTAGCTCGTTTCCCTATTCACATGACCCATTTATCCACTTTTTCACCATCAGAGCCTCTGAAACCAACAAAAGGTCACCAAAAGACCTGAGTACACCCCCTTTTTCCATTAAAAAAGATTATTTTTCCCAAAAAAGCATAAAAAACCCTCAAAAAGGGTCCAAATTCCCAAAAATATTAAAAAGGGAATTAAAATATTATTTTTATTCAAAAAAGGAAAAAGGAGGGAAAAGTACCTAAACCATGTTGGTCAATACCATTTGGTTTCCACAAAACCACAAATGGTATTTCCCACCACCAAAACCTATAAAAAGGTGGTAGGGGCTCCTCATTTCACATCTATCCATTATCTCATCCTTATGCTGCTGAAATCTCCCTTGAGCATTTTAGCCATTGCAAACCACATTGGAGAAGAGACCATTGGAGATTGGAAGTTGCTCATCCTTGGAGCTATTCAACCTCGCCATTAGAGGTATTGATTCCGCAAGCACTTGCTTGCCCCATCCTTTCAATACAAATTCTTTATTTTATATATTCTTGTTCTTGATTTTTAAATTATTTTTGTTATTTGCTTCATATCTTTGCTTAGATCCATGAATAGTCTTGTTTAATTAGTTTATTGTTATTTATTTCCATTGAAACTGCTGCTACTAGTTAGCAGGTGCCCATAGCACTAAGCCTGGTTGTAAAACCGGGCCAACAATGTGCTAGATTGTTAGCCCTCTAAACATATAAATCAAAACCAAAAATTCCTAAGCATATAAGAAATTACACAATATCACCTCAAAATTGTGATGAAGCATGGCCACCAAGAGCCCCCGTGAATTGACCTCCAAAGTCACAATTTTATTAATATAGACCGAATTACAATTCCTTAGAGTTTCTTTGCAAAAAAGTCCATGAAGAATGAGGAGGCAATGCCCTCCTCTTATACAAAAACTAATGACCAAAACCCTAAAACGAATTGGCATAGAGAGAGCCTAGTAATTCGAGTTTTCCAATGGCAAGAGAGCACATAAGCTTGATTTATGAGCTAATTGGGTGTTGGAAGGTAGGAGGGGGGTGAGGTGGACTCCACATAGGCAAGGCGCCCACCCCCAGGCCTTGTGAACTCCACCCAACCAATAAACAATTGCCAAATCACAAAAACGTAAGCATGCTTGAGGAGGGCGAAAATCTTGACTAAAAATCACTCCCAGTGCTCCGATTGCTGACTAAACTGACCTGGAGTTTATTGCAATCATCTTAAATGTCTCCTGCCATGTCATTTTGACTTTTACTTTATTCAATTTGGCCTTTTTTGGAGAGAATTGATTTATCTCCAATTTATTATTTTCTGAATATTTTAATTAATATTTCTCATTTTTTGATGTTTTGAGAAAATATTAATTATAAGGCCAAATAATTGTCTGAAACTTAGGGTTAGCTGGTCCAGGGATCATGAATGATTTTTGGCTTAATGTTGGAGCCTTCAATCATCGAATTCGGATCCCGGGTCATCGAATTCGGATCCCGGATGACTGACATATTACAAAATGAAATTTCTCCATTTAAACTATAAAGAAATTTATTAAAATTTAAAAAATAATTAAAAACCCAAATCCGACACCCCTGGTAAAAAAATTTCGAAATTTTTTCTGAGGGTCTTAGAGACCTAGGACATGACTGACACCTATTCTAATAGTGCCTAGTAGGCTTATATACATCAGTTGGACTCTAATAACCCCCCATGGCTAAAAATTTCAAAATCGGGCATTCCAGCTTTGGAGGAAGCGGGAGAAAACTTCATCGATTATAGCTCAGCTATAGGCAAAGTATAATTGACAAAGGAAAAAACTCCCTGGAATACCTTAGTTGCTTAATCAAGTCATGAGGAACCGAGACACTCAGAATCCTACTAGCACACTTTATTACAAACCCCATGGGGCCATGGTCATATCGGCTAAAAACAAAAACTAGCTAGCCAAAATTGGCTAACTGCTGCAATCTGAAACCCAGATACTCTGGAAGTGAACACTGATGTGTTCCAACACTGGCGACTCAATAAGGTTTCAACTATTTGTACAAAATAGGTGATAACACAGGGAAAAATAATAATATCCATGGCCAACCTATATTTCTCCATTTGTTAGGAAATCTTTGAGCATTCAACAAGAGTTAACACCATCCTATGAACACATTGGAAAAATCCATCCATCACCTCAACATCAAATCTAAAACCAAATGCATAAGAGTATGTGGGCTTAAGATAAATCCCTATTACATGAATTGGACGATGGAGAGTTGTTATCACATCTATGTTAGCTGGAGCTACCATACTGTAGACTGTGCGGCCGAGGACCGCACAGTACTTTTTTTTTCCAGATTAGAGATCTGATGCCTTCAGAGGAGGCACACAGTTTTGTTCAAATTGCCCCAAGCAGATGTATCACAGGGGACAGATGGTTGTACAATGGTCCAGACATGTTACTTAGCATTTACCGCAGGGTCACCCTTCCATGCCAAGCTTTGATATGAGCCCATTGAGACAGTTTCCTAGTCTTGCTTTGATTAAGACTATCACAGAGTATTGCTGGTTTACTATTTGTGCCCGGATTCAGCAGATATCCAGTTCAGAGACAGCCTCAGCAGCAGGTATATGGTGCGACAGGTATTGCATTTGATGTATATTGCTCATGATTGTTGCTTATACTTGTTTATACATGATAGTACACTAACTCTACATATGATGATTGATTTGGTGATCTAGCTATTGTTATGATATATGATTGGGCCCTTGGTGATGTCAGTCCACCCCTTCCTAGTAGGCCCCTGTATATGCACACCGGGTCACACCCCTACTCTTGGTATAGACTTGGTCACTTAGTCCCCCTTAGGCAGCTGACTTTGGATCCACCTTTACTTCCTCCATCCATCCGACTCATCCATGATAGTCTTACCCGACTTGGATTCCGATTTGTGACCTTGAGGATCCCTTTCCCCACTGATCTCTGAATATGCCATGATTCTCTGTCTATTGTGCCTCGGCTCTTTAGTGTGTGAGATGCACTCTCAAACCTGGGATTTGCTCCTGTCAGTTGCCCCCGATGTTGCAATGCAATTAGGATTGTGTAGCCTCACTGGGTGTTCCCCATTGGTCATCGAAGCATGTATTGCTCACCCCCATTACTTTGCAGTATGAGCACCATGATTATATGTATTGAGATATGTATGTAACCCAAAAGGGCCTTGATGTAAATTGAAGAAATGAAGAAAATGTAAAGCAAGCCAAAAAGGCTTTTTGTAAATGTAAATCTAGCCAAAAAAGGGCTAAGTATGAAATCCATTGTAAAATCCATGCAATGTGTTTGTAAACACACATGGACACAGGTCAGCCGTACATGTCAGCATTTGTAGTGGTTATTTCCTCACTTAGTCTTGCGGGGCAAGGAGGTGAGAAGGAGCAAGGGACAAGCTCAAGATTGTCCCCTAGAGTCTCAAGTTACGATTTGCCCGACACCCAGTTTGGCGACTCTAGAAAAGAACCTCACGGAGTCTTTGGGCACGGACGTGAGTTGTGAGATACTTGTTAGATGACCAGTGGCGGTTTCCCTGCACTATACCCATTTGTGAGGCACCGCCCTTCCCCGTGTTTTGTCATGGTATACTTATCTCAGTAGACCCTACTTTCCCGAGTTATCCGAAAGGTCACATGATCTTTATCCTTGTCATCCCTCTTCCTTCACCATGTATTCCACATCACCCAAAGTCAGCTAGGTGGTCAAGTCTATAGGTTATGCATAGCAATTGAGTCTTTTGGATGTGGTGGGCCCACCTCACTTGGGGCCTTGTATTTTTCTGAGATTTAATGCAATTTTTTATCACCATATTATTGTCATATTGTTTAGTAATATACTAACTTGTATAAGGAAGCCTTTCACTTCATGATTGCATAAAGGTATTCAGCTAGCACCATTGTTGACCAGATTTGACCTGGTCAAACTAAGTTGACCAGGCCAAAAATGGGCCCGAAAAAATGTTGCGACCGGAATTTCGATTTTGGTCAATTATTATCTACAGGGGACCCATATGAGCTTCCAAGTGACAGAATGCAAAAAGATCGAGGCGTTTGTGAGATTTTTAATTATCATTGGTCATTAATGACCTATTTTAATTAAAAATCATGCATTTTGGGCAAATTATGCCTAAGTGATGGATCGAGGTCGTTCGAGTGGTCATTCCTACTATTTTGGGAGTCCACGATCACATTGCAGTAGATGGTTCGGCAATCCGGGCACTTTAGGTGGGTCAAAAGCCCAAATTACATCTTCAGCAATATAAACTAGCAATAAAATACATGGAAAATAAAAAATTGACAAAGACAACTATAGCAAAGGGTAAACATCAATGGCTGAAAAATAAAAGGGTGATTCCTAAGGTAAATTGGTAATGTTTTGACATGGTATTATGTATTGTGGGGCCCTCTCTTGCCCAACTCACCTAGGTGGACGAATTGCCCATGGGGGGCGTTTTTCTCCACTTGGGGAAATTCGATTTCATTGTTATATTGTATGTGGGCCTTGGTTGTTGATGTTAGGGGGATAAAACACCCTATAGGCACCCCCTAACACTTATTTCACATGTTGTATGGGCCCTACAAGGGACCCCCTCTCCACTAGTGTGCTTCACTTGGGTAATTCGCACCCCCATGAGGAGAGATCTCCACCATTCGTTTTAGCTTGATGGGGATTGATCCTAGCCTTCCATTTTGGGGGGAAATAGGTTTTGAGAGTGGCCTTTCTCTATAAGAGAAGGATCTCACTCCATTGTTGCTCCTCTTGGCATTTTTGAGACTTGATATTGAGATCATTGAGACACATTTCTATTGAGTTGCTTGTGTTATGGAGTGAGATCTTTGGTGTGTTAATTGGTATCGTATTTATGATGCATTGCTGAGTTATGTTGTAGTATCTCCACCTTTCCTTGGCCATTTCGATTTGCAAGTGAAGCTGACCATTTGGGGAAAAACGCAGCACTTGAGCCAGCAGCTCCATGCTAGCATTTCTCTTCGGGATTTCAACAAGGAAGTAAATCTACCCTCGGTTATTTGCTTTCTTCATCATTTGTCACTCATTTGCTGGTTTGTTTTTACCATTTGCTATAGAAGCTGATTCCATCTCTCTTTGGCAGGTACAAAAACGCATTGACTCACTGGCAGCATCAAACGCTAAGGGGAAAACGCACTCTAGCTCAGCAATTGATCTTCAGGGTTTGTCTTCAACACGGAAACATCTTCATCTTCATTATCCAGGTACGGAATCCTTGCTTGTTTCTCATTTTCTCTCTCTCACTGTTGATGTTAAGCTGCAAAAACACTTAATAAACCCTAAAATACAAAAACTAAAATTCCAACCGTCAAAACCTTATTTTTATTGCAAACCCGCTTATTATTTGTCCTTAAAAGCCTATATCCCAAGTTTGGTTAAATTTCGACTCCATTAACCCATACATCTAGCACTGGTCCTTTTGCTCAGCTGGTTTGGGTCAGTTTGGGGTCCTGGGTAGTTTAGAATCGGTCTTAAATCGTCATTTTACTTCAAAAATCTAACTACCAAGTGCTAGAAGTGTTTTAAATCGCCATTTTATTGCTGCCCTAGTTAGTCATTTCACTGCTTAGCTCACCATCTTGGGAAACATTAATCTATTCTTTCACTTCTAGCTTACTGTACGTCCTAGTCTATTTCAGCCTTGCAATCACTAATCTAATCAGCTTGTTTCATTATAATTGATTGCTGGTCACTTCCACATCGTCCCCATTTTTACTACTTGTGTCCATCTCTTGGTTGGAGCTAGACTTAGGACTTAATCCGCACTCATTTCCTATTTGTACTTCTTTCTATCTTTGGGTTGGGTGTGTGTTTGTCTCTCAACCATCATTGGTTGAGCAAGGTCTCCCCCCTGACTTGGCTACGTGCCTTGTCTGAAGCGACAATAGCCTTTTCTGGTGTGACTTCCGTTCCCTGAACAGAGGACCTGGCTATTGCAGGTTACACCATTCTAGCTGATCACCCTCTGCCATCCCTGTTGGGACACTTTCATCCATCAGCTAGAGATTGTGTGATAACAAGAGTGTTACGCACTAGAACTACTTCAGTGTTCCAACGAGGCTAAGGTTAGAGCAAGGGGTCTTTTTTTTTTTATTGTACAGGCCGAAGTGGGATTTATTGAATGGATATTTGGCTTGGGGGTTGTTTACCCCCTGGATTGGACATGGTCGGCCCCTTTGGTTTCACTCTTAGAAGTACCTAGCTTAGTGGCTTTGCTGATTGCCCCTTCGGTGTGTGATATCTCCACCATGCAGGGCTTTATGCCCATGGGTTGGTGCTTCATGGCTCCTAGGGTGACCCACTGGGGCACATGCCCATCCTAGTTATTTAACTTGCAGAGGTGATTGCGCTTTGTAAAGGACTGTCATCTCCTCCTAGTACACCTTATTGCACCTACTTGGACCTATTTCAGCTTCGAGAAACCCCTGCTCCAGCGTTCCTAGCCCAGTGTGCCATCCTTCTAGCTATTGTGCACCAATGAGCCTACAGTGTCTTGGAGGGGCGTGTTGAGGGACTTTCATCATTTTGGGGTTAGATGGGGCATGACATCCCCCCCTAGGCTCACTATTTCACCAAGTGAAGCCGCCTCTTAGCTTGCTTGAGCTTATTTTTATCATTTTTGTACATTTTAGAGTAAAAATCCTTTGTTTTGTAGAATTTACCCCCAAAATAATATTATTTTATGTTTTAGACTTGTAGGCTCAAATGGAAATATTGAGGATGAAATAGTATAAATAGACATCCTCTCATTCATTGTATATCATAAGACAAGGGTTCAAATTACGTTTATTGCTATCTTTCTCTTACTCTATGAGTCTCTCATGTGATGTGCACCTCTTGGGATGATCTTCTCTTGGCTTGAATGTGAAAGTGGATAATTTCTTTTAGGGTTTCTTGGCACATACATGGTTGATGCTAGCATTGTTGGAATAACACAAGCACAAGGATGACCTATTGCTCTTCTTTGCTCATCTCTTGTTAAATGTTGGTGAGTTCATGCTTGTATGTGGATTTAATGGTGGTTTTAATGCTGCATTTTCTCAGAATTAGGGTTTCTTACCAATTTTTTGTCAACCTTGTATGGTGAAAAACGTCCTCTTGAAGGAGTTTTTCTTTGTTTTGGCCTTGGATCACTGCTTTTACCCTAATTAGGCTCCCCCAATGAACGCTAGAGGTTGTTGTTGGATGCCTTAGTTTGCAAGTCTAGAAAGACATTTCAAGGACAGACGTTGATCATTGATCCCTCGTGCCCTAGGGGGTTGAGGTGATACCATAACTCCCTTATTTGGTCAACCTTTTACTCAAATTTCAAGCATTCATTTGTATTTTAGTTAGATGCTTTTCATGTTAATTTAGGGCTGCATTTTTAACCATAAAAAACCCTACAAAAACTAGAAAATCCCTAATACCCTATAAATTCCAAAATTCATAACTCCAAAAATACTAAAATTTTTGCAAAACCAAACCCACAAAAGGCTGTGCCCTACTTGAATTGCCCATAAATCCTGAAGGGCGTCATACTTGGTGGCGTAGGAGTGGTGAAATACCAAAATCGCAGCCACTGTTGACTGTCAAATGATGTTTGCTGCAGACATTATCTTAGCAGGTTTTACGCAGTTTGGTAAACTCGCCTAGGTTTATGTATCTCTTCTCCCATACGGCTGAAATTTTTTGTGTTGATATTCACTGTTTGTTACTGCTGTTGCTTACTGTTTCAAACTGCTGATAACTACTATGTTTACTACAGAAGTCTGCCTAATTTTATTTTCCCACTTTACATTGTTGGCATTGTTAATTTAATGATCTAACTGGTTTTTGGAGTTGCATTCAAGAGGCTGATAATATCGCTGCCATAAATACTTCTCTGCTACTGCCATAGTGGGTGCTACTGCCATAGTGGGTGAATACGAATCACAATTCACCTCTGATTATGCTAAAGTACTAAACTGATACATACTGGTTAAGATGGTTAATTAGACTGTGTTTGACTCCAATTAAAGGCACTGATCTCTGCTGTAGAAGAAAGGGAAAGGTATTATTTGCAGATAATCTTTGAGGGCTCTCCCCTGGGTGAAGAATTGCCCGAAGAAGTCAGAAATAGGACTGGGGTGACAGTGGGTCCTAATCCCTTATACATGCTTATCATAACAACTGCTAGTTCAATTGGTAACATTTTTGGTGCCCTTGCTGGGGACCATCTTCAAGAAGATTGAAATTTTGAGTTATTCACACCCTTGGCAAGGACGACACTTGGGCTTATCTGGCGACTCCATTGGCAAGTGCTTTCACCAAATCAGGTACGCTCTTGTTATTGTACTTTGGCGAGATTTATTACACTAATTTGACAGGTCTCTCCTGGCGACTCCTACTAAGCAATATAAAAAGAGGTACCTCACAAGAGCTAGTTCAAAAGGTAATCTTGTCCCTGATCTTGATCGTATTTTAGACAAGAGAAAGCAACGAACACAAACTAGAGTAATATGTGGCCTTTTATCCTTTGAAGCTTTATTTTATATTCATCATTTATTCACTGATTCTACTCGTACATCAAACATGGCATATGCTCCTTTTGATTTCAATAACATTCCAGGTTATCCTAATATGATGCCAAAATTGAAGGAATTACCTATTTTTACTGGTCAAGATGCCATTACTGCTGCACATCATTGGGATGAAATAGATCATTATATATTGACTAGAGATCTCGAACATCTTGATATGAAATTTAAATGCTTTGCCTCGAGTTTAAAGTATGGTGCTAGAGAATGGTGGAATTCTTTGCCTGCTACTAGTATATCTACTTAGCCAGATCTTAAGAAATCGTTCTTTGATAGATGGCAAGAAAAGAAAGATCTTGTTTTATTAAATAATGCATTGATGTCTATCAAACGGAATGATAATGAGACTACTGATAAGTTTGATCGCAGGTTTGACAAGTTAATAAAGGAATTTCCAGATGATTGTAAACCTCCAGATATGATGATCCTCTCATATTACTTGAATGCATTTCCAGGGGATTTTATCTTTCACTTAGGCCTAGACAAGCCCCAAGATTTGGCAGCAACAAAGAAAAAGGTAAAGGCATTAGATGAGCTTTGGAGAGTTGTTGGTAGACTTGATACTTCCGGGCATTCACGAGCGAAACCTAAATCAAAGAAGAAAGCAGCAGCCACTTCAAATGATGATCAAAATTATTTTAGCATGTTGCTCAATGAGATTGAACAACTTAGAGTGGATGTAAATCAACAAATAGCTCTTCTGCAAAACATAATTGTACAACTAGAAAGAGAAAGGAATCAGCAGCTGAGGTTTCCTCCAAGGATTTCAACAAATTACCTTAGCAAAATCATAGGCCTTGCTCATCCTTGGAACCTACCAATGCAGTAAATGATTTTCCCTACTATTGAAGAGCCTATTGAGCTCTACGTGAGGAACGTACATGCGCCATTTACATGGATTATGTCAAGAGAAACATCTCTTTCGAGGAGGATGACCCTGAGGTATGTAATAATTTGTTTGAGAATAAAAAGCAGTTTAAATTGTCTAATGAGCATATGCAGGAAGTCAAGAAGAACTATGTCGAAGCTGACATAGCCACCAAGTTGCTTGGGAAAATGCCTTCCCAAGAAGAGATCCAACAGATATATGAAAACAGGTTCAAAGGCAAGACTTATCAAATACATAAATACTTTGCATTTTGCTTCCGAACAGCCAAATGATGCTCCTCCTCCTCAGCCTTTCATAAGCATAGGTAAGCTTTCAATTGATTCAAGTACTAATGAGCCTATGAAGATTGATATTGCAGGTGCTTTGAGTGCCATAAAGATACATGTGCCATTAGTTCAGTTGGTGAAGATTCCTCATGTAAAGGATGGCATTGCAAAAGTATTGGGCTTCCAAGAAAAGAAACAAAATGATGCACAAGGTGTCCTTGCTGTAGAAGAAAGTAAGGATGCTCCAATTATTCTCTCAAACATGCTACGAGCAGAAAACAATAATCCACAAAACAAGCCCTTCTTCATATCATTGTCCGTTGGCAATTTGTTGTTACACAATTGCATGTTCGATTCTGGAGCTTCAACAAATGTTATGCCTCTAGCAGTGATGAAAAGGTTGGGACTGAAGATTTCAAGACCATACAAAAATATATGTGCCATGGATTCCTGAGAATTCAAGGTGTGTGGTGTGGTAGCTGATGTTCAGGTGTCCGTTGCAGTTCATCCTACTATCACTTTCATTTTGCTTGGTACTAGTTGTTAAATGTTGAAAGTGATTTTGCATTAAAGTACATTGATTGTTTATTTTCTGCATTAAAACTCTAACTCTACCCAAAAATTAACACTTCGTACAATGTAGTTTTGTTCTGGAATGCAGTACTTTGTAATGTTGTTACTAGTTTTAATGTCTTTGTTACACATATATTGGCGCATATTGATTGATTAAAATATTCAACACAACAGTAATGCATTCTACAGCTTGAGCATGATCCATCAACTCTTTTGGCATGAGCTAGTAATGGTGCATTGAATTTATATTAGGCATTGCTTCATTGAAAATGGATTGGAGGGCAACGAGTCCCTAAATCTTAATGAGCTATACACATCTAGGTTGCAAAACTTTAAATGCATGTGTGACCTATCTCTAACATGGAGTCTATATAACCAGCATAGATTCATTTTAAACCCTGCTTTATTATGTTGAAGTTTGTAGTGAGGATAGGTGCTTCTACGTTGGCTTGTGTCTACCAAGTGGAAGTATCCTCAATTTGTAACTCTCCTTGTAAAAGTGACTTTTATAATACTTTATTTAAAAGGTCAATCTGCCTATGGTATTGGAGTGCCCATGGTATTGAAGGTCCCATGGTACTGGGTGTCCAATGGTATTGCCCATAGTATTGACATAAAATGAATGTTATAAAAGAGTCTAAGGAGAATTGTGTGAGTCATTTTTGAGAGTGAGTGATCACAGTTGCAAGAGACGGATTTCCTCTTGTAGTGAGCAGTCTAGATCTCAATTTGAGATTACAACCTTTTTCAGGGAAGAGTTACTTCTCTGTTGTCTATTGGATCCAGGGTGGATCTAGGGTTTGTCTATCCAGTTTGCAGAAAGGTTTTGGAGTATCTTCCTATGTGTTTTGGTCTAGATCCGGAGGGTTTATCCGGAGGACTATTGTAGTGCTGTTGTAAATTCTGCAATAAGAAGAAGACAAACATTTGTTGGTTTTTCTCTAATTGAGGTTTCCAGGATAAATCCTTGTGTCTATTTTGTGTGGTTGCATTTTTGTTGTTCCATTGTGCATTTATGGTTTCTTATACATTTGTATTTTCAGTAATTAATGTTCAATAGTTAACTGAAGAACACATTAATAGTTGTTGCTAATCAAGAGTTGTATAAGGGTATAAAATTTAACATGGTATTAGATCCGGTTTCGCTCTGAGGAGGAATCTGGTGGGACAAATTTGGCAAAGTAATGGCGGAGTTGTGGAAGTTTTTTCGTAAGACTTGGTTACAAGTTTTGCAGGGATTGCAGAAGATTTTGTTGTCGTTGTCTACCAAGTTGAGGACAGAAGACTAGTTGGATGGGGTGTCCACAACTGGTAGGGAGGATGAGTCCTCACTCGTCGCATGTCTTACTAGCTCAATGACCACCGGTGTGTGGTACATTGACAATGGTGCTTCATGTCACATGACTGGAGCACGAGACTATTTCACCAGTCTAAAGGAGCATATCTCTGACTTCTACATTGAACTTGAGGACAACTCCAGTATAGTCCAGCAGGCACATGGACTGTGAAGTTTCAGAAAGAGTCCGGGAAGGCATTACTGGTGAAAGACATACTATATGTACTAAGGTTGCAGAAGAATCCGATTTCAGTTTCTGTCATAGAGGACAAAGGGTTTGAGGTAACTTTCCAGGATAGGAAAGTCTACATCCATCCCAAGGGATACAGTTTCAGCTCGACGAAGGTAATTGGAATAAGGAGAAACAAGTTGTACATACTCCAATTCAAACCTGCCGGTTCGTTGGTGAGAAACAACAGTAGTCATGATGGTGAGTTATGTCATAGATGTATCACACATTTGCATCATGGAGCACTCAAAGTGCTCATGGAGATAGTGACCGGTTTGCCTTCTTTTGACACAAACCATCACAATATATGCAAAGGGTGTGCCATGGGAAAGTATGCCAAGACTGCATTCCCCATAAGTGATAACAGGTCCAAAGGGATCTTGGATCGGATCCATTCAAATATTTGTGGGCCCATGTCAGCCATATCTATCGGAGGGTTCAACTATTATGTGAGCTTCATAGATGACCATTCTAGGAAGACGTGGATCTATTTCTTGAAGAGCAAGGAATCTGGAGAGGTTCTTAGATGGTTCCAAGAGTTCAAAGCTCTTGTGGAGAACCAGACTAGGAAGAAGATCAAGGTGCTTAGAATAGATAATGGAGGTGAGTACACCTCGAATGCCCTTAAGAAGTTCTGTGTGGGTGCCGGGATCAAGAGGGAGATGATAGTCCCATATAACCCACAACAGAATGGAGTCTCTAAGAGGAAGAACATAGCAATCATTGGGGCAGTGAAGGCTATGCTACATGATCAAGATCAACTTATGTTTTTATGGGCAAAAGCTTGCAAGACTGCAGTTTATTTGCAAAATAGGGGCCTACACAAAGTATTGGAGAAGATGATTCCTGAAGAGGCATTCACATGGGAGAAACTAGAGATTGGACATCTTCTCATCTTTGGATGCTTAGTATACTATCATCTCCCAGTTGAGAAGAGGACAAAGCTTGAGCCAACTGCTGAGAAGGTAATTTTCGTTGGGTACAACGAAACCTCAAAAGCCTACAGGGTGTACATTCCAACACTGAAGAAGAGAGTGGTATGGAGGGTTGTGAGATTTGAGGAGGATAGGGATTTCAAGAAGTCTTTTGGATCCATACAAGTTGAAGCAGAAACTCGGGAGTAGGGATCACCAAAGGTAGAGGTTAGACCACCATCGCAGGTTACATGTACTTTGACGACTGTGTAGGGTGAGCAACATGATCATGAGTAGGATGCTCAATTCATCTCGATTGAATCTTCTAGAAAGAAGAATCTAAAGTGGGCAGAGAAAACCTTTAAGAAGGCACAGGAGCTAGTGGATGCTCCAAGGAATTCAGTTGGGATGAGTAGACAACCGTAGAGATTTTCCAATTATATGGCACTAGTAAACAACATTATTGATTCTAAGCCTTCCAGCTTTGAGAAGGCAGCAGACCAACAAGTCTGGATGGATGCCATGGTAGAGGAGTATTCTTCCATCATGAAGAATGATGTGTGGGATATAGTGCCTATACCAGAGGGAAAGTTAGTGGTGAGCTCCAAGTGGATATATAAGATCAAGCATACTGCAAATGGCAACATAGAGAAGTTCAACGAAAGGTTCGTGGCAAGGGGGTTCTCCTAGGAAAAGGGAGTTGATTATGAGGAGACTTTTGCTCCTCAATGGGGAAATCGAGGAGGAAGTGTATATAGAGCAACCTTAGGGTTTTGAGGTACATGGGAGGGATTCTCATGTGTGCAGGTTGAAGAAGGCTTTGTATGGACTCAAGCAGGCACCTAGAGCTCGGTATTTCAGGATCGATAGTTATTTGGTGAGTATGGACTTCATCAAGAGTGAGGCGGATTCCAACCTGTACTTCCTGTTGGTTGGTGATGATCCACTCATTCTTGTACGATACGTGGATGACCTGTTTCTGACACAATTTGAGAAGCTCATAGCAAGATGCAAGAGGGACCTAGCAGAGGAATTCGAGATGAAATACTTGGGACTAATGCACTATTTTCAGGGATTGGAGTTGTGGCAACATGAAGGTGAGATTTTCCTTGGTCAAGGAAAATATGCAGTTGCGATTCTGAGGAGATTTGGGATGGAGGAATGCAAGCCCATGACTACGCCCATGATCACCAACTTGAAGAAGCTGAATGTTTGAGTCAGAGTTGGTGGATTCCATGGTGTACAAACAATTGATTGGTTCTTTGATGTATTTGGTGAACACCTAACCGAATATTTGTTTTGCTGTGAACACCCTCAACCAATACATGGTGGAACCAAGGAGGGTGCACTGGATAGCAACGAAGCATGTGCTTAGATATCTAATAGGTACAATAGAGTATGGACTCAGGTATGTTCGAGGTGATGGAGTGCAGTTGGTGGGCTATATAGATTCAGACTGGGCATGAAGTGCAGTGGACAGAAAAAGCACCTCAGGGTGTTGCTTTAGCTTGGGATCATGAGTTGTTTCTTGGCTCAGCAGGAAGCAGAAGTCAGTGGCACTTAGTTCTACAAAGGCCGAGTACATGGAAACCAGTTTGGAAAGTTGTGAGGCCATATGGATTCACAAGATGCTCACAGGGTTATTTGGTCAGGAGTTGGACCCAACAGTCATCTACTTTGACAATCAGAGTTGTATCATCCTCTCTGAGAATCCAGTGTTTCATGACTGGTCCAAGCATATTGAGATCAGGTATCATTTCATTAGGGATAGAGTTCAGAGAGGTGTTGTGAAGCTCTAGTACATTTCCATAGATGAGCAGGTTGCAGACATCCTCACCAAAAGATTGCCCAAGGGGAAGTTTGAGTACTCCAAGGACAAGTTGGGGGTGGTGAAGAACATCTTCCTCACTAAGAGGGAGTGTTGAAGTTTGTAGTGAGGATAGGTGCTTCTATGTTGGCTTGTTTCTAGCAGGTGGAAGTATCCTGAATTTGTAACTCTCCTTGTAAAAGTTACTTTTATAATACTTTATGTAAAAAGTCAATTTGTCCATGGTATTAGAGGGCCCATGGTACTGGGTGTCCCATGGTATTGCCCATAGTATTGACATAAAGTGAATGTTATAAAAGAATCTAAGGAGAGTTGTGTGAGACATTTTTTAGAGTGAGTGATCGCACTTGCAAGAGATGGATTTCCTCTTGTAGTGAGCAGTTTAGATCTCAATTTGAAATTATAGCCTTTTTCAGGGAAGAGTTACTTCTCTGTTGTCTATCGGATCCAGGGTGGAACTAGAGTTTGTTTATCCAGTTTGCAGAAAGGATTTGGAGTATCTTCCTATGGGTTTTGGTCTAGATCCGGAGGACCATTGTAGCGCTGTTTTAAATTCTGCAATAAGAAGAAGACAAACATTTGTTGGTTTTTCACCAATTGGGGTTTCCACGGTAAATCCTCGCGTCAATTTTGTGTGGTTGCATTTTTGTTGTTTTGTTGTGCATTTATGCTTTCTTATACAATTGTATTTTTAGTAATTAATGTTTAGTAGTTAACTAAAGAACACATTAATAGTTGTTGCTAATCAAGAGCTGTATACGGGTATAAAATTTAACATATTAAACATGTAAAGGGATAAAAAACTAAAAAACACGTGTAAAAGGATAATATCTGGAGTTTCTTGATTGGTTGTGGTTTATACTGCTATTCTTTTGGCCTTAAAAACTTGTTCACTAGTGTTCAGCATTGGTTGGTTAATGATACATTGCAAATTCAATGCTCTTTTAATGATAAGCAAGAGACTTATAGAAATATTAAATTTTTATTCAGTCATGCATAGCATCATACTATTATATTTTTAAGATGCTTTTGAGCAAATAATTTATCATCTTTGTAGCATAAGTCCTATTGTTATCACTCCAGGAAACTACCTAGGGTTATAAGCTAGGTATGCCTGGTAACTTAAGAATTCAATGATTTTTGTGTTTTCTGAAAAGGTGGATCAATGGGACAACTCAATCTGTGTATGGCATTCAGACATTCAGTATGATAAACAAATGAAACAGTGCTCTCAAGAATTGATTAATCAGCATATAACTTAAAGGTGGATGAACATTCAAGAAACTAATACCAGGCTATGAGCTGAACAATGGAAAAGAAACCATTCAAAGCTATACAACACAGATAATAGTGAAGGAAATGGAAAGCTGACATCAAAACTGAAAGAAACCTGTGATCTGTATTAGCATAAGAAAAACTCAGTACAATAGCAGATTACTCTATCCAAAATCGAACCATTTAACAGTCTTGGCTCTGTGGCTTTATAGCCTTTACAAAATTGTGTTTTCCAGATCCTAAAAGCATGGATCTGTTTTAATGAACTAAAGTACTAACTGAAAGTTAAAAACAAAAAGATAGGGACTAATCCCTAAAATCATGGACATTCAGATATGGAGATCTTCTTCAACGACTCGATGGTTGGTGAAGTGAAGCAGCCTTCCAAGGCTCGATGAACTGGGTTGGGTGCGCTACAGATTTGATTTTTCATGATATGGTAGTCGACCTTTGCAAAAACAGGCTTTCGGCAGCTAACTATCCTGCTGATTTCGTGCCTTAGCTGCCGGAAGTCAGACCTTTCGGCAGCTAATGAGCTTTGTGGGGCTCGCCTAAGCTGCCGAAAGCCGTAACTGTTTCACAAAATTAAACCCAAACGCTGCTTAACTGATTTTGTGCCTTAGCCGCCGGAAGTCAGATTCTTCGGCAGCTAATGAGCTCTGTGGGGCTCGCCTAAGCTGCCGAAAGCCGTAACTGGTTCACAAAATTAAACCCAAACGCTGCTTAACTGATTTAGTGCCTTAGCCGCCGGAAGTCAGATTCTTCGGCAGCTAATGAGCTCTGTGGGGCTCGCCTAAGCTGCCGAAAACCGTAACTGCTTCAAAAATTAAGACCCCAAAACGCTGCTTTCCTGCATGCTCGTGACCAATCGCTAGGACTTCTTTGAAACTGCTCTTTTCCCTCTAGTCACTCGCTTAGTCTGTCTTTGTTGAACCTTCACAGGCTGTTCTTGCTGAGTTTCCACAGGCCGTTCTTGCTGAGCTTCCACAGGTGTTACTTCCTCAGGGGTCGTGGCCACCTCAGCCAACGTGTTTAGACCAGATGGTTGTGCTTCTGTTACTGCTGGTTGTACTTTTGTCCCCGACGATTCCTTCATCTTTAACCTGAGCATCCTGAGGTTACGGTAGAGCTTGACATTGTCTTTTATCAGCAATGCGTTCCTCTCGGTTGTTTTCTGGAGTTTATCGAAAAGTTCCTTGCTCCGATCATGCAGTGCCATATTCTTTTCAATTAGCTTTGCGTTGTGCAACTTAACCTGTTCCTCATTATGTCTTGCCTGGGAAAGTTCCTGTAGCAGCTCATTTACTTTGTTGGTCTCTGGTGTGGAAGGTTTGGGACCTGGTACATCAGTCAAGGGAGGGTCTTTACCTTTCTCACTCTCCATGGGCTGCTCTGCTCCTTGTTTCCCTTCGTCTTCAGATTCAGATCCTGAGTAGGGGAGATTTAGTGGGTTTTTTCCTTGAGGAGTTCCTTCAGCTTGTTCAAATACCAATTTTTTCTTTGACCTTCTCCTTTTGCTGGATGAGGAAGGGGATTCCATTTGGTCTTGAGGAGAGATGGCTCTCCTCCTTCTCTTGCTGATTTTGGGAGTGCTGCTCTTCTCGCCCTTGCCCTGCTTAACTGCCTCTTCATTGACAAGCTCTGTGGGAAATTCGTGCCAGAATAAAAAGTAATTCCAGTCCACACTTCTCTTCTTCAGAAGCTCCTTGATTATCAACGTTATGAGACCCTGGTGAGAGATCCTGCTTGCAATCTTGCTCGGCTTAGCCTGGACTTGCTTTGCCATTTTAGTGAGGGTCTTATGGAAAAAGTATGGCAAATTAATCTTTCCTCTCCCTGTGAAATGATTTAACAGTTTGAAATGGTAGTGCAGCACCCTGTGATAACGGCCTTCACAAGTTATGTAAACGATGATGGCCTTTACAAGAGCCTGCCATTGAGGTTCGAGAAAGGCGATGGGAATATCCTTTCTCCACCTGATTTCCTTATGAGCTGGTAGGAGATATGACCTGAATTCAATATCCGAAACTTTAGTGGTCTTAAACCAACTCTGTCCTGTTCTGGGGAGACCCGTACATTCGGCTATAGCTGCCTCATCCACATGAAATTCTTCTCTGCCAAACTTCACTGTTCTCCCGTCGTAGCTCAGAGCAAACGCCTCAGCAAGTGGCTGGATGAAACTAGTGAGTCTCTCACAGTAGTCAAAAACTTCTGCAGACTTGAAAAACTCGGCCACTTGTGGATGGGACTCGAGATACCAGACCCCGTCTAGTTCTGTCCTGAGTGGCAGATTTGTTTTTGCCATGAGTCGAGCCCTTTGTTTTTTGCAGCAGAAGATTAAAAAGACACTGTGCTAGAGTCTCGTCCTGATGGGGGCGTCCCTGGATAGATGATTGGCTCTGATAAAAACTGCCTGAACGGAATAAAAACTTCAACTGAGTGATAAAATGAAAAACCCCATGGCCATGGCCCTGCTTACAACGTTTTGGGAAAAAGATGCCTTCCATTTGAGCCGAGCGAGTGATTACTTATGATATCGTCTAGCTCGTGTGAAATTATGAAGCGATCAGCTGCGAATGATCCTCAGATATGCATTAAGAGTTCCTGTGTTACCCTGCGCAATCAATGATGTGGGTGTTTAATGACTCGCCTTCGGCAGCTTACCGGCATTAAACCTCATGATGGTCATATGAGATGCGTTCTGATCTTCCCTTCGGCGGCAAACATACAGGCTCTCTTGATGTGAAGTCCTGTGTTACCCTGCGCAATCAATGATGTGGGTGTTTTAATGACTCGCCTTCGGCAGCTTACCGGCATTAAACCTCATGATGGTCATATGAGATGCATTCTGATCTTCCTTTCGGCGGCAAAACACACAGGCTCTCTTGATGTGAAGTTGAGTACGGACACGTACTCTCTTTTTTTAATTTTCTGATAAGATCATTTTCGGCAGCTAACATAACTTTAGTAATTTCAGTTAATCCTTTCAGCTGCCGAAAGTGAGCCTTTTCGACAGTTAACTGGCCTCTGCAAAACAGAGTTAGCTACCGAAACTTGTCCTCCCAAAATTTGAAACCAAGACTCAAATAAATCGGATTTTTGACTCAGTAATAAGAATGAGGACCTCCTTATGGACTCTAAACATTTCAAAAAATAAATTTTGGATTCAAACCTATCACCTAAAATAATGAAAAACTGACTGGTTATTTTAGGAGATAACATTGGCTCCTACTCGGGGATGGAATCCTCCCGGTGAGGTTCCAAAGAATCCCAGAACCAAATGCCTTTCCTGGAAATAAAACTGACACCTAGTCTAGTACTCCCATTGGGCATGGAGTTTATTTGACATTCATGGAAATAAAACTGACACCTAGTCTAGTACTCCCATTGGGCATGGAGTTTATTTGACACACTGACCCTAAATAGAAAAGAAAGACGAATATTTTACAATGAGAAAGACCCACGGTCTTTAAGAGAGGTAGATTTTCAAAAATCGCCCATTGAATGGGCCACCTGCGAGAATTTCTCCATCCAGATGGTGAAGAACAAAAGTGTTGTTGTGGTAAGCCTCTGTTATAATGTATGGACCAGTCCATAATGAATCGAACTTCCCATGTTGTCCTTTATTTTGCCTAGCTGCATCCCATTTCAAAACAAAATCACCTATTTTGAACACCTCCTTTTTTGTTTTTCTGTCAAAAGTGTTTTTTACCTTCATTTGATGATTTTCAGACTTTTCTATCAGATGCTCTCTCTCTTGCTGTAACTCCACCAATTGGAAAACTCTTCTAGTGTGATCATCAAGTTCAGAGCCGGCCTCTTGAAGGAAATTAGTCACTGGTAACACAAGTTGGACTGGGAATATGGCTTCAGTGCCATAGACTAATTTAAATGGGGATGTACCAATGGATTTTTTTATAGTGACTCTGTCGGCCCACAAAGCGAATTTTAACTTGCTGTCCCAACTTTTCTTATTTTCCTCCAGCAATTTCTTGATGATACGAGACAAACTTTTATTTGAAGACTCAGCTAGTCCGTTGCCCTGTGGGTAATATGACGTGGAATGAGCTAGTTTTACCCCCATCTCTTCACATAAGCTCACCAAATGTCGGTCATTAAAGGCAGGAGCATTGTCTGTAATCAGCTTCATGGGACAACCAAACCTTGAAAAGATATTACTAAACAGAAAGTCAATAATCACCTTATGAGTCGCATTCCTCGTGGGAATGGCTTTGATCCATTTCGTGAAATAATCTGTGGCAACCAATATCCATTTGTGCTGATTGCTTGATGAAGGATGGATCTCTCCGATGAAGTCCAAGCCCCATTGCTGGAATGGACCAACAGCTGTGATGGGCTTCAACGGTAAAGATTTCAACTGCCCCTTTCCTTGGAACCTTTGACATTTGTCGCATGCTTTCACAAAGGCAAATACATCAGAAAATACACAGGGCCAGTAATAACCCGCCCTCAGTATCTTGTGGACGGTTGTCTTCCAGTAGTGATGTCCGCCACAGATACTGTCATGAAATTCAGTCATTACCTTGACAGCCTCCTCCTTTGTTACACATCTCAGGAGTACCCCTAAAGGGTCTTTCCAAAACAGCAAGTTATCTTTGATGCAGAAGCTCGTAGATTTAAGCTTAAGAGCTCTTCCCTGTGTTCTTGTGAGTCCCTCTGGCAAAGAAAAAGTTTGCAAAAAGAAGACAATATCCTTGTACCATTCACACTCTGAGATATAAGAGGTTACCTGTAAATCTGACCTTGTTTGGTTCGCTGAAATTTCAAATTGGAAATCTGCTGTACCTTTCTCCTCTTCATAGATCTTCAATGCCTTGCAATTTTCTTCAGTCAATAACCGAGCGAGTCCCTGTCCTCGAACCAGCTTGACAGGTTTGATTTCTATGTCAAACTCAATCAGCTTTGCCACCCACTTACTCCTTTTGCCATCGATGTCAGGCTGTACTAAAACATCTTTGACTGAACTAGAGGGGACATAAGTAATTACCTTGGACTGGAGAATGTAAATTCTGAATGCCTTCAGGGCCTTGATCAATGCATACGCTTGCTTCTCCAAAGGTTCGTACTTAAGCTCAGCATCACGGAGTACCCGACTGAAAAAAGCCACAGGCTGCTCCTGTTCATCATCGTTTTTCTGTAAGAGGACAGCTGCAATAGTGTCATGTGAAGCAAATGAAAAGACGAAGAATTCTCTGTCAAAACGTGGACTGATGAGAACCGGGGCTGAAGTGATTGCTTTCTTGATATCCTGGAATGAATCCTTTGCCTGTTTAGTCCACCTGATTTCTGAATCTTTCTTTAGCATGCTGGTAATGTGTTTAGTCAGTTCAGCAAAATTTGAAATAAATCTGCGGATGAAGTTGATGGTGCCAAGAAAAGATTGGACATCTTTCTTGGATCTAGGTAATGACAAATCTAGGATTGCCTCCACCCTCTTTGGGTCAATTTTAACTCCCTCTGCTGAAACAATGTGACCGAGCAGCTTACCTTCTTTGAGTGCAAAAAATGACTTTTTAGGATTCAACGAGATACCATACTTCCTGCATTTCTCGAAATCTTTTCTCAAATGTAGCAGATGATCTGAATGGCTGTGAGAGAACACCGTGATGTCATCGAGGTAAATGAGGACAAACTTATCCCTTTCTCCGACAAAGGCAATATCCATTGCCCGCTGGAAAGTAGCCCCAGCATTCATGAGACCGAAAGGCATTTTTTGGTACATGAACGTACCCCAAGGAGTTGTGAAGGCTGTCTTTTCTCTGTCCTCAGGATGGACAGCAATCTGGTTGTACCCCGAGAATCCGTCGATAAAGGACATGACACTTGCCCCGGAAACTCTCTGCAAAATATGTTCCATCTTGGGTACCGGGTAATTGTCTTTCCGAGAACACTTATTCAAGTTCCTGAAATCGACACAGAGTCTGATTTCACCGTTCTTCTTCCTCACAGGGACAAGATTGGCAATCCAATCGGAATATCTCAGCGGGATAATGATCTGGGCCTCAAGCAATTTTTTTATTTCCTTCTCCATTGTGGGCAGCAGCATTGGATTGAATGATCTGAGCTTCTGTCGGAAAGGAGTAGTATCTTTGTTCAGTGGGATCCTATGTTGAATGATATATGTGTCATAAGTCTTCAGATCTGAATACTTCCAGGCAAATATGTCGGAGAACTCCTTTAAGAGGCCAGCGTACTCAGACTTCTGTGGTTCTGTCAACTGGGAAGCCAAATTCACATATTTCGGATCTGATTCGTTTGCTAGGTTCAGAGGACAGCTATCAAATTCGTCCTCTTTCTTCTCAAGCTTAACAGCAACATCATTGCTATCAAACAGTCTCTCCAAAGGTATCAACCCTTTCGGGATTCTGTTGGAAGAAAGCTGAACTATTTTGTGTGTCCCGATTTTGTCTTCAAACCTGGTTTTTGCTTTGGCAGCCTGTTCATTCTGATTGTCTTCATCAATTTCTAAGTCAGCAAATTCATCTATAACATTTAAAAACCTGGTCAGCTCTGCATCGTCTTCAAACACCTTCCAAAATTCTACATTATCAGGCAGTGAAGGCCGATATTTTACTTGAATCTCGTATGACGGTTTAGGAGGCAGAGGGGGAATGAAATTACAAGCTGAAACAGCTAAAGAATCAGCCATTTCGTTCATCAATCTAGGTACATGTGCTATTTTGAATTCAGAGAAAGAAGGGATAACATTGAGTACCTCGTCCCTGTAGGCTTTGAGCCTCACATGCTTTGCCTGAAAAGATTTGTTGACCTGCTGAATAATCAGATCAGCGTCCCCAAAGACATGTAGCTTTTTGATTTGCATTTGTTTGGCTGAATTCAGCCCCAACAGCAAAGCTTCGTACTCGGCAACATTGTTTGTCACTTGGAAATTTAGCTTAAATGACAGCTGTGTCTTTTCCTGTGAGGGAGAAATGAACACAACCCCTGCTCCAGCAGATTCTTTGGTACAAGCCCCATCAAAGAACATCGTCCATAATCCATTCTCATTCTCACTGTTGATAGGCTGGACCACAAGCTTTTTTAGTGGCAAAGATTCCGGCAAAGAGTCATCAACCTGTAAGATACATGAGCCCATTTCCGTGTCTACTGAATAAATGGGATGGTTAGCGGGATTCTTTTCATCACTGATGATGAAAGAAAGCTGAGACTCACGGTATAACCTTCTGCTTTCTCCGGAAAAGACTGGGATAGTGGCATAAGATAGGTCCATTTGCAAGGTTCCACCTAGTCTCTTCATCCATGATCTGGACAGCAAACAACCAAACTTGGGCGGGATATCAGCCACAACGACATCCATAATCATGGTTTTCATCGGGGCAGAGGATAGGGAAACTGCAAGGTCCTTTATCAACCCGAGGCATTTCACCTTCCTGGAGTCGAAGGAGAATAAATCATGGTAAGAGCGGGTGATTTCCAAGCCTAGTCCATGCATGACTGTTTTTGACATCAGGTTATGGGAAGCACCTGAATCGAGGAGGCAATTGTGCAAGGTCTTGTCATGGATGTTCAAATAGACATAAAAAGGGGGACAGCTTTCACCTCGTTCTTCAATCATAGGGCCTAGCACAATGCTGGGGTTATCATCAAATAAGTTTATGGTGTCAGAGGAAAAAGAGACAGATTTGTGATCAAGGCTTTTACAAATGTCCTTTCGGAAGGCTTCGTTCTTCATGAGTTCAATAAGAGGTACAGGGATCTTTAGTTTCTGAATTTCTGTTTGTAAATTGAAAGAAGAAGAAGCAAATTTTTCAGATTCAGAGGGATTTGCTCTTACCATGGGCTGCGACTGAGTTGCTTTCTGAACTTCCTTGGCTGGCTGCTTTGCAGGGGCAGCAGTCTTTTTCGGAGGCACTGGAGAGTTTTGTTTTCCAGTATTCCTTTTGGATCTCAGATCGTATCCTGCCCATCCATCGGTTTGCAGCATGGCCTGATCTTCATAAAGCTGGTTCAGTCCCTGATCAAACAATGACCCCTCATAGTCAGCTTCCGTCAAGTAAATTTCTTCGTACTCAGCTTCGACACAGTGAATGTCCTCTTCGAGTTCTTGAACATCCTCCTCATCTCCTTCGTCAAACACCACATTCTGGAAAGGAGCCCTGATTTTCTGATCGTCAACTGGATTTCTCTCTCTCTGTAAAAGTTGGACCTGCTGTTGGTTCCTTCTCCAATTTTGATTTCTATTTGGGTAATCAGCTTGGTTCTGATTCCTATTCGGATGCTCAAATTTACTTTGATTTCTCCCTTTGTCAGGAGATCTGCTGCTGGTCTTAATCTTCTCCATTTCAGAGGTCAGATTTTCCACCATTTTTGCCAACTTGTCAACCTTTTGGTTTGAATTGGAGGAGGAGGGGGCTTCCTCACTCCTTCTCCCTCTCTCGGAACCTATCTTC
Source organism: Larix kaempferi (assembly GCA_027924585.1). NCBI lineage: Eukaryota > Viridiplantae > Streptophyta > Pinopsida > Pinales > Pinaceae > Larix > Larix kaempferi. The sequence continues at coordinate 6,041,764 of BSBM01000195.1, read as the reverse complement.
AGTTTCTCAGAAGATGACAAGTTCGATTCAACTTTCAGGGCAGCTTCTTGCATGGCTACGAGGGTTTCAGAATCCCTTTCTCTGAGCATCAAGCAGAATTTGTAATCGAAAGCTCCAGAATATGTGATCATAGCAGATGTTTCGGAAGGTTTGACTACCTCAGGGATCTTTTCATACATCTTATTGAACCTCTTGGTGAAATCAGATACAGACTCACCCGCTTTCCGTTTGAGATTTCCAAACTCAGTAATATAATGCAGGTAATCTTTTCTGTCTCCCCAATTTTTTAAAAAGGCATCATCAAGAGCAGTGATGTCTCCTATGGAAGCAGCTGGCAGCGTTTTGAACCATTTCCGGGCCTCTCCATCTAAGCTCTGGACAAAAATTCTCATCCAAACATCTTCAGCTTCGATGTTAGTATTTTCTGCATAAGCGTAGAAAGCTTCAAGGTGTTCTTCTGCTGTGTAGTTGCCCGGCCCAAAGAATTTAGGCATGTATTTTTGGTAATCCCCTACGGGCATTTGAGACAGTGGAAGTGCTAGTACCAATGGAGCATATCTGTTAGCTAGTATTTGTTCCATCTTAGTCATATTTTCTCCCCCAGCCATGATGACTGTGGTATGTGATGCAGCAGAAAAACTAACAACAGATGAACTTACAGTGGTGACTTTTGGAACAGCTTGACCTTTGGTCTTCTTCGCCTCCCTCAAGATTCGATCTGGATTTGGTACTGGAGACACCAGGGGTCCTTGGGGATTCGCTCTGGTGCTGGCCCTTTTTGGAGCCAGAATGATGTTGTGGAGTCGCCAGATAGAAGATATATAACCAATGAAGTGTCTAGTCCTTGTCTATCATCAAGGACCAGATCTGTGTCGTTCTCCCAGGAAGATCAGCTTCTCACTCCTCTCCCCGGCAACGGCGCCAATTTGTTATCACTCCAGGAAACTACCTAGGGTTATAAGCTAGGTATGCCTGGTAACTTAAGAATTCAATGATTTTTGTGTTTTCTGAAAAGGTGGATCAATGGGACAACTCAATCTGTGTATGGCATTCAGACATTCAGTATGATAAACAAATGAAACAGTGCTCTCAAGAATTGATTAATCAGCATATAACTTAAAGGTGGATGAACATTCAAGAAACTAATACCAGGCTATGAGCTGAACAATGGAAAAGAAACCATTCAAAGCTAGACAACACAGATAATAGTGAAGGAAATGGAAAGCTGACATCAAAACTGAAAGAAACCTGTGATCTGTATTAGCATAAGAAAAACTCAGTACAATAGCAGATTACTCTATCCAAAATCGAACCATTTAACAGTCTTGGCTCTGTGGCTTTATAGCCTTTACAAAATTGTGTTTTCCAGATCCTAAAAGCATGGATCTGTTTTAATGAACTAAAGTACTAACTGAAAGTTAAAAACAAAAAGATAGGGACTAATCCCTAAAATCATGGACATTCAGATATGGAGATCTTCTTCAACGACTCGATGGTTGGTGAAGTGAAGCAGCCTTCCAAGGCTCGATGAACTGGGTTGGGTGCGCTACAGATTTGATTTTTCATGATATGGTAGTCGACCTTTGCAAAAACAGGCTTTCGGCAGCTAACTATCCTGCTGATTTCGTGCCTTAGCTGCCGGAAGTCAGACCTTTCGGCAGCTAATGAGCTTTGTGGGGCTCGCCTAAGCTGCCGAAAGCCGTAACTGTTTCACAAAATTAAACCCAAACGCTGCTTAACTGATTTTGTGCCTTAGCCGCCGGAAGTCAGATTCTTCGGCAGCTAATGAGCTCTGTGGGGCTCGCCTAAGCTGCCGAAAGCCGTAACTGGTTCACAAAATTAAACCCAAACGCTGCTTAACTGATTTAGTGCCTTAGCCGCCGGAAGTCAGATTCTTCAGCAGCTAATGAGCTCTGTGGGGCTCGCCTAAGCTGCCGAAAACCGTAACTGCTTCAAAAATTAAGACCCCAAAACGCTGCTTTCCTGCATGCTCGTGACCAATCGCTAGGACTTCTTTGAAACTGCTCTTTTCCCTCTAGTCACTCGCTTAGTCTGTCTTTGCTGAACCTTCACAGGCTGTTCTTGCTGAGTTTCCACAGGCCGTTCTTGCTGAGCTTCCACAGGTGTTACTTCCTCAGGGGTCGTGGCCACCTCAGCCAACGTGTTTAGACCAGATGGTTGTGCTTCTGTTACTGCTGGTTGTACTTTTGTCCCCGACGATTCCTTCATCTTTAACCTGAGCATCATGAGGTTACGGTAGAGCTTGACATTGTCTTTTATCAGCAATGCGTTCCTCTCGGTTGTTTTCTGGAGTTTATCGAAAAGTTCCTTGCTCCGATCATGCAGTGCCATATTCTTTTCAATTAGCTTTGCGTTGTGCAACTTAACCTGTTCCTCATTATGTCTTGCCTGGGAAAGTTCCTGTAGCAGCTCATTTACTTTGTTGGTCTCTGGTGTGGAAGGTTTGGGACCTGGTACATCAGTCAAGGGAGGGTCTTTACCTTTCTCACTCTCCATGGGCTGCTCTGCTCCTTGTTTCCCTTCGTCTTCAGATTCAGATCCTGAGTAGGGGAGATTTAGTGGGTTTTTTCCTTGAGGAGTTCCTTCAGCTTGTTCAAATACCAATTTTTTCTTTGACCTTCTCCTTTTGCTGGATGAGGAAGGGGATTCCATTTGGTCTTGAGGAGAGATGGCTCTCCTCCTTCTCTTGCTGATTTTGGGAGTGCTGCTCTTCTCGCCCTTGCCCTGCTTAACTGCCTCTTCATTGACAAGCTCTGTGGGAAATTCGTGCCAGAATAAAAAGTAATTCCAGTCCACACTTCTCTTCTTCAGAAGCTCCTTGATTATCAACGTTATGAGACCCTGGTGAGAGATCCTGCTTGCAATCTTGCTCGGCTTAGCCTGGACTTGCTTTGCCATTTTAGTGAGGGTCTTATGGAAAAAGTATGGCAAATTAATCTTTCCTCTCCCTGTGAAATGATTTAACAGTTTGAAATGGTAGTGCAGCACCCTGTGATAACGGCCTTCACAAGTTATGTAAACGATGATGGCCTTTACAAGAGCCTGCCATTGAGGTTCGAGAAAGGCGATGGGAATATCCTTTCTCCACCTGATTTCCTTATGAGCTGGTAGGAGATATGACCTGAATTCAATATCCGAAACTTTAGTGGTCTTAAACCAACTCTGTCCTGTTCTGGGGAGACCCGTACATTCGGCTATAGCTGCCTCATCCACATGAAATTCTTCTCTGCCAAACTTCACTGTTCTCCCCGTCGTAGCTCAGAGCAAACGCCTCAGCAAGTGGCTGGATGAAACTAGTGAGTCTCTCACAGTAGTCAAAAACTTCTGCAGACTTGAAAAACTCGGCCACTTGTGGATGGGACTCGAGATACCAAACCCCGTCTAGTTCTGTCCTGAGTGGTAGATTTGTTTTTGCCATGAGTCGAGCCCTTTGTTTTTTGCAGCAGAAGATTAAAAAGACACTGTGCTAGAGTCTCGTCCTGATGGGGGCGTCCCTGGATAGATGATTGGCTCTGATAAAAACTGCCTGAACGGAATAAAAACTTCAACTGAGTGATAAAATGAAAAACCCCATGGCCATGGCCCTGCTTACAACGTTTTGGGAAAAAGATGCCTTCCATTTGAGCCGAGCGAGTGATTACTTATGATATCGTCTAGCTCGTGTGAAATTATGAAGCGATCAGCTGCGAATGATCCTCAGATATGCATTAAGAGTTCCTGTGTTACCCTGCGCAATCAATGATGTGGGTGTTTAATGACTCGCCTTCGGCAGCTTACCGGCATTAAACCTCATGATGGTCATATGAGATGCGTTCTGATCTTCCCTTCGGCGGCAAACATACAGGCTCTCTTGATGTGAAGTCCTGTGTTACCCTGCGCAATCAATGATGTGGGTGTTTTAATGACTCGCCTTCGGCAGCTTACCGGCATTAAACCTCATGATGGTCATATGAGATGCATTCTGATCTTCCTTTCGGCGGCAAAACACACAGGCTCTCTTGATGTGAAGTTGAGTACGGACACGTACTCTCTTTTTTTAATTTTCTGATAAGATCATTTTCGGCAGCTAACATAACTTTAGTAATTTCAGTTAATCCTTTCAGCTGCCGAAAGTGAGCCTTTTCGACAATTAACTGGCCTCTGCAAAACAGAGTTAGCTACCGAAACTTGTCCTCCCCAAAATTTGAAACCAAGACTCAAATAAATCGGATTTTTGACTCAGTAATAAGAATGAGGACCTCCTTATGGACTCTAAACATTTCAAAAAATAAATTTTGGATTCAAACCTATCACCTAAAATAATGAAAAACTGACTGGTTATTTTAGGAGATAACACCTATCATTCAGCAGTGTTTGTAGCAAGAACTTTTATATAGCCAAAAACTACTACATTCAATCCTTATTTATGGGTTTTGCAATCTTGCTGAAACAAGATGTGGACAATGAAACACTGATAAAGTGGACACATTTATACACATTTTTTGAGCCCTACCTTAAAAATATCACAATTATTAATCTGTACACAATTACTTGCCCCCTCCCTTATTTTTTTTAATGGTGTTAGCTCAATGAAAAAACTGCTGTGTTACAAGCAGTTGGTTGGGGTTCGAGCCTGTTGTGCCTTACCATCAATTAATATTCAAGAATATTGTTTATTTTTAATGAAATAATCTTTAAGCTGATCTAGCTCAGTGGCAAAGCAATTTTGTTTTTATACATTGTTTTGTTTACTCTCTAGAGAGACAAAAGTGATATAGTTTCTAGAGACAAATACTTGCATTCTATATCGTCTCTGAAGAAAATTGTTTGAGACAATAATAAGAGATGTCTGCTTTGAGACAATACACAATCTTTTTTCGGTCTTAGTTATTTAGTGTCTCAAATGTCTTGTCAAAACCCCTCTATGTTATAGCACACAATTCAGTACCTTTCTTTTATGCACTTTTAATGTTTTTGTCGGTTATATTACTAGGAACTTTCCAAATGCTTACATAAATTTTTCCATATTCCTAAACATAACAGCCACATCCACATGGAGTCTCCACGCCTTCTGACATAGAACCTGCAGTGATATCTCATTCTCATACTATTCTTCACTATATTATCAAAGAAAGACATTGAATAATCATTAATTAATCAATGCAAACTTGGAAGGCCAGGAAAACAACTATTCACTATATTCTCAAAGAAAGACATTGAATAATCATTAATTAATCAATGCAAACTTGGAAGGCCAGGAAAGCAACCATAGACATATACACAATCTGTAGTGAACATTATGGCCAACCAGGATGATAATGATTAAATGCTTTCATTGCAAAACTGCTTTCTTATGTTTTATTTTTCATATAAGACACATGCCTTCGTTCATTTGTTGGTGTAGCTGCTTCACTACTCCCTCACCCCACTGCAGATTGGGACATCCTCTGGCATCAACTCTTACTAACGAGATACAATATTCAACACCTTCCAGCTCTTCTATTTCATGGCATTCATTGACATGCAATAGTCGAAGCTTTGTCAGCTGCCCCAAGCCCCGTATGCTTTTCAGTTTCACACAGTGAGATGCCCACAGCTCTTTCAAAGATACCAATGTTTCAATACTTGGCAGCTCCTCCACTTCTCTGCACCATCGAATCTTTAACTTTTGAAGTTTTGCAAGACCACAAAACCCATCTATTTTTCTCAATTTAGAACACCCAGACAAATCCAGTTCTATGAGTGTATTTGGTAATGATTCAATCTCCACCAAATCATTACAATGGTCGAAGATGGCACATTGCAGGCTGGGGCAAACACCTTCCCTTGACTCTGTTAATGTTTGTCGTTCTCCTTCAACCTTACTAAATGGCAGCTTGCCTAGCGGACAACCAATTACTGTCAATTTAGTCAACTGAGCCATCAGTCCAACAGACTCGGGCAGACATTGAAGGAACGGACAAACCTCTACTGTCAAGTTAGTCAACTGAGTCATTAATCCAACGGACTCTGGCAAACATTTCAATTGCCGACAGTACTTGAGTGTCAATGTTTTCAAGTTCTTCAGGTGACCAAGGGAAAGGGGCAGTGTTTCTGGCAAAGGGCTTCCAAATTCCAGAACTTCCAAATTGTTGAGGTCTCCAATTGCACTTGGCAATGCTCTTAGTCTTGTACCCTCCAAAACTAATTGTTCCAGGGACTGTTGATGTGTGACTTGGAGAGGCAATTCTTCGATATTCACACAATATGAAAGATTTATGTATTCCAGCCTGCGAATATCTCGAAGTGTTTCGCTTGAGATGGTTAAGTTACGGCAACAGTGAAAATCAAGATATTTAAGTCTAGCTAAATTCCCAAAGGAATTTGGAAGGCTCTGCAAATTGTTGGAGTAAGACAGATTGATGTGTTCGAGATTGGTTAAAGTCCCAAAGGAATCTGGCAATGACTTCATTTTTGAGAATTTAGTTAACACCAAGACTTTTAACGACCGCAGATAACAAAACTCCTCTGGCAATTTTTCGAGATTATTATTATCTCCATCACAAGTAACAACTTCTAGGTGCTTCAGCTTCCCTATGGACTTTGGAAACTTGGAAAGGGGAGCTTGAATCTGTAATTCCCGCAACTGCAAAGGTACCTGCGGAGTGTTTCAAACTATTAAAAAGAAAAAACAGAACTCTACTTATTCGATTTTATTGTGCAAATAAAAGAACGAGGAACTGCAAAGGTACCTTCAAAGTGTTTCAAACTATAAAGAAAAAGGACTGCAAAACCTTTATTTGTGCAAATAAAAGCACTAGGAAGTTAAAATTTTATAATAATAAAAGCTATTCCAATATGCTAAAGTTTGACTCAACAATGTTCTTTTTACCTGTGATTTACTGTGCCACAATCTTTTCAATACCTTCCCACGCACTTGTAAAACCCTCAAGTCCTTCATTGGAATCCATAGAGGCAGGGAAGAGTGAGGGCAACCATGCCAGCGGAGCCATATGAGATTTGGTGATTGCACCCTCTCCAATATGCGTTCCAAGTTCCCATCTTCAATATCAAGAAGTTGCAACCTCCTCACACCAACACCATGAAAACGTGTATTGTGCAGAAGCTTCACCAGGCGATTCCTGTACACATGACGACTCATTTTGTACCATGATATACCCGACTGCAATAATGCATGCTCTGAACCATCATTATATACATTAGGAAGCATCCTAATTCCCCGCACTTCGGTTGTTCCCTGTTCATTCTTCAAAAGCAAGGAAAGAAATTAAGCAAAAAATTACACAGATTTCTCTCGAATAATCTTTAAAGGTTTGAGTGATTGAGCACATACAATTGATTGGTGCAACAAATCATCCATGTTCTCTGCCCGATGCCAGAGACGGCGCCGTGATCTTGAAGCATCTGCAATATCTTTCCCTAAATCTCTAAGGTGACCATGCATATGTATGTCATTTTCACTGCCCACCTCGACAAGGCACTTGTTTTGTAAATTTTGAAACCCTAACAATCCCTTCCAGCCAGATCCATCCCATATCCTTATAACCATATCCCTGTTTTCTCCTATAAAAAAACAAGCAATATCTAAAAACATCTCCTGCTCCTCTTTATTGAGTGAGTCAAAACTAATTTTAAGTCTATGTTGTATCTCTGCGGGAACATCTATTTGTTGAAGTCTATCCAATTGGTCTTGCCAATAGGATTTGTTATTTTTTCCAAAAAGACGTGCTCCAAACACTTTCAGAGATAAAGGCAATCCATCACATACTTTTAAAAAATTATCTACCAGATATTCAAACCCTGGGAGCGGATCGGGTTGGCTGAAGGCATGCAAGCAGAAGAGCTCTCGGGCATGGTGTGTATTCAGCCCAGTTAACTTATAAACTGAAGATTCTTTCACTCCTGAACATGTAAGGACATCTTTGTCCCGAGATGTAATCAATATTAAGCTATCTGAGCCAAGAACAGTTTGAACTGGGCGTAAAAGTGCATCGAGCTGATTAACATGATCTACATCATCTAAAATCACTAAAGTGTGAGAAGATGGGAAATACCCTTTCAGTATCTCTTTACCTTCAGCAACGCTCTCTATTTGACGATCAATTTGGGTCAAGCCCTTCAGAAGTTTCCTCTGCAATGAATGTAAGGAGCTTTTACCTGCGTTTTCTCTAACATCAGATAAAAAATAGGATCTCCAGTAATTTGCACTATTCCTATTGAAGAATTCTTGGGCCAATGTTGTCTTGCCTATCCCACCCATGCCCACGATCCCCACAACCTGCAGTTTTACACTTTGTTGCTGCTGCAGCAATAAGACAGTATTTTCAAAATCTTTGAACTTCTCCTCCAATCCGGTTGGATAGTCTGCCACACTGAACCGTGTTTTTTTTACCTTTTTCAACAGACGTTGAACGACCTTCTCTAGTAGCTCCCCCTCGTCCCTGGTTATTCACAACAAGATAAATAGAATTAGTGGAAAGAATAAATAGAACTAGCACCACTATATAAAATGTGTTTGATAAACGCCATGGGCTTTGAATAAGGGGCTTTCCATGCACCCTCCATTCCGGTTGTTTTTTTTTTGACAGGAACCAGATTTGAATTTCTTTGTAAAAATCTGAACCACAAGAAAGAATCTGCAATCTCAACTCTGTAATCAATAGAAGAGTAGAATGAAATCTCTGAATTTGACCTATATTGTTTCCAATTTGACCCACACATTGTGAGATCAACAGGTAAAGTTTTTCTGTGATTAATCTTAAAATAAGCTTACTTATCAAATAAAACTATAACTTTGTGTTTTGAAAAAAATTCCCAAAAATACAAATTAAATTTCTCAACTAATTAACTTAGTTACTATATATAATTCTATTCCTGTATATATACATTTTCATTTTATATAATTATACCAATGGATGAAAAACTATTACAAAGAGGGGAAATTTTGTTCGCACCCATTACACGCCTCCAGCTCGAAACCGCTTAGGTCTGCTACACGAGAAAGAGCCTCTATCCATCTTTCAATAGTGATGGAGTCGTATCGTGGCTTTTCTTCATGAGTTTGAGAGTCGTACCTCGTTTTGTTCTGGAGGTTGTGCAGGGCTTGACCATATATGCTATTTTTGCTCTTTGTCCACCGAAGTTCACCTGGCTTCACATCATAGAAAACGGGGATAATAGGTGCCCCGGATGCCAACATTTGGAGCAGTTCATTCAAACACCAATTTGATTCGGCATATCTGCCAGAGAAAATGGCTACATGGATGGAGGCTGTTCTAATGGCGCTTTCTATTTGAGAAGTTAAGTTTTCCCCCTCTTGCAGCTCTCGCTTGTCCAGAAAGACTCGGTACCCATGTAAAACAAGGCGATGATAGAGATGGCTCGCGAAGGTCTTCTTGACATCTGGACCACGATGGTTTATAAACACATCATAGTCGTAATTGATGCCAGTGGAGGAGGAGGTGGAGGCATCGAACGTAGATGCAGGTTGATGATATTGAGGAGGAGAATGAATTTCAGTTCCAGCTTCAGCCAGATTTGGGGTTGATGAAGATGCAACCATTGCATCCATGGTCGATGCGAGAGGTGCAGATTGTGAGATCGAAGATCAGACTTCGGATTTGGAGGGTTTGGACAAGTGCGGAGAAATTCTGGGGAAACATGTTAATGGGGGCGGAGATATATCTCCATGTTATATTGATCACGGATTCACGATCACCAACAGCGTAAAAACTAAAGTCTATCTTATTCCAAGTTCCATGATATTGTATGGTCCACAGCTTCCCACGCATTCTAACAAAAAGACGTACGCATAAAATGAAAAGATAAGACGTACCTTTTACATGGGTAGGCCCGCATACAGAGCCATAAGTGCTGGAGAATAATAAATGAGGTAAAGGTAATTTTATAGTGAAGGGTTCTTATTTTCAGTGGTAACAATGAAATCAAATATAGTCAAAATAGTAGGGGTAATTTGAATTTTACATAATGCAAGATTTAAGTTTTTTTTCATAAAAATAAACAGTTTTCCTAGCAGAAAACAGATTCAAAAGGAACAAAAATAGTTTATTTGACTTGATCTTTCTACAGTATGACTGATTCTGAATATTCGACTAATTGCTCACCCATCTGAGTACTGTTCCAAAATTATCCTAAATACCAAAAAGGGAGCAAGCTGATCATACAGACTTATTACAAGATTATGGGTTCAGAGTTTCTCTATCATAAACTGCCTTAGACACACAGTATGGCCGTCCTTACTTTCCTATATCGGAAAAGGGTTTTCTGGCAAAATTAGTCCTTCTTTCGAGAGAGTATCAGCATTTTGGTTCGCCTCTCTAAAAATATGCTTGAAGTGAATCAAAGAGAAAAGGTCTGCAACCTTTCGTAGTGGTTCAAAGAGTAGTCTGAGAACGATATTTTGAAGCTGTGCAGAGCCATTTAAACAATTAATTACAAAATTGGAATCCCCATAGACCTGGAGGGCTTCGAGCCTGTTTCTTTATGCGAACTTCAGTTGAAAGAAGAGTGCCAAGAATTCACTATAATTGTTCGTTCCTTGCCCCACATTCGCCTTTACCTTATAAAAATGCTGATCAGAGAGTTATAGAATGAAGCCACAGCCGCACATCATCGTATTGCATGCACCATAAAAAGAACTCCAGGTTAACCCTTTGTCAATTTCGAGAGGTAGTATAGGTCTAGGGCACATAATAACGACAGTGGTCCTGTAGAAGGGCAGTATGCTTAAGACTTGTGCCGCCGTTCTGAATGCAGGAACAAACCTGTCTTCAAATACAGTCGAATTTCGGGCTATCCAGATACCCCAGAAACACAAGTAGGGGGGAGCCCGCATATATTTCAAATATTTATTGATAAACCAAACAACAAAACAATCTTCAATTGTTTCACGAGCCCATAAATTAGCAAGATCCAGATGTTGTTCAAGATCGCTCAAGACCTGTCGGGAATAGGCACAAGTAAGAAATAGATGATGTGAAATTTCCTCATGATTCCTGCAAAGAAGGCATATACCAGGACGAGCTTTATTTCTCCTCTTCATCATCTCCCAAGTGAGAACTTTGTTATTGAGTACAAGCAACATATGAAGAGTAGCTTTCAACGGTGCCTTGACTTTCCAAAGTTTGTGCCACCACCAGGAATCACCCCTTTCCCTGGTTCCTGAAAGAGCTTCATATCCCAACTTTGCAGAATCGGACCTGCCAACAACGTTCATGTTCCAGATAAGATTGTCCTCACTTGGCCTGATTCTAATGTGGGCTTTCTTTAGAGACTCTGTGTAATTACGCCATTCTAAAGCTCGTCCTCCATCCAGCTGTAAATCCTCAGCTGTTAGCCACCCTTGATTCCAGATAGTTGTACGAGTTTGATCCACATAAAGATTCAGTGTTGCTTTCCCCATATGAATTAAGTGGAGAATAATCTCGTCGAAAAGAAAGACTCTTTGGTCACAACCTGCAACTGCATCTGCACCTACATGGACCAACATTCCATTGCCAATTTTCCACACTAGGAACCTTCCAATAACAGGGAAAGCCAATGTCAGGGCCTTCCAGTGATTGGAGACATTATGTAAACTCTTTCTTTCTTTGCGGATCCAATCAAGAATGTTTCCAGGGGCTATATATTTTCGAATCAAAACCCTACTCCATAGACTGTCTTTGTTAATGAAATGCCAGAGTGAAGTGGCAGCCAAAGCAGGTCCAAAACGGTGTATATCTTTCGGGCCCCAACCACCTAAAGACTTCGGAAGGGCTAGTCTTCGCCAGTTAACCCAATGATTACCTTTATACTCACTGCTGCCTGCCAGGATGTGCTTGTACACAGGTATTGCTTCCAATACAGATTTAATTAATACCAAGCAACCGCCTCTGGACAGTCAACGATTGCACCATAGCGCTATGCGTTTTTCCACCTTTCCCAATAGCCACAGCCAGTCGTGCTTTCCATAAATGTTAGGATTCAGATGAAACCCCAAATACTTTATGCCCTAAGAGAATTCAAGTGATTGGAAGGGGAAGTACCTGCCAATGACCATCTCTTGTCCTTCCACAAGATTGTAATGATAGAAAGCAGACTTATCTCCATTAACTTCCATTCCCATGGCTTTTTTGTAAAGATCAAGGATGTCCTTGTAGACACAAAGCTCCCTTTCAGAACCGAAACAAAACATCAACACACCATCAACAAATAAAAGATAAGTGAGGAATTCACTTCCGCCAATTCTTATCCCCTTTATCAATCTTTTCTATTTTTCATCAACCAATGTCCTACTGAGCCCTTCAGCTACCAAAAGGAATAAGTAGGGGGAGAGAGGGCATCCTTGCCTCAATCCCCTAGAGGCCTTGAAAAACCCAGAAGTAGCTCTATTGACAAGAACAACAAAAGTGACCGAAGAAACGCATATGCCATAATCCACTTAACCATCGGGTAGGAGAAACCAATATGTAGAAGAAGTAGTCTAAGATAAAGCCACAAAACCTGGTCGAAGGCTTTCAACAGATCGAGTTTGACAACAACAACTGGGTCTTTTGAGAGTTTGATGGAGTGTATCATTGTATACCTTCCTGCGCTGTGTTAATTTTTTTATAGAGTTAGGGTTTAATGCAAAAAATGAACAACCAAAGTACTTTAATGGAAAATCACTTTTAACATTTGACAATTAGTACCAAAAATGAAATAGTACAGCAGTAACTCTAGTAAAACATAATTTTCATCTCTTTCAACTTCACTACCAAATTGGTCACCGTGTTAAAGTAATCTTCAGTAACATGTAATTAATAATAAAATAACCAACTTGTTAGCAATAAAAGAGATAGGTGAAGATACCTACATGGGTGTGAAACCTTTCCTGTAAAATACTCAGAAATGTTACTTTCAGAAAAGACTGAGCCTCTTAAAGGCCAGTCAACACTAGGAACCAAGTGACCCTAATAAAGGGTTTGTACAAACATGAGAGAGAGAGATGACTGGGCTAAAGTACAGTCAAACATGAGTGGTCAAAGACAGTCAGAAAACATACACGCAGAACCAAGACTCAATAAGAAATATGGTCAAGAAACTCAGTACAAGAAAAAACTGATAAGTCTTAAGACAGACCTCAATAAGGTCTCAGTACAAACAAAAAACAAACCAAGAAACAGGTCTCTGCAAATTAGATCAGGTTTAGGGCACTTTTAAGAAACAAAGAGCAGAACCCAACAATTGTGGCCTCCAAAGAGAAACTCAGATCCGTTCTTAGAACAAGCTGGTTGAACATTACAAAATAAATCAGATCCCAAGGCTCACTGCCTTAACCAAATTAAACTTTCAGGCCTCACGGCCTCCACAAAAATACAACCAGCAAACTGAGAATTATGGCCTCCACCAACAGATCGATCTAGGGCTTAAGACTGAGTCTTAAGGTCACGAACTGAAGGTAAAGCAGAAGTAAAGGAGGTCCGAACCCACAACTAGTAGATCGGATCCTCTAAAGATAGATCAAGGCAAATCAGACTTCCACAAAAGATCCAAGGTGAGCAGAATAAGAAGCTGACAACCTCACAACTGTCACGGCCTCCTTTTGACAGGTTAATAGAACATAGAATAGACCCCGTGAAGGAGCAGACCCGTGAAGGAGTGAACCCATGAAGGAGCAAACGCGTGAAGGAGTGAAGGAGTAGACCCGTGAAGGATAAAAGATTCGTGAAGGATAAAGGATGAATTTAGATAAAGATAGGTCTTCAAAATAAATAGAAGCAAGAACTTCTAGAATGGTCCAAGAAAGGGTTCCATTAAGTAAGGAATCACATAATAAAAAATAAAAAATAAAAGTAAAGAATAAAAAAAGAAAAGTCATAATTAAAACATCAATTATAAATAGGGCTCTAGGATCATTTAGGTGAGGGTATAATGACCCAAAATAACATAAGTGAGGTTATATGACCCAAGACCCTTAGGACCAAGGGTAAACCACAAGGTGGTCAAATAACCATAGTACCCATAGGACCAAAAACATCAAGGTATAAGTCAAAAAACAACTTAAAGTGGGTAGAAGACCCCACTAACCACAAGGGTACCACAAGATCAATGCATAACACGATGTAAGGACCAACAGTAAATCAACCAAGGTGGGGAAGGTACAACCAGTCATCTCTCTCTCAAATGTACAAATGTTCCATATAACCTAAATTTTCATCATCGGTGTATAAGGAAGGGTCCACACTGGATAATGTGATCATGTGGTCCTCTAGACTGCTCCTAAGGTCAAATGTTAGTGGCTTCATCAAGGGGTGGCTAGTCCCTTCAGAAGACCATCTAACTCAACCATCTCGAAGACCTAGGAGAAGAGGACATCACACATCATCATCTCAGTAACTAACCATGAACCTCCATTCTCAAGGAATGGCTCTCAGCCCAAACCTGAGCTTCAATCCTAGACTGAATCATGTTGATCAACCCTCTGGTCCTTGACCAGGTCCTCCATTCTCCTGGAGAATGGTCTTCAGCCTCAAGCTGAGCTTTCAGTCCCAGACTAAATGTTGATCAACCACCTGCAGGACCTACTTGGTCCTTGGCCAAGAATCAGTCTGGTCCTAGACCAGGATGTCTCTGTCTCAACTTGCAGGATCTGCTTGGTCCTCGTGACCAAGAAACCAAGAAACTGTCTGGTTCTAGACCAGAATACCCTAGAGACAAATAGGGGCCCTAGCCACGTGCTAGGGACTTTGCCATGGCATCAACCTGCTTGGTCCTCGACCAAGAATCATAGGAGACAGCTAGGGGCCCTAGGGTACTTTCTAGGGTCTTATTCTTTACTCTGCCTGGTTAACATAACCAGGAACCCTAGTTAACTGACTAGGGTATCATTCTCTCTGAGAATGGGCTTCACAGCTGCACTAAAAATTAACACGATGTTCTAATGGCTTCGTGGATCTGCCTACCATGTAAAAACCCAAACTGTTTAGCAGAAACAAAGTTAGACAACAAAGGCTTGAGTCTACTGGCCAATACCTTGGAAATAACCTTAAACAAGTAGTTACAAAGTGAGATAGGACGAAATCCTTCAAAAGACTCGGGGCAGTCAGATAGGGATCAAGGCTATGAAGGTTGTGTTAATGCTGGAGGGAACCCTCCCAGATAACCTTACCTCCTCAACAAGCTGGAGGAGATCATTTCCAACTGAGTCAAAGAACTGGATGTAAAATTTTGCAGTCCAGCAATCTGGCCCCATACTTCTGTCTTTTTTTAATGAACCAAGAACATGAAGCAATTCATCCTCCGAGATGAGCTTGAAAAGGGCTTCATTGTCAGCCTCATGAGTCAGCCTGGGGAAGTAAGAGAGTACCTTTAGTACTTCAACATTATTTGAGCCTTCATATTCCCTAAAAAGAGAGCTGTAATGAGAAACTCCAAGTGCTGCTAGATCCCTGAAACCACGCACTTTTTCACCTTCTGCACTTTTCATCTCCTAGATTGTGTTGGTGCTTCTCCTGTAGTTTGCATAATTCTGAAAAAAAATTGTGTTTTGGTCACCAGCTGCAATCCAAGTGGCTCGACTCTTTATGCCCCAGTCTTGTTCCTTGTCCAGCAGTAGCTTAGCATGAATAATTTCAATATTTTTGAGTTCTGCCAGATCCTGCTGACTGAAAATGCCACTATCAGCTCTCCTGACCAAGTCCTCCAATCCTTTTTCAGTTTCCACAATCTTAGAGTCATGGGATCTGAAACTTTCTCTAGCCCGAGTTGATACCTTTTCTTTGACTTGTTTCAAATTGTAGGAGAAGTGGTTACAAGCAGAAATCCCCGACCCCGGTGAGAAGTGCCTCCAAGTAGTCTTAACAATATCATGAAACCCCTTCTCAGGAATTCAAGAGGGATTATGTATGGCATAATTTTGTTCCAAGTTTTATGTATGGCTGAATTTTGTTCCAAGAATTTCTCCGATTTAAATTGACCTAAATGTTTAGAAAATGTATCAAAACTTTGGATTAATAAAAATTTAAGTTATTGATCACCAAATTCTTATAGAAGAAGAAAGATTGTTACAATGTATTCAATATTGTATACTTCAGAGTATATAACATTTATTACTATTTAGGTTGAGTGTTTAATATTTAATATCAAAGTTGTATGGTAATATATATATTTTATGAGATATATATTTGAAGTGGAAGGCATTTATATTGTCTCATAACTGACGATTTTCTTTGAAATTTGTTGGATTTAGATTGTTGAAATCACAAAATCTGTTTTTCAAACTATGATTTTAATAAGTCGATTCAAAACTCCATTAGGATTGAAATTTCATGTGTTTCAGATTGCAAATTTTAATTATTATGATTTTAATGATCAGGTTTTCCCAAAATCTTACTAGAATAGGTGTTGGGAAGCGAGTGGTATAAATGACCTTATTCCCACAAGTATATCTAACTGTATATACACAAGTGTTTTTGAGGGATGGTCCAAGTGCCCTTATCCCATGCCTATATCTTATCTTATATCATATCTAACTGGAAGGGTGGTATGAGTGCCTCTTATCCCATGCTTATATCTTTGTAATATTCATTATGTATTTACACATGATTTATATGCATATATATCTTATGTTTAGTATAAGGGATACTCATATTGCCCATTTTGAGCAACCACCTTAGAATTTGATGGATTTTAGGTTATTCAATTTATAAGATTTGTTGTTCAAATTGTGATTTCAACTATTTAAATTGATTATTTTTCTCATATTGCCCATTTTGAGCTACCACCTTAGAATTTGATGGATTTTAGGTTGTTCAATTTATAAGATTTGTTGTTCAAATTGTGATTTCAACTATTTAAATTGATTATTTTTCTCGAAAATCAATAAGGATAGAGAAGAAGGGTAGTGCAAGTGCTCCTTCTTCCACAATTGTATTCATTGTTCTTTTAAAATATTAATTAAAAAACATAAAATTTGATTTTCGGACTTGAAATTTAATTTCTTGGACAAGAGGTTAAACTGCAACCCGGGTAGTATTTAGTGTCATATATGAGATGAAAGCTATGTGCTACTAAAGAGCACATGACCTCACTCAAGGTAACCTCGATGATGAATCATATTTGATTGTCTAAGAGTTCATCTTCCTTGGACATAAGGAAATAAATTAATGACCCGAAGACATTTTACGGTGATGAGTCAACCTTATTTGTGGGTAGCAAGAAGGTTGTTTCAGGTGGCATGATTTTTCTTTTACAGGATTTGTGGCATGATTTTTCTTTTACAAGATTTGAACCCAAGAAGGAAGGAAGGATAACAATCACTCCTCTCAACCATATATATATATATATATATATGGATAAGGTATATGGTTATATTTTTATATGGCTTCCACATTGGATATTGTTGGCGCTTACTATGATATAAGGTTCCACGTTGTAATGTTTGTTAGGATGTGGATAGCGCTTGGTATATAGATTGGTTTAATAAATGGTTATAATATGATTTATGAAATATGTTGTAATATGGTTCACTAGGGGGCCTCGGTGTTGGCTTGGGTCACCACCATTAATGTAAATTGGCTAAAAATGATCTAAATATAAAAATATATAGCACTGGTTCATAATTAAAATTAATAAAAAATATATATTTTAAATTGGACAAAACATAAATATAATTACCAATAATTTATATGAAGATTTAAACCTTTATATTAAAGAGATTGTAATTTGTGTCATGTACTCAACATAATATAAACTAGCATTGATCAATCTTAATCAATTTAATAATTTATTATTTTAATTATATATATATATATTCTTTTCTAATTACTCAACATAATATAAACTCGCATTGATCAATCTTAATCAATTTAATAATTTATTATTTTAATTATATATATATATATTATTTTCTAATTATCATGTTTGTTTTTGTCCTTTTAAACTAACTTTAAATTAAATACAGTGTAATTTATTTTGGTTTAATATGTGTTTTTACATTTCAATATATGAATTCCGTTAATTAAAATGAAAAACGATTCACTTTTACTACTAAGAAAATACATTAGAATATATTAATGTGTACTTAATTACCTTGCAGGCATTTTTTTTACCCTAAAAGGGTTGAGTAGACGATCTGAACTATTTATCAACCACTGTAATTTCGAATATGGACCATTAATTCATCACCATTTCACTCCACTTGTCTTATGTTTGATAAAGCAAAGATTCACTTGTACGATGTTTGATAAAACAACGATCCACTCTACTTTGTCAAACAAACTTTAGAACACGACCTACGTTCTTACTAGATTTATTTCTGATAATGGAGAAGCCATAGTTGAGTAGGTGGACATGGACAAGCACTCTGTTTTGGATGAATTCAGATGCCTCATTAACCAGAGTTGTTGCAAAGTAATCTGTAACGTCTCTCGTGGAACCGAGACACCATGAGCACATTGGTGATCAGTGACAGTTACATTAACAGGGAATTACAATGGGGGCTGAGAAACATTCTTCCTTTTTGGAGACTCATTGATAGATGCAGAAAACAACAATTTTCTTACCTGTTGTCTAGCAAAATCCAATTTCCATGGGTATGGAATGGATTACATAGGTAGGGCGTGATCACTAACATATCATGTGTATGCACTATTTTATTTGGTGTTTTTTTTTCGATTTCAGATGTTGTAACTTGTATTGCTAGACACGGTAGCACAATTATTGTAGGTTCGTTAGCAAGCACAGTTTAATGTTTTGTTTTTTTCGGCCTATTTTCATTTATGAAACCTAATCCGTGTAGAATAATACCAATAGCGTTTGCAGGTGTTTTATTTTTAACATCAAATTTCTCCTATGCTTTTTGCAGGTTGTCCAATAATTAACTACATTTCATCACGAGAAAAAATAAAAGAAACACGAGAAGCCAAATGACAGGTAGATGAATTAAAAATCTTCTCTTTTATTTTTCATTTTTATTTTTGAAAAAACATGTTAAAAAAATGATTCCTTGAATTCCTGCGTAAAATATGTATTTGTAATGTTACCGGAGCTTGAGAATGTAGAAAATTGAACTTTTGAAACACTGCATGAAATGAATAAAATCAACATGGAATACATAAAGTTTAGGACTTTAATAGAAGTTGAATACAGAAGTGGAAAGACATCTTCATGGAAGTACTCATTCTATATGTGACTGAATAGAAGTGGAATGCCAAAGGTGAAAATACAACAAGAAGTTGAAGAGGTGTTTCTGTATGCATTAAAAAGAAAACAACATTTGTTGTGTGCATGTATCTCTTATAGAAATACTCATTCATTATTTGACTCTAAAGGAATTTTGGAAATGTTTTCATCTTGGAAGGAAGTTTTAATGGATATCTTTCATTGAAATACTCATTCAGTATTTGACTTTGAAGGAGTTTTGGAAATGTTGTCATCTTGAAAGAAAGTTTTAATGGATGATAAAATGAGACCAAAACATGTCAAGTTATTAGTGCCTTTAGCTAGCTTGAGTTTAAATTTTAATTATGATTGCTCCTCAAAAATATTGTGTAAGCAATGAAGAAATATGACTTGTGTAAGCAATGAAGAAATTTGACTTTATATATATTTGATTGACAATATTTTTCATTTGTTGTAGTTCCATCTAAAGCCACCCTGAATGTGTTATGATATGTACATCAAGGATCATGGGGATGGGAAAGCCTCCAATGATGATCTGAAATTAGCTAGGATTGCGTGTGAATGTGTAAAGTTAAATTTCATTAACTTAATTATTGAAACTTAATCAAATGTTTGCAAAACTGAAATTGAAGGAAATAGTAGCAAAATCAAAGATAATTAATAAAAGTTGATAACGGAGTTCATCCAATTTAGGCTAGCAAGTTGATAACTGAGTTCACCCAATTTGAACTACGTCTCCACATGATGAAAACATCATCTTCAAATGCAAATTTAATCAACAATGATCTCCAACCTGCAACAATAGTCTTTGGCCTCGCTACGAAGGCTGCAAAAATCTTGGGAGCAAAATTTCTCTCTTCCCGCTCTCAAAAGGCTAAAAAATTGCTCTATTCCCCCAAAACACAGTCTCGGCATCGGCTTAAACATTCACTGGCATGCGCATCTTTTCATTGTGTAATATACTAGCACATTGGTGAAAACTGTGTTTCAAACCCAGAAGTTGCAGGTTCAATCCCGATTTTTCGAGATAACCAAAACAAATAAAACATATAAATAAGTTTTCTGATATGTATATACAACCAACTGTCATAGAGCAATGGTAAAGAAGAAAGGTTGTTAGCGTGGAGGTTGACGTTCAAATCAGGGATCAAAATTCAACCCGTCACATCCCGTCAAAGGGATCCTAGCCCGTCTGTGAAGTGGCATTTAAAAGTTGCCCGTCATTTAAACTGTTGTTTTTTATTTTTGTCATTTTAGAAAAAAGTGGAGCATTTAAATTAAAATGCCATTAAAAGGTCTCTGGTTAAAATTGACCGTCAACAATTTTAGTCATGTCGGTACTAGATCTACCTAGTACCTTATAACCTATCTACCTCGTACCTATACCAGGTGGCACTGTGGCAACATGGCAAGATTAGAGAACATGTTATGTCATCGAATGGAGAGTTAAGACTCATTTGCCGCAGCGCCGCTCAAGTGCATTGATGTATTGATGGCTATCTACCTGTACCAGCCTCCAAGATGAGAGTCAGAGAAGTTCAACTGCAACATGGTTCAACTGGATTTGGAGAATCGGATGGTTCAGCTCACCTTTAATGAGACCTCAACAAACATCAACATTAAAATCGGATGTTCAACTGCAACTTATTTCACATCATATTAAACACCAAGCTGTATTGAATCGTTGTCGCTAGCCTTCACTCTCAATTTTCAAAGCTGAACATTGGAATTTGGAGGATTTAGTGTTGCTGTAACCTGTTATGTTGTAACCTGTGGCTTCTTCGTTTGGTATTTTCAAGCAATTCCATGGATGGCCTTCTCAGAAAGTGCTCAATTCTCTGAATCTCCCGTGAAAGCATTGCTGCACTAAATTGGGAGAGGGATTGGAGTTCAGGTATGTACCAGTGCAAGCCTCACATATATCCTGCAATATCTATGTTCTCTATAAGTAAGGCAGAAGTATATTGATGCAGGAGTTTCTCCAGATATATTATTGGTTCCGGTCCATTTTTTTAACATTAATGCTTTCTATTTACTACAAACTTTGTTTTTTATGTCTGATTTCCATTGTTTAGACCTGGGATTCACAGACCCTTTACTATATTTTCTATCACTGGTCTTTTTCGACTTTATAGGTTACATGCACTTCTGGTCTTTTAATAACCATGAGAAGGATCAGTCATGGAATTCAGTAGATTTTTGTGTGGTATTTTTTCCTTCAGAAAATCAAAATGACGCAAGCATTAATCCTTTGCAACTCTAAACCTGTCATCTGGGTTGGAGGGTGTTCAATTAAGGCCCACTTTAACTGTATTTGTAACTTTGCAATTTTTTACGTTGCTCATTAAATGATAAATGCATCCATAGTGAAAACTAGCAGTTTGGAGGAAATATCTAAAGAAAAAAAAACATTATACATCATTAGCAATTCAAATCATTCAGACTTATTCCTTACCATCAAAGGATGGACATTTCAATGGTGTAAAGGGAAGGTCACAGTCCAATCCTCACTAAGTGCTTGAATTGAAGTAACAATGCATTTTCCTATATAAAACAATAAATTTAGATTTCTGAATATAGGATTTTTAGAATGAGTCGTCTTAAAAAATTATGAACTTCGTTTTTCCTCAAACGTTCTACCTCATCAGTTGAATTTTGTCCATCTTTACATTTGTCCCTATCTCCTGAAATTCACTCGAAGATAAGTAGTTTAGCAAAAAGCTTTAAAATATCTACTATGAGGGGACTAGCCGTGGATTTGGACAGCTTTTGTGTATAGTAGTTTTTCCTTTGGACCAACAAAATTATGCAAGGAATTATCCTTTGCAACCCTGGATCATCTAGACTAGAGAGTGTTAAGTTAAGGTCTGCTTGAACTGTATTTTTGCAATTTAATGTTGTTGATGGTACGCATCATCCATGGTGAGAAGGTTTGATTAAAAGAATAGACTATGTATCATCATCCATTCAGATTATCTGAGACTGCTTCCCTATAATCAGATGTTAGGCATTAGGATGGTTTCAACTCTGTTTTGCATGAATTCTATTTTGCTTACAAACTTTGTTTGCCATTGCGTTGGAGAACTTACGATCTGAAGAATTGAGGGTTGGTAATCATGGATCAAATTCTTGGGAAGGGAATAATGCCCAACTAGGATTGTTGGCAAAGTAGTGATCATTCTCATTCAAATTCCATTTTAACCAATTGTCATGTGAAAGGAAACAGTTCTCCGGGGCAGCGCATTCACTTCTAGGTAATTATGTTTGTTTGGGTTGAAATCTGGAATTTGATCGCTTTGTTTTGTTTTGGGACAAGTCCTTTGAAGGAGGAATATGCCCAACCTAAAGTTGTATAACTGTGTAGCTTCAAATTTCCAAATAGCCATTCAAATTCAGTGTTTGAATTATTCAATGGTATAATGATGATGAATAAAGTTGCAAATAATTAGGGACCTTTTGATCTTCTCTCGGTAGTGCTTTTCTAATGAGAAGGTGAAATTGCTAAGTTGGAAAGCTTACCAGTTGTCCAATCAACGATTTACCTCACGGAGGTTAAATCACTAAGTTGCGAGTCTATCAAGCCTGTGAACTGAATGATGGACCCTTTTATGTTAACTAGGTGAAATTTGGCTAAAACAACCCGATGGAAAGATTGTAAACATATATATTTTAGCCAAAAAGTTATCAAATTGCTAAGTTCAAGGGCGAGCAAGGCTTTGAACTTGATGGTTTGCTTCTTAGAGTCTGAACTTAGTGAAATGGAAAATTATCAAGGTTGTTTATCATTTTTTAATTGCAAAGCTTATTTCCAGCCCTATAAAAGTAGTAGGTAGCCTCCTTTCTCATTCCTTTATGTCATTTCACTTCAAAGGAGCTTCATCTTGAACGTTGGGTTGCATATGACATTTTCTCCTTTTTTTTTTGTATCACCTCCATAGATCATATGCATTTTCACTACCAAAATCATGTTGCACTTCTTTGTTACATTTCAACATCCCTAAGAATCAATTAATGCACTTTTACAATAGCTAATATTTTCTCTATCTCTATTGATCAATTGGGAATGTGTGCAAATTGATCTCTCTCCTATAGCAAGGGTGAAAATAATCTTGCTATGTAGGAGAGCCTCCTTAGCTTGTAGATAATTTCTCATTTCCATTAACTAGCAAAACTCTGAACGATCAACAAAAGACTAGAAATGATTTAATTGACAAGTAGCGTCAGTCGGTAAGAATAAAGGGAAATATGTTGGTATAAATTCAACTTCTTCAATTCTTTAATTTTTTCTATAAGAAAAAATTCTTATTCTTTCATTTACCAGTGCTATATCTTGAAATTTAGATTGGAATAAATCCGAGTCACTGGATGATTGAAGGTGAAACATTTGGGTTTAGTTCCAGGAAATACTAGAATTTTTGAAATGAGGAGTGCAAAGTTTTGGGAAGTGGTTGATCGTTGGTAGTACTAAAAGCTTGTCAACATTTAGATCCCATCAATCCTAATGAATTTTGAAAGTTTTTGGGTAGATTTAGAGTCTCAAATCTCACTTTGTTAAAATCACAAAAATAGTATTTTTTGTGTTATGCTGGTTGTAGATGTAATAATTCTGTATGATTGATTTTTTTAGTGCCATAAATTTAATTGAAATGCAATAGTTTTTTAGCAATTTTTTTATGAAGTGTGCAATTAATTTATTATTGTCATTTGAAATGTGAGTTTTTAAGAAGCCCTTCATCATAGAAGGGCAACATGAATATATAACCTTCTATTTGAAATTAAGACCAACCCTTCAAATTTGATCCCTGGTTCAAACCCGCCCAACCGCATTTTGTGCATAACAAAGTATTTGAAAACTTTATATAGAAGTTCGTTACATTGTACGTTAAGTGGCATAACTGGCGTGGTGGCTAAGGCATAGTGTTGGAAACTTGGAGGTTAGGGCATCAAACCACCCGCCAACCAACCTTTCCGTCAACAAATCATTAAACCTTTGACACTTGGGGTTGCCACATGGCAGTCTTTGATTGGCCCATGTGGTGGCCATGTCATCGGTACAGTCAACTTGCCATGTCAATTGCAGTGCCACATTAGATGCCACATCCGCTCCGTACTTCCACCTCACACTTTCCGTATTGACATGTGTCATGTCCCTGGTGATGCCACGTGTCACACCTGCACATCTTTTTCCCCATTTGGCCAGAACTCCAATCAGCCATAACTTTTGCATACGGTGTCCGTTTGACCCCATTCAAGTTGCATTGGAAATATCATGGCGAGCTCTACATCATGGAACCATTTTTACATGAATCTGAGAACATCAATTTTGATTTCTTGGGAGGATCCACTGGATCAATCCTCCCCACTAAGAAGCTTTTGGACCTCCAAAACCCTGGTTCATTTAGAAATGAAGTGAGGGTACTGTCGCCTCACTTGTCCAGTATCATCCATCCATCCTGCTTGGATAATGATCATCTAACTCATCACAACAAAGATGAAAACTAGAATAGAATTGTTGATAAACTTAATCATTCCCTAAATTTCCCAAACATTGGCCTTCATTGTTGCAACTACTAACCATACTCCACTGATTAATAGAAACTGAGCAACAAAATTGAATATACAGATGTGGAAGATAATGAATCAACAACTTATTTTCCCTTCTTAACAGGAACAACATTAACCAAATGATCTATTGTACTTTCAACCATAGGTTGTAAGCCTGGATCCTAGATACTTTCATGCAACGACCTCTCATATTGTACTTCTTGTGAATCTCAAAACATCTCATTATAGTTAGAATCAAAATTAACTACTTCATTTATAGGATCACATTCTTCCTTAACTTTTACAGACATGAGTGACAAGTTCTTGCTTGCATTAACTAGTATTTTCATTTGCCCTATAGTGACAATAGACAAATTAGTCTTCATCTAATGAGCTCTCACAATGAACTCAATCCCAACTTTGAAAAGATGATAGTTGTTATGTTCCCTGTAGAAAATGGCCTTCATGTCATATAAATATTGACTTCCTAAAACAATCTCGCAAATGTCAAGTGGAACCACATCTAACCCTACCTCATCTGTGAAACTAGATGTGATTGCAAATCTAAATTTACATTGCTTAGTTACTTGTAACTTAGCATTCTCACAAACCCAACCCAAAGGATAAGGTCTCAGATGAGGCTTAGTTCCCAATCCCAAATTCTTAACAACTTGCTCTGAAATAAGATTTACTTGCAATCCACTATCAACAAGTGTGTCTATCTTGGTGTGTTTAGTGTGAAAATGTTAGGTGATTTTTTTTTATTTTTTGAGTATGAGATTAAATTTGCAATGCGGTTTTAGTATCTAAACTTTATGTATAGAGTTAATGATTAAAAACTTTTGGATGCTACATGGAAACTTCAATGGAAGCCCACCCAAAGGGGCCTCACCCTATCGGCATCTCAAATGGAGGAACCTAGCCCCAACATCCAGGAATTGAACCCCTGACCTCTAGCTTGCAACGACTTGCAGCTAGGGCCCAACCAATTGAGCTAGCTATCAGAGCTAACTTCAGTGTTTACATGATAGTATCTAATAGATAGTAATAATAAGTTGAAATAGTTTTGGAGTATAAATATAAAGTGGTTTTAATTGATTAAAATAATTCATCTTTCACAAAGAAATACATTAACAATTCAAAACTTAAATTTAGAAATACTATTAACTAATTATTATATAAGATTAAGTTTCATTAACTATACTAGAAATACTATTAACTAGTTATTATATAAAATTAAATTTCATTAACAATACTAATTGTCATATTTTTTAAATATTAACTTAAAATTTATATTTATAAATTATTTTGTATATCAAATATATATACAAAATCTTGAAGCAGATCGGCTCTCAAAGGAAGCACTTGTCCTGTGGATAGCTTTATCTATTTCGAGGAATGAGTGGACAGGGCACTAGTGGACTCTGGGCATACTAATTGCCTATAGGTCTCATTTCTTTCTTTCATTGTTTTGGTCCTATGTTTTCCTTTTGTACTTTTGGCACTATAAGGATATCGGGATCTGTAAC
This sequence comes from Larix kaempferi, assembly GCA_027924585.1. Lineage (NCBI taxonomy): Eukaryota > Viridiplantae > Streptophyta > Pinopsida > Pinales > Pinaceae > Larix > Larix kaempferi. Next base: position 6,015,530 of record BSBM01000195.1, on the reverse strand, counting down.
TGTTTGTGAGATAGTTTGGTCACTTTACAGTTTTGTTTCCGTTTATAGGGTCATATAGAGATAGAGAGATTTGAAGGTTCTGATCCTGTTTTTTGTCCTTGTATACTTTTTATGTAACTTTGATTTCTAAATGAAATAACAAGTTACTGTTTTTTCGATCTGAAATATATATATATATATATATATGAAAAAAGATAAAATGTACCTTTTACATGGTCATATGGGTAGAAGATACATCTTTGAGCGTTGATACCTAACCGTAATAACATGTTACCAAACTATAAGTACCAAGTTATATAGTATTCATGACTCGAGAAATCTTGTTTAAAATATCCATGTCAAAAAATCTTATTAAAGATGATTTCCAACAATACCTAAAATTACATATTTTAAAATATATACACATATATTATCATTTATTTCTTTTTTTTCTTTGTTAATAAATTTTTATTATTTATTTAAAATATTTAATTAAAATAATTGAAAAATAAAAAATAAATTACAAAACATCCCAAAATTAATACATTGTGAATCACAACAAATACAAATTCAAACCATGGATTTTCATAACTTTTACTTGACCCTTTTCCAATGTCTTAAATTGAATTTAGAATTTATTTTATCAGGTTACATATATTTCAATTTATATTTTAAATTAAAACTTAATTATTTAAATAAAATAATTTTAATAATAATTTTTTTTTTAATTATTTTTTATTAAATAATGAGAAAATATATAAAATTATGTAGTTGGTCTGCCATTAAGGAAATCAGACCAGATTTTATCTATGGTATACAAATTGTGCATGTTTTTGAAAAACTAAACTGTCATCTTTCTATGTTTTGAAAAAAAAAACATACATAACTTATATAACAAGCATTAAAATTGTCCTAGGTGTAGTTAGAAAAAATATTGGCAGAACATAAGTTACGAAGAGGTTTCATCATTTGAGATAAAAAATCATTGGCACTTGGGGCTGAAGGTTGTGTCGTAACTTGCCTTAGCTCATCCAGCTAAAGGACAATCTCCCCTTTCCTCCTTGTGGTCCTCCTTGTGGTTTAGAAATACTTTTCCAAACAAAGTTTTCAGATACCAATAAAGATTGATAGTCTTTAATTTCGTCTCCAATGCCCAAGTGTCCCAAAGATTCGACGCCCATATCCCCATCTCCTACAGTAGCTCATCCTCATCCACAATTTCTCTCTCTTGCTTGACCCAATTTTGGACCTCGTCCGTCTATTTTCGAATTACACATCTATAGAAGTGCCTCGCAAAAGACTACTTCCTTTTCTACTTGTAGGCAGCTACCAAAACCGCCACCTTTGCTACCCTTATGCCCTCGACCCTTACTTGCCATTAAGATTTCTATCCTACCCACTAGCCTACAAACCCATATATCAATCACCACCCACTCTTGCCATCGCCAAGCAACTCCCCCACCTGCGAGATGTCAAAGCCTTGCTTCCCTCTCCGCTCATTGAAGCAATAGGCATAGAGTCGAAGGACAACGCCTTCGAGAGCCTAAATGTACGAGTGTTCTCCCAAATAGATTGCTCTGCATACAAATCCCAGTTAGACTCGTTGCTTCAAAACACAAGTTTGAAACACCACCATTAAACTAATGTGGCGATGATGAATTTCCAATTTCGTCTCCCCTCAATCACAACTAAATCTTTGAAGAATACCAAATATCAAATAACATTTTTCTCAACTGATGCATGCCACTGAAACCATCATTTCCTATCATCCTCATATCACCTATGATCATAATTGCCAGGATGTCCCTCGCCTTCGAACCAGGGGTATGCTAGCCACCTGTCACGTCACACCAATTTTCCACCATGAACCTCTGCAACAGACATTCAATCAACGTTCACTTCATAATTCACAATTTGGCGTGGAGTTAAACCTCCACTCTCCTTCGTATGTGCCCCCCAATGCATTCACCACCCATTGTCATCCTCAAGCTGCCAGGAGCATCCCCACATTCTGTGGTATGAGGTGGCCCTTCCTCCATGATGTGGCTTGAGTAGCTCCCTGGGTCAAGCTTTAATTTTAAATTTATTAATTGTTATAAAATATATATTTACATGGATGGGTGTTTATATTTTAGAATTTGGGGTGGAGTAGCAAGTATATTTTTCCTAGATTGCAGGAGGATGAGACAAGTGTACTATCCAAATTGATTTAAAAAAACCATAAAAATAACTGGTAACTCATGAATAAGTGACGGCCAACCCATTTAACTATAAAAAGGTATGTGATAACAAGTAATTCAGGCATCATGAAGAACAAGTTTCTTTGAACTTCAATTATCAAATTTGAAGTGTTAATTTAAAATTTCATATTTATGATAAAAATGTTTTTTTGGAAAAACCTCTCAAACACTTTCAAAACCACTTAAATTAGACTCAATTAACTATAAAAATATTTTTTTAAAGATACCAACTCAATTTAACCAATTGATTAAATAAGTAAATAAATTTTATATATTCAAAGAATAATAAATTATTTTAACATTTTTTATAAAGTGTATTAGCTTTGGCTTACTTGATATCTAGAGTATTATCATGCGCAATAGAACAAAAATAATCCTTATTTGGAATGGCTAAACAAATGCTTATTGTTGAAATCCAATCTTCGAAAATTGAAGGAAACAAAATCAAGTCATAGGAATTACATAGAAACCTCACATTTCAAGCTTATAAAAAATACACATTTCAGTATTTACCCTCATGGTAGCATTGGATAAATAGTTTTGAATATGAGAGCTTTGATTGACTAATATAAGATACTGAAGAGTATAAGATAAATACTAATAGTTTATGTGCTGTAGCTTATTATTTAGCTCTGCTCGGTACTGAAGAATCGATAAATAGGATAAATAGTTTATGTGCTGTAGCTTATTATTTAGCTCTGTTTGGTACTGAAGATTGGGATTTGTTGTTCTGTTCATCTATTTGTAGTGATGTTATATTTTGTATGGCTTTATATCGGAATTGATGAATATTTGTAAATCATAATTTGTGGTCGGCTTTTGTCTTTTAATATAAAAGCTTATTTTTTTGTCCAAATCAGCCAACCCAGATGGACCCGGCGTGGGATAACTGGCACTCAAATCGCCCCGCTTTTCTGGCAATTTGTTCCCTACATCTGGTTATAAAAACCGGCGGAATCGTGGTTCCACCCCATTTACTAGGGAACTATGTCATGGGACTCTGCTCCTAGGGATTTTGGTCTATTTTAAGACAATCATCAAAATTCCAAAAAAAAATAACGAAATGGAACTGTAACTTGCCGAAAAATTTTCCATAAAAAGCGATTTGAGTGCCATTTATCACACGCCGTCCAACCCAGAAGAATTTTCCATAAAAAGCGATTTGAGTGCCATTTATCACACGCCGTCCAACCCAGAAGAGTACATATATAATCAAAATATATTTATGTCTGCCAAAGTTCAAAAATACCAAAGCCTTTGCATTCTGTCCAAAGCTTCCTAAATCTAGTCTTAGCTACTATAATTCGACCGGTATAGAACCTTATAAAACTGTCAGCAAAATTTAATTTTACAAAGCATAATTCATATAAAAACATGGCAACTAGAAAAACCCAGAGGTCTGGACGCCTAGGGTGCTGCTGTTGACATGTTGTTACTGGGTTCAGGTTACAAGGAATTGGCCTCATTCTTTTCCACAGTTGCCCCTTCCTTCTCTGGTCCCTGAAGAGGTTGAAGAGAACCCCACCGAAGAATTCTTCCTCTGCTCGACTCTTCTTATTCAGGGAGCCAATTCTCTTTTCAAGAGGCGAACCTCCTCCTGTAGTTCTTTTATCGGCTCGTGATGTTCTTTCCCTCTTCCCCGTAAGCATCTGACTTCCATATCGAGCATGTCTTTTTTTGCATTCATTCTGTCCAACTGAGTGCTTGCAACCTCGTTTCATTGATTGAATTCCTTTATTTCCTTTTTCATTTCCTCTCCAACCTTTGTTTCCAATCATCCAGATTGCTAAGGAAGAAACCCATTGTTTCTTCCAACTCAACGATTCTTTTTTCACATCGACACATGGAGATCGGGGCCTGAGAACTAGAGTCGGCCATTGCAACTCCACCCCTTCTCTCTGGTCTACGACAATTCTCTACACCAATTCTCGGCCTAAATCCAACAATGAGTCAGATGAGAAGCTTCTTGCACTCCCAAATTGCTCTCTCATACATTTCCTGCTTAGTAACAATGATGATATCGACGCCCCTAATCTTCGTCATATCTATCAATTTCTCACACACTGCAGCAAATATTTGAAAAGACCGGAATTTAAACCGATGAGGTGCGGGAGATAACTGTAAGTACAGGAGCTTTCATGAATTCGCCTTGCCAAGTTGCCACCTTGTGTCATGACGTTGCTTTTGATTCACACTTTTCATTCCAACTTTAATGAGGAAGGGTCCGAAAGAAATACGAAAGAATTAGGGGATATGGGTCGGATGGGTGTCCCCCCAATTTTACTTATTCCTAGACTTAGCGAACAGGCTAAATTATCATGTCTATCCGCTTCCTTATTCTGACTTCTTTTAACATGAAAGGATTTGAAGGATACAAATTCCTCACTTGATAAAATTATTTCCGTTAGCCTAACTAGATACGGTTCTTTGGGGGTGTGTTTTCGGACAAGGAAACGAATAAGCATTTTTGAGTGCCCTATTACAATAAGTTTCTTATATCCTTTTTCAACTGCTAACTCATGCGGCTCATCGGGGGACGAATACAAGAGTTGCTACAAGAGTTACAGTGGTTTCAACATCAACATCTAAAACATGGCGTTTGGATGTATGCTTTCTACACAATCATACAATATCTTAAGCCTCTCCCAATTTTTATGATCATTTCTAGGATCTCCTAAAACTTTTCACATGGTCAATGGAGATTAGGCATAAGATGCAAAATAAGCACATAATCAATGGCAACAACTGCAAAGTATGATATGGCAACAAATACAAAGTATGATATGGTTTAGTTTGCAAAGATTTAAATCATAATCATCCTATATTTACTTAAATGTATATGGTTCCTATGTGTGCAGTTTTAGCCTATCCACATAAAACAATTTAATTATATTTTTTTATTATAAGATAAGGATAGATTTTTACTTATTTCTTAACATAAAGATAAACGTTGTGAATAACAAATGATGAAAGATATTAAAATGCATTAATGATTTTAATGAAATGAAATTTGATATTTCCATATTGGAAGAACTTGTCCATAATTTTTATTGTTTTATTTAATTGACACAAAGAATATGTTTAATAAACCAAAGAACACATTGAAAATTAGATATATGTATCTATATAGCATTGCCTATATACAACACTACAACATTGAGAAAAAAAAACAATGGCAGTAGTAAAAAACATATCTAAGGGTATGTATGCATACATGCTAAGAAATCCATCTGACATAGCAAAATATCTTTTCCATTGGATACACTAATTGGCAAGGATATTTCCCAAGTGCTAGCCTTCATAGAAAAATATGGATTTGGAGAAAGGATACGTATAGCTATGGAAAGCTCCATTGAGCTTGAGCTTGGAGTGTCGATAGTAACTCTTTGCAATGTAATTTGCATTTGTTAGAAAAACAGGATCACAGAACAATAACAATAAACAAGATGCAAATATAAATCACATAAAACACATTACAAGAGAGACACCAATATAATGTGGTTCACCCAAGATGGGCTACGTCCACACAAAAATTTCCAGTCCTTATTATTATACCATCCAACAAATGAAGGGATACAACTTGCAGCACATCTGATGCAACTTCAATTTCACTCTCTCACGGTCTCTCTTACATAATCAAAGATCTTTACAATGCTACAATCCATTACACAGTCATATTACAATGTCGTCCTTTTAAAGGGGAATTACCATGGGAAAATACTACGGGCTACCCAAAACCATGAGCCTGCAAACTGTTGGCCAACAAAACAACCCAAAATTTTTATTTCGGGGGCTTGGCCCTCGAACCCCCCAGCAGAGGTGAGTGTACAATCCACCTATACATCATATAAAACTGGGGTACAAACATAACTAAAACAACATCTCTTAATCGGGAAGATCAAGATCCACAACCAACAATATCCCACTTGGATACTGATCACAACAAATCCACTGCTGCTGGACTATGCTATGAACCTTGGACCTGGAAAATTTCTCATCTCCACCTTCATGCTTGAAGGCCAACTGAAATCGAGCAGGAACTCAGTTTCTCTCTGGTTACTACCTTTGTCAACATGTCTGCAGGATTCTGCCTAGTGTGTATTTTTTTTAGCTTCAACAGTTCATCTTCTAGAACAGACCGTATGAAATGGTACTTGAGCTGTATATGCTTAGCCTTAGAATGAAAGTCCGAGTTATTTGCAAGATGAATGACACTTTGGCTATCATTGTACAACCTTCTATTCTCTTGCTTCTTACCCAATTCCTCCATGAACCTCTATAACCAAATCATCTCTTTACTAGCCTCTGTAGCAGCAACATACTCTACTTCCATTGTTGAAAGTGCAACAACCTTTTGCAGCTTCGAAATCCAACTTACTTTTGTTCCAACTGCAATAAAAACATACCATGTGGTGCTCCTCCTGTTGTCTTTATCACCTACCATATTTGCATTAACATATTCCTGTAGAACGGTGTCTGAACCCCCAAAACATAATGCATGAGTGGTAGTACCTCTCAAATACCTGAGAATCCACTGTACTGCCTTCCAATGTTCTTTACCTGGATTGTTCATATACCTGCTCAAAACTCCCACTGCATGTGCAATATCTGGTCTTCTATACACCATGGCATACATCAAGCTGCCAACTGCTAATGAATAGGGAACCCTGGACATGTAATATATCTCTTCCTATGTCTTGGGACACATCTCCTTACTTAGTTTGAAATGTGTCACATACCCGAATTTTTGTAAAAATTTGAAATTTTTCTAATCGTCTAATAGTCCTTAAATGTTATACAGAAGATAAAATAAAATCATAATTGCAACATCTCATAACATTTTCACATCAAATATTAAATTCCAATCATTAATCATTTTACTTGTCGATGTAAAGGTCTTCTATATTTTTAGAAGCCACTCTAACTTTCATTACACAAGCCATTATAATATAATTTATTCTAAAAACATAACTTAATAATGTTTTATCAAATGTCCTATCCTAACAAATTCTTTCTATAATGGTTTGAACAAAGCATTATACTCATACTTTCCATAGCCATCGAAATACTCTATCTAATATATATTCAACTTTATCCAACTTGAAGATTTCTAGCTTAAATGTACACGTCCATTACACCTAGGACACATCCATTAGAAAAATGATTTACCCATATAAGTATCTGGTTTATATAGAACAAGTGATCAATAATGTACACTTATAAACGATTAGCCTCAAGTCAACTACATACGTAAACGAGAAACATCAAAAACTAACAACTTTGATAATTTTGCAAATTATATAAAGTAAGCATATTTAAGCAAATAAAAACTGAAGTAACAATTGAAAACCCAATATCAAGAAAGATATACACACAAGATAAAACATACCAAGGAGAACATTTTGACATGGTTCACCCGCATCTTGGGCTACGTCCACAAAGGCTTGGTTTTTTTTATTATTTAATCAAGGAAGGAAGAGGTTACATCCAACAACGAAATTGTTGCCAACCACTTTCCTACATTTCTCCTATAGAAAGCTTATTCAATGCTGACTCTATCAAGGCAACATAAAATATGTTTTACTATCCTTACTATCAAAATGTAAACCCACTTTTCATCCTTTTAAATAAGGAGACAAGCCTAAAGTTCCCTTTAACTTTGAAAGATAGATTCATTTCCAAGGGTAAGATCTAATTTGATCATAAATTCTTCTACTTTCCTTTTTGACAAGTTTCTATTAAACTCTAGGTTATAATAATATTTGAGTATTGAAAAACATATAAATAGTAGAGACCTATTTAAACTTTAGTAAAATAGGGCGAAGCTTACTTATACCCAAAAAGATAAGTTTAAGTTTAGTATTAGGAGAGATTATATTTATTGGACTTTATCCATTATTTCTATTAATTAAATACACATACGTGATATGTTATCTCCTTACTATAATTCCCAAATAACCCTTACATATAAAAAAATAAGGTGATGATTCTTTTACTTTAAAATGCAAAAGTCTATACCTGTGTAAAAACCTTTTCTATACCTTTACATAGTAGAGGATTCATGGTGATGGGGAAAGTTAAAAGGTATTTTAAAGATAATATATATATAATAAACTATGTAAATCCAAAGCCTAATAATATTTATACGCTTGGATTTCAATATCCTTTGTCGCATCCCATAGGGATGACGATCCAACTCGAATGGGTCTCTAAACTTATGATGTATATATATAGTCAATAAGAAAGCTGAGGAGGGAATGACATAACAAAATAAAAATTGGCACATGAGTCACGACAAAACCGACCGGGCACCAAGTTGTGATCAGATCGGATCTGTTGCCAAAGTGGAGGTAGTACAGTCTTCATGAGCTCCGAAGACAACACGTAGAGATCACATAAGGAAAATTCATTTCTCAACAATCGATGGTGTAACAAAATAAAACAAAAGTTGTTTAAAGAAACAGTTATCTGATCTATCAAATCACACACAGCAATCTTCATGCGGAAATAAAATAAACAAAAAGTTGTTTTTAAGGAACAACTGTGCTCTGATCTATCATACAGAGATTAATCAATCTACTAATCAAAAAACGGAGGTGGGCGAACCTCTGTAGAGTAAGGAGACGTGTCTTTTAACCTATGCCAGGAAAGAACAAAAGCAAAATCAGTAGGCAATACCTTTAGCATTGGTAAAAATGTATGAGCAGTAATAAAATCGAAAAGACAGAGTTGATACGCTATTTCATAAAACTGGATTTATAGAGGTTGAATCTCTAAAACCATTATGAATCTAAAATACCGGCACTGGAGATCTGTTAAGGCTCTGTTGGGCGAAAGAAAACACGAGGTCGATCCCTTAGAGAATTTCTCGTGCTTCAACATACAGTAAAAACGTATAATACAATTTGGGGATTAATCTTTTTAAGAAGTCGTTCTCTCCCATCTACATACACATTTATTGGCATGATATATATATAATGAAACATCTATATATATATATAATGAACCAGGTCATATATTAAACTGGGGCGACGCCCTTTACCCTGAGGCTCGTGCATAAATTCCTGAAAAATAGAAATGCAGCAACCTTCATAAAAGACAACAGAGAAAGTGGTAAAGCAGTTTGCATAACGTTATACTAGAGAGATCTGAACCCAGGGATCACACGGTTTGCAGTGACAAACAACAAAATAACTTAGACGAGAGGTTGACACTATGAACTAATTTATCTTTCCCCATAGATTCACGCAGATAGCATAATTATTTAACTAAAATAAGGTATGTTTATAAAGCACAGAACTTACCAGAGTTTTATGCAGTAGATGAAGAAGACTCCTACCAGAGGTTATCCGCCGGTAAAGATCGCTACTCCGGATCTCCTTTAACATTCGAGATCCGAAACTGCACAATAAACCCCAGTCCATCCAGCGCTAGAGACTCTTCCCAACCTGATCACCGAGCGTTGATTTCCCCAATGTAAGGATAACACTCTCTTCCACTGAGAGCTGCTCCTCCTGCCAATAACTGCAGAGATCGCCATTTCTCTCTGGTCGCAGAGATCAACCCTTTCTAACTAATTGCAGAGATCAATATTTTGTCTGGCCGTAGAGATTAACCTCTCTTGTTATCCTTACAGAGATCGACATCTTTCCCCCTGAGATCTCACAAGTCTTCCATTTTCCTCTACCAATCACCACTGCATTCCCATCAATACAGATATCCCTCAACTACCCCCATCACGTTGCTCTCCCCCTTCCCATCGCCGTGTATCAATATATACCACTCCCCTTATCAACGGAAAGACATCATTTTTAGGCAATGGTGGTTTTTGTTTTCGACACCTGGCATTTTTCCACAAGCTTCGGAGTTGAGCAGAGAACGTGGAAAGATAGAGCAGACGGAGCAGCTAAGCTCTTAACAACGAGTTTTAGTAGGTAGTGGAAAACGTGTGTCCTCTAGTGATGCCATATGGTGATGGAAACGCTCGGAGTGCTCTATGAAGGGGGACTACTTCCATAAATTTCTCAAGATGAAAACAACAAGTTTTGATAGCATTTAACCTCCACTCTATTCTCGATTTGGACTTGGCTTCCTACTAACCATAAATAAATTTTCCACTACTAGTCATTGCTTCCACGTGGAGTCAGTATCCTTAAATATCTCTATGTCTATTTGAGTGGCTTTCCAAATGGTAAGTCGAGTTATGAAGGTGTTCTCACTTTCGCGTAAAGGAAGAATACCTTTATTTTGTAATATATTACTCACACATATCCATTCATATATGTAAACATATGTATCACAAATTTTATTAATTTCTCATATTTATTTATTTAACGTATATATATACATATAAGTATTCTTGCTAATAGTCATCACCACTACATGAAATTCTCCCATGTATATCTATAAAGTCCATAAACATAAATATGAGAGTCCTCCTCTTTGGAATGTGGATGTATAGTTTAAATAATTTCTCCTTATCTTGTAGATATAGTTTTAGACTTTAATAAAATCATTTAATCAATAACTCTGCCTCCTTCTCTCTTAGGAATATATATATATATATATATATATATATATATATATATCCTTTTAATAAAGTTTTAAGGTAGTAATAGAAGTTTCTTAGTATGTTCATAGGTAGTTTAGCTCCCTCTACTAAAGCAGCATTTTAGTTTTATGAAGGCCCTATAACTTAACTCATATGGCTTCTAGCCATTGACTTATCTCCTTTCTTTAAAGTGTTTTGTTATTTTTTGCTTAGTCGCAATACCATCCTTTAACCTTCTAGGCTTAAACTAAGACTTATAAACATAAGACTAGCTCGAGGTCCACTGGTGGGGCCTTGGCCTTGAGCTCCTCACCACGATCGTTTACATAATTCATAATTATATTTACAAGAGTAATAACAATTAGGGTCGAATTTTAGGGATGTTGTCTTGGGACACATCTCCTTACTTAGTTTGAAATGGCTGGCCAAAGGTGTACTAATTGGTTTTGCATTCTGCATTATAAACCTCTCCAACACCTTTTGTATGTACTCACCCTGAGACAATGTTAATTTGCGATTTTTCTTGTCTCTTGTTATTCTCATACCAAGGATTTGCTTTGCAACACCCAAATCCTTCATCGCAAATGAATTAGCTAACTTTCTTTTGAGCACATTTATATCCTGCATGTTAGACCCTGCAACAAGCATGTCATCCACATACAATAACAAGATAATATATCTTCTATTTGTTGGAATATTTTATATTCCTTGGAAGATAATAATGTCTTTGTATTATGTCGGAAGATATCCACAATCTTATGTAAAAGAGTAATACATTTATACCATATTCATTATGGTAAAATATACTCTTGATATTCATTATTATATAAAGAGATGTTATTATGGAGAATTATGTTATCCCATATGTAATATGTGAGAGTAATTCCTCCTCATCTCTTAGTATATAATAGAGTTAAGGGATAGTCACATCACTCATCATGATCTATACTTTCACAAGTATTGCTATATTGTATTGGGGTTATTGGCATTGCTCTCTGTAAGCTTGAAGAGATATTTTGGAGATAATAGAAAACTACCTTCCCGTGGACGTAGCCCAATTGGATGAACCACGTATATCTAGTGTACTATTTTCTCTTGTTGTCTTTCTATTTTTATTTACTGTGATATGTTATTGTTTGCATAGATAGGTAAGCTAGTTTAGTTAGATCCATATCTCTGACATGGTATCAAAGCATGTTGCTATGATCTAGCACCTTCTATTTATTTCAAACAATATTTTATCATTTGGGCATGATCATTTCTTGTAGATTTGCTTTCTATCTAGTAGCCATTAGGCTTTTCTTCAGATCTGGGCATATTTCTGTAGGTTTTTATTTTTAACCCTAACCTTGTTGTGTAGATATTTGCAGAAATTTTTCAAGGGTTTCTTGATGTTGTTTTTGTAGATCTATATGATTTTCTGATTCTCCTCAATGAGATCTACCTTTCAGTTTCCAAAACAACAACTTTCATCCAAGTTTGGTAGACTCTGTGCAGGTTTCTGTCTTCGGCAGATTCGACATTGTTTTCGACCTCATAAATCGATCAATTTTTATTGAAATTTTTATTATAACCTGTTTTTGGAACTGTAAAAGCTGTTTTGGATCCACTTGCGTGGACATAACATAATTATAGGCAAGTATGGGAACTCAATCAAAGGGTTGTAAGTAAAAGTTTCTCTTTCCTTTACTGTTTTTTTTTCTAACTATTTTTTTTGTATATTTAGATCAGTACAATAAAGTGTTTTTTCAGTTTTATGATATTCACTGTCTTTCTCTTGTCATTTCTAACATTTGGGTTTCGAGTCAAAAATTTTATCATTATGACTTCAGAAGTATCTTTTGTTCCTGAACTTGTTGATCCTAACTATCTTGCATGGAAGAGAAAAATGATTGATGTTCTCAGGAGTAAGCATCTATGGAGGATTGTTAATGGTGAACACACTAAACCCGTTGATGCTCAATTTTTGGCTATATGGGAAGATAAATGTGATTAAGCAAGAGGGCTCATTGCTCAAATAGTTGCAGATAGCCTTCAGGTAAGTATAGAGGCAGAAGACAACCCCATTGAGGTATGAAAAATTCTTGCTTCCTTATTTGATAAATCTGATGATGTTTCTGCTTATTACCTTGAAAAGAAGATTTATGAGCTAGATCCTACTAACTTTGATAGAGTAGAATTATATCTTGCTGAAGTGAAAACTTTAAATGAAAAATAAATAATTGTGGTAAAGATTACAAGAAAACAGACACTGCTCTTATAATTCTTGTAAACAAAAATTGTCATATTGTTTTGATATGTTCATTCAAACTAGGAATAGAGCTCTTGAATTGTCTTCAAATACCACGAAACCTACTTTTGATTATTTTTGTAAATGATTGATTAATGAACAAGAAAGGTTAATTGTTTCAGGACAACTAACACGTAATAAGGCTCTTATGGCACATAATAATACTCCTAAGAAAAGTTTTAATAATGTTAAAGGTTCTAATTCACACACTTCAAATCCTACTAATAACTCTGGTAATGCTTCTAATGCACATCATGACAATAGTAAGAAGAAGAAAATGTAGGATCCTTGTAAGCATTGTGGTAAAACTAATCATCATGAAAATAATTGCTTTAAATTGAAACGTTTAAAAGCTAAAGCTAAAAATAATGGTTCTGATGAATCACAAGTAGCTTTGTGTGCTTCTGTTGTTTCTTCTAATAATTCTTCTTCTAATGTGGAATGGATAATGGATTTTGGTGCTTCTAAACATATGACTAGTAATGCTTCTTTATTTTCATCTTATGACAATAATAAAAACACATCTCAGAAAGTATCTATAGGTGATGGTAAACAACTTTCCGTAATTGGTTCTCGTAATGTTAAGGTTATTAATAGTCAATTGGAAAATGTTTTTCACGTTGAAAATATGCCTATCAATTTGCTTTCTATTTATCGTGCATGTCAAAAATGATTTAAATTTGAAGCTTGGTCTGATAAGTATGTTCTTAAAGATATCAATCAAAATTTCAAAGTAGTTTCTTCTGGTCATGTTGATCATACTGCTGATTTATATAAATTTGTTGGTTTTAATTCAACTAAAATACAACCCTTTTATTCATATGTTTCTCATGATGATGAACTAAATAAATTATGGCATGAAAGATTAGGTCATTTGAATTATGGTAAAATGCAAATGTTAACTAAAATGGTACTTGGATTGCCTAATGTTTCCTCCACTAACGGTGCTTGTGGAGGTTGTGTTCTTGGTAAACATCATAGAGAAATGTTTGATAAAGGTAAAGCTTGGCATGCTAAATAATCTTTGCAATTAATTCATAGTGACATTTGTGGTCCTCTTGAAGTTCCTTTTATCTCCAATGCAGTTTATTTTCTTACTTTTATTGATGACTTTAGTAGAAAATCATGGGTTTATTTTTTGAAACATAAAAGTGAAATTTTTTCTAAATTTCAAGTATTTAAATCCTTGGTTGAAAACAAATCTGGTAAAAATATTAAGATTTTAAGAAATGATAATGGGGGGGAATTCATTAAGAAAGAATTTGAGGTATTTTTATCTAAGCATGGAATTCAACATCAAAAGACTGTTCCTTACGCACCTCAACAAAATGGTGTTGCTGAAAGGAAAAACAGAACTTTAGTTGAAATGGCTAAATGTATGTTTTATTCTAAAGGATTACATAAGAAATTTTGGGCCGAAGCCATAAGTTGTGCTAACTTTATTTTAAATAGAGTGCCTACAAAAACTGTTAGGCATGTTACCCCTGAGGAAAAATGGAATGGTAGAAAACTGGATATTAGTAACTTTAAAGTGTTTGGTTGTGAATGTTGGGCTCATATTTCTGATGAAAAATGGAAAAAGTTAGAATCCAAGTCTCACAAGTGTATATTCATTGGTTATTCTGGGAATTCTAAGGTTTATAGGTTGTTTGATCCTTCTAATCAAAGTGTCATCATTAGAAGAGATGTTCAATTTATTGAAGTCTCTCCACCACCTAAGTTTGTTAAACCTCATGTTACTCTAAATATTCCCTTATCACCTATTACTCCCATCTCGATTACTCCTTCCAGTTCTGTGACTGATATTATTTCACCTTCTTCTTCTTTTTCTTCAAGTATTCCACTTGAATGTTTCGAAGTTCCTGAAGTGACTTCTGTCCCTTCTAACCTCCATGTTTGGGCCCGGAAAACACTTGAATCTGCAGGAAGTGATATCGGAATCCCTTCCGATACTCATAGAACTAGATCTAACTTTGATCTTATGACCAAAGTTTTGGCCACAGATGATCTTACCTCTTATGCTCAAGCTAAGGGTAAACCTCATTGGAAACAAGCTATGACTCCTGAGTATGATTCTCTTATGAAGAACAATACTTGGTCTCTTGTTCTTCTTCCTCCAGGAAAGAATTTAATTGGTTGTAAATGGGTTTATAAAACTAAATTTACTGCAAAAGGACAGATTTAAAAGTATAAAGCTAGATTAGTTGCAAAAGGTTTTAATCAACTTGAAGGTATAGATTATAACAAAACTTTTGCTCCTGTTGCTAAAATGAATACAATAAGAACCATTTTATCTATCGCTTCATCTTATAAATGGGAAATACACCAAATGGATGTTAAAGGTGCTTTTTTAAATGGTGATCTTAATGAAGACATTTATATGCAACAACCTCTTGGTTTTATTAATGCTGAATCATCAAGTTTAATATGTAAATTACACAAGTCTTTACATGGTCTTAAACAAGCACTTAGGGCTTGGTATGATAAAATTGATGCATATATCTTGAATAATGGTTTTAAGCGTTGTATATCTGACCCTGTCACATCCCCTCCCATTCTACCAGCTAGATGGAGAGGATCGTGAGGTTAAACCGGGCATCCAACCCCATGAACTTATTACATAAACATTCACATAATATAATAGAGAAATGTAGATGCATAACTTTTAAAAACACAGCGGAAGTAACATCATTTACACCATCACCATACATTCAGATATCCATCAAATGATAATTTCAAGAATATAAAAGAGAATACTTATCTCAATAAGGCAGTCCCAAGCAACTGGCTATGCAACTGCAACGTTCCACCCAACCATAGGCCAGTTGTGCTTATCAACCTCTTGATACAACTGCCACCCCCGAGCTGGGCATGATTTCTACAAGGAACCAGGGAACAGCAGACTCACACATAGCCAAGCATTCACCAAGATGAGCCAAGCCAATCTACAATTGGGTTTATCAGGCTGCTAGGAAATGGAAGGGAAGAATTGCTAAGCTAGTGAGCTCAACCACAGAGCTATGGGTACCCCTCCCAGATCTATTCAGCTTGGCATTCACAATGCCTACACACCCAACACCAGGAAGTATTCTCTTCACTGCCACACAGTCCCTCAAGCCATACCTTCCTTTCTAGTGCTCCCAGGGTGTGCATAGAAAAGTAGCCAGCCCTCTTGATCTTCTTGAGAGGTTACTCCCTACACTAGGTTTATCAAGCCAATTCTGTCCACTACCACTCAAGTTTCTTGCTCACAGGTTCAAAACAAAACAGGGATGCATCTAACAGCAAACTACACTTGCTGAGCATGAGAAAATGTTTCCAACAGTGGGATGCATGAGATGGGGTTTCCTGGACTTCAGAAAAACGTGGTTAGACTCAAAACGTATTGGCACTTGGAAATTCGACTGGGGAAGCAAAACCCATTCCAGAAAAACGCCCCAAGGGCAAAAACGACCTCTCCCTCAGTCCCAATTCGCGTCCCTCCTTCCCCAGCTGCTGCACAATACCAAAAACGAATTCCTGGGCATGGAAAAATGCAGGGTTATGGTGAAAAACGTGAGGATAACTTCCAGTGAGCTCTGTCTGCGTGAGAGGGAGAATGTAATCCATGAATACTTTCCTTAGGAAGCATTTCGTGGGGGTTTTCTTGCCCAACAAGCAAAAACATGAATTTCCAAGTTGATGGCTTGCCCATGCACGAAATTGGCTGCCATACTTCTTCATTTCCAAGGCATTAACTTCCTTAACCAATTTCTTGGAAGAATTAAATGATTGGGTGCATGAGACAAAATGGATAGTTGGTGGTTTATGGGTTTCCCCATTGACACATGGATTAATACCATTGGCTCAAGGGTTTGAATAATTTCCCTCCCTTTTCCTTGTAGAATCATGCCCCCATCTCTTTGTTGCATAGCATAGCCAGTTGTTGGTTTTTCATTAAATTTCGTATTTACATGATGTCTTAATTTACATTGTGCATATCTAGCACAAGAGCCGTAGGCATCTATTTTTAATTGCCGATACACAATGCTAAGTCAATGGTGGGGCCTTGGCCTTGAGCTCCTCACCATGATCAAATTACAATATTTACATCATTTACGATTTATAAAAAGGGGGTCAAAATGGGGACGTGACATACCCCTCCCCTTACATTAGCACTGTCCTCAGTGCTCATCAAAACTGAACAAAAATGGATATGCCACTCTCATGGCATCCTCCAGCTCCCATGTAGCCTCATCGGGACCGTAGTGCTTCCATTGCACCTTTACCTGTCCGATGGCTCGGTTTCGGAGCAATGTTACCTTCTTGTCTAGGATGCACAATGGATCGGTTTGGAATTCTCCCTCGGGTTCCACCTGGATCACATCCCAATTAATCACATGGTTAGGATCATGTACATATTTCTTAAGCAAAGAGACGTGAAAAACATTATGAACTTTAGTGCTAGCAAGCAATGCAAGTCTATATGCAACTGGTCCTATTCTTTCAAGCACTTCAAATGGCCCACAATATCTGGGTGATAGCTTGGCACAACTCCCAAGCTTCAAGGACCTCTTCCTTGATCTCACTCTAAGATACACATGATCCCCAACATTGAATTCCCTATGCATTATGTGTTTATCTGCATAGCTTTTGTGTCTATCCTGGGCTGCTTTTAAATTTTGCCGGATTGTCCCAAGTCACTAGTGTCCTACACCTTCTGCCATACAAAGCCTCATATGGACTCATTCCCAATGATTCTTGCTGCCCATTATTATATGCAAACTCTACCAGGTGTAGATAATCCTCCCACTTGGATGGCTTGTCCATTACATACATGCGAAGCATGTCTTCAAGCACCTAATTTACTCTTTCTATTTGCCCGTCTGTTTGAGGATGGTACGCGGTGCTAAAGTTCAACTGTGTACCTAAATATGCAAAGAGACCTTTCCAAAAATTGGAAGTGAACTTGGTATCCCTGTCAGAAATTATTGCCTTAGGCAACCCATGTAATCTGAAAATTTCCCTCATGAAAATATTTGCAATGGCATCGGCTTTATGTGTCGATTTAACCGATATGAAATGTGCTGCCTTTGTTAACTTGTCCACCACAACCATGATGGAATCATGTTGTCTCTTAGTCATTGGCAATCCTGTAATAAAATCCATGGAAATTATTTCCCATTTCCATTCTGGAATTGGCACTGGGTGCAATAAACCTGCTAGGTGTTGGTGTTCAACCTTCACCTGCTGACATTCCATGCACTTAGAGATGTATTCAACGATGTCCTTCTTCATCCCTGGCCAGAAATAATATTTTCTTGTTGTAGCAATCGTTTTCTGATATCCTGGGTGACCAGAGTATGGAGCTTTATGGATTTCATCCATAACCATTCCCCTTAAATCTGCCGCATTTGGAACATAGACTCTATTCTTATACGTAAGAAGTCCTCCTTCTTCCAAATGATAACCTTCATACTTCTTGCCAAGGTCTTGTTGCTGCAATTTGTCCTTTATCTGCTCATACACTTCATCCCCAACCATATGGTTGACAATCTGCTGCTTCAAATCTGGTTGGCAAGTACTAAGCACTGCCACATACATTTCACGTACCTTCCTGCTGAGTGCATCAGCCACCTTGTTTTCTTTCCCTTTTATGTGTTTGATCTCAAAATCAAATTCACACAAAAATTCCAACCATCTAGCTTGCCTAGCATTTAAAGTTGGCCGATCAAATAAGTATTTCAAACCACAATGGTCTGTCCTTAACTCAATTTTTCTTCCTATTAAGTAATGCCTCCACATCTTTAAAGCATGTACTATGGCTGCAAGTTCTATATCATGAGTAGCATAGTTCTTCTCATGCTCCTTCAACTTTCTTGACTCATAGCATATCACGTGGTTGTCTTGCATAAGAACTCCTCCAACTCCTTGATTGCATACGTCGGTACACACCACAAAGTCTTTTTCTGGGTCTTCAATCTTCAAAATTGGTGCACTTGTAAGAAGATTCTTCAACCATTGAAAACTTTTCTCACATCTTGGTGACCATTCAAACTTTATCCCCTTCTTTTGCAAAGAAGTGATCAGGTTTGCAACCTTGGAAAATCCCTCGATAAACCTCCTGTAGTAACCAGCAAGGCCCATAAAATATCTCACATCAGTCACAATCCTTGGAGTTGGCCAATTCATAATGGTTTCAATCTTTTCAGGGTCTACAGATATCCCTTCGTCGGAGATGATGTGACCCAAATAATGAATTCTATCTTTATAAAAGTCACATTTGCTCAATTTTGCATACAGCTTATGCTCCCTTAGTAACTGCATTGTCATTCTCAAATGTTCTTCATGCTCTTCCTCATTCTTAGAATAGATGAGAATGTCGTCTAGGAATACAAGAACAAACTTGTCCAGATATTTGCTAAAAACATTGTTCATGAGACACATGAATGTGGCTGGTGCATTTGTGAGACCGAATGGTACCACTACAAACTCATAGTGTCCATACCTTGTTCTAAAGGCCGACTTATGAATATCTTCTTCTTTGATTCTTACCTGATGGTAACCAGACCTCAAGTCAATCTTTGAAAATACCTTTGCTCCTCTCATTTGATCAAAAAGGTCATCAATTCGGGGCAATGGGTATTTGTTCTTCACAGTGACTTTGTTCAACTGCCTGTAGTCAATACATAACCTAAGTGTTCCATCTTTCTTTTTCACAAATAGAACAGGTGCTCCCCACGGGGACACGCTTGGCCTAATATATTTCTTTTCCAGCAATTCTTGTAATTGCATTTTCAATTCTAGCAATTCTAGTGTACTCATCTTGTAGGGTGTCTTAGATACTGGTGCCGCTCCTGGCACAAGTTCAATTGTAAAGTCAATGTCTCTCTTTGGAGGAAGTCCTGGAATCTCATCAGGAAAAACATCCCTGAATTCTTGCAATACACGATAGTCCTCCAATTTAAGATTTTCACTCTCTGCTGCCTCTAAAACGTGGGCTGCATACAGTTGACATCCTTTCCTACAGAACTTCTTCAGTTGCATGGCTGAAACTTGTCTAACAGAAGTCACCTTTGGAATGCCTTTTACAACCCTCGGGTTTCCTTCTTCGTCCATGCATTCAAATGTCTTATTGTAGCAGTCAAGTTTAGCCCTGTGTGCTTCTAACCAATCCATTCCAATGAGAATATCATAGGAACCAAGTGGCAAAATATTCAGATCTGCATAAGTGAATAGCCCATCCATCTCTAATGGACATTTTTCTACTATTTCACTAACTTTTCTCTTGGTTCCAGTGGCTAGTTGAACTAACCATGATTTACTATGCTTTAATTTCTTGAAAGCACAAATCTCAACAATTCTAGGAGTGACATAACTGTGAGTAGATCCAGGATCAATCAAAATAGAAACAGATTGCTTAGCAATCTTACCTTCAACTTCAACCACAGTTGATTGATGATCTGCCTGGCGGTCTTCTACTGCTGCATAGATTCTAGGAATTTTCCTCGCCACTTGTCCCACAGTTTCAGCTCCCTGGATGTGGTGAACTTGATTTACATTACCATTCCGATGTGGACAGTTCCTAAGCATGTGCTCGCCTCCACAACCCCAACATTGAAGTGGTTCTCTTGGCTCCTTTGGATCTCTTGGCTTGTCTCCCATCATCCTAGTTGGCTTAGTCACAACCTGTGATGGCTGCCTTTGTTGATTCCTGAATTGAGGAGGCTCGAACCCCTTCTTCCTTTGATCAAACTTTTCATTTTTCTTATCCTTCCATGCCTTATGGAATTCTGGTTTGCTTCTGTTTTGATCAAAGCAATACTTGGCCTTTCTTGTGGCCTCCTCTAGAGTTCGAGGTTCATCAAACTCAATTCTGTCTTTATATGACTGGGGCAGTCCACTTAGGAAATGCTGAATTTTCACCTTATCATCTCGAATGTACTTGACATACCGGGCAGTCCAAGAACTTGTTTGCATATTCTTCCATGGTCAATTGTCCCAATCTCATCTCATGGAACTCTTTGATCTTATCATCATAGTATCTATCAGAGAGGTACTTCTGCTTGAAGTATTTCTTGAACTGCTTCCACACAATATTCCTTTCATTGATCCTCTTCACTTGCCCGGTGTGTTCCCACCATATAGATGCTCTTCCATTCAAGTTGAAGATGGCTACCCTGCCTTCATATTTCCTGAGTAATCTTGGACTTGGAAATATTTTCTCATCCCAAGAAGCCAAGCTTCAGCTTCTTGACCAGACTTTACCTCTCCATCAAATGTAGGAGGTTTTCCCTTCTTAAATTCCCCATGTGAACTGTTCTTGTAGTGCTTCTTCCTCTTGCTCCTGTGGGATGAAGAACTTGAACCCTCAATGGATTCTTCCGAGTCAGATGATTCATTAGAAGATATTTCTGGAGTATATGTTCTGTCTATAGAAACTCTTCTTGGGCTACTGGACCTCTTGCGGGAATTCCTTCTAGAGCTACTCCCACCCCTTTCTAGATTTGATGTATGATGCCCAGAGTTTATTTGCCTTTGGATGTCTGTTAAACTCTGCAGCATGGCTGCATTCAGTTGATTTTGTTCTTCCTGAGCTTTAATCATCCTTTCATTATCTTCTCTGCAACTTTGCAATTCCTCCCTTAGGCTTCTCATGGTGGCCGCAATACCTGGAGGGGTCTCTTGATTTCTTCTCCCATTAGATTCTATTTCAGCATTCTCAACCTGTAGGTTTTCCCCCATGGCATCTGTCTCAGGTTCATAGGGATCCCGTGCATCATCCATAATGTTGATTTTCTTGGCCCAACCAAGATCCAAAAACTCTCTGACGGTATTATCTAGAGTGTTACCCTGCTGTAACTGTGACTCTCTGAAATGTGTTCATCAATACAATTGTTAGCTGCATTACATTCTCAGAATTCACAAATTACTTCATGCATGTGGGAAAACATTATGTTGACAATCATAGAATTCTCTTACAACCAACGACATACGAGGAGAAAAACAAAAAGGGGGTCAAGGGGGCTTGCCCCCTTGTGGCTTCCCTGCGCCACTGTAGGGTGGGTCGAGGGCAACGCCCTCATTTTTTTTTATTTTTTTTAATCCTGCCGCGACGGGCGGTTTACTGAATTCTCCCGCAGTTGCGGGGAGGTTCGGCGACGGCTTCCACAATTGCAGAGCAGTTCGCCGAACGCTTCCGCAATTGCAGAGCAGTTCGCCGAACGCTTCCACAATGGCGGGGCGATTTTCCGAGCGGAGCCATTTGGCAAAGGCTTCCGCAGTTGCGGAGCCATTCGACGAATGCTCCCGCAATTGCGGAGCCATTCGGCGAAGGCTTCTGCAGTTCCGGAGCCGTTCGCGGAATGCTTCCGCCGAAATGCTTCCCCAGTTTCGGGTGATTTTTCGGAACGATTCGGCGAAGTCTTCCGCAGTTGCAGAACGATTCGCCAAAGTCTTCCGCAGTTGCGGAACGATTCAGCGAAGTCTTCCGTAGTTGCGGAACGATTCGCCGAAGTCTTCCGCAACTTCGGAACGATTCGCGGAATCCTTCCGCAATTTTGGAAGAGAATTCCTTCCGCAATTTCGGAAGAGAATTCCTTCCGAAAAATTTCCTTTTCACGCCGACACTTAGAAAATTTTTCCCTTAAAAAATTTTTCTCCTCTGTTTCGGAGCAGTTCGCTGAATCCTTCCGCAATTGCGAGAAGGTTCGCGGAACTCTTCCGCAACGGGAAGGTTCGCCGAACTCTTCCGCAATTGTGGGAAGGTTCGCGGAACTCTTCCGCAATTGCGGGAAGGTTCGCGGAACCTTTCTGAAATTTCGGGACGACTTCCCGAAACGGCTTAAAACAAAAAAATTTCAAAAACAGACTTCAACCAAAAATTTTCAAAACTCTTAAGAAAAAACTTTTTTCTTGTAATTGCTATCAGATTTGGCCCATAGAGGCCCAATGCTGCAACGCAGCTCTGATACCATTATGTCACGTCCCCTCCCATTCTACCATCTAGATGGAGAGGATCGTGAGGTTAAACCGGGCATCCAGCCCCATGCACGAAATTGGCTGCCATACTTCCAGTGAGCTCTGTCTGCGTGAGAGGGAGAACGTAATCCATGAATACTTGCCTTAGGAAGCATTTCGTGGGTGTTTTCTTGCCCAACAAGCAAAAACATGAATTTCCAAGTTGATGGCTTGCCCATGCACGAAATTGGCTGCCATACTTCTTCATTTCCAAGGCATTAACTGTTAAAATTCAATATGCTAAGACAGAAAATAGCAGCATTACATTCCATTTCACAATAATAGCATATACAGGATCACTGAAGAAACAACAAGCATAGCATAAACACAAGAGACAGAGATTTATCCTGGGAAACCCTCATGGGGTAGAAAACCCAGTAAAGCTTCCTCAATATAGATGACCAGCAATATACAAAGATGCAAACCCTGAGCATAAGCTCCTTCTTCTCCATAGCAGACCTCTCCTCCACAAGTGCGCCTTTCTCAAGTGAGTGTGAGTGTATTGAATGAGGAACACACCTCCTCTATTTATACACTTCACTGATATGTATTTTACACAAGTACACGTAGGCTCGTATTTAACCAATGGGTTAAATACCCCACTACAACTAACTGGGACAACCCCTCTAGGGTGGTCTAATAACCCTTTGACCCACATAACACATTTAGGGCCGACCCCCACTAGGGAAGTCTAATAACCCGAGTTACCACATTCCGACGGAGGAATAAACATCTCCGGATATACAATAAGATCTTCACGGAGGAATGAATCATCTCTGGAATAATAAAGTACAAATATAATATTCTTTGAAGTTACAATATCTCAACACTCCCCCTTAACGAGAAGGATATTATAACAGCATCTGCCCGAGCAAGGAGTCATCAACATCATACATGATACATCTATAAATCACTGGAAGCTTTCTCAACATCATCAGTAACTCAAGCAGTTACTGGAACATCACTGTCAACATCAATCATCAACATCACGATCTTTAGCATCGTCTTCATACGATCAGCAGCATCGTCATCACACGATCAGCAGCATCGTCATCACACGATCAGCAGCATCGTCATCACACGATCAGCAGCATCGTCATCACACAATCAGCAGCAGCATCGTCATCACACGATCAGCAGCATCGTCATCACACGATCAGCAACATCGTCATCACACGATCAGCAGCATCGTCATCACACGATCAGCAGCATCGTCATCGCACGATCAGCAGCATCGTCATCACACTATCAGCAGCATCGTCATCACACGATCAACATCATCGTCATCACACGATCAGCAGCATCGTCATCACATGATCAGCAGCATCGTCATCACACGATCAGCAACATCGTCATCACACGATCAGCAGTATCGTCATCACATGATTAGCAGCATCGTCATCGCACGATCAGCAGCATCGTCATCACACGATCAGCAGCATCATCAAGGAATGATGTAAACCAGTCATGTACCTTTTGAACCGAAGTCCAGGGACGATCCAGTCCTATCTTTATCGAAGACATACGTCTACGGCTCTTCTTTCGGACTTAAGTCCAGGAATGATCCAATCCCTTCATTATCGGAGACATACGTCTACGGCTCTTCTTTCGGACTGAAGTCCAGGAATGATCCCAATCCCTTCATTATCGGAGACATACGTCTACGGCTCTTCTTTCAGACCGAAGTCCAGGAATGATCCCAATCCCTTTATTATCGGAGACATACGTCTACGGCTCTTCTTTCGGACCGAAGTCCAGGAATGATCGCAATCCCTTTATTATCGGAGACATACGTCTACGGCTCTTCTTTCGGACCGAAGTCCAGGAATGATCCCAATCCCTTCATTATCGGAGACATACGTCTACGGCTCTTCTTTCGGACCGAAGTCCAGGAATGATCCCAATCCCTTTATTATCGGAGACATACGTCTACGGCTCTTCTTTCGGACCGAAGTCCAGGAATGATCCCAATCCCTTCATTATCGGAGACATACGTCTACGGCTCTTCTTTCGGACCGAAGTCCAGGAATGATCCCAATCCCTTCATTATCGGAGACATACGTCTACGGCTCTTCTTTCGGACTGAAGTCCAGGAATGATCCCAATCCCTTCATTATCGGAGACATATGTCTACGGCTCTTCTTTCGGACTGAAGTCCAGGAATGATCCCAATCCCTTCATTATCGGAGACATACGTCTACGGCTCTTCTTTCGGACCGAAGTCCAGGAATGATCCCAATCCCTTCATTATCGAAGACCTCACGTCTACGGCTCTCTTTAGGACTGAAAGTCCAGGGATGATCCCAATCCCCTCAACTGTCCACTAAGGACTTCATTCTCGGAGACCTTACGTCTACGGCTCTCTTTAGGACTGAAAGTCCAGGGATGATCCCAATCCCCTCAACTGTCCACTAAGGACTTCATTCTCGGAGACCTTATGTCTACGGCTCTCTTTAGGACTGAAAGTCCAGGGATGATCCCAATCCCCTCAACTGTCCACTAAGGACTTCATTCTCGGAGACCTCACGTCTACGGCTCTCTTTAGGACTGAAAGTCCAGGGATGATCCAATCCCCTCAACTGTCCACTAAGGACTTCATTCTCGGAGACCTCACGTCTACGACTCTCTTTAGGACTGAAAGTCCATGGATGATCCAATCCCCTCAACTGTCCACTAAGGACTTCATTCTCGGAGACCTTACGTCTACGGCTCTCTTTAGGACTTGAAAGTCCAGGGATGATCCAATCCCCTCAACTGTCCACTAAGGACTTCATTCTCGGAGACCTTACGTCTACGGCTCTCTTTAGGACTTGAAAGTCCAGGGATGATCCAACCCCCTCAACTGTCCACTAAGGACTTCATTCTCGGAGACCTTACGTCTACGGCTCTCTTTAGGACTGAAAGTCCAGGGATGATCCCATCCCCTCACATGTTCATCAAGAACATGTATCCTCATCATCAAAACATGTATCACCTCAACATGCATCATCAATATCAAAACATGTAAAACCACAACATGTATCATCATCATCAAAACATGTATAACCACAACATGTATCATCAACATCAAAACATGTATAACATGTATCATCAACATCAAAACATGTATAACCACAACATGTATTATCAACATCAAAACATGTATAACATGTATCATCAAAACATGTACAATCACAACATGTATCATCATCATCAAAACATGTATAACATGTATCATCAACATCAAAACATGTATAACCACAACATGTATAAGTAAAGCTAAGTATTCTAAGTATAAGAGTCCTAAATCTAAATAATTCTAAGTAACTGGGTGTAGAGAACATGTTACCTCATCAACGACCTTGTTGTTCGATGAGACAATCTCATCAGTAGTGACTATACTACTCCCCCTTTCGAGGAGGGTCCTTTTAAACTACACCAAGCTTGTCTCGGAAGTATTCAAACTTCACACGAGACAGAGGTTTGGTTGGTAAGTTCTTCACTTGACGTAGAGGTTTGGTTAGTACAACGGTAACCTGTTACAAATTCAAACTTTTAGAGTTCCTTTCTGCGTCATATCTTGTTAGTTCCCTATGTTCTTTGACTTATCATGGAACACTAGATTCTATGTCATCTTGATACAACTCTAAATATCACATAGGATCTCAGTTGGTTCTATCTCTAAGTCAAACAAACCTAAAGCCAAACTTCTTCACAACTAGCAGAGCAAGCAGCCATATATTCCGCTTGTGCTGAGAGCCACACTAGACTGCTTCCAGCTAAACCACGAGATCATGGCTAATCCCAGACAATAACATCCTCTCGATGTGTTCTTCTTGTCTGATACACTTCCTGCCCAATCAGAATCTGAATAGCCATCTGAAGTCATGATCTTCAAGATAGCATAGATCAAATTCTATCGTGTCCTTTATGTGCCTCATCACATACTTTGCAACTATCAGGTAAACACATCTAGTTTCCACTAGATACTAACTCAAGGTGTTCATAACAAAGCATATATCTAACCTAGTATAAGTTAGATATATCAAAGACCCAATAATTTGACTGTACAGAGTTATATCCACTAACTCTGATGAGTTATCCCCTAACAGCTTCAAGTTGGAATCCATAAGAGTGGCCATTCCAACACCTCAAGTCATATTTCTCATCATACTTTCCCTGGTTGAGAAATATTCCTTTTGAGCCTTGCCATACTTCCAGACCTAGGAAGTAAAGCATCAATTTGAGATCTTTCATTTTTTTTTTTTCATTTCTGCATTGAATGATCTTCTGCATATCTATCTGTGCCATCTCTCGTTAGATGGGTCTACTGATATGAGCCTCAATATCATTCGAACTCTGTGGTGAGTTTCTTCTTGCATCCATGTCATATGTGTATCATATTCAACCTTGTAGCAAAGGTTGAGATCCACATCACCCATGGTGATCATTAAGCTTATCAAATTATTATCGATCCTAGGTACCTATACAGAACCTGATTCATACTTCTTCTTTAATTACACCATACTTGGAGCAAACATCTTGTCGTGATTCTCTTCCCCTTTCTAAGAGAATCTTCTAGCCATGAGCCTTCTATATTTTGTTTGATTTGAAAATCTTCTTGTTTGAACATCCACCACTTGTACGGTGTCCATCATTCTTCATGACCTTTCCTACAAATCAAAATTAAGTACATGATTAGTAATACTTCATAATCATCAAAAGATAACCCATTATGCATACAGCTATCATTTACATAGTGATGCAACTATTTTGACCAATATTTTGGCACAACACTTTCCCATATCCTGTATGCATACAGTGGCTATCTAGATGCCTTCCATCTCTACCAGAACATACTATCGAGAGTGTGCACAACTCTCAGCATGTCAGCAAAGAGGTTTCATTCTAGACAAGCAACAATGGAATGTTTGTCCAAACATATGCACATTAGTTGTATACTGTTCAATGCTCTATGAATGTTTACACTCAGCATTATATATTCTAGGAATACAAATATGCATGCAGGCAATATCATTACTATTTCAAATAGCAACTCAAATACTTATCTTTTATGTTTGTGTGGCTGCCTCCCGCTTGATCTTCTGTATGTCTTTTGAACTTCTATTCATTATGTACCACTGTGCATGCTCAAGAGTCATCCTCATGATCTCATACACAAACATACACTCATTATTATATTCTAAATGCTATCAAAACATTATAGTACTAAATAATCTTGAAAACGTATAGTCATGATTATAGTTAATAAACATTAGTATTCAAGATTTCAGGGAAGTCTTCTTTTACTCATGCATATCATTGATAAAAGATATAATATGCATAATCCCTTGATTACTAACTTTATGAATAAGCATAACCAATCATTCCAAGTATACTTATATAAGGGATCCTAACACAAGGTAAGATTCATGGGAAACATACCTGGATTAGTATACCTACTTGGTTATGTACAACATACCTAAACAACCTCTTCAATGATTTAGAGATCCTGAGCTAGAACCTGCATGTCTCATAGGTTAAGCATAATATAACAAAGTCATACATACCTCGTAAGTAGAACAAAGATTATGGATGAGTCTTTGTCTTCATGTTTTCATGGTCATGGAGCCTGATTTGTCTTTTGTGATGTACCTGTATCTTGTTAGCAGACAACCTCAACCTCACACAACACCATAATGCATTAGTACAATTATAAGTGTCAACACCCTAACCAATGAATATCTTCTATCATGCATTCATAATTTTGTTAAGGTGATACAACAAATCTAAAATCAAGATTGTACTAACTGTAATAACATGAAGACAAACATACCATAAACTTAATCATGATCAAATCTCAAAACATACCTCGATGAGTCATACCTATCGAGATCGCTTGTAATCTACTTATGTAAAGCCTTAGCCTCATCTCCCTCTGAAACATGAACTCCTTCACTTATGTAGGTGACCAATCCATCTTCTTCTAGGATTAACCCTATCCACTTGATTTGCAAGAACTGGACCTGGAGCTGGATATGGGTTTGTCAGAGAAACCCCAAAAATTCAAACTTTGAATTTCAAACTTCCGAAAGGATATAAATATGCGCCTTGATGAGCTGATCAAACTGATATATTCAGAATTTGAAAACTGCAAAGTTTTACTCCTCAATTTTGCCTTTGAAACTTTCGGATTCACTGGACGTGACCCTGAACTGGGGTTTGATGAAGCCCACTCTTTTGCCCCATCAAAAAGTTTGATCCAAAGCTCTAAGCTTCTATTTTTCTGAGGAGCTTCCAGCCGTGGTCACAGATTTCAAAAATTCCCATTTTTTATAGAAGCCCTAATTTTCCGCTTTTCTGATCAAAGTCCCGAACTAGGGTCTAATCAAGCCCGGCCTTCTGCCCAACCAAAAATTCTGATCTTGTTCTCTAAATTTCTATTTTGATGAGTATCATCCAGCCGTGGTCTCCGATTACAAAAATTCCAACTTTCTTCAAAGCCCTAAATTCCGGAAGCCATGAATGAAGGTACCAAAAAATAATTCTGTTTTGACAGAAATATGTACCTGATTGTTTCTGGTGTAACTCCGAAATTTTTGATCCACAGGGTCTGAAAAGGTTTTCTGAGATAGCCTGACCTGTTAGCTTTCCATCCTGACAGGTTTGACCTCAATTGGATGTTCTGAGAGAGAGTTATGCCAAATGTCGCAACGTGACCTGTTTTGGGAAAATACAGGAGAGCGAACTTGTACGGCGTGCCACGTGTCACTGTTTGACCTTCGGCCTCTGAAAAAGTTTTCTGAGATAGCTCGGCCTGTTATATTTCCATCCTGACAGGTATGACCTCAATTAGATTCTCTGAGAGAGAGTTATGCCAAGTGTCGCAACGTGACATGTTTATGATATAATACAGGAGAGCGAACTTGTACGGCATGCCACGTGTCACTGTTTTACGTTCGGCCTCTGAAAAAGTTTTCTGAGATAGTACAGTCTGTGTACTACCTGTCACTTTTCACGAAATTTAATTTGGAGCTTCCTAGCCCAAGTTATGACCTTTTTCCCAAGGTCACCTGATTTTGACTCAGATCTGGAAGAGGCAGAAACCCTATATTGTACAGATCATAAATCACAAAATACAACGAATTAGAGGTTTTCCTTTGGACACAAGGTACCTGGAGATCTTAGCTTCGTCCTGTAACAATTTCAGATCCGAAAACTTCGCCAAAACGTATTTATAGCGAAAGTGCTACGATGACTGGTTTTTTCTATGTAAAACCCTAACCTTCAAATTGTCGTAAGTAAAGCAAGTGTCTTTAGTGCCATACCTTGTCTTCCTTCAGGTTAGCTCTGATACCATGTTAAAATTCAATATGCTAAGACAGAAAATAGCAGCATTACATTCCATTTCACAATAATATCATATACAGGATCACTGAAGAAACAACAAGCATAGCATAAACACAAGAGACAGAGATTTATCCTGGGAAACCCTCATGGGGTAGAAAACCCAGTAAAGCTTCCTCAATATAGATGACCAGCAATATACAAAGATGCAAACCCTGAGCATAAGCTCCTTCTTCTCCATAGCCGAACTCTCCTCCACAAGTGCGCCTTTCTCAAGTGAGTGTGAGTGTATCGAATGAGGAACACACCTCCTCTATTTATACACTTCACTGATATGTATTTTACACAAGTACACGTAGGCTCGTATTTAACCAATGGGTTAAATACCCCACTACAACTAACTGGGCCGACCCCTCTAGGGTGGTCTAATAACCCTTTGACCCACATAACACATTTAGGGCCGACCCCCACTAGGGAAGTCTAATAACCCGAGTTACCACATTCCGACGGAGGAATAAACATCTCCGGATATACAATAAGATCTTCACGGAGGAATGAATCATCTCCGGAATAATAAAGTACAAATATAATATTCTTTGAAGTTACAATATCTCAACATTGACTGCCTTAAGCAATTTCTTGGAAGAATTAAATGATTGGGTGCATGAGACAAAATGGGTAGTTGGTGGTTTATGGGTTTCCCCATTGACACATGGATTAATACCATTGGCTCAAGGGTTTGAATAATTTCCCTCCCTTTTCCTTGTAGAATCATGCCCCCATCTCTTTGTTGCATAGCATAGCCAGTTGTTGGTTTTTCATTAAATTTCGTATTTACATGATGTCTTAATTTACATTGTGCATATCTAGCACAAGAGCCGTAGGCATCTATTTTTAATTGCCGATACAAAATGCTAAGTCAATGGTGGGGCCTTGGCCTTGAGCTCCTCACCATGATCAAATTACAATATTTACATCATTTACGATTTAATACAAAGGGGGTCAAAATGGGGACGTGACAGACCCTAACTTGTATGTTAAACATGTTGATGATAATATCATTGTTATTGTTTTATATGTGGATGCTCTTATTATCACTGGAAGCCAACCTGTTCTCATTCAAAGTATATAAAGTGACCTTCACGAGCAGTTTGAAATGACTGATCTTGGTATATTGCACTATTTCTTGGGTCTTCAAATTTGGCATCTGGCATATGGTATTTTTCTCTCTCAACCGAAGTATGCTACACATTTATTGGCTCGTTTCCACATGAGTGATTGTAAACATGATCCTATGCCTTTTCAGTCCGGTGTAAAGTTAACTGTTGAGTGTACTACTCCTCTTGTTGATGCTACTCTTTATCGTTAGTTGTCAACAGTTTGATATATTTAACTCACAATAGACCAGATCTATCTTTTGTCATCAGTATGGTTTCATGGTTCATGCAGCAACCTCATGAAATTCATTGGCAAGCAGCAAAGAGGATTTTGATATATTTACAGGGGACATTGTACTATGGTGTTTTTTATTCGAGCAGTACTACAGTTTAGCTTTTTGGTTATACAGATTCTGACTTGGCAGGTGACAGTTCTGATCAACGGTCAACTGCTGGTTATATATTTCAACTTGGTTCAGGTCTGATTTCTTGGTCCAACAAAAAGGTGAAGACTCTTTCTTTATCTTCGTGTGAAGCAGAGTATAGAGCAGCAAAAGAAGCAGTTTGGTTACAGCATGTTCTCACTGAGCTTGGTCTAGTTCTGAAATCACCCACTGTGTTGAAATGTAGCAATTAGGGTGCAATTTAGCTTGCTTATAATCTGGTATATCACTCGAGGTCTCGTTGTAGATGGTGTTCTTTCTCTTGAGTATTGTCCTACTGAGAAGCAAGCATCCGATATCTTCACCAAATCCTTAATAGCAACGAAATATGTGCATCTTCATTCCTTACCAGGGATGAGGGAATTTGTCATAAAGGGGGAGCAGTAATGACTCCTTCCTTTCTTCTCGTAGATTCCTGCATTGAGGTATTGGTGAAGTGCTTAGGAAGAATGCAGTACACCGACTCCTTCCTTCCTTAGTTAGTGGGATTTTCTCCCAGCCATTATTAAGGGGGAGTGTTGGAATATTTTATATTCCTTGGAAGGTAATAATGTTTTTGAATTATGTCGAAAGATATCCACAATGTTATGTAAAAGAGTAATACATCTATCTCATATTCATTATGGTAAAATATACTCTTGATATTCATTATTATATAAAAAGATGTTATTATGGAGAATTATATTATCCCACATGTAATATGTGAGAGTAATTCCTCCTCATCTCTTAGTATATAATAGAGTCAAGGGATAGTCACATCATTCATCATGATCTATATTTTCACAAGTATTGCTATATTGTATTGGGGTTATTGGCATTGCTCTCTGTAAGCTTGAGGAGATATTCTGGAGATAATAGAAGACTACCTTCCCGTGGACGTAGCCGAATTGGGTGAACCACGTATATATGTACTCTTTTCTCTTGTTCTCTTTCTGTTCTTATTTACTGTGATATGTTATTGTTTGCATAGATAGGTAAGCTAGTTTAGTTAGATCCATATCTCTGACACTATTATCTAGCCTCTTGAAATAAACACAGTGGTCAGAATGACATCTACTATAACCTTGTTTTGTCATAAGTCTATCAAATTTCAAATACCATTGCCTTGGAGCTTGCTTCAGGCCATACAAGCTCTTCTTCAACCTGCATACCATATTATCCTTCCCTTTGACCTCATACCACTGTGAATATTGCATATAAATATCTTCCTCCAAATCCCAATTGAGAAAGGTTGTTTTTACATATAATTGTCAAGATGAAAATATTCTACCACCACTAGACTTAAAATAGTTCTAATTGAAGTCATTTTAACAACAGGAGAAAATATTTCATCAAAATCTATACATTTCTTCTATGTAAACCCCTTTACAACAAGTCTGGCCTTGTACCGTTTATTTCCTCCATCTTCTTCCTTCAACCTGTAAACCCATTTTTTCTGCAATGCTCTTTTACCTACAAGCAACTAGACCAAATCCCAAGTCTGGTTTCTTACCAATGAGTCTATCTCCTCATTCATGCCTTGCCCTCACTTCTTTCTAGTTTCCACTTGCATTGCTTCTTCATAACATTCTGGTTCACTAGAATCGATCATCAATAAATAATATAGTGAATGAAAGAATCGTTCAGGGGGTCTACTTAACCTGGTAGATCTTCTAACACTTACAGAAGTTTGAGGTACCTGTTGTTGTTCTTGATTTTTCGGCACCTTTGGAACTTCATTTTCTTTGATTTCATTAAGCACTATGTACTATGTGTTTTCATTTTCCCATTTCTTTCCCTGCAACTAATCTTTATACATGACCTTTTGATTGAATAACACATCTCTACCCCTAATGATTCTGTTATTTTCATAATCCCATAAGCGATAGCCAAAATAATCAACCCCATATCCAATAAATGTACATTTCTTGGATTTAGCCTCAAGCTTTGTTCTATTTTCTTTGTCAATATGTACAAATTCTTCACAACCAAAAGTATTTAGAAATGAGTCGTTTACCTTTTTACATGTCCATGCCTCCTCTAGAATACCACCATCAAAAGCACTTGAAGGCCCTCTGTTTATTAAGTAAACAGCAGTATATACAACATCTACTCAAAACTGTAAGGGTAACCCTGTATGCAATCTCATACACCTTGCACACTCCATAATTGTTCCGTTCATCATAAGTTTGACACACTATCTTCTTGTGGTGTTTCTGTGACTGTCTTCTCTCTACGATTCCCATGGTATGAACAATAACTATCAAAGTCCTTGCCGCAATATTCACCTCCATTATCAGATCTGAGACACTTCAGCCTTTTTCATGTCTCATTTTCAACCAAATCTTTCCATTTCTTAAAGGTAGAAAACACATAATATTTCTGTCTAATGCAATAAACCCAAGTTTTTCTAGTTGCATCATCACTAAAAGTAACATAATAATGAGAGCCACCAAGAGATTGTACCTGATTCGGTCCCCATACATCTATATGCACAAGCTCTAACTTTTCACTCTTTTTTTGTTTCCAAACCCTGAGAAATCTAACTCTCTTTTGTTTTCCATAAACACAGTTCTCACAGAATTCCAAACTTACCTACTTCAGATCTGGCAACAACTTCTTTGAGTGGAGAATTTGCATCCCCTTCTCACTCATGTGGTCAAGCCTATGATGCCACAATGTTGTATATGTTCATGTGGAAGCTAACGAGATAGAAAAGTTCGTATTATGAGGACATAAATACAACGTACCTATCCTGTCTCATTTTGGTATCACCATTGATCCTTTAGTGATCTTCCACCATGTCTCTCCAAATGTAGATAAACAGCCACCATCTCCCAACTTCCCTGTTGAGATCATATTTATTAGCGGGAATATGCCTTGCATCTTTCAGCAGCCATTCACCATTCTTTAACTTTATCCGTAGCTTACCCATTCCAATAATTTTACATGGTTCATCATCACCCAATAAAACATGTCCAAAATCACCTGGAATATAATCATGAAAGAATTTCCTATGGGGTGTAGCATGACATGAATCCCCTGAATCTACTACCTAGTAATCACCAGTATTATCTAATGCAAGAATCAAAGCATCTTGTAACACATCATCGACTACATTTGCTTCCTGAGTAGTCTTATGTTGTCCATCTCCTTTCTTCTTTAGAGATATGCAGTCTTTCTTCAGATGTCCTTTCTTTCCATAGTTCCAGCACTCTATCTTTCCCAATATGGACTTGTATCTTCCCGTCCTGGACTTGCTGCGGTTACCTGGGCTCTTTCCTCTCTCCCTTTGTCTTCATCTGCTCTCCATGGTCAACGCATTACCTGATGTCTCACCTGTGTTTTTCCTTCGCATTTCCCCACTAAGAATAACACCACCAACAACATCAAATTTTAAAGTGTTTGAACCAGAGACAGAGTTACTTACAGCCATGACCAAGCCGTTCAATCTTTCTGGCAATGAGCACAAGATTAGAAGAGCCCTGACCTCATCATCAAATTTCACTTTTACAGCACTTAGTTGATTTGTAATCGTATTAAATTCATTTAAATGATCAGCAATAGATCCACCTTCCGACATCTTCATATTAAACAAATGTTTCATTACAAATACCTTGTTGGAGGCCGAG
Organism: Larix kaempferi; assembly: GCA_027924585.1. Taxonomy (NCBI): domain Eukaryota; kingdom Viridiplantae; phylum Streptophyta; class Pinopsida; order Pinales; family Pinaceae; genus Larix; species Larix kaempferi. Next base: position 5,979,934 of record BSBM01000195.1, on the reverse strand, counting down.
GGTTTTTCATACAGCTTACCCAATGCGCTCATCAGACCCTCTGTTGTCTTTTCTTTTGATATTTTGAAAGCCATCGACGAAGCCAGAAACAGCTGCATTGTTTCCAGTGCCTTTCTGTCAAGAACCTCCCATTATTCGTCCTTCATAGTCGCTTGTTGTTTTGTTTTTCCTCCCAACTCTAGGAATAGATCCTTATGATATAGATAGTCCTCCATTTGCATCTTCCATAACTGGTAGTTTTGGACATCAAATTTCTCAATCTTAAACTTTCCTTCTTCCGCCATTGCTCCCACTCGAATTAGGAACCCTTCTTTCCTACAAGTTTATATGCCAAATAGACCTTGGCTCTAATACCAATTGTTAGAAAAACAAGAACGCAAAGCAATAACAATAAACAAGATGCAAATATAAATCACATAAAACACATTACAATAGAGACACCAATATAACGTGGTTCATCCAAGATGAGCTACGTCGACACAGAAATTGCCAGTCCTTATGATTATATCATCCAACAAATGAAGGGATACAACCTGCAGCACATCCACTGCAACTTCCTCTTCACTCTCTCACAATCTCTCTTACACAATCAGAGTTCTTTACAATGGTACAATACATTACATAGTCATATTACAATGTCTTCATTTTAAAGGGAAATTACCATGGGAAAATACTACAGGCTACCCAAAACCATGGGCCCGCAAACTGTTGGCCAAAAAAACAACCCAAAAATTTTCTTTCGAGGGCTTCACCCACCGGACCCCCAAACCAAGGTGAGTGTACAGTCCACCTGCAGAGCATATAAAACTGAGGTACAAACACGACTAAAACAACAACATCTATGAACAGGAATATATAGCTCCACAACCAACAATAACATGACCTAGTCATACCAAAAATCTATCAAAACCATCAAGGAAACCTTGTATATGAATGGTCAACCCACAAATGAAACGCTACCTCCCTCAAACAAAGAGCACCCTCAATACATATCCAAAAAAGAAAAGGAAAAAAAAAAGAAAAAAAATGGGATAATGAGGCAATGTGGGACGTGAATAGGGAGGGAATGAAGGAAAAATTGAAGCACCAACTACTTCCATTATCTAACTTGTAGATGTTGCCATGACATCATTATAACCAAAAAAGCTATAGAAGTGTACAAGTTATTGAAAAGTCAGTGCTTTTTTTGAAATTTTATAATATTTGTCCATCTCCGTAAATTACAAGTAAATTTAAACATTTAAATTATTTTGACAAATTTTTTGGAGTTTCCATTCAAGGATGGATTTGAACCCCTTGGAAGGATTGGAAACGGTTTAATTTTTACCACTACTTGGGATCTATTAAGCACCAAGATGATGCTTAAATATCCAAGATAACATGGATCTATGGTGATGTGTGTGTGTGTGTGTGTGTGTGTGTGTGTGTGTGTGTGTGTGTGTGTTTTAATTTCATTTTTACATATTCTTTTTTAATTATTATGAAAATATCCTTATTAGGTATTAGATTATATATTCATGAGATGTTTGTGCATATGCTCATGATCTAATAATGTTATATTTATAAAAATAGCATTGTTACACCATGATAAAGGCTTAATCTCATATCAGTGAGTTTGTGTGAAACAACAATGGGATACACTTATTTTGTGGCATCTTGGATTTGCTTTTATATCTATAAGTCTTACCCCCCCCCTCTTACTAGTGATGTGATCTTTAAGTTAATTTTTAGCTTCTTTATTGGTATAAAAAAGAGTCCCTCTTCCCATATGTATCTCGTATCATTTTAGCAATACAAAGAACTAATTATTGGTATAATTCGAGTATTTGGAAATACCTACAATGCTTGGGTTAAAGAGTTGCATGTACAATCTACTCTTTGGTTGTGCAAGTGCACCCACTCTTTTTTTGCTCTTATTTTTGTTACTCTTAGTGTTAACGTTTTAGGTTTCTTCTATAGTTGTAGTGGTAGTTCCATTTTGAATGAAGGCACATTGCAAGTTGGTATCAAAGCTTTAGTCATTTTTTATTTTGTTGTGCGGTTTTAGCAAAACACCAATGGGGGGATCCTAATATATGCCTGAGATAGAGCTAGATGAAAGCTTTAGGAAGTTATAAAGGAAATGAGGTAGTTAATGAAGGGTCAAAACATGAATCTCGGTACCATTTTGCTTGTTTTTGTCAAAGTAAAATGTTGTTTTCGTAGGTTTTTCAACATCTGATAATCAAAACTTATATTTATATTTGGAATTTCACTTCATATTAAAAGGAGGAATAGATGGAAATTTATTAGTTTTGCTTTTGTTATTATGTGACTTTTTTTATCGATATTTTATAGATAAATCTGGAAAATGCTTGATAGTATGTTCTTAAAAATGTAGGAATTGATAACGAGTCATGTTAGGGGACTCCACTTTTTTCTAAATTAATGTCTTGTTTGTAGAAAAAAAGTACTATCAAAATCTATATGGATTTTTCTATTGTGCTACTAACCAATGAAAAACTTTGCATAAAATCAACACTTTTGGGGGGTCTCCACTTTTTCCTTACATACTAGTTAAATATAAAAAAAATATAAAAATACCCTCTTAAAGAGGACAACTCAAGCTTGTGCATTAGATTTTTTCCAAAATTTTCAAAATGTTATGCAACAAATTCCACAAAAGAGCATAAATAGGAAAGAGTAATCCACACTTTAATAATGGAGAAAAGAGATGAATAGAAAGCCTCTTCAAGGGGAAACCTCCTTATACAATGTACGAAATACCCAAGATAAGACAAGATGCTTAAAATGAAAAGGTCTCCTTCATATATATAGGATACAAAGAGGTACAATTACAACTAATGGACCCAAGTTGACATCAATAATATAATAGTACTAATGACAATTACAACTAATGGACCCAAGCCGACATCAATAATATGACAATACTAATGTAATGTGCCACAATATAGGAGGTAATGTGCCACCATTTAGGGCTTAACATGCCCCTCCCCTTCATACAAATGTTTTCCTCAACGCTTGGTTAGTTGTGGATGCTTCTGTATGAAGGACTCATCTTCCCGTGTCAAATCTTGAACTGGTAAGTTCTTCCACTTGATGAGGTACTCAGTAATAGCCCGCTTTCGTAGTTTTTTGGTCCTTATTTCAGTGATTTGATTAGGTTCTAATATGAATTTTCCTTATTCATCAAGCTCTAGAAAGATAATTTGAATTGGGATCTTGTCTTCTATTACATTCTTTAATCAAGAAACATGGAAAATTAGGTGTCCCCTTGAAGGTGAAGGGAGCTCCAATTTGTAAGCCATACTACCAATCTTCTGCAACACTTTATAAGGACCATAGTACTTGGGTGATAATTTGTTGTCCTTATTTAGTTGCTTGAGGGACATCTATTTGTAAGGTTGCATCCTCATAAATACCCAATCTCCTTCTTCAAAACTCATTTCGTTGCGATGTTGATCTGCTTGTTGTTTCATCATGTTTTTTGACATAGGTTGTCCTTCAGTATCTGGAGAACTTGTTGTTGGTGCTCTATGTGATCTTCCACGACTTGAAATTTAGATTTTCCTTTTAAGGTATATGTGATAGATGGAGGATGGTACCCATAAAGTTCCATAAATGGAGACATTTTTTATGACATATGGAAGGAAGTATTCTACCACTATTCTTCCAAAGATAATAATAATAATAATAATAACTACCCACTATGTTTGTTTATCAAATGCAAAGCAATGAAGATAGCCTTACAAAAATGTGTTCACTATTTCAGTTTTCCCATTGGATTGAGGATGATAAGATGAACTATGATCCAACTGGCTACTCAAACAAACAAAAAATTCAATCCAAAATTTTCTTGTGAAAATTGGATCTCTATCACTTACAATAATCTTCAGGTTTCCATGTAACTTCTAAACTGTTTCTATGAAGGATGCAACTACTATACTTATATTAAAAGGGTGAGAGAGCACGCAAAAGTGTGCATACTTTGTGATTCTTTCAACAACCACTATAATAGCATTCTTCCCTTCTGACTTGGGTAGATTTATGATAAAATCCATTGAAACTTATCCCCAACATTGACAAGGTATGTTTAATGGTTGTAAAAGACTTGGGGTCTTAACTGTTTCAACCTTATTTTGTTGGAAAACCAAACATTCTGCCATGAACCTTTGAACATCAGATTTAAGACCTTCCCAAAAAATTCCTTCTTAACCCTATGGTAGGTTTTTAGGAATCCTGAGTTCCCACCTATAGGAGAGGTGTGTATTTCCAAAAGGAGGCTTTTGTTTGAGTTGGTAATTATTACATATATATAAGCGATCATTATACCATAGTGAATCATTTTTCCACACAAAAGTATCTGATACATATATAGGTCATTCTTCCATTCTTCCCTTGTTGCTACTACCTAGTCGGGTTGTATAATAGAAATCCCACAAAGTAATTCCTCAACATCCTCATCTTTTGTAGAGAGTGCATCTACCACCACATTTTCTTTCTCTTTTTTATAGATGATTTCAAAGTCATATCCCAAAATCTTGGTTACCCATTTTTGTTTCTTTTCTGAAGATAGTCTTTGTTCCAAGAAGTATTTAAGACTATCATGATCTGTTTTGACCTTGAAATGACTACCTATTAGGTAAGGAAACCATTGCTTAAGTGCATGTAGTATTGTCATCATTTCCTTCTCATAAATGAGTTTCTATAAGTTCTTTCCCTTGATTAACCGAATTTCAAAAGCAAGGGGTCGTCCTTCTTGCATTTGAACAACACCAATGCCATTTCTTGAGGCATCACATTCCACAATAAATGCTTTTGTGAAGTCTGGTGTGGTCAAAACATGATCTTTTCACATTGCCTCTTTAAGTTGTTCAAAAGTTTGAGTTGCCTCTGGAATCCAAAAAAATGCCTCCTTCTTCAATAATGTTGTTAGAGGTGCTTCTATTTTTCCACAGCTCCAAACAAATTTGTGGTATTACCCCGTCAAACCTAAGAATCCTTTAATATTCTTCAAGTTTTTGGGAATCGGCCAATCCATCATGGATTTAATTTTGTTAGGGTCTACCTTGACACCTTCATGAGATACAATATGACCCAAATACTCTACCTCGTTTACCCCAAAGAAACATTTGGAAGGTTTTGCATATAGTTGTTTCTCCTTTAGTAGTTATAGCACCCTGTCAACATGTTGAACATGTTCTTCCAAAGACTTGCTATAGGCTAGTATATCGTCAAAAAATACTAACACAAATTTTCTAAGGAAGGGATTGAAAATGGAATGCATCAAACCTTGAAATGTGGAAGGTGCATTCGTAAGTCCAAAATGCATGACCAAAAATTCATAATGACATTCATGAGTTCTAAATGTTTTTTTTGGTATGTCTTCTTCCTTCATTCTAATTTGATGATACCCTGAATGGAGATCCAACTTTGTGAAGTAAACTGCTCCATGTAGTTCATCTAAAAATTCATCAAAGTCAGGAATGATAAACTCATCTATAATGGTGATCTTGTTGAGCTCTCTATAATCTAGACACATGTGCCATGGGCCCTCCTTCTTGTGTACCATTACCACTATTGTAGAGTAAGAACTTTGGATAGGCCTAATTATGCCATCCTCTAACATTTATTCGACCATATGCTCAATTTTACTCTTCTGGCCATAGGGGTATCTGCTAGGTCTGATGTTACGATGAACACTTCTTGGAATTAAGTGAATAGCATGATCAAAATCTCGAGTAAGTGGAATAAATTTTGGAATATCTTCAAATACGTTGGAATACTTATCATTGACCCTTTGGAGATCCAGGGAAGTAAGAGGCTTAGATGTTTGCACATCTAGTGAGCATAATTGTGCAATTACACCTTGATTTCCCTTTTTCAACAAGTTTTTCATACCATTAGAGCTTATAACCTTAATTGGTTTCCATGCGGTACCCCTTAACTCAAGTTCTTTTCCTTCCCAAGAAAATTTCATGAAAAGTTTTTGAAAATTAAAAGCCATTGTTCCCAATGATTGTAACCATTGAACCCCTAAAACAACATCAGCACAACCCATTGGGATAGAAATAATTGAACTATTCAATACATATTCCCCCATAGTAAGATTGATATTATGGCATTTCCCTGAGCAATTGATAGTTTCTCCATCTACAATAATTAATTGAAACTATGGCACTAGATATATAAAGCAATTGAGAACTTTGTCTAATATATAGTGAATGAAAATACGAGTGCTACCATATTTGAATCAACATTGTTACTTTTTCCTTTTTTGATATGTCCTTCAATATTGAGAGTTTGAGGAGTGCGAATTCCAGCCAATGTATGACAAGATATGGTGGGATTAATCTCTTCTATTTCTTCATCTTGATATGGTTCATGTTATTTAGCTTCTTCCTCTTTACAATCTATGTAGAATAATTTATTGTCACCACACTTATGTCCCTTACTATACTTGCTGTCAGAATTAAAGCATATACCTTTTTCTCTTATTTCATCCAGCTGTTGAGGTGTCAACCTTTAAGGTGGGTTAAAAGAAGGAACATTATTCTCTCTATATGTGTTGGAGGTGGTCTTTCTAGTAGCCATCACCATATTTTTACTTTCAACTTTTCTTGCCACCATGAAAGCCTTCTCTAAGGATGTTGGTTCGAGAAGACGCATCTCATGTTGGATGTTCCCCTTCAAGGTTCCAATAAAGAGATCCAACAATTTATCATCTAGTATTCCCTCCACTCCGAGACTCAACTTTTGAAATTGTTGAATGTGCTCGATTACTGGACCCTTTTTCCTTATATTTATCAATTGGGTAGAGAAGGAATTGCTCTTAACAGCATCATGATATGATATCAAATCTTCTGTAAATATGGACTAAGAGATAATGGGGTTATGTTTGTGTTAACAAAGCCATTGGTACCGCACAAACTACTCAGGTTTTAAATATAAATATCAAATAGGTACCTTTTGGAGATTTGGCACCCGGTGTATATCAAAAAATTGCTCCATCTAGAATATACATGGTATGTGGTCCTTGCCATCAAACTTCTTCATGTCAATCTTTGGGAGTTGGAGACCCCTTGGGAACCATGCCTGGTTAATTCCATTATTAGAATCAATTCCTCCTGGAGTATGCTTATTAATGGAAGGTTTCACAACATGGACACTATCTTTATCTCCCTGAGTACCCTGGGACACATCATCAACTGTATGGAGATTTTCATTTGGATTTTGCATGATATTTACAATCCTTTTCATATTTTCCTCCATCTTATTATCCATATGTCCCATAATATTCTCCATATGTCCCATCCTTTCCTCTAAATTAAGTAAACCAATCGTTCTCACAGACCTTTTGATCAAATCTTCTGACTTTGACACCCGAAAAGATAGGTCTTCACTTTCATCGTAGGTAAGGGATGAATCCTATGGTGGTTTGATTGGAATGTGAATTTTTACACCAAATTTTGGTGCCATGTGGAACAATATAAATATATGTCACACCTTTTATATCACCCCAAATAGGTCGTTATATTAATATTTATTCAAATTTAAAATGGCGTACCTTTTCCAAACCTTGTTTTGAAGATTAATTTGCTAGACGACCTTCTAAATGAGGTAACTCTAAAATTTCAACCCCTTTGACTGTGAATTTTTTTCTTCCATATCCTGATATTTCTTCTCTTCAATGCCACAGGTATGGCCTAATTCTGATGTGCCAGTAAAAAGATATGGCAAATCTCCCAACACTTGTTATTTTTGGTCCTTTCAGAAGAGAAAGAGTGTACTAACTGCCACTTGTCCAATATTTTGTATATGAGTATGAAATTTCTACCATAGATACCTTGGTTTTTCTTATTTATGATGCAATAGGTCTTACTCAATTTGGATCTTTCATGCTGCACATATAAATATTTTTCCCATAACACCTATTTAAGACCAATTTTTGGACTAGTCAAAAACCCTAACTTCCAAAGGGTATAACTCCAAACCTGTAATGAATCAGGATCTGAAACTCACACCAAAGATATTTTTCTGTGTCCTCTACATCTGCTTCGAGCTTCGTTGTCTGAAACATCCTAGAAAATTTTATAGTGAAAATTCCAAGATGACTCGTTTTGGAAGCGTCCAAGCTCTGATACCAAATGTTATGCAACAAATTTCACAAAAGAGCATAAATAGACACGAAAGAGTAATCCATGCCTTAATAATGAAGAAAATGGATGAATGTAAAGCCTCTTCGTGGGGGATACCTCCTTATACAATGTATTGAATACCAAGACAAGACAAGATGTTTCAAATGAAAAGGTCTCCTTCATATACATAGGAGACAAAGAGGTAAAATTAAAACTAATGGACCCAAGACGACATCAATAATATAATAATACTTATGAAAATTACAACTAATGGACCCAAGCTAACATTAATAATACGACAATAGTAATTTAATGTGCCACAATATAGGGGGTAATGTACCACCATTTAGGGTTTAACAAAGACTTATATGGAAATTTATAAGCTTTGTATTTATTATTATGCGATTTTTTTGGTCAACATTTTATAGATAAATGTGGCAATTACTTGATAAAATGTTCTTAAAAATGTAGGAATTGATAACGAGTCATGTTGGGGGACTCCAGTTTTTTCCAAATTAATGTTTTGTATACTATGAAAATCTAGATGGATTTTGATAATGTGCTACTAACCAATGAAAATTTTTGCATAAAATCAACACTTTTGGGGGGGCTCCACCTTTTCCTTACATACTAGTTAAATATATAAAAATACCCTCTTGAAGAGGACAATTCAAGCTTGTGCATAAGATTTTTTTCAAATTTTTTAGTTATGTACTTTTGGAGATATTGAATTTTCATTTAGTTCATTTGTGGTAGGATTAAAATGAAACACACACACACACACATTTTAGAAGAAGAATAAGTAAAATTAACAAATCGTAACAAAATCAGGTGTAATACCCTATTTCGACCCCTGTGTTTATTGGCTTGATGTGAATATTGTATACATGTTATGTATGTGTTTTCTCGAGTGTGTATCTCAAGGCCAAGGCCCCACTAGTGGATGTTCTAGTTTTTATTGCACATGCAAGTATTTGATAGTTAATCAACCATGGGTTGTTAATGTTGAAATACTGAGAGCGGGGTGAATCAGTATTTTCCAATCAATATAAAATTTTAATCAAGAGCAAGTTGCTAATCACCAATCATAGCAGCATATCATCAACATTCATGAAAAATAACAAAATGCACAATACACAAGATTTTTACATGGAAACCCAAGTCCTGGGGGTAAAACCACGGAAACCTTTTATGATAAAATTTGACCCAGCAACAACTGGGGTTACAAATTTAATGCAATTTCTTCAGCTACAACTGGAAGGGGATACAACCCCTAGGCTTCGTCAGCTGCAATTGACGACCTGCTACAACAGCTCATCTCACAAAATTGTGAGCCCTAGCACCACCCTACCACCCTAGAGAATGATCTTGTAACTCTGAACCTGTGGACCTGTCAAAACACTTCTGAGCATATCACTGTATAGACTGAACCTACCACTGTGTACTGAGCATCTTACTATGCAAGCTGAGCATACCTCTGTGTACTTAGCATCTTACTGTGCAAGTTGACCATACCAATGTGTACTGAGCATCTTACTGTGCAAGCTGAGCATGCCACTATGTACTTAGCATCTTACTGTGCAAGCTGACCATACCACTGTGTACTGAGCATCTTACTATGCAAGCTAAGCATGCATGTCATCACAGTGTGTATCATCACTATGCAAGATGAGCATACCTTTCCTCACTGTGCATATACAATGTCATCACTTCAGAAAAATCTCAATAATTCAGACTGTCAAACTTCAAGGTTCAAGCTGTCAACAATTCGGGTCTCTTCAAATTTTGCAGCAGTAAACACTCAGCAATCCACTTCAAACTCAGGCTGTCAAACATCAAATAAAAAATTCGAACTGTCTTCAGAATTCGCAGCAGTGAAAACTCAACAATTTATTCCAAACTCAGGCTGTCAAATATTAAAAAAAAGGACTGTCTTCAGAATTTGCAGCAATGAAAACTCAACAATTTGTTCCAAACTTAGGTTGTCAAACATCAAAAAATTCGGACTGTCTTTAGAATTTGCAGCAGTGAAAACTCAACAATTTTCTCCAAACTCAGGCTGTCATCTAAAAACTCGAACTGTCATGTAAACCTAGAAAATATCTCAATTAAGGCTCCGGTCTGCTTCAGTCTTCTACTATTTCTGCTTCATGAATTCTACTCCACGAGTTCTACTCCACACTACTTGAAGATGATGGTCATCATGTCACAGTTTCCACAGAGAGAGAAGGAGAGATCCAAATTCTAATATGGCATATAGCTGTAAAAAAATAATCTTCCTGTAGCAACCCCAAATGATATTCAGCTGAGTATGCGGGTACTGAGGTAGCCTCAGTGAAGACCATCGAAATATTTCCTTTTCTTTCAATACATTTGTGTGAATCACTTGTGATATATATACACGTTGAAAGAGAGATAAGTTGGCCAACTTTAGGAGGATTAAAAAAAAATTCAAATAATTTTTATTCCTCATTTTTTTTTCATTTAATAATGAAAATGATTGTCTTCTAAAGCTGGGCGACCTTGCACATTGAATTAAATATTAAACCACCTTTTCTTAATCCTTTAATTAAGGAATTTAAAAAAAACTTAATTATTTAATTATTAAGGTTTGTTATTATTAGTATTGGTTAAATGTGCTTAATTAAAAGTAAGATTTACTATTAAAATAATTAAAATACTTTTTCTTTGTCCCCCTTTAAAATTTGATTTAAAATATAAAAATCTTTTATTATATAATTTTTTAAAATTCCTTTTTTTAATAAACCTTTTAACAATCCTTTAATTAATGCTTTAAATAATATTCTATTAATTATTTAATTATTAAATTCTTTTTAACAAAGATGAGCCAATCATGTAAGTAATTTCAAATTTAATTTTAATTAAAAATTCAAGAAAGCTTTTATTAAATTAAAATTCTTTTGATTTAATAATTTGTATTAATCTTTAATTAGGGCTTAAGCTTAAGTTTAGGTTTTAGGAGGGGTGACACTAGGGATTAAGGACTTCTTATCAAGGGCAACCCAACAAGTCAAAGGGTAAATAGGGCTTTTTAATTTTCCCAAGGCCTCCAAGGGCTTCAAGCTTGGGCTTGGACAACCACAAAAGGACTTCTTAGATTCCAACAACACAAAAGACTCTTAGGGGCTCCACAAGGGGCACCAAGACACCACAAGCCCTCACCAGGGCACTATTGGCATCAATGAAAAAAAATTATCAACAATCTCCCCCTTTGTCATTGATGACAACACCTAAGCTCCCCCTATTTACAACGTCTCTCCCCCTTTGGCATCAATGGCAAAGGGTACTACCTTAAAGTAACGCTCCCCCTCAGAACATGCTCTCCCAAACACTAGGCACTTCTGCGTGAAGAAGAAGAATCAATTTAGTGGGAAGAAGGAATGACCCCCAATTTTTCTCGGAGGTACTCAAATGTCCCTTTAGGAAGTGGCTTGGTGAATATATCTGCTATCTGCTCCTTTGTCCCAATATATTCCAACTTTATGTGCTTTTCTGTGACCTATTCACGAAGAAAGTGATATTTGATAGGGATGTGCTTTGTCTTGGAGTGCATTACCAGATTCTTGGAGATGCTAATGGCACTTGTATTGTCACATAGAATTGGAATCAGCTCATCATATGTTACTTGTATGTATTGCAGGTTTTGTTTCATCCAAAGGATCTGAGTACAACATGCTGCTACTGCTATATATTCTGCTTCTGCTGTTGACAAGGATACTGAGGATTGCTTTTTGCTGGACCATGATACTAGACAGTTTCCTAAGAAAAATGTTGCACCACTTGTGCTTCTTCTATCATCCACACATCCTGCCCAATCTGCATCTTAGTAAGCTAATAAGTCCAACTCATTTCCTTTTGAATACCATAATCCAAATTCCATAGTTCCTTTAATATATCTGAAGATTATTTTGACTGCAATAACATGAGTTTCCTTCAGAGTTGCTTGAAATCTTGCAACCTATCCAACAGCTTGCATCACATCTGGCCTTGAAGCTGTCACATACAATAGGCTTCCAATCATTGACCTGTAGAGTTTTTTATCCACTGCATTTGATGCATCGTCTTTGCTTAACTTGCAACTAGTAGTCATAGGAGTGCTCACAAGTTTACAATCTTCCATCTTGAACCTCTTCAACATTTCCTTAATGTACTTGGTCTGAGAGATGAAGATGCCTTCTTCACATTGTGATATCTGAAGTCCCAAGAAGAAGGTCAGTTCACCAAGTAGCGGCATCTCAAATTCATTCTGCATAACCTTGGAAAATTGTTGGCTCAGACTATCATCATCACTACCAAAGATAATATCATCAACATACACTTCAATAATAAGTATGCTGTCATGGTCAATCTTGATATACATATTGCTGTCTGCAGTTCCCATTTTGAAGCCTTGTTTCTACAAGTAACTATCCAATCTAGAGTACCAAGCTCTAGGAGCTTGCTTTAAACCATATAGAGCCCTTTTTAATCTGCACACATAGTCCTTATTTGCTGACAGTTGGAATCCTTCTAGTTGTTCAATGTAGACTTCTTCTTCTAGTTTTCCATTCAAAAAGGCTGATTTTACATCCATTTGATACACTTTAATGTTTTTAGCACAAGCATAGGACAATATCATTCTTATAACTTCCATTCAGGCTACTGGAGCAAATGTTTCTTCAAAATATATCCCTTTGATTTGAGCATATCCTTTGCAAACCAATCTTGCCTTATTTCTGATTACCTGTCCATCTTCATTTAGCTCATTTCTGAAAATCCATTTTGTGCCAATCACATTTTTGTCCTTGGGTCTAGGAACAAGTTCCCATGTCTCATTTTTCTCGATTTGATCAAGTTCTTCTCTCATGGTTCTGACCCAATTTTCATCTGTACTGGCTTCCGCAAAGTTACTCGGCTCAACTGTAGATAGTAGTGAGAAATATACTTGTTCTAGTCTTCGGACTTGTCTTCGTTATTTTTTGGTTTCTGTGCTGGCATTTTTGTCACCAATGATCAATTCCTGTGGATGATTCTTTTGATACCAATTCTTAGGAGAGTTTTGTTGTTCTTGCTGTTGATCATGTACTTGTTGTTCCTGTGTCACTTTTGGCTGAAATTTTCTCTGCTGTTGTTGTTGTTCTTATTCTACTTCTTCATCGTCATCATCTTCGTCATCTTCTTTTTCTTTATCATCGAGATCTTTTGAGTCTTCCTGACATTTTGGCAAGCTTGATTCATCAATATTTACATTGATGCTTTCCACTATCTTACCTAATCTCAGGTTGTAACACTTGTAGGCCTTCCTTGTGGATGAGTGCCCAACAAATATTCCTTCGTCTGCATGAGATTCAAATTTTCTAATCTTCTTATCATCTCTTCTGATGTAGCACCTGCTTCCAAACACTCGGAAGTGTTGAACATTAGTTGTTCTTCCTGTCCATAGCTCATAAGGAGTTTTATCACTGTTGCTTTTGAGCAATCCTCTGTTCATAATGTGGACTACTGTATGTACTGCCTGAGCCCAAAAATTTTCGCTTAGCTTAGCTTCATTCAACATAGTTCTGGCCATCTCTAACACTGATATGTTCTTCCTGTCCATAGCTCATAAGGAGTTTTATCACTGTTGCTTCTGAGCAATACTCTATTCATAATGTCGACTACTGTATGTACTGCTTGAGCCGAAAATTTTTCGCTTAGCTTAGCTTCATTCAACATAGTTCTGGCCATTTCTAACACTGATCTGTTCTTCCTTTCTGCTACTCCATTCGGCCGAGGTGTTCTGGCAACTGAAAATTGTCTTTTTATACCATTTTCTTCACAATACTGATAAAATTCATTTGATGTAAATTCTCCACCATTATCGGATCTGAGACACTTGATTCGTTTACCTGTTTCATTTTCAACCTGTTCTTTAAAGATCTTGAAGCATTCAAAGGCTTATTATTTCCTGTTAAGAAGGAATACCCATGTCATCCTGGAGTAGTCATCAATGAGTAGCATGAATTATTCTTCACCATCCAATCCTTTATTCTTGGTTGGCCCACATAGATAAGTGTGGACAAGCTCTACGGGTTTTGTAGAAGAGTATTCTTTTGTCTTGAAATTGGCTTTCGTAAGTTTCCCATGCTGACAGTGCTTGCAAATAGTGTCGGAAGGATTTGTAATCTGTGGCATGTTCCTTACGGCTTGCTTCTTGCTGATCTTGACCAGATTATCAAAATGTATGTGTCCCATTCTTCTATTCCATAACCAATTCTCATATTCTTTTCCTAGGTGACATTTCTCTTCCTTGATCTCATCCATAATATATATGTTGTTTGGATTCCTGGTATCTGTAGCCACTAACTTTCCTGATCCTTCTTTTCTTATCTTAAAGGTCTTTGAGTTGAATGTAAGTTCATGTCCCTGATCACACATCTGGCTGACACTCAACAGATTATGCTTCATACTATCCACAAACAACACATTTTCTGCTACTGTATCTTTGCCGCCAAGATTTACTGTACCTTTTGCAACAAATTTTGCTGATTTGTTATTTCCAAAAGAGACAGATCCTTTATCGTTTTCAAGAAAAATGAAAGCACCTTTGTTACCTATCATATGCCTAGAACAACCACTGTCAACATACCATTTGTTGCTACCGGTTTGAGCTTGAGCTTGAAGAGCTATCCGACATTCATGAATATTCAGATTGTTCTTTTGTCTTATCCATACTTTTTGTTGGTCACCCATTTGATTGGTTGATACCTGTTTAATGCCTGTAGGAGGGACTGCCATTCTGCAATTCCTAGTTGTATGCTCGAAGTTGTTGCATTTCTAGCATTCGAATTCAGAATCCAAAGGGGAAAAACTATTGTTGTTTCGTTGCCATCTAGAATTTTCATACCTGTTTCCGTTTTCTACATATCTTCCTTTTAAACAATTCATAGCTTTATGCCCAAATATTCTGCAAGAAAAACAATAACCATAAAATGGATATTCATACCTGGGAACAAATGGTCTTCTTGGAGGTGTTTCCCATTTGAAACTTCGATTTTCAACTGGAATCCATTTTGAGGTTGGTTGTCTAGGTTGAAATGGTCTTCTTAGAGGTGCTGTCAATTTAACATGTTGATTTTCAACTGGACCCTGTTCCGGTTGTTGTTTTGGCTAATATATGGGTACTTCTTGGATGACGGGGTCTTTGATAACTTATAGTTTATCTTCAGCTATCTTGGAACTTGAACCTTCATCATTATGCTTCTTATAACCAAGACCTATTCTGTCGAGGTATGGCTTTTGATTACTGATGATCTGATAAAGTATCTTGGAACTGTTGTCATAGCTTTGACTCACATTTTTGTTTTGTAGTTGAGTTCTTAAAGTCACTATCTCCCCCATTAGTCTCTCACTTTCATTCATACTTTCTTCTAGTTGAATAGTTAGACTTTGAATAAGTTGATCTGCTTCTTCAAATATATGAGGTCTTTCTCGTAACTCATGTATCTCCCCTTTCAGTAGTTTATTCTTTTTCCTTTCTCTTCTCATCTCTTTCAAAGCACTTATCAATTCTTCCTCAAGGTCTACTTCACCTTCTGAATCGAATTATTCTTTGTTTTCAGATATCTCATCTAAATATTTGGAATCAACAGCCATGAAGAGTGCCCTTTTTGATTCGTTATCATTGTTGATGTCCGAATCACTATCACTATCTGAGTCACTGACAGAATCTTCATCTGATGAGCCGGTGTTTCTTTTAGAGTAGAGACTTTTCTTCTTTGCAAACTTTCCATTTTGATTTCCTTTGAAGTTCCTGTATTCCTTATGTTTCTTGAAACTGGCATCACTATCAGAGTCTTTTGCATAGGGACATTTTGAAGCAAAGTGACCTATTTTACCGCATGAAAAAAATTAAGAGGTAACTTACCTTTGTACTTACATGTGCCTCTTTTCAGCTTTCTTACGAAGTTTGTTGTGATCCTCATCATCTGAATCATCACTACAGTTGAAGTGGTATGATGTCTTTGATTTGGATTTTCTTTTTGAATTGTCCTTCTTGGCTTGTTTGTCTTTCATTGCTTGCTTGGAGGAAACTTTAAAGGCCGCTTCTTTTCTAGGTGAGTATTCATCTTCTAATCTCATTTCATAAGCCACAAGTGTCCCGTGTAGCTGGACTATCATGGTATCCAAGTCAGTCCTTTCTTCCAACATTGATATTTTAGGATTGAATCTGTTGGGAAACGTTCTTAGTACCTTTTGAACAACAACTGATTCTTCAATCTTTTCACCCAGGCCTCTGATAGTATTTACAAGTTCATCAATTCGAAGAAAATAGGTTGCAATGTCCTCGTCATCCTTCATCTTTAGATGTTCGAATTGTACTCTGTAGGTTGGAGTTTTGCTTCTTTGACCTTTTTGTCACCTTCATAGATAGTCTTGATCTTGTCCCACATTTCCTTAGCGGAAGTACAATGCATGACTTTGACAAAGACCAATTCATCCAATGCACTCAAAATATGGTTCGTGGCTTTTGAATTTGTATCATAACGAGCTAAGTCAACTGGATCTGTTGGTGGGGGTGTTGGTACTTTATATCCATTTTCAACTATTTGCCATACTTGTACTCCTTGAGCTAGCAGAAAATATTTCATTCGTATACTCCAAAAGGTATAGCCTGTCCCATCAAACATGGGTATTCTATTTTTACTGTGCTTGGAAAACTTGCCCATAATTTCCTTCTAGTGATTAGACTGTTCTTGAAGGAACCCGCTCTGATATGGAGGCAACATAAGAGAAGGGGTCGTGTGTATCCACTAGGGAGTGGTGAGGGGGTTGTGGGATGGGAACCCATGTTTCCACTTGTCCATTCATGAACCCATCTGACCTCCCATACCATCATTAATGCAACTGTAAGAGAGTGGTTGAGGAAATCGGCTCATGAAGTCGATGGAGTATGGAATAGACCTGGGGACCCGTATGGCAGGGGATGACCTGTGATTGCATGCCCCGTAAACCACTCCATGTCTAGGGAATCCGCACAACCTGTTTTCTATCCCGTGGTTAGGGAAGGGGGGATGGATTATTCAGTATTCAGTATTCATGCAACCACAATTTACTCATCCACTATCATTCACTAGTGTTCACGGAGTCAACCGTGAATCTGAGAAGAAGAGGAATGTGATTCCCTATGTAAGTGGGGAAGGGGTCTCGAGGGAATGAGCAACAGAGAAGAGGACCTTCCTTGTGTTGGGTGCGGTAGGTAATGTGGGTGCCATGTTGTCGAGTGTTGAGATGTTTGCAGCTCTGCCAATGAGCTCACTGGCTTAGCACCATCCTCCTTATTACTTGAATGCTTGATAAACCTAGTGAAGGTTGTAAACTCATGAGAATAGTGGTTGGACCTTTCTATGCCCACCCTGAATAGAACTGGATGGAAGGGGTCTCAAGGGACTGAGCAACAGAGAAGAGGACCTTCCTTGTGTTGGTTGAGGTAGGTATTGTGGGTTCCATGCTAGATGATTAGTCTGAGATGACTACAGTTCTTTATTGGACTCACTAGATTAGCATTGTCCTATTATTCCCTGATTGCTTGATAAACCCAATCGTGTATTGGCTTAACAGTGGGATGTGTCCTTGACTATGAAAGTATCATGAATGTTCCATGGATTGCTTGATAAACCCAATAGAGTATCGGCTTAGCTTTGGGATGAGAATTTTACTGTGAGAGACAACCTTCAACCTCCTTAGTGGATACATGACCCAGCTCGAGGGTGGTCTCTCAGCTGAAAGAGTACAAGCTGGATAGAGACCTATGGTTGGTTGGAATTTTGTCCTCACGTACCCAGTTTCCTGGGGCAGCTTCAGTCTCAAGATAAGTGTTTTATGGTGTTAATGTTATTGATGCATGTATTATATCTGTTTGATATATGATGTTGATTGAATGGTTGTATGAATGGAATCAATAGATAGCTATGTGTGAGCTTGTATACATAATTGATTGCTTGTTGAATACTCCATTGTTACATGAATGTTATGCATGACTAACCTTGTAGGTTGTGATATGTTAACTAGTTCAATTTATTACCCATGTTGTTATGTATTGAGTCATCTTCAAGAGAATGGTTTTTAGCCTTATCTAAACCTGAGAAGGAGAGTGATAACATCTTCATGGCTATTAGAATTCCTCTGGAGAGAGAGGGATCTGGAAAAGTCATGGGAGAAGACAGATAGAGTTTTATGAAGTTCTAAGGCATGGGAAAGTGAAGTTATGATGGAATATTTAGCTAAGATAATGACAAGGTTATAATCCTTGGATGGATGAGAGAGTAATACCAGTGGAAAGAGCTCTCCAATAGATTTCCAAGGGTACCAGACTTGCCTCATTTGACACAAGGATGAGGGAGAAACAAGTCTGGGAAGTTTGTAGTTGTAGAGAAGGAGGTTCCGCATTTTTGTATCCGCAATGTGGATTGCGGAAAGGAAAGTTTTTCGAAAAGTCATGTTTGGACTTCCGCAATTCTGACTTTTGCAATGCGGATTGCGGATTGCGGAAAGAGTAGTCTTCTAGTAAATTGAAGTTGGACCTCCGCAACTCTGACTTCTGTAATTGCGGATTGTAGAAAAGAAGTTGACGGAATAACTAGACTTCCACTATCCCGAGTTCCGCAATGCGGATTGCAGATTGTGGAAGGGTGTTGGAGAGATAAGTCTGGGGATCCATCTTCTGAATCCCACAATGTAGATTGAGGATTGCGGAAGGACAGATTGTGGATTACGGATTTCATATCCAAGGCAACTTGCGGATTGAGGATTGCGGATCCGAGGCAACTTGCGGATTGCAGATTGTGGATCCAAGGAAACTTGTGCATTGCGGATCCGAGGCAACTTATGGATTGCAGAATTGTGAATTCGAGGCAACTTACGGATTTCAGATCCAAGAGAGTTGCGTATTGCGGATTGTGGATCTGGTGATGCAATTGGGAAAGGCATGAATGGAAGCAGTTTGAAGCAAAAAAAAAAGGTGTCAGAGTCTTCCATCGCCCCTAAAGGACCCGTAAAGGTTCAGAGTACATGACAAATTGGTACCAGATCCTAGGGATGGGATCGGGGTATGCTATAGAGTGGTATCAGAGCTTCGGTTACAGCACTGGAGCTATTCGGTCAAGCCATGAAGAGATTTATATGCAAGGAATGCGTCCATGACGTGGGTTTTGGATGAATGTGTATTAATTAATTGATTATCCAATTAATTCTAGATTTGAATGGATGTGTAAGATTTATTGTATGCTTGTAATGTCTAATAGATGTTTCTGTTATGCAAAATGACAGCAGCAGCAACGGTAAGTTGAGTTGTCCAGAAAGGCCATGTGGAGATAAGTAAAGATGGTGACTTTTGATGATGCCCAGGACCCTTACGAACATCCTTACGAACAGGAGGAAGATGTATTAGGAGAAAATGTGCAAGAAGCACATACAGACACGGTGTTACACCAAAATTTCGTCACCCTTGTGCAAGTGTCGTCACCATGACCATTACAAGTATCATTATTATGACCAAGTGTCGTCATCATGACCATTGTGATAATGTCCTCATCTTGAACATTGTGTAAACCCTTTGCTTTGACCCTAACCTCATTCTGGGCTAAAACACATCCAACTAAGAGATTCCCCTGCCTAGTTGACCTCTTTGAGTAGGATGTCGCACTTCTCCTTCATTTAGGATGTGACGTCGTAGTTTCTGGTCAGCTAGGGTGAGACATTGTCGCACTTTGTCTTCCTATAGAGTGTGATGCCCCCCTCTGACGCTTTGTGTCCTCTACTAGGGTGCGACAAGGTTGGTTAAAGGCTATTTTTGGGAGTCTTGAGGTCTCTCTGGAAGTTTGTTGAGGTGGAGGCCTATCCCTAGGCTCTAGGTGAGGTGGCATTTCGGTTCCTAACCTAATAGTAGGATCCCTTAACCATCTCCCCCTAATCCTCAACCTACCCTATCTCTTTATCCCTATATAAACACCCACTCTCTCCATAAGAGGGAAAAGGAAGTTTATAGTGTCTACATGCTGGTGAAATCATCTTGGAGAGATCTCTAACTCATCCATTGAGAGACTCACACTTCCTTGGGAGGATATGGAAATTGGCTTGGATGGAGAAGGGCTACTACGTTAAGCTTTGGTTGTAGTCATTCTTACCTATGTACTTTCCCTATATTTACAGTAATATAAATGCTTTCCACCAATATTGTTTATGTGTGATGATATTGTGTAGTTTACCTGTTTAAATGTTTACTTAGATCTCTTATTGTATAGATGCTCTTTACTCGTTTGCATTGTTCTATGTGTCTTTATAGGTGTTGCTGCTGAGATCTGACGACCGCAAGGCGTGGAGCAGCATCCAGGAGAAAGGATTGCAAAGTTAAGGTAATACATCTAGTCACTTGATCCTTAATCAGATCTAGGAAAGTAGTTTGTAGTCTGTACTATTTGTTCTAGACTCACATCGAGCTAGGGAGATCCAGCTCGTGTCCGCTCAAGTGGATTGTCTTTCAAACAAATTTGGCGACCATACTAGGGAACGAACATAGTTTTAGTTTTCAATTTGAATGTCATTTTCAATTGATTTCTTGTTACAAGCCATATTATTTGTCATTTTCCTCTTGAATTGGTTTCACCATTAGATCTTCGCTTTGAAGAGTTTGATTACCTTCCTCTGAGTTTTTACTTCTCATTTTCAAACCATTTCATGCTCATTGTTTGGAGAATTGGTTCATTTTTTAACTCAGATCTCGCCTGTCGCACCTGGTCAGTGGACTCAGAGCGACACTGTGTCATTTTTTATCTCTGTTCTTTGCCTGTTAGTCGATATTCGCAACCCTTTCATTGGTATTTTGCGACACCATCGCACTTCCTGCATTGGTGAACTGCGATGTCGCACTGTGTACAAGCACAGCGTGCGTCGATCTTCCATTTTTGCCATACAGGCACCCCTTCTCCATTTTTGATTTGATTTTTGGTTTGTGTGCAGACTCCTTCTATACTGTAAGATCCAATCAGAGACCCCATTTTTTATTAAGTGTGTTGCTGTGTTTGGTTTGCTTTGCTTCTGTTGGGTTGTTGGTCTTTTGGGTTTTGGGATCCATGTTTGGCCCCTTGAGTCAAAACTAGTGTTTTGCTTACATTTTTAAGTGAAATGGGTTCGTTTTGACCCATATTTAGGTTTTGAGATCATTTTTGGTTTGGCGTGATTGGCTTGTTTTAAAGACTTGAAGAGTGGGATATCCATGTCTTTTTGAGCCTCTTTTTCTTGGGTTATGCATCTTGTTTCCTTTACATGCTAAGCTATCTTCTGTTTGTTGGGAAAGATTGATTCTTTGTCTCCACTTTAGTTCAAGAGAAGCTTGATTTTGTCACTCTTTTGCTATACTCATGAAATTGGAAAACATAGGTATTCTTCTTGCTTTAATTTGATCATTTGAAATTCTTGGTCTCACGTTCATAAGAAGAAGAAAGGATTGTTTCAGATTTGTATGCATTTGAGTTAGATAAGATTGTTAAGTGCTTTCCTTTGTATTGCATTTGACTGAAAATGTTTGTGAAATCCTTCTTTCCGTAGCTTAGATGTGTCTTTTTCAAGTGTAAAAATATAGGAAATGAGTTATAATTATTGCATTTGGTTGATTTTGATCCTTTCTTGAGTGCCTTTGAGTTGTTTGGGTGCTTGTCATTTTTCTTTGGGAATTTCTAAATGATTAGAGTGTTGTAGATATTCTCTCACTTTCTGTATATAGATACGAAAAGCATTTAGTTATCAAATTCCATTTTTGGTACATGCATTTGAAAATTGAAAGTGCTTCATTATTTTGTCTTATACATTGTTAAGATTTGTCGCATCTTTCATTTTCTTTGCGCTTTTTGGCTTATTATTGCGGAAAGTTAGAGTCATTGAATTCTAGGTAGGAATTCTTAATTTCATTACTGATCATTTTGATTATAAAAGAGAAAAAGATATCTCCTTACCTTAAGTAAGTTTCATCGAAAGACAAAGGAAAATGTGCATTATCATGTAGTTGAGGATTGCATCATGTTTACATTTATGTACTCACCTCATGCATCCACCTAACCACACAAGATAAAATTAACGCTAGCTTAGGTTAAAATCATTTAGTAACTGTGTGTAAGTTAGAGACGTGTTCCAACGTCTTTAAGCGTGACAACTGTCGTTATTTTCCAGCACTGTATTCCGGGGGTATTGTAGTCTTCCACGTACTTATTGGTATATCGAAGCTCTTTCACGTACCCACCAAGTCCCTTAAGTACTTGGTGTTAAATTTTCAGAATTTACTTCAATCTGATCTAGGATCTTAACTGAGATAACAACATGTACAGCATATCTACAGCATATCAATCATGGAGACAATAATGCAAGCACACAAGAGACACAAAGATTTACTTGGGGAAAACCATAAAGGTGAAAAACCCCAATAACTTCCTCAGAGATAGATAGAGCAATGATACAACCAACCAAGAGAGATAGCCATAACCTAGCAGCAGATCCTCCTCCTCCATAAGTGCGCCACTCCTCCTTGAGTGCATGTGTGAGAAGTGAGTGAGCAAGTAGAGTGCCTCCCGCACTCTATTTATACTTGACTTGACTTGCCTTTTTACCTAACTCATGTAGGCTCGAACTTTACCACATAACATAATGCTGAGTGGGCCGACCCCCAATAGGGTGGTCTAATAACCCTTTGACCCACATGGCCGACCCCCAATAGGGTGGTCTAATAACCCTTCGACCCACATGACTTATACAAGGCCGACCCCAACAAGGTGGTCTAATAACCCATCAAGTATAAGTTACGACACTTACAATATAAATGACGACACTTCCATATAGAGGAATAATTCCATCTCTATAGGAATACAATATACATATATGTGAAATACATTCCGAAGTTACATAAACATCAACACTCCCTCTTAACTAGGAAGGTATTTCTCAGCATAGTTCTTCTAGCACAAGTCATCTTCTCTGGATCATCGTCACTGGATAATCGTCATCGAGTCATCATCATCGTCACTGCTGCTGCTATCTCAATCAATCTCTGAATCTACTCGTCATAGGAAGTTCTACAGAGCCAGTCCTTTTTCATACTGGATGTAGGCCCACCACCTGCAAGTCTTCGTCATCACTGGCCATACTGTGGAATCCTCAGGACTTATTACGTGCGTCACAAAACCTCGAAAGAGCATCCCAGGATGTTACAGGTACACAAATCCGACCTGTAGGATCTCCCAGGGCACCATTACATGTGACCCCACCACAAAACCTCGCAAGAGCATCTCAGGATGTTATGGGTACACAACTCCGACCTGAAATATCCCAGGGCGCTATTACATGTGGTCCACCACAAAACCTCGCAAGAGCATCTTAGGATGTTACGGGTACACAACTCTGACCTGAAATCTCCCAGGGCGCTATTACATGTGGTCATGGCAAAACCTCACAAGAGCATCCCAGGACTGATTACGGGCACACAGCCCAACCTATCGGATCTCCCAGGGCGCTATTACATGCCATAGGACAAAACCTCGCAAGAGCATCTGCAAGATATCCCAGGGCGCTATTACATGCCATAGGAAAAACCTCGAAAGACTATCTGCAGATCTCCCAGGGCACCGAATTACATGTCCTCCCAGAGCAAAACCTCGAAAGAGCATTTGCCAGATGTCCCAGGGCACCGATATTACATGCCATAGGCAAAACCTCGAAAGACCATCTGCAAATCTCCCAGGGCACCGGATTACATGCTCATCTGCACAACCTGATCCACGGCCACAGAGTATCAACCTGATACTCACCATACATCATCCTTATGTATCCATGATCATCCTGATCATCATCACTGCAACGTCCTGCTGCATGTCATCTGGAGCAACATCATGAAGCTCGTCATCTATGATCATCCTGATCATCATTGCAACATCCTACTGCATGTCATCTGGAGCAACATCCTGAAGCTCGTCATCTATGATCATCCTGATCATCACTGCAACATCCTGCTGCATGTCATCTGGAGCAACATCCTGAAGCTCGTCATCTATGATCATCCTGATCATCACTGCAACATCCTGCTGCATACCAAGTATCTACCTGATACATATCATCATACATGATCCTCCTGATCATCAATGTATCCACCTGATACAAATACAAATACATGATACATATGACCATACATGATCCACTTGATCACACAATGTATCCACCTGATACATATACAGATACATGGTCCAAGCATCCAACATGATGCATACATACATACATAAAATGATCCAACTGATCATATCCAGCATCCACATGATGCGTACATACATACATAAAATGATCCAACTGATCATATCCAAGCAGAAACCAGAACATCATCCTGATGCTCATCATCCAGCGCTTACATCCACAGCCATGTGAAGGATCCTCCTTCCAACATGCTTGGAATGGCTTCAGCAAATGTGTCCATCACTTCTTCCTCGAAGTGTCCTCGATCTGAAGAACGCCAAGCCTCTCTCTGAAGTACTCGAACTTCACCCTGGCTAGTGGCTTCGTCAGCACATCTGCAATCTGCTCGTCTGTCGCAACATATAGGAGCTTCACAGCTCCTCTCTACACCATATCCCTGATATAGTGATATTTGATCTCTATGTGTTTCGACCTGTCATGAAACACTGGATTCTCGGACAGCTTCACACAACTCTGGTTATCATAGAAGATACCAGTAGCTTCCAACGGGAGATCAAATAGCTCAGACAGTAGCTTCCGTAGCCATACTGCCTCACAACTAGCTGAGCAGGCTGCAACATACTCTGCCTCAGCTGTACTCAATGCTACACAGGACTGCTTCCTGCTAAACCAAGAGATCACACCTGATCCCATACTGAAGCAGCACCCAGATGTGCTCTTTCTATTTGCAGCACTGCCAACCCAATCTGAATCAACATAACCCTGCAGGTTAAACTTTTGATTCACCTCATACCTGAGCCCATAATCCACTGTACCCTTCAGGTACCTCAGAACATGCTTTACAGCAACCAGGTGAACACTCCTCGGATCCGTCAAGAACTGGCTCAATGTGTTCACAGCAAAGCAAATGTCTGGTCTCGTGTTCGTCAGGTACATCAAGGACCCAATCATCTGACGATACATAAAGACATCAATCAGCTCAGATGAAGCATCACATAGAAGCTTCAGATTTGATGCCATAGGTGTGGCCATGGCCTTGCAATCCATCATCCCGAACCTCTTCAGGATCTCTACTGCATACTTCCCTTGTCCAAGGAAGATTCCATCATTCTACCACACCTCCATGCCAAAAAAAAATAGTGCATCATCCCCAAGTTCTTCATCTTGAACTCGGCAGTAAGCTTCTGCTGCATGTCGGTAATCAATCTATCTTCACCTGTAACAAACAGGTTATCCGCATACAAAAGTAGTATTATTGGATTGCCTTCCTCAACCTTATAGTAAAGGTTGGAATCCGCTTTACTCTTGGTAAAGCCCAAACTGGATAGAAAGTTGTCTATCCTACCATACCAAGTTCTGCACACATGTATGACTACACCATGTTGTCTTGAAATCCATCTAGTGCATCTTCTATTTCATCACTTTTATATTTCTTAATGCTGCCATCTGCAACGTGCTTGATCTGATAGTTCCATTTGGAAGTCATAACAAACTTCCCTTCACGTCTTGGCACTACATCCCAAACATCATTCTTCATGATCGACGGATCATGGCATTCTATTTCTTCATCCCAGATCCTGGGAACTTCAATATCTTCAATAAATATCTTTGTTGCTGGAACAAATGTTGTAGTCCTTTTGTAGGTGAAGATATGCGGTCTTTCCTACAAAACAGGTTAAATTGCATGATTAGAAACATCTCATAGTTTTCAGAACAAATTCTTACACATAAAGAAATATGTCATACAGTCATGCAATTATCTTAGCCAATGCTTCAATACAACATTTATCCATATCCCGTAACTTTCTAGATGCCTTCCAATCTCTACCAGATCATTGTTAAGAGTGTGCACAACTCCCAACATGTCAGCAAAGAGGTTTCATTCTAGATAAGTAGCAATGGAATGTTGTACAGTTCCATAGGCCACTTACCCATGTATATTAGTAGTATACTGTTCATCAATGCAACTATTCTAATATGCATAATACACAACCTAATTCTAGGAACATCAGTATATACATTATTGAACAGTATTATTTAAACAAACAAATATGCAAGAAATGATGATTAAAATACTTATCTTTCTTTGTTCGTTGGGTGGACTCCCTCTGAGTCTTTGCTTCCTTGCAGGAGCTGTTGGAGTCCTAATCTGAAGTAGCTTCTTCTTCTTTCTTGCAGGAACAACTGGAGTGTGCTCCTTTGCTTTCTTGCTGGAGCAATTGGAGTGTGCTCCCTCTTGATCTTTGCTTCCTGAATTACCTGTTCTTGAACTCATATTCATCCTTGGTCCCTATGCATGCTTATTAGTATCATGATTGTGTTATCCTTGTGATTTCATATAAAATCATACATTCATTAGTATACTATTAAAAACACAATAATTTCAAGCATGTATAGTCATGATCATTTCAAACAGAATAATAAGCATTAGCATTCAAGGTTTATGTGGGATTCTTATGGTTAGTCAAATCATAAGAAGCATAACATGTCTAAACCTGTAATTACTCAAACCTATGACTCTTCAGGTTAATTGAATCATCAATCAAGATAAGAGATATAATATGCATAAAACTTGTGATTATTCAAACCTATACCTTCATGATTCTTCTGGTTAGTCATATCATCAATTATGGTAAGAAACATAATATGCATACAACCATGATTATTCAAACCTATGACTTCATGAATAATCATTATCAACAACACAACAGTATAAGATCCTAAACCAAGGTAGGATTCTAGCTTGATATAGGAAAAACATACCTGGATTAGCATGCTAGCTAGTTTATGTCTAACATACCCGCATAATGTCTTTTGGTTCTCTTTAGTGACTTGTGCTAGTAACCTGCATGTCTCATATGTTAACCATTACAAAACCAAGTTATACATACCTCGTAAATGGATCTTCTATGAGATCCATGACAATGGATGAATCTTTGTCCTCATGTTATCATGACCATATGTTCTTGGACCAGAACATGATTTGTCTTTCTTGGTGTACCTTTCATGTTAGTAGACACATAAACCTCATACAACACCATAATGCATTAGTACAATTATAAGTGTCAACACCCTAATCAATGAATATTTTCTATCGTGCATTCATAGTTTTATTAAGGTGATATGACAAGTCTAAAATCAAGATTGTACTAACCGTAATAACATGAAGACAAACATACCATAAAATTAATCATGAACAAATCTCAAAACATACCTTGATGATTCATACCTGTCGAGATCGCTTGTAATCATCTTATGTAAGGCCTTAGCCTTATCTCCCTCTGAAACAGGAACTCCTTCACTTATGCAGGTGACCAATCCATCTTCTTCTAGGATTAACCCAATCCACTTGATTTGCAAGAACTGGACTTCGAGCTGGATATGGGTTTGTCAGAGAAACCCCAAAAATTCAAACTTTGAATTTCAACCTTCTGACAGGATAGAAATATGTGTCTTGATGAGCTGATCAAGCTGGTATATTCAAAATTTGAAGACTGCAAAGTTTCACTCCTCAATTTTGCCTTTGAAACTTCCAGATTCACTGGACGTGACCTTGAACTGGGGTTTGATGAAGCCCACTCTTCTGCCCCATCAAAAGGTTTGATTCAAATCTTTAAGCTTCTATTTTTCTGAGGAGCTTCCAGCCGTGGTCACAGGTTTCAAAAATTCCCATTTTTACAGAAGCCCTAATTTTCCACTTTTCTGATCAAAGTCCCGAACTAGGGTCTAATCAAGCCCGGCCTTCTGCCCAACCAAAAATTCTGATCTTGGTCTCTAAATTTCTATTTTGATGAGTAGCATCCAGCCGTGGTCTCGGATTACAAAAATTTCAACTTTCTTCAAAGCCCTAAATTCCGGAAGCCATGAATGAAGGTACTCAAAAATAATTCTGTTTTGACAGAAATATGTACCTGATTGTTTCTGGTGTAACTCCAAACTTTTCAATCCACAGGGTCTGAAAAAATTTCCTGAGATAGCCTGACCTGTTATCTTTCCATCCTGACAGGTCTGACCTCAATTGGATTCTTTGAGAGAGAGTTATGTCAAATGTCACAACATGACCTTTTTTGGGATAAAACAGGAGAGCGAACTTGTACGGCGTGCCACGTGTCACTGTTTGAACTTCGGACTCTGAAAAAGTTTCTTGAGATAGCTCAGCCTGTTATATTTCCATCCTGACAGGTCTGACCTCAATTGGACTCTCTGAGAGAGAGTTATGCCAAGTGTCGCAACATGACCTGTTTATGGGAAAATACAGGAGAGCGAACTTGTACGGCGTGCCACATGTCACTGGTTCAACTTCGGCCTTGAAAAATTTTTCGAGATAGTACAGACTGTGTACTACCTGTCACATTTTACGAAATTTCATTTGGAGCTTCCTAGCCCAAGATATGACCTTTTTCCTAAGGTCACCTGATTTTGACTCAGATCTGGAAGAGGCAGAAACCCTATATTGTACAGATCATAAATCACAAAGTACAACGAATTAGAGGTTGTCCTTTGGACACAAGATACCTGGATATTTAATCTTCGTCCTGTGACAATTTCAGATCCGAAAAATTCGCCAAAACGGATTTATAGCGAAAGTGCTACGATGACTGGTTTTTGCTATATCAAGCCCTAGCATCGTAAGTGCAATAAGTGTCATACATGCCATATCATGCCTTCTTTCAGGCTAGCTCTGATACCATGTTAAATTTTCAGAATTTACTTCAATCTGATCTAGGATCTTAACTGAGAGAACAACATGTACAGCATATCTACATCATATCAATCATGGAGACAATAATGCAAGCACACAAGAGACACAAAGATTTACTTGGGGAAAACCATAAAGGTGAAAAACCCCAATAACTTCCTCAGAGATAGATAGAGCAATGATACAACCAACCAAGAGAGATAGCCATAACCTAGCAGCAGATCCTCCTCCTCCATAAGTGCGCCACTCCTCCTTGAGTGCATGTGTGAGAAGTGAGTGAGCAAATAGAGTGCCTCCCGCACTCTATTTATACTTGACTTGACTTGCCTTTTTACCTAACTCATGTAGGCTCGAACTTTACCACATAACATAATGCTGAGTGGGCCGACCCCCAATAGGGTGGTCTAATAACCCTTTGACCCACATGACTTATACAGGGCCTACCCCAACAAGGTGGTCTAATAACCCATCAAGTATAAGTTACGACACTTACAATATAAATGACGACACTTCCATATAGAGGAATAATTCCATCTCTATAGGAATACAAGATACATATATGTGAAATACATTCCGAAGTTACATATACATCAACACTTGGTGTATATCGAAAGGTGTTTCACGTACTTGGTAGTATATAGGAAGGTCTCATGCCGTACGGTTATGCATTAGACAGCATCACTACGGATTTGAGCTCCCACGTACCTTGCGTATATCGGGAGACACCATTAGGATTCCTGCGACCAACTGAGCTAACCATTTGGCTGTCTTGGAATCGCAATACACCGAGAACAGCACTCGGGGATATTACTACGCACGTGTCATCTAGGTAGTAGGGTATTCAAGCAAGGGTACGGTCCCAATCCTCCTTGTCGCGTTTTACTGTTGGACCCTGCGGTATATAGCGAGTTGCGAAGCCTTGATAATCCTATGAGGATCCTAACTTTGAATCCACTCTTATTCACACAATTTTCTTGTTGCTTTTAGACTTGAGTAGTGTTTGATTTGTGTGGTACTTTAGAGACTATTAGGAAGTTTAGATATGGGAGACTCTTCCGGGACTACCAACCAAGAGGCCCCTTTCCAAGGTATGCCATTTGTTATTCCCCCTTGTGGAACTGTTGGTCCTCCCTTTATGGCTACGTTGAGTCTTCCTGGATTGACAATAGGATTACCAGTATGGTTATTCTCCAATCCAATTACATCAAGCGCACCAATTGTGTCAAACCTAGGTCCTTCGACACATGAGAATCAATCTCATGGTGATCATTCTCCTTCTTCGTCGAAAGTTGAGCCGGCTTCCGTCTCTTCTTCTTCTCCTACTGAAAACTCTGATGTTAGTAAGAAAGCAGGTGAGAAGAAGAAGAAGAAAAGGAAGATTAAGAAGAAGAAGGATAAGAAAGAGACCGAGCGTCAACCATCTGCCTTTGATGGCACTCATTCGATGAGAACACATCGTAAGCCCAAGTTCCCTTGCAAACTTTGCAAGGGTGATCACCTTCTCAAGGATTGTCCCGATCTTTCCCATGTGTCAGAAGTGTGGTATAAAATCCCCAAACCGCTTGTATTGTCAACCTCTGACCATCATGTTGATGATACTGCCTCGACCAGTGACCCATTGGTGAAGGGTCAGAAGGGTAGTGCTGCAGACCCTTGCTGGCTATGCAAGGGCATGCATCATACTTACCTTTGTCCAAGTATGGATGAAGATTCACGGTGGTTGGAAGATATTACGAGTTCTCAACAGGTGCTTCCAACAAGCGATAGTAAGTTGTCCCTCAACCCCCCGCTGGTTGACCAAGTGATCGATTCAATTTCATCTGTAATCGATCCCACTCTTCCTTCCGAGAGTGAAGTGATCGATTCGATGCCATCTCCACTCGATCCCGCTCTTTCATTGGAGAAAGTCCAGACTAAAGAAGTCACCATGACACAATCTTCATCTCATTCTTATCTTCCAAGTGAGAGTGATTTGGAAACCGCTGATGTTTTCCTAGTAATTTCAGAATGTCCTAGGCAAGGGGAAAGCCTATCCATTCCTACAGGACTCCCCCCAAGTACTGAGGTCATTTCCTTTGATTGGAATGGTCTAATAGAATCTCATCTTCCTTCAAGTATTCCTTTTCAAATATCTGTAGGAGTTTCCGATAAAGAAATATTTCGTACGATAGTTGATGAGGGAGCTTCTGTTAGTATTTTATCCTCAACTACTTGGAAAGCTATAGGTTCCCCTCAGCTTGAGCCAGTAACTGACCAGATTTTGGCTTTTAATAGAAGGAATATCGGACCTTTAGGGATTATCCCGCAGTTACCTGTCACGTTGAGAGGTAAAACTATTTATGTTGATGTCATGGTTTTCCAAGGTCCTTTAGATTTCAATCTACTCCTTGGACGTGATTATGTCCATGCTATGAAAGCCGTCGTGTCCACACTCTTTTGAGTGATGTATTTTCCCTACGATGGGAGGATTGTGACCATTGATCAACTTTCCTTCGTGGCACCCAATCATCGCATGAATGCCATTCATCAGACTTCCCTGAATGTTCCGCATGTTTTAGTGGTTTCTTCCCCCCGAGGATGGGGGGTACGAGCACGGTTTATCTTACATTTCAAGCTCGTTAAAAAATGAAACCGAACACTCTAGAATAGTTTCCTTTTGGTTTCAAGCTTGCATAAAAATGAAACCATTCCACTAGAGCATAGTTTTATTCTATTTCAAGCTCGTTAAAAAATGAGATAGACCCCTCTAAGCATAGTTTAACTTTGGTTTCAAGCTTGCACAAAAATGAAACCATCCACTCGAGCATAGTTTTATTCCATTTCAAGCTCGTTAAAAAATAAGATGGGCCCCCTCAAGCATAGTTATTGTATATTTCAAGCTTGTGTAAAATGAAATAGATATCCCTCCCATCGATTCAAGTCTCTCTCTAGAGTTAGAACTTGAACCTTCATTTCATCTGATTCTCGTTTTTCCCCCCTTGCTGAACATTTTCATATTAGTAGCCAAGTTGGTAGTTGGGTTAGCAAGCAACATTTTCAGACGAACTGAGCTTGGGGGACATGCCACATGTCGTACCATCAGCAATCATGTTGAGGGAACACTACCATGTTAAGCTGCTAGCAATCATGCTGGGGTCATTTACCAACCTCTGGGAATCATGTTGGGAAGGAAACCGTCAATGGGCCTTAACCCTGAGCAGAGTTTACGTTTGGCTTCAAGCTCATTAAAAAATTAAACCAATAGTTTGAGCACAGATTAGTCTTTGATTCCAAGCTCGTTAAAAAATGGAATATACCCCCCAAGCATAGTTCACCTTTGGTTTCAATCTTGCATAAAAATGAGACCAACTTCACTGAGTAGAGTTCTATTTCTGTGTCAAGCTCATTAAAAAATGAAACAACTCTTTTCCCTTTGAGTCGAGTCTTCTCATAGACTTAGTACCTGAACCTTCTTTTCATCTGCCTATGCCTTAGGCGAATGAAATGAAGCTTGGGGGGCATGTCTTCAACCTCTAGAAGTTACATTGAAGTCAACTCGATCGCCTCTCCACATCATGTTAGAGATAAGTCACTTACTTCTAGCAATCATGCTGGAGGCACACACCAACCTCTGGATGCCATGTTGGGAAAAAGTTCACCATTGGGAACATTTTCGAACATACTTTCCTTTTTAGGTTTCGAGCTCATTAAACCATGAAAATGATCCTGAGTATAGTTCATTTTCTATTACAAGCTCGTCAAAAAATGAAGCTGATGTCATGATCATTCTTCCAACCTATCTTCAAGCTCGTTAAAAACAGTAAGATGGCATTTGAGCTTACTTTTCACTTTTTTCGTGCTCTAGTTGAAAGATGAAAAGTGGTTTGAGCTTACTTTTTACTTTTTCATGCTCTGGTTCAAATATGAAAAAGATTCCGAGTGCTTTTGATACCATTGTCATGCTCGTTAAAAATTTGAGTTAAAAAGATGTGTCTAACGAGTATAGGTTTATCACTTTATCCGGCCTCGATAGACTATTTACGGAAAAGGAACTGTGCCGAGTTTACTTTTTCCTTTGTCATACTTCAATCATGACAAAGTTGTTCATGGAGTCCTTTTAAGCTCTTTTCAAACTCCCTAAATAGGAAAATATTGTCAAGTGAACTTGATGCTTCCACGCTTGTAAAAGCATTTGAATGATCGTCTTTCTCGTGATAGTTTACCCCTTTTTCGGACGAGGAAGCACTATTTACGAAAAAGGAACACTCCAACCAACCATGGATGGAAGAGTTCCCTCTCGCATTGTTTTACCCTTTTCCAAGCGAAGAGACTAACTTTATGAAAAAGGACCTTTTGGAGTCTCCTTTAGTTCTTTTCAGACTCTCTAAACATGAAATGACGCCGAGTTTTTTTTTCTTTGGACTCGTTAAAATTCAAACATCGAAGGGCCCATTTTGGGATGAACCCCTCCTTTCCTAGGTTCCTAAAACATTTGGGATTGGACTCATCTGTGAGATGAGCTATACTGAGCATCTGGTTACCCTCATCAAGCTCGTCAAAAAACACATGAGGCACTCATCAATCATGATGGGGAAAAAGGGAAGATTTTGTGTTACATCTTAATTACGGCAGTACATAGTCACTCTTGAACATGGCACTCGTTTGCATTTGTATTCAGTACTTGGGTAATCCGTTTGTCTCCGAGTCCTATCAATTCTGTGAGTCTTGTCACTCCTTTGGGTCATCCAAAGAATGCTTCCGCCATCAATCGCATTGGGAGTTAGTATCATTCTCGTCATGTCAATACTGCCAAGTCATGCCATGCCCATGTTCAAGAGATGTTTTATTACTCATCATCTGCAGTCAGTATACCTTCAATCATGTTGGTCTACCTTGAGTTAGTCTTGCACATTACTCTACCATCCGATCTACACCAAAAATATGTTATCGAGTTTCATGTCGATGATGGGGGATTCATCATGGCCCTCCTTTGACAGGTTCATCCTCATCGACTTCAAATCATCATCCGAGGATCAAACTTAGAAACCAACCAAGTACCTTAGGCCTGCATGCATCAATGGCAGGTTACCTCGCTTTCAACATGAGTTTACCTCATTGACTCTTGATTGAAAGATTCCATTAGGTGTTCGACTTCAGCTCATTGACTCACGCTTGATGGTATGTACTGTGATACCTTGGGGATCATTGACATTAATGGTGATTCCCCTCGCACTTGTTAATGGTATACATTAATGACCGATAATCAAGTGGTTTCTACCATGTTCGACTCCAAAACATTGTAATCATATGTATAGATTCGTATCATTGCGGGTGCAGCTTGAAGACCCTAGGGAAGTTATTTGCTACCCGGGTTGCGATGGAGATTGTTTGAGATGCACAGATCCACTTTGTATTGGTCGTGGTTGTGTTGTAAGTTCAGAGTTACATGGATTTGCTTTTGTATTGGTCATAGTTTTGTTATCATCTCATCATGGATCTATGATTGTGTCTAGTAGCCATGATTGTGTTCAGTCGATCTTTACTATCATGGATCTGCAGTGTATTGGTCGGCAGCCATGTTTTGTGTTGTATAAGACTTGTGGATCTCAGGTCCTTTCTGCAGCAACTCCTTCCAAACAACAAGTCCTTGCCATTTTTCTTATTACAAAGCATTTCACCTGACACATTCCGTCAGCTTCATGCTTTGGGGGGCATTCTGTTACACCAAAATGTCGTCACCCTTGTGCAAGTGCCGCAAGTGTTGCAAGTGTCATCATCATGACCTAGTGTCGTCACCATGACCGTTGCAAGTATCATCATTATGACCAAGTGTCGTCATCATGACCATTGTGATAATGTCATCATCTTGACCATTGTGTAAACTCTTTGCTTTGACCCCCTAACCTCATTCTGGGCTAAAACACATCCAACTGAGAGATTTCCTTGCCTAGTTGACCTCTTTGAGTAGGTTGTCGCACTTCTCCTTCATCTAGGATGCAACGTTGTAGTTTCTGGTTAGCTAGGGTGAGACACTGTCGCACTTTGTATTCCTATAGAGTGCGACGACCCCCTCTGTCGCTCTATGTACTCTACTAGGGTGCGACGAGGTTGGTTAAGGGATATTTTGGGGATTCTCGAGGTCTCTCTAGAAGTTTGTTGAAGCGGAGGCCTATCCCTAGGCTCTATGTGAGGTGGCATTTCGGTTCCTAACCGAATGGGAGGATCCCTTAACCATCTCCCCCTAATCCTCAACCTACCCTATCTCTTTAGCTCTATATAAACACCCACTCTCTCCATAAGAGGGAAAGGGAGGTCTATGGTATCCTTATGTTGGTAGAATCCATATTGGTGATTTGGAAGCTTGTACCACCTTGGAGGCTTGGCTTGGAGATGTTGGATGGAGGATGCGACGTTGAAGCTTTGGTTGTAGCTTCATCCTTTCTATGTATTCCCACCTTCTAATATAGTTAATATAATCTCTTTCCATGAATGTTGTCTCATTGATGATGTTTAGAAATTTCTTCCTCAACTGTTAGTTTATATCAGTTACTATTTAGATATCTTGTACTGCTTGTATCGTTTCCATATTGTCTTGACAGGTCTTGCAGCTAGAGATCTGACGACCGCGAGACTTGGAGCAACAACAAGGAGAAGGATCCGCGATCTGAAAGGTATGATATCTAAGTACTCGATATGTAACTAGATCTAGGAAATGATTTTTGTATTATGTTCTATTTGTTCTAGATTCACTTGAAAAAGGGAGCTCCGTCTCGCGTCCGCTCGAGTGGATTGTCCGATAACACGCAGAGTCCAATGGAAAGAGGGCACGAGTAATGCCCCAAAACTTGGT
Source organism: Larix kaempferi (assembly GCA_027924585.1). Taxonomy (NCBI): domain Eukaryota; kingdom Viridiplantae; phylum Streptophyta; class Pinopsida; order Pinales; family Pinaceae; genus Larix; species Larix kaempferi. The sequence continues at coordinate 5,944,062 of BSBM01000195.1, read as the reverse complement.
CGAGACCATGGTAAGATTCAATGAACGGTTGATGAAGGCGCAAGAAGAGAAACATCAACTTAATGCAACTATCTTGTAGAGTCTCACAGACCTACAACAGAAAGTAAATGGTGGGTCTAATCCGAGCAGCGAAGGCCGAGAAGAAATGAACGCATAAAGTCAGTCTAGGGGTCGTTCTAGGAGAAGGACTCTAATCCCTAGAAGGAATTCTGTGGGAAGAAAACACATAACACCCTCTTCTAGATCTCATTCTAGTAGGTCAGTTGATTCCTAGGGTTCTCAAGGAAACCAGAGGCATACTCTCAACAAGAGTAGTAGCAGAAAGAAGTACAGAGGTATTCCGCAAGGCGAGTTCAAGAAGGCAAGATCTCCCACTTTTGATGGTGAAGGTAAAGAAGGTCAAGAAGTAGAGGCATGGATTCTTGGAATGAAGAAGTACTTCATAATACATGAGTATTCAGAGAATGAAAAGGCTAAGGTTGCTATTTATAGCCTTGGTGGAAGATCTTCTATTTGGTGGGAGCACCTCATGCAAGTGAAGGGAATCAATGAAAGAAGGATCAGTTGGGACAAATTCCAGAGGTACTTTCAGTAGAAATACCTGTCAGCTACAAATACCTGTAAATTTTTGAATGGAAATTTTCACTCCAAGAACTGATTCAGAACTGAGTGTGGCAGAGTAGTGGTTTAGTGCAGGATTTAGCTGGAGAGACATGATAATCTGAATCTGATCTCCAGGTTCTTGCTCGTGGAGGATTTGGTGCACAGGAGGTATCATTCTTTCTGAGATCCATAGCTTCATTGGTGTAGGAATAGTTTTTTGGAACTTCTTTAAGGATAGCTGAAGATTGGCGAGAAGAGTTTCAGTTCAGGGTTTTAGATTCGGAGGAGAGTGACTTCCCCTGGATCCGATCTCTAGGTTTTCTAGTTCTTGGAGGATTTGCTTCTTCCCTGAGCTACCTCCATTGAGCCGAGTTACCCTGTCTAGTGAGGACTGTCTTGGAGTACTTTCTTGCGTGGGAGCAAAGTGAAGACCCCGAGGATCCCCAGAATGTTTCTGTGGGACATAAACTAATCAAGATTCATCAAGCTTCCAAAGCAGATCGAATCCAAGTGACAGGGTTTAGTGCTGTAATGGCTGTTGGAGGGGCCCTAAGGCTTTCCCTCCCTTGCCTGAGATTGCTGCATTCAAGAAATTAGTGGCAACCTGTGGGATACGACCTCCTAGTGAGCAACAACAAAAATTCTTCAAACTCATGGCCAACATCCCCACTGTTGACCTCCTGGCGGAAGATCCGTGCAGATCAGCATTGAATCTAGCAGAAAGAGGGCTCATAGGGTAGTTCACCGGCCTCTAGCCCTTGCCTAAAGCAGTGGATACTTGGGTGCAACGAAACTAGCGATAACTGACCCAAGATAGCATCAGCAGTCATCTGGTGCATAAGGGATGCTTCGTATTCGTTTTTTCCATTGTGGAGGATAGGAACTTAATCTTTTGGAATGGACCTTATTTTATGGGCCCTCAAGGTCTATATCTGAATAAATGGACATCGAATTTTGATTTGATGCAAGACGTGCCCTCGGTGGTCCCAGTTTGGGTTCGTTTGCCGCATCTACCATTGCACTACTGGAATCCTAAATATCTGGAAGCCATAGGTAATAAATTGGGGAAATACATAGACTAGGCAGAGAGAAAGGATCAATATACCTGCACTAGAATTTGTGTGGAGGTGGATTTGGAAGTAGGGTTTCTCGAAGCAATAAAGCTCAAAGTGGCGGATTGGAATTATATACAAGAGCTAGACTACGAGAAGCTGCCATTTAAGTGTAGATTTTCCATGAGTATGGACATTTTTCCAGACATTGCAAAAAGAAGGGAGAGGAGGAGACTGAGGAAGATAAAGGCATGCAATGGATCCCAGCCAAGAAGCCAATTGGAGCAAAACAGGCCATAAGATCAAAAGGAAAAGGAAAGTCTATAAGGAATGAAGGTCCATCCTATGGGTAGCCACAAGGTGAAGGGAGCTCAGAACCATCATTAAGGGAGACAAATCAGTTTGAAACGCTCAGAATCCTAGAGGAGCCCTCAATATTAGCTGTAGAAGAAGTTGACCAGCAGCCCATTACAACAGCTGAAGACAAATCCCAAGAAGAAACTGCAACCATCCAGGAGGGAATCCTTACCGGAGCAACGAGCCCTCTCTCCTGTGCTAAAATGATACGAAAGAAATCCCCTGAACTCTCAAGCTCTTCGGAAGATGATACATTTGAGAGCAAAATGAGTTGGGAGAAAATCTCACAAAGAAACAAGGGCAGAAGAAGCGGAGAGGCAAAAAATGAAAGGTAGTCAAACAACAATCGAGATGTCTATTGGCAGAAATACCAGAAACAGACCTCCCAAGGGAGTAGCTGTCCCCCCATCAGCCAGCAAGTGATGAGACTAGTCTCTTGGAATTTCCGAGGATTGGAGAACCCCTCAAAAGATGAAGCAGTAAAAAATTTAGTGAAATCGGAGTTTCCTGAGATTCTCATGCTCTAAGAGACTAAAATTGAAGGGGAAGCCCTCTTTCTGCTAAGTAAAATTAATTGGAATAAGAATGCTGGGAGAGTTGTAAGTGTAAGGGGCACCTCCGGAGGGATGGCTACTCTGTGGGAGGAGGATAAATTCCTGCTCGAAAGTTCCTTTGAGTCAAAGAATTGGATTTACACCGACCTCAGGCATAAAGTGAGTAAGAAGTCCTTCGCTATTGTCAATTTATATGTACCAGTTCATTATGTAGAAAAGAGAGAGTGTTGGCACACTCTGGCTGCCTTCCTTGAGTCAAGATCCCTTCATAATATAATTCTTGTTGGAGATTTTAATCTCGTTTTTTAACCAAAAGAGAAGCGTGGTGGAAACAACAATCATGATTAGTTTCTACCCATGGTCGAAGAACTTCTGCAGAATTGGGACCTAATAGATATAAAGCCTAAGAAAGGATTATATACTTGGACCAATAATAGAGTTGGAATACATCACATCTCTGCCCACATGGACAGATTTTTAATTCAGAGCACCTTTCTCCTTGAAAATAAGATAATATCAACCAAAGTTTTGCAAAAATTGACATCAGATCATAAACCGATTTTATTACAGTTTGAGGAAGAAAAAAAATTGGGTCCCATTCCATTTTGGTTTAATCCTCTCTGGATTGAAAGAGATGGATTTATGGAAATTGTTAACAATGCTTGGAGAATACAAGTTAATGGGTTGCCTAGCTATGTTTGGGAATAGAAAGTGAAGGCAACAAAGGTGGCTCTAAAAAATTGGATTAAAAAGCCCTCTACATCTCCAACAAGCAATAGAAAGCAGTCAACCAGTCAGCTAATTGACTTGCAGCTCGAATTGGAATCCAAAGATATCACTCATACTGCTATTCAACAAGAACAAGCTTCCCAGCTAAGTACTTATAGAGCCTATAGGCAAGAGGAAGAACATTGGAGGCTCAAATCGAGAAGTCTCTGGCTGAAAGAGGGTGACAAGAATACTCCATACTTTCACAAACAATTCAAAGCTCGCCTTTCCCAGAATCATCTGGATGAAATCACAGCCACTGATGGGACTGTCTACAAAGATATAGATCAATTAAAAGATGCAGCAACTCATCATTTTCAGGATCTTTTCACTGAAAAAGGAATGGAGAAGGAGGAGGAATTTACAAAATTTCTAACAAATGTTCCAAGACTGGTTGGAGAGAATGATAATGCAAGTCTCATGAAGCCCTTCACTAAAATAGAAATCAGCAATGTTATTTGGGCAATGGAACTGGATAAATCCCCGGGGCCAGATGGCTTTTCCATTCTCTTTTACAAAATCTGCTGGGAGATTATCAAAGTGGATTTAGTTCGAATGATTAAGGGATTCCAGCAAAAATCCAAGGTAGGTGGCAGCATCAATTCGAATTTTTTAGCTTTAATCCCGAAGGATACAAACCCCGGGACCTTCGATAGGTTTAGGTCTATCTCGCTCTGCAATTCTTCATATAAAATTCTGTCTAAGCTCATGGCCAACAGAATCAAGCCATTGCTGGGAAACGTTATCTCCTCTAGTCAAGGAGGGTTCGTGAAAGGCAGGAATATCATGGATAATGTGACCATAGTGCAGGAAACCATTCACTCTAGTCATCAACGCAAGGAACAGGGGATGATCATAAAACTCGATATGGAAAATGCCTTTGATCGGGTAAAACATGCTTTTTTGCTTCAAGTTCTTATTTCTTTCGGCTTTAGCAATGAATTTGTAAGACTAATCAAAGCATGTATTGGAAGGCCATGGATTGCTCCGTTAGTGAATGGAAGGCCAGCAAATTACTTCCAAAGCACCCGGGGTATAAGATAGGGATGCCCGCTATCCCCTTTCCTATATATATTGATGGTGGATTCCCTCAACAGAAAGTTGAATGCAGAGAAGGTTGTAGGAACTATTCCTGGCATTTGAGTGACGAAATACATTATCCCCAACAACCATGCATTATTTGCAGACGACTCACTCCTTCTGGGAGGAGCTTCGGTCAAAATTGCAAGAGGTTTTAATGCTGTAATTCAAATCTTTTGCAAGGTCTCGGGAGCCCTAGTTAACAAGAGAAAATCTGTTGTTTATGGCTGGAATGTGAATCTGGCTACAATTCAACACATTGCTAATTGCTTAGGATACACAGGATTTGCTAATTGGGAAACCTTTAAGTACCTCGGCCTACCAATAACACTAGGCAGCACAAAAGCTCCTCACTGGATAGAGATAATAAGCAAAATAAAATCGAAATTGCCAGCTTGGGGAGGTCGATGGATAGCCAAAGCTGGAAAGTTAATACTCGTCAAATCTGTTGTCTCATCTCTGCCTCTTTATCAGGCTGCTTTCTTATTAGCACCAAAGTCGATTACAGAGCAGATAGCTAAGCTAATTCGATCCTTCTTGTGGAAAGGAGGTAAGAGCAGTCAACAAAAGTTCCATTTGGTGGGATGGGAAGTGGTGAAAAAACCTTTTGCTGATGGCGGACTGCAGGTAAGAGACCCCAGACTCGCGAATCTGGCTTATGGTGGAAAGTTGCTTTGGAAGATCTTCTCCACGCCCTGACATCCTGTCAGCAGGGTTCTTATCAACAAATATATAAAGGGAGTCTCCATTTCCAGTATGGATGAAGCGATTGTTCAAAAAAAAAGCTCCATGACGCTGTGGAAATTATGCCTGCAAAGTTGGGAGTTTTTCAAAAAATACCTTTACCGAATACCTGGAAATGGAAGACGAGTATTATTATGGGAAGATAATATAATGGGGCAGATTCCACTAAGACAGAATGAGGAGATTCATGAATTAAGAAGCTGGCTAAATCAACGTGGCATCACTAAATTAGTTGACATTTCAAAATGGGATCAAGCAGGAAATTGGAGTGAATGGAACCTCCCCAGGCCGCCTGACACGATGCTAACCTAGATGAAATTCTTAAACACAGCCTTGTCAGGATTAACTCCAGTTCATGTGCATCGAAGGGATAAATGGGGATGGGGAGTGACAGGCGAATATACTGTAGCATTGGGTTTTGAAGCCCTTCAACCACAACAGCCACAAGTTCAGCCTACAGTTAAGTGGAAGCAGGTCTGGGACACTTTCAGTATTCCAAAAATTAATTTTTTTAGCTGGGTTCTCATGCACAGAAGAATTTTGACTGGTGAGAATCTTGCTAAATGTGGAATTGTCGGGCCTCATAGATGCCATCTCTGTCATGCAGCTCAAGAAACAATCGAACACTTGTTCATTGAATGCCCTTTCATGCAGGAGGTGTGGCAGCTGGCATTGCAAGGTTTCAATGTTCATATCCCTTCTCAGTGCAATATTGTTTCCCTATTCTCCAATTGGACAGAATGGTATCCTCGTGCGATCAAGGGCAAATCTTTGTGGTCCAAGATCTGGCATGCGATCTCAAAATACCTTTGTTGGGGAGTGTGGATAGCCAGGAATGAGGGCATTTTCCAAGACAAAGTGAGTACCCCTGCAGTGGTGGTTGCAAAATCCAAGGCGTTACTTTTGGAAACATTGGAAAATCATTCCCTTAATCAAAATAATCTGCTACTTTCTGAAGAGAATAGCTGGTTGGGAGAACCTTCGTTGCGGACTAGGACTAAGAATTCTGCTAGACCTGTCAGCAACCCTGAGTGGCGGATTCGTCTTAACAACACAGAATTTCAGCAGTGGTGGAAGAGTCAAGGTAAAGTCACTATTTTTTTCGATGGGGCAGCTAAAGGAAATCCGAGGAGAGCTGGAGCCGGAGGGGTTTTCTTTTCTCTTGATGGTCATATTAAAGGCAGCTTCAGTTGGGGGTTAGGGCAGGGTACAAATAACCAAGCTGAAATTTTAGGGCTGCTCAAAGCTTGTCAAATAGCTTATGGAAATGATGATCAGGATATACAAATTTTTAGAGATTCGAAAATTCTTATTAAACATTTAGCCATGGAAGACCATTTTAATAATGCAGTCTTAAATAATACTTTGCAACGTGTCTGGAATTGGCTGCAAAAATTCAATTCTGTCTTCTTTTTCCACATCCTTCGGAGTCTAAATCAAGATGCTGACTCTAGGGCCAATGTAGGCTGTCATTTAGCTCCAGCAGATTTGATACAGAATGATGGAATTCCTACATGGTCTCCCATCCCGTAAGATGGTTGCTTCTTGAATATTGTAAATGAAGGATCTAGATTCCTCTGAATTTCATGCTCTTTGGCAATGTATGATGGGTTGATTAGGCGTAAGCCCAACCGTGTTTTCATCAATAAAATTTAACCGCTCTTGTTAAAAAAAAAAAACTTGGGCATAACACTATGGATGTGCATGTGCATAATTTTCTGGCACTGCTGAGGTATGTGGACTACATCAAGGATGAAAGAGTCAAGATCCAATGTTTCCTTGGTAGTCTACCATAGAGTTACAGAGATAGGATTGATTTTGTCAATCCACCAAGATTGGAAGAATCCATTAGAATAGAAGAGCATTGCTATGAGTAGAGTAAAGGTAAATAAGAAATGGAGTCAACATGGAAAGGTAAGCCCAAGGGCAGGTTCGAACCAAGAATAAGTGGATTTAAACCACCTCTTAGAAATAAACCCAAAACCTTTCCACGGGGACAACAAGCTAGGAGTGGATTTAAACCGACAGTAGCAACAGACAAAGCACATAAAGGACCACTTCAGTGTTGGGGATGTCGAGGAAACCACATGCTTAGAGACTGTCATACTAAAAGGGAGTACCCGAGGATCTTGCACAACATTGAAGGAGCAACTACAATGGGAGACATGGCAATAGCAGTGCCTAGGATTTATGCAGCAATGGATGATCACCAAGCAGACCATCAATCAGTAGTGGTGGATATTGAAGGTAAGATTTCTAAGCAATCTATTTATGTTTTGATTGACCCAGGGTCTACCCATAGTTATGTATCTCCTGGGGTAGTTGAAAGTTTTTCTCTTGGTAAAGTAAAGCATAGTAAGGCTTGGCTAATTCAGTTAGCCATAGGAACCAAGAGGAAGGTAAGCGAAGTAGTAGGGAAGTGTCCCATAGAATTGAATGGAATCCTCACTCATGCAGAATTGAATGGGTTACCATTAGGATCATATGATTCCTTAATTGGCATGGATTGGTTGGAAAGGAATAGAGACAAATTAGAATGTTATGAGAAAGCACTTGAATGCCTTGATGATGAAGGAAAGCCAAGGCTAGTAAAAGGAATTCCAAAGCGAGTGTCAGTGAGGCATATTTCATCCCTACAGCTCAGGAAGTTCTATAGGAAGGGTTTTCAATTGTATGTTGTGCATACATCAGATTCAGCAGAAGATAAAGGACCAAGGATAGAATACTTCCAGATATTGCAAGAGTTCAAAGATGTGTTTCCGGATGAAGTGTTGGGACTGCCACCTAAGAGAGATATTGACTTTTCCATTAACCTTGTTCCAGGAGCAGCACCAATTTCCAAGGCTCCTTATAGAATGAGCACACCTAAGATGATAGAGTTGAAGATGCAGCTGCAAGAATTAATGGGAAAGGAATATATCATACCTAGTGTATCCCCTTGGGGTGCACCTGTGTTATTTGTGAAGAAGAAAGATGGAACATTGAGGTCGTGTATTGATTACAGACAGCTCAATAAAGTGACAGTTAAGAACAAGTATCCTTTGCCAAGGATTGATGACTTGTTTGATCAGATGCAGTAAGCTAGAGTGTTCTCCAAGATTGACTTGAGGTCAGGGTACTCACCAAGTGAGGATTAAGGAAGAGGACATTCATAAGACAACTTTAAGGACTAGGTATGGTTATTACGAATTCATAGTGGTGCCATTTGGTCTCACCAATGCACCTGCCACATTCATGTGCCTCATGAATAGTGTCTTCAATAAATACTTGGATAAGTTTGTGATTGTGTTCCTAGATGACATATTGGTCTATTCACGGAATGAAGAGGAGCATAATGAGCATCTAAGGGTGGTATTGCAAGTCCTTAGAGAACATTAGTTGTATGCCAAGTTAAGTAAGTGTGAATTATATCAAAATGAAGTGCAATATTTAGGTCATGTAATCTTAGAAGAAGGTATTGCAGTGGATCTTGAGAAGATAGAGGCCATAATGGATTGGCCTGCTCTGAGGAATGTTGCAGATGCATTAGAGGAAATTTCAATTTAAAATGGGCCTTCAAAAAATAATACAAATTCCATGTTATCATGTATTAACCAATCAAAATGCTTTAAAATTAAAAAAGGGAGCACCTAAAAAAATTGGAGGGAAAAAATAAAAACTACTTTTTTGGATCGTATTTTCAACTTATCTCCTTGTAGGTTTACTCAAATTTCAAGCAGGAGGACTCGTTGGATCCATACTTAAATTATGCATCCAATGAGTACCCATGTTGCATACTTTTAACAATATCCACACCATCAAAAATCAAAAATACATTAAAATACGTATTTTCTCTCACTAGAAACACGTTTTTAAATGTATTTTCAATTTTTCATGGTGTGGATATTGTTAAAAGTATGCAACATGGGTACTCGTTGGATGCTTAATTTAATTATGCATCCAATAAGTCATATCGCTTGAAATTTGAGTAAACCTATAAGGAGATAAGTTGAAAATACGATCCAAAAAGTAGTTTTTTACTCTCTCTCTCTACTATTATTTTATTATTTTCCTTAGCAGGCCCTTTTTTCACCCAAATTTCTTCTAATGCAAGATATTTTATGGATCTTGTTGGTTACTACAGAAGATTTATTGAAGGATTCTCCAAGATAGCTCACCCGATCACCTCATTGCAGAGGAAGAGTATCAGATTTGTATGGTTTGAGAAATTTGAGAAGATCTTCCAGCAGTTGAAGAAATTGCTCACTAATGCCCCTGTTCTGAAGATTGTAGATCCTAGTAAGAATTTTATAGTATGCACTGATGCTTGCATTGAAGGACTCGGTGGAGTACTAATGAAGGAAGGGTCTGTAATTTGTTATGAGTCAAGGAAGATGAAAGAGCATAAAAGGAACTACGCCACCCATGACTTAGAGCTAGCAGCCATAGTTCATGCTATCAAGAGATGGAGGCATTATCTCTTGGGAAAAAATATTTGAGATCGGAACCGATCATATGAATTTAAAATACTTGTTTGACCAGCCAAATCTAAATGCTAGGAAGACTATATGGATGGAGTTTCTATGTGAGTTTCATTTAGAAATCAAACAGGTTAAAGGCAAAGAGAATAAAGTCATTGACGCACTCAACATAAAATTTCATATTGCAGCAGTAAGTAGGTGTTAATCGGACTTGAAGGGAAGGATTTTAGAGGCTCAAAATAGTGAGGAAGTCTACCTTCAGATCAAGGAGAAATTGTAGCAGGGTGTTATGGATGAAAATTATGCAAAATATCATATGGGTGAGGATAATGTTCTCATTTATCAAAACACCAGGCTGTACATTCCAAACAATGTGGATTTGAATAAGTTGGTGATGGATGAGATACATCAAAGACCATACTCAGGACATCCAGGATATCAGAAGACTATAACAGCAGCAAGGAAGCGGTACTTTTGGCATGGTATGAAGAGAGACATGGTTGAGGACATTGCTAGGTGTAAAAAGTGTCAACAGGTCAAGGAAGAGCACCAACATCCAGCAAGATTGTTGCAGCCATTGCCCATCCCGGAATGGAAGTGGGAAGTGATCTCTATGGATTGTATAACAGGGTTTCCAATGACAGTGAAGAAACATGATGCAATCATGGTGGTGGTGGACAAGATATCAAAGGTAGCTCATTTCATTCCAGTTAAGTCCACTCACAAGTACAATGACATTGCAGATATCTTCATGAGAGATATATTCAGGTTGCATAGATTTCCCAAGGAAATAATTTCAGACCGTGACACAAAGTTCACATCTAATTTTTGGAAAGGATTGTTTTAGGAACTAGGAATTCAGTTAAATTTTAGCACAACCTATCATCCTCGAACGGATGGTCAGACTAAGAGAGTAAATCAGATTCTTGAAGACATGTTAAGGATGTACATGATGGACAAGCCATCCAGTGGGAAAGCTATTTACACTTAATGGAATTTGCTTACAACAATGGACATCAAGCATCATTGAAAATGAGTCCCTTTGAAGTGTTGTATGGAAAAGGATGCAGAACTCCAGTGAGCTGGGACAACCCAGTGAACAGGGTAGTGCTTGGACCCGAAATGATCGGGGAAATGGAGCAAGAGATTTTAAAGATCATGAAGAATTTGAAGGCAACACAGGACATGCAAAAAATTTATGTAGATCTGAAAAGAATGCATAAGGAATTTCAGATTGGGGATCATGTCTACTTGAGAGTGAAACCAAGAAAGAGTTCCATGAAGTTGGGAAGTTGTGCCAAGTTGGAACCAAGATATTTTGGGCCGTTTGAAGTCCTTGATAGGATAGGGTCTGTTGCATATAGAATTGCATTTCCTGCTAACATGAAAGCTCATAATGTTTTCCACGTTTCTTTGCTTAAGAAATATATACATGATCATAATCACATAATTGATTGGAATGTGATACAGGTGGAACCAGAAGGAGAGTTCCAAGTGGAGCCTACGTGCATCCTCAACAAGAAGGTTACATTGCTCCGGAACAGGGCCATAGGTCAAGTAAAGGTGCAATGGAGACACCTTATCCCGAGGAAGCCACATGGGAGCTGGAGGATTCCATGCGAGAGGCATTGCCATTTTTGTTCAGTTTTGGGAACACCGAGGACGGTGTTGTTCTAAGGGGGAGGGAGTTTTAATACCCTATTTCGACCCCTGTGATTATCGGCTTGATATGAATATTGTATACATGTTATATATGTGTTTTCCCTAGTGTGGAGCTCAAGGCCAAGGCCCCACTAGTGGATGTTCTGGTTTTATTGCACATCCAAGTATTTGATAGTTAATCAACCATGGGTTGTTAAGCCATGGATCATTTTAAATGATGTAATTATTATTATTGCAATAAAATACCTAAGGGACTGGATATGGAGGCAACGTAAGATAAGGGGCTGTGTGTATCCACTAGGGAGTGCTGAGGGGGTTGTGGGATGGGAACCCATGTTGCCACTTGTCCATTCATGAACCCATCTAACCTCCCATACCGCCATTAATGCAACTGTAAGAGATTGGTTGAGGAAATCGGCTCTTGAAGTCGGTGGAGTATGGAATAGACCTGCAAACCCGTATGGCAGGGGACAAACTGTGATTGCGTGCCCCATAAACCACTCCATGTCTGGGGAATCCACACAACCTGTTTGTTATCCCGTGGTTAGGGAAGGGGGGATGGATTATTTATTATTCAGTATTCAGTATTCAGTATTCATGCCATGATTTACTCATCCACTATCATTCACCAGTGTTCATGGAGCCATTCATGAAGCCGAGAAGAAGAGGAATGTGATTACCTATGTAAGTGGGTAAATATAGAGTGGTATGTTATGAGATAGATCTTAGTCTGCAACCGGGTTAGTAACCTATTGGTTTTAGCAGAAGTGGAAGGGCAAGTTTTGGGGTTGGATATGCTTGATAAACCTAGTTAAGACTGTAGTCTCATAGAACTGGAATATGGACCTTTCTATACCCACCATGAATAGCACTGGAGGGAAGGGGTCTCAAGGGACTGAGAAAAAGAGAAGAGGACCTTCCTTGTGTTAGGTGCAGTAGGTAATGTGGGTGCCATGCTTTCGAGTGTTGAGATGTCTGCATCTCTGTCAATGAGCTCATTGGCTTAGCACCATCCTCCCTATTGCTTGAATGCTTAATAAATCTAGTGAAGGCTATAAACTCATGATAATAGTGGCTGGACCTTTCTATTCCCACCCTGAATAGCACTGGAGGGAAGGGGTCTCGAGGGACTGAGCAACAGAGAAGAGGACCTTCCTTTTGTTGAGTGAGGTAGGTATTGTGGGTGCCATGCTAGCTGATTAGTCTGGGATGCTTGCAGTTCTGTACTGAACTCACTAGCTTAGCATTGTCCCATTAATCCTTGATTGCTTGATAAACCCAATCGTGTATTGGCTTAGTAGTGGGATGTGTCCTTGACTATGAAAGTATCATGAATGTTCTCTGGATTGCTTGATAAACCCAATAGAGTATTGGCTTAGCATTGGGATGAGACTTTTACTGTGAGAGACATCATTCAACCTCCTTAGTGGATACACAACCCAGCTCGGGGGTGGTCTCTCAGCTGAAAGAGTACAGGCTGGACAGAGACCTATGGTTGGGTGGAACGTTGTCCTCACGTAGCCAGTTTCCTAGGGCAGTTTCAGTCTCAAGATAAGTGTTTTATGGTGTTAATGTTGTTGATGCATGTATTATATTTGTTTGATATGTGATATTGATTGAATGGTTGTATGAATGGAATCAATAGATAGCTATGTGTGAGCTTGTATACAGAATTGATTGCGTGTTGAATACTCCATTGTTACATGAATGTTATGCATGACTAACCTTGTAGGTTGTGATATGTTAACTAGTTCAATTTATTACCCATGTTGTTATGTATTGAGTTCATCTTCAAGAGGATGGGCTTTAGCCTCATCTGGACCTGAGAAGGAGAGTGATAACCTCTTAATGGCTATTAGAATTCCTCTGTGTGAGAGAGGGATGTGGAAAAGTCATGGGAGAAGAAAGATAGAGTTTTATGAAGTTCTAAGGCATGGGAAGGTGAAGTTATGATGGAATATTTAGATGAAATAATGACAAGGTTATAATCCTTGGATAGATGAGAGAGTTATACCAGTGGAAAGAGATCTCCAAGATCTTTCCAACGGTTTCGGACTTGCCTCATTTGACTCAAAGACGAGGGAGAAACAAGTTTGGGAAGTTTGCACATGTAGAGAAGGAGGTTCCGCATTTCTGCATCTGCAATGTGGATTGCGGATTGTTGAAAGAGTAGTCTTCCGGTGAAGTGAAGTTGGACCTCCGCAACTCCAACTTCCACAATTGCGAATTGTGGATTGAGGAAAGGCAGTTGACGGAATAATTAGACTTTCACTATCCCGATTTCCGCAATGCGGATTGCAGATTGCGGAAGGGTGTTGGAGAGATAAGTTCGGCGATCCGTCTTCTGAATCCCGCAATGCGGATTGCAGAAGGATGGATTCTGTACGTTGGATCCAAGGCAACTTGTGGATTGCGGATCCGAGGCAACTTGCGGATTGAGGATCCGAGGAAACTTGCGGATTGAGGATCCGAGGAAAATTGCGGATTGTGGAATTGCGGATCCGAGGCAACTTGCGGATTGTGGATCCATGAGAGTTGTGGATTGCGGATTGTGGATTCAGTGATGCAATTTTGGAAAGGCATGAATGGAAGCATTTTGAAGCAAAAAAAAATGTCTCGGAGTTTTCCATCACCCTAAAGGACCCGTAGAGGTTCAGAGTACATGACAGATTGGTACCAGATCCTAGGGCTAGGATCAGGGTATGCTACACCAGGGAAAAATTGTATAGGTGGAAAGTATATTCGACATTGAATCTAATAGTAGCAAGCCTAACTACAAGTTAGTAACATTTCATGGGGTCCACTCCTAAAATTGAAGAAATTTGGAAAGAAAACTATGTTGTTCTATTATTGTAGTGTTTGTAGGTGTTTGATTGAATAAATTTTTGACCGACTATTAATTTGTTTGGCTAAAAGTTAGTTTTTAAAAGAAATTTAGTTTTCAGCTAAAAAATTAAACATAAAGATTCCATAGCAAAATATATTCAAGTTGATTAGGAAAAATAAATTATCTGCTTTTGTTTCATGGTATTTATACTTTTGGACCAAACAAGAAATATAAGAAAAAACATTCACCACTTTCTTATTTCTCAATTTCAGATTGTTGCCATTGTTTTGAAACTTGAGATTTACTTCCAATTTATTGAGGTTGAATTTATTTTCGGCTATAATATTTTGGGTTGTTTTTAAAAAAAATTAGGGTTTTTTACCCTAAATATTGAATAAAGATGATGAATAAAAGGGATTGCCAAAAGAAGCATGATTTCACCTGAAATGATGATCTCCATAATGAACATCATAGGATATACACACTACTACATTTGGGGTCATTTTTTAATGTGTATTTGACATTAAAAATGTTGAATACATGTAAAAAATGATGACATTATGTTGAATTAACATTGAGGAGGTGACATCACTAATGTCGCACATTGAGGAGGTGACATAGATCATGCAACATGTATCTTGTCGAATAAATATTGAAAACCCAACTATATATACATTCAATTATTTGTATTTGATGTCCATTATTCATTGGTTAACCAACACTAATTGACATATATTTGACATTGTAATATCCCTCCAAAATAAAATGCTTGGGTTCACCTTGTTTTGACTCTAGGGTGTAGTTTACAACTGGTTCCAAACACTTCCAAATGATTTCGAATTTGGGGAGGAAGGTATTGATGGGTCATCGGACACATTAAAACATCTATTAGACACACAAACAACTGATATACCCATCCATGGTCTTCAATTTGCAAGGAAATGAGTTTCGAGACAAGACTAGTTAATTCGAGAAGTGGAAATCCCCATTGGGTCTTCCATTAAATGCTTTTCCAAACATTGTACGGAATTCACTAATTATTGGTATGGGACTTAAATATTTTATAGGACATTAAGGACAATATGTGTACATCATTATATTTGGTTTTAGGGTTGAATAGGTAACTTAATGAACATCAACTTCTATAGTCTAAGATTTGTGGTGAGAATGGTGGACAAGGAGTCTCAAATTTTATCATAAAACATAGTAACACTTCAGGGGTATGAAAACATAATTTGGAACATCAAATTAAATTCATATGCATATCATAACATGGATAAATATCTCAACAAACTCTGATACAAAACAGGTACAACATCATTCCAAATTCACTATGCAAATGCTCTGGGGAAAATAGCTCGAATCTCTTTCTTGATTGGAAATATCACTTGAAATACATGATTTTTCGAGCTATGGCTCTCATGATATGATTATTACAGATATATTCAGCAACTAACATGTCCATGAATTCGAAATAACAATCCTCCACTAACTATATGCAACAAGAAGTGCGCCCTTGCACATTTACATGACATTGAGAGAATTATAGTAGAATAGGCATAGAGAAGAATGAGAGAAGATGAACTCGAACACAGTTGGGGTTTGAAACTACATCAAAAAATCTCCATGAATCTCTTTTGAGAGGTATGAATGGCCTCTCCATCAACCAACTAGGATGGGAATCTTGCACCCTCGAAATTGGTTCCAAGGCAAGGAGGATAAACATCCACCGTGCAAGGACAAGCTAAGCTCTCCAAATTTTTCCAAATGCGAAATGATCAAAAGTCGGTCTCCTTCTTTCTTATTGTATTTTATTAACCTCCCAAGGAATCCATGTCTTGAATTCCCTCCAATAGCTTCATCCCAACTTGAATTAGGGAGATATTCCCATGAGTGCCACTTGTCCAACACTTCCTAGCCTTCCTCTTTCATCAATTCGAATGGGGGGAATCTTGGCTGCCATAACTCCCCTTGTGTACCCTCTTAGAGGCTAGTTTTAGGCCTGGCATGTCATATAGGTCAAATGTCAGCAATCAGGTCTGATCTTTGTCATAAGTGTCATATAATCTTCATCGTTGTTTCCATAGAGGTTAGGGAATCTAGCTCCAAGTGTCACAATACTTCTAAGATGCCTCTTTCTCTTCCATGGGAGTTACTCTTCCACTCTAATTCGACCCTCCTTGATTAATGCCATGAATAATTCCTCTCCAACTCCCCCAAGAACGTTATAATCCACCTTGTATTTGAATGGGTGAGAATAGGATGCCATGTGGCATGGGGAATCTTTCCTTGTGTGGGTCCCACACGACCTATGCACCCTCATGACCAAGTGCCACCTTATTTTCTTATTATTATTATTATTTATTTATCCCCTTTAATGTATATTTATCAATCTAATGTCCATTTGGGGTCTTATAGCTCCCTTATTCCAAGTCTACATGTTTCCACCCCAACCTAGGGAACTAGTAGATTAGTGGAAATTTCCCTTCATGTGATTTATTTGGATGGGGACATTACAGTCCTCCCCACCCAAGATTTCTTTCTCTCAATCAATTCAAAATTAGGATGCTGCAAAATTTGTTCCTCTTCCCATGTGGCATCCTCACTTGGCAAATATTTTCATTGTACCAAATATTCTCTTATGGTTTTGCTCCTCAATTTTCTTTCTCTTGTTTTCAAAAAAATTAATTGAATTAGTATGAGGTGTCCTTCATCATCTAATGGAGGAAGTGTTTCTGAAATAGAAATTTGCTGACCAATATCCTTCTTAAGGCATGAAACATGAAACAAATTGTGGATTTTTCTACCTTCCGGAAGTTCTACCTCCCCAACCTTTCGTATTATCTTATATGGACCATAGAACCTTGGTTTAATATTTTTTGATCCTTTCCCTTTTAAGGTGGTCTACTTATATGGCTGTAGCCTCAAATAAACCAAATCATTCACTTGAAAATTTCTTTCCTTCCTATGTTGATCCTCATAGTTTTTTTGTTGATTTTGGGCAACCTACAAATTGTCTTTTAAAAGCTTCAAAATCTCTTGACTTTGCTCAACCCAATATTTAGCTTTTGGAGCTCTACTATCACCAAAAATGTGATCAACAAAGGTGAGTGATTCATCACCATAAATTTCTTTGAAAGGAGACATGCCAATGGACACATGGAAAGTAGTATTGTAGCAAAACTCAGCCAAATGTAGTCATTTAACCCATGCTTTTTGTTGCTCACCAACATAGTTTCTCAAGTACCCCTCCAACCATTGGTTCACCCTTTCTGTTTGGAAATCATTTTGAGGATGATAGCTTTTGCTAGGAGTCAATTCAGTTCCCACCAATTTTAAGAGTTCTTGCCAAAAAGCACTCATAAATATGCTATCCCTGTCACTCACAATGTTTTTGGGAAGTCCATGCAATCTGAAAATATCTCTAAAGAATAGCTCAGCTACTTGTGCAGTAGTAAAAGATGATGTAATAGAAAATAAATGAGCAAATTTGGTGATTCTATCCACCACAAAATAAATACAATCCTTACCAAAATCCTTGGGAAAACCTGTGATGAAATCCATGGAGATGCTTTCCCACTTTTGTTCTTGAATAGGAAATGGTTGTAAGAGACCAGCAAGATGGGTGCATTCAAATTTTTTTTGCTGACATATATTGCATTCATTCACATATTTTAAAACATATTCCTTCAACCCTTTCCAAGAGAACCTTTGTTTTAACTGCTTATATGTTCTAAAGAAACCAGGATGGCCTACTAAAGGGGAATCATGAACTTCCTTCAAGATCTTGTGCTTTAAGTTCGAACCATGAACTAAGTAGTAAGTATATTCGGTATTTATAGTAGATTAGGACATTCAATATCTTGTACCTATCATCTCCCTTGAGCCCATCTAACAATTCACAAGCAAATCTATCTTTGGCATACTCTACTATTAGCACATCTTTCCAATCTTTTGAAATGTCCATAAGGGAAAATGAAGGTCTCCTAGGTAATGCATCTGCTACAATATTATTCTTTCCCTTTACATATTCAATGTCAAAATCAAAAGCTTGAACCTTACTTACCCATTTTTGTTTCCTTTCATTGAGATCTTTTTGTGTAAGTAAATGCTTTAAACTGTTATGATTAGTTTTGACCACAAACTTGTTCCTCACTAGATATTGTCTAAACTTGGCTAAGGCATGCATGATGGATAACATTTCTTTGTCATATATGGAGTAGAGCCTCTCATGTGGCTTCAATTTTATACTCTCAAAAGCTATGGGGTGTTGATTTTTCTTTAGGACCGCCCCTATGCCTTCCCCTGATGCATCACATTCCAAAACAAATGGTTTAGAAAAATATGGTAATGCAAGTACTGGACAACTACTCATTACCTCTTTCATTCTTTGGAAATCATTTTCAACCTCTTCATCCCATTTGAAAGCATCCTTATTTGTCAAATCAGTAAGGGGAGCAGTTAGTTTGGAAAACCCCTTTACAAACTTCCTATAGTAAGTGTAGATCCCAATAAAGCCTCTCAATTCAGTGATTTTCTTAGGTGATGGCCATTCAAGAATAGCCTTTATTTTCTCCAAGTTTACCTTTACCTCATATTTCCCAATGATGTGCCCAAGATTAAAAAAAAAATGTCAACCCAAAATCACACTTGGACAACTTAGCAAACAAAGATTGTCCATGCAATATTTTCAATACAACTCCTAAATGGTGCAAATGTTCCTCCCATGTCTTACTGTAAATTAAAATATCATCAAAGAAAACCAAAACAAACTTACAGAGCTTCTTGAAAAATCTTTTGTTCATGCATGATTGGAAGGTTGTTGGAGCATTGGTCAAACCAAAAGGCATGACAAGAAATTTGAAATGACCATAGTGACATCTGAAAGCATTTTTCTGCACATCGTCCTCCTTCATTCGAATTTGATGGTAACCAGATCTAAGATCAATTTTGGAAAAGAAATTTGCTCCAAATAGTTCATCCATGAGCTCATCTATCCGAGGGATGGGATATCTATTCTTTGTTGTCTTCTTGTTTAAATCTCTAAAATCAATCCACATCCTCAAGGCTCCATCCTTTTTCTTCACCAAGATAACTGAAGAAGCATAGGGACTTGAGCTTGGTCTAATGAGCCCCAAATACAAGAGATATTGAATAGCCTTCTCAATCTCATATCTGAACCTGTTTGGGTGTCTATATGGGGGTATTTGGATAGGTGAAGTACCCACCTCCAAAACAATGGTATACTCAACTCCTCTGTCAAGTGGTCTTCCAGGGGGGAGTTCTCCAAAAACCCTTTGATACTTGTGTAGTAGATGCCTTATCTCCCTTGGGTGTTCTGCAATCGTTATGTTTGGTTTGGGGGAAGTGATGAAACATTATGCACCCCATTCAATGTCTGCATGTCTCAATATGGACCTCATATTGTGGTAAGACACCACTTGGTTCAGATAGATGTGCATTCCTCTCACTACCCTTTGTTTTCTTTTTGAATACTTGAACTTAATTTCAGGTTTTTGGTAGTTCATTGTATGTTCTCCTATAGAGTACAACCATTGTACTCCCAAAACCACATTTGTATCAGCAACATCCACCACATAGAAGCTATCAGAAATGTGTAATTTCCTATGGTAAGTTGTAGCTTTGGAATCCATGTGTTGCATTCCATAGAATTGTTACCTGGAATCATGACTGTGAACTCTTCGAATGATTCAGTAGGTAAATTTCTCCTCTCCACCAAGGCTACATCAAAAAATTTATGAGTTTCTCCTCCATATACCAATACCGAAACCCTCTACCCTTGTACCACTCCCTTGAATCGGATGGTGTGAAAACGAGGCACTCCTGAAAGCACTGTCATTCTCCCTTTTTCAAGTGATGGATGATCTTCTTTTGTTGTGCCATCCCCTCTTCTTGGGATAAAAGTTGATCTTCTTCCTCCATGTCCCCTTCATCATCAGAAAATACTTCAATGAATTGTGCTTTTCCCTTAGCACATTTATGCCCTGGTACCCATGGTTGAAAACATGTGTAACATAGTTTCTTTCTTCTGAGTTCTTCCTTGCTTGGTCCCTCTTTCTTGTCCTTCCTAAATGAATCTTCTTTCCATGATCTCTTGTCAAATCTGAACTTGGAAGGAAAATTTGGCTTGGGAGGATACTTTGTCTTGGGTAGCACATTTTGCAGATCTCTTGCCAAGTTCATGGCATCTTTTAATGAAGTAGGTTTGTGAGCTTTCAATAAACCTTTCAAAGGTTCAGACAATCCTTTAGTAAAGAGCAATACCAATCGAACCATCAATACATCAACCACCCTAACTGATAGTTTTTGGAATTCCAGCATGTACTCCTCGGGGGTTCCAATTTGCTTCAACTGTGCTAGTTCCTTGAAAGGCATTTCAAGGTCTTTTTGCTCAAATATTTCCACTAACCTATTAACAAACACTTCATATGATGTGACCTAATCATGTACCAAGGTTTTAATTCCATGGAACCACCAATCATTTGCTTCTCCCTCAAGATGCAGAATAGCCATTTTTAAAGCATCCTCTTCAACCATTGGATTCAGCTGGAAATATATATCTAACTTTTGTACTCAAGTATTTGCAGAACTTTGATATGAGCCATCAAAGGTATGCAAGGGAATTTTACCTATGGAATAATTCAATTCTTTGTTTTGTAAAGGATTTTTGTTGCCTCCCCTCGTTTTGAGCTTGTTTGAGACAATAAAGAATTAATCAAATGGTAAGGTCCTCCTATGAATCTTCACCCAATTGTTGCCATTCTACTAGAACTTATTGCATTCCATATTGTGTGTGAATATCCTCTTTGGCCTCAATAAACTTGGGTGTGGTGGCTCTTGTTGAGCTCTGGAATTTATTGGGTCGATTGTGAGGCCCTGTCTTTGAGAAACTACTTCCACCAAATGCCTTCTTTTCCTCGAAAGGGGAAATACTATTGCCTCCTATTGTCAATTTGCTTCCAATTTTACTGGCCATCAATTAGAACCCTTGCATTATCTGCCTTGTCATGTCCTTAAAAATGGCTTCATGAATTTCCTAAACTCTTCTTTCTCCTCCATCTTTGAGGTTCCTTTATCATCCTTAGCCATAGTCTCAACAGAGTGCACCTCTTCTCCTGCTTCTTCCTCTTCACCAAAGGTACTTTCAATTTAATTTTCTAAGGGTGGGGGATGACTTCTTGACCTCATAAATGGTCACCCAAATCAGGTGCAAGGACCATGCTCTGATAACACTGTAATATCCCTCCAAATGAAAATGCTTGGGTTCACCTTGTTTTGACTCTAGGGTTGTAGTTTACAACTGGTTCCAAACAATTCCAAATGCTTTCGAATTTGGGGAGGAAGATCTTGATGGGGCATAGGACACATTAACACATTTATCAGAAACCCAAACAACTGATATGCCCATCCATGGTCTCCAATTTGCAAGGAAAGAAGTTTCGGGACAAGACTAGTTAATTTGAGAAGTGGAAATCCCCCCTAGGTCTTCCATTAAATGCTTTTCCAAAAATTTTACGGACTTCACTAATTCTTGGTTTGGGACTTGGATATTTTAGAGTAAATTAAGGACAATATGTGTGCATCATTATATTTGGTTTTAGGGTTGAATAGGTAACCCAATGAACAACAGATTCTATAGTCTAAGATTTGTGGTGAGAATGGTGGACAAGGAGTCTTGAATTTAATCATAAACCATATTAACACTTCAGGGGTTTGCAAACATAATTTGGAACATCAAATTAACTTAATATGCAGATCATAACATGGATAAATATCTCATCAAACTCTGTTACAAAACAGGTACAACATCATTCCAAATTCACTATGCAAATTCTATGGGGAAAATGGCTCGAATCTCTTTCTTGATTGGAAATATCACTTGAAATACATGACGTTTTGAGCTGTGTCTCTCATGATATGATTATTACAGATATATGTAGAAACTAACATGTCCATGAAGTTGAAATAATAATCCTCCACTAACTATATTCAATAAGTGTGCCCTTGCACATTTACATGACATTGAGAGAAAGATAGTAGAATAGGCATAGAGAAGAATGAGAGAAGATGAACTCGAACTCAATTGGGGTTTGAACCTGCATCAAAACATCTCCATGAAGCTCTATTGATAGGTGTGAATGGCCTCTCCATCAACCAACTAGGATGGGAATCTTGCACCCTTGAAATTGGTTCTAAGGCAAGGAGGATAAACATCCACCGTGCAAGGACAAGCTAAGCCCTCCAATTTTTCCCAAATGAGAAATGATCAAAATCCGATCTCCTTCTTTATTCTTATCTTTTATTAACCTCCCAAGTCCTCCATGGCTCGAATTCCCTCCAAGAGCTTCATCCCAACTCGAATTAGGGAGAGATTCCCATGAGTGCCACTTGTCCAACACTTCCTAGGCTTCCTCTTCCATCAATTCGAATGGGGGGAATCTTGGATGCCATAAATCCCCTTGTGCACCCTCTTGGAGGCTATTTTTAGCCCTGACAAGTCATATAGGTCAGATGTCAACAATCAGGTCTGATCTTTGTCATAAGTGTCATATAATCTTCATCATTGTTGTCATAGAGGTTAGGGAATCTAGCTCCAAGTGTCACAATACTTCTAAGATGCCTCTTTCTCTTCCATGGGAGTTACTTTTCCACTCTAATTCAACCCTCCTTGATTAATGTCATGAATAATTCATCTCCAACTCCCCCAAGAACGTTAGACTCCACCTTGGATTCGAATGGGTGAGAATAGGATGCCATGTGGCATGGAGAATCTTGCCTTGTGTGGGTCCCACACCACCTATGTACCCTCATGACCAAGTGCCACCTTATTTTATTATTATTATTATTATTTATTTAGACCCTTTGATGTATATTTATCAATCTAATGTCCATTTGGGGTCTTATAGCTCCCTTATTCCAAGTCTACATGTTTCCACCCCAACCTAGGGAACTAGTAGATTGGTGGAAATTTCCCTGCATGTGATTTATTTGGATGGGGACATTATAGACATTAGACACATCCAAACATGTTATGATATCTATAGTTTTAAAATTGTTTGCAAACCTTTGGCATCACGTACCCAACAAGAAATTGATGTTGCATCGATGGCTATGTTGCACCTTCAACATGTATTTGACATAGTAGATGTCAATTTTAATGTAAAATAGACAAGTAAGAGAACTATATGTCAAATGACTGTTGCTTAATTGACATTTAGATTTGTATTGAGAAAACAATATAAAGGTATTGTAGGTAATATTGCAGGATGACTATTAGGAATTATGAATTCAATGAAGGTAGTGTAGGTTAGTTGCAGATCAAGAGTAACACTTCGAATCCCATTCTTTGAAGAGAATTTGGATGATCCTTTCATTACTCGAACCCTTCTCAAAATCTTATTGTTATCCCAAACTCAACCAATTCGTGGATTGCCCAGATCATTTAATGATGAACTAGTTTGTAAGATGAGTCTTAGTTAATCTATTATGTACATATAGAATTAAAATAACGTAGTCCCATGCTAATCCCAAAGATATATTAAGCACTTCGATGAATGGGTTCAACGGTTGAAAGAAGTGATTGGAGTTGTAGTAGGGTTAGAGGTAACATACAGAGAATATTCCATTCTAGGAGATGTTTCTAGTATTTTTTAATAAACTTTGACTAGGATGAAAACAATTGGAAGTGTTAATGCAAATGACATAATTTTCAAGGAAGCGTTTGGACATGAGAAAATCATTTTGGCAAAACTATGAACTTCCCTTATAAAAACTAGTGATAATTATAGTACACATTGCCATAAATCTAATAGTGACAGCCATACTTCTATCATATTACAATACCTTCTCCCTATCTAAGATCATTATCTTCCATATTTTTCTAGATAAAATATTCATTGTAAACATTTAATCTAGAATTTATTCTTTTCTATACTACATTTTTCAATGTCACAATTTTGTAAATCCTACCATTCACCTAAACTATGATTTATTATCACTAATAAAATCATTTTGTAACAAATCTTAGCCAATTGTAATATACAAATAAAATGCATTAGTTGGTAGATTTAAAAATGCTTTGTTTCCAATGCACTTCAAATGCTTGTCTAAAATTATTTAGACATTGTAAAAATTATTTTATAAATATCCATTTTTTTAAATTCATTCAACTAGAATCAAAGCATATGTACTAGTATTTTACCTATAGATGCAAAGAAATTGTAACTCTGCAAATCATAGTTTTGGTCAAATCACAATTTAGATTAATGAGCAAAATTGTTGTGGTGATTGTATAGAAAGCTTAACCAAAACTATTAAAAAATTTAGGACCCACTTTAATTTAAGTAACTGTATTAATACAACAATATTGCAATTGCTCATATCGAAAAATGGTTTTGATGCTTTTGGCATCGTGTCCAATTCAATGAACAATATGGCAAATTGCATTACACTCATATCAAAGAATGGTTTTGATGCTTTTGGCATCATGTCAAATTCAATGCTCGATCATAAAAATTCAAAGGGAAACTATTGTATCATAGTTTTCACATTTATTTAGTTTCGAAATAAGCTAATTTTCTATAATTAACTCCTACGAATGAAGAGAAATGCAATTATTAATTATTAATGTATGGATGTTTTATTAAAAAATAATGTTACTTGATATTTCATTCAAATAATAATGTGGCCTTTCTTTGAATCATTGACAAAGAACAACTCTTCGCAAATAAACAAGTAGAGAGACAATGTGGTGACATTATTTTTTTCACTATTCACTATTGATTTTGATTATAAACCTGATGGTATGATGATGTGACAAATTCTATAGTATGCGTATATGATCTAATGTGTTGATATATGCACGATCTTATGTGTGTACATGTAAGATCACAAGTTTTGTTATATATTTATTGTTATAAAATGATGACATAAAATTATTTGTTTTCAATTTGTACATGCATAATAATATTACAAGTGTATCAATGTAATCCAACATGAGGATGTTGTGTGATGTTATGATGATCTTGGTAGTTTTTTTAGTACATTTACATAATCTAATTTTATGTGATGATGTATATATGGTTAATTAGGTAGGTTGATTATAATGTTTTTACAAAGCTATATATTAATGAACCAATTTGCAAATTGTTGTTTTATAGGGAATTTGAATATATTTAATATCAGAGAGCATATAGATATAGATGGGTAGTAACTCAACAACCAAATACAATGAAAGATGATCATTTTGAAGAACTCACAAAATTTGACTTCATGACATATATATATATATATATATATATATATTCAAGGAACATCTTCATGAACAACCCTATGAGTACTTTCCCATGATTATGAAACCTAACCCTAAGGAGATCAAGAGAGTCAAACCCGTGACCTCCTCAACTTTGGGGGGGAGATCTAATGTCTGGCTCATGATTGCTTGAGCTAACCCTCGAGGATTCAAATTTGAAGGACACGAGGGTGGGTTTTGATCCACTTATGTGTGTGTGTGGTATGAGATCATTTAATATAATCTCTATGTGTGCAACCACACATTCAACCACTACCTCAAGGTGACCCCATGGCTCCAAGAAAATTCCTCATGGAAATTAAACATTGCCCACAGGTGAAAAAACTCTCTCTCTTCACCAATGGATCTAACCCCTTTGGGCATGTGTGTGTGTTCAGTGCTAACATATATCATATATAGATATAGATATAGATATGTTAAAAAAAATTATCATTCATTGGCATATAAAAGCATTCTAAATGAGGATCGCATACCTTGCCAGGCTCTTTATTTTTAGATTTTTCAAATGGAAGATGGTAGAACCATCAACTTAAATATCAATTGGTAACCCCAAGTAACAATATTGTTACGTTTCTATACTTTTCTTTGATTTTCCAAATAGATGATGATAATATTTATTGATCAAAATACTAGCAAGTAACACCAAGAGACTTAATGAGAATTTGATCTCAAAACCTACATGAACTTTCAACAAAATAATTTACTTGAATATATAAAACATAATCAAAGAGAGAATGTATATAAGGAAAGAGTGTATACATAGATAGATAGATTTTTACTCAAAGAAAATATATATTTTATACTGAAAGGGAATCATTTGTTTGTTAGAAGGGTAAGAGAATATAAATATTATGTAATAGAGGGAAAATAGTTATAATGAGAATTATATATAAAGAGAAGGGTTAATGTTTTTCAATGATTTGTGGTTAGTGAAAATGTTATTGTAAATATGTGTATAACTTTTGAAATATATATATATATATATATATTATCTTTCATTTTGAGGTAATTTGATTGGTTTATGTGGCATTTAATCCATTTGATATATATATATATATATATATATATATATATATATATATATGATCTTTCATCTTGAGGTAAGTTGATTGGTTTATGTGGGATTCAATCCCTATTATGCCATAATAGTGGACAATGTTGAAATTGTTTATGAAATGGAGATGTTTGGCCTCGAGAGTGTGTTTGTTTTCAACTACACATTAATAAAAGTGCATGTTACTTAAGAGTGTTTGTTTTCAATTATGTACATTAATAAAAGTGCAAGTTATTTATGAGTGTGTTTCTTTTCAATTACACATTAATAAAAGTGCATGTTACTAATGGGATTTTTCAAGTTAGGTGTTCAAATTTAATTGATATGGATTAGTTTTTATGAAAAGTTAATCATTTTTGTAGGTTGTTAAATTTATGGTATATGGACATATTGATGAACTAACTCAAATTCGATGTCAAATATGAGTATATTAATGAGAATTTAGACCAATGAAAAGGGAGGTTGAAGGAGGCTAGAGAGGTAAGTCTCGAAAATTTAATATTAAAATATTATTAAACTTATGCACCACGTTGAAAGAGAAGAGAGAAAGGTTATTTTTCTTTGTTTAAATCTAAAATTGAACTTCTAAAGCGAAGATATATCAAAATCTAAAGTTCAAGGATTTCATCCATCCTTGTTTGTGTCTAAACCATGAGTTTACAAGGGCAAGGAATAAAAGTGAGTTGTTAAGGTTGGTAAAGACAATATAGTTTATTGTTTACTTTTGTCCAAGAGAAAATCTTGGAACATGAAATCAATCAGTAAATTTATATTTTAAAATTATATATATTTTTTATTTAATGGTTTTTCTATAAATTTAAAATGCTAAAATTAAACTTAAAATTGATGTAATTACACTCTTAAATTGTGTTCATAATCTTCTTACTAAAAAACATATATTTTTTAGTTTAATAACTTTCTTATAAATTAAAAATGTTGAAATTAAACCTTGATGTAATAGCATTCTTAAATCCTTTTTATAATCCGGTGTCCATAAAAATAAATTTTATATATTAAAATTAATTAAATGCACTCTTAAATCTTTTTCATAAAAATGAATTTTATATGTAATTTATAGATATTGTGTTGCTGTTAAAAATAAATTTTATATATTAAAATTAAGTAATTACACTCTTAAATCTTTTTCATAAAAATGAATTTTATAGATATTGTGTTGCCTTTTAACAGATAGGGAGGTGAAATGTATGAATATATGTTTGTTGGTACATATTTAAAATATCCAAGAAGTGTACTAGTTCGATGCATTTGTTGGAGAATATAGAAAATTGATTTGGACTGCATTGACAATATATTCGACCCTTCTATGGATAGAATCTATTTAAATTGTAGTGCATACGAAATAGCTTTATCATGTTCATGATATGAAGAATTGTAATGAATTAATTGATTGCAATGAGACATTAAATACATTGTTGCATGTCTGACTTGATATATAAAAAAAGGTTATAATTATTTATAAAAATTTAATTTTGGAAATTGTTAATTAAAATCTTTGTACGTTATAAAAATTAACTATCAAATTTAAAATCAATGTTAAGAGAAATTAGTTCTCATCATTGAAAGTAGATCGATAATCAAATAAAACATATAAGAATTTTTAAAGCTATACTCTAAAACTTCGCATAACTTAAGAGGTCATCATGATGCAAATGACATTTAAGTTAAAAAAAAAGTTGTAAATGATTTTATATAAATTATTTTGTATTTAAAATAATACAAATTATTATAGATTCATCTTAACTTTCAATTTATAGAATATCGAAAATGATTAAATCTTTTAATGTATAATTTTTTTTTATTTAAGAAGGATTTAGATCAGTTATAATGTTACTCAATTCCATTAATTTTAATACTTACAATTTATATAGCCATGAATACCTAAAAATACAATTTTGATTATTGTTAACATATTTATATTTACATTATTATTATATTTTTATGTAAATATCATATCTATAGTACTTATATTAATCAGTTAGGGTTCAAGGGATTGCTTGGAAGATGAAACCAAGCGTCACATTGAGTTGTACTAGCATATCTTAATGAAATTATTCTGATTTCACCCCATCTTCTTTGTTTTTTGTGGTGCATTATTGTGTATTTGGCTTTGTGTCAGCCAATTTGATTGCCTACCTAGTGTTGGCAACTTAACAGTAGTATTAGATATTATGTTTTGCCATTGAAGTTTTGCCATATTCTATCAGGGCCTGCAACTGCTCAGATTCATCTCTTGTCCTTGAGTTTGACCTGCAAACCCTAATTTTTGTTGGGCATTTTTTTCTCCATCATCATTCAGGATGCAACCAACACAAGCTCAAATTTGGCAGAATTCGTCTTACTAGGTGACATTTGAATTGATGTTGAAGGTTTTTCAAGTCAACAAGAAACGAATTTTAAATGGTTCAAACTAGAGCATTTTAATTATTTCTACACTATCTTCATTGTTTGAAAACTGCACTTGAAGACCGTGTGTGGTGTTTTTTGCGTTGAAGGTTAACCCTAATCCTCTATGGGT
Organism: Larix kaempferi; assembly: GCA_027924585.1. Taxonomy (NCBI): domain Eukaryota; kingdom Viridiplantae; phylum Streptophyta; class Pinopsida; order Pinales; family Pinaceae; genus Larix; species Larix kaempferi. The sequence continues at coordinate 5,915,033 of BSBM01000195.1, read as the reverse complement.
ATGCGACTGGTTATTTTTTCACATGCAATCTATCTTCCACACCTCCCTCAGCCTCCTGCTCTTGAATACTATGTCCCCGTGGTAATATCTATCTGCATGTATGTGACCTCACATGACCTAATGTAATCCTCTCCTCTAGTATGTGATCTTTGCTAGTCTACTATAGCTGGAACAAACCACAATACAACCCTAGATTCAAGGAACCATAAACTATAGTCTACTTGCGTGGAGACTTGTGACTTGTGTGTTTAAGATGAGCCTTCAAAATCTATTCCACACCTCTCGATTGTTGGTTGGTGCTCAAGATTGCTTCATTGTCCATGCATCTCACCATCCCAGTAGGGCCAGTACTTCATCTCAAGTAGTTATGCAAAGAAATGTTCTTTTTTCATGTGAAGTAGGTAGCGCTTCAATTACAGGAGTGGCTTCTATAGCCATGGTGTTAAGAATTATCGGAGTTGTTGACTCTATCATTGATTCGCGTGGGATTTGTAATCTGTAACCCTACCTGTGTGTATGTGAAGTTGTGCGAGCTACATGGAGCACTGTCATACTTCTCCACATTGAAAACTAAAGACCAGCCAAGCACCAAGTGTCACGGTGAAAATCCATACAAAAGCTCATGGGTATGTAGTCAATAGTAGATGACATAATTTTATTTTCCCATTTGATATTCATAATACAAGGTTATAAGTTCGATTTTCCATTTTGGCAATTGGATCTTTTCCTTAAAGGCAGAACGTTTCAGCTTCCGAGTGAATTGTTATAAAGACAGGATCGCGGAGCAATAACAATAAACAAGATGCAAATATAAATCACATAAAACACATTACAAGAGAGACACCAATACAACGTAGTTCACCCAAGATGGGCTACGTCCACACAAAAATTGACAGTCCTCATTATTATACCATCCAACAAATGAAGGGATACAACCTGCAACACATCCGCTGCAACTTCATCTTCACTCTCTCACAGCATCTCTTACATAATCAAAGATATTTACAATGCTACAATACATTACACAGTCGTATTACAATGTCTTTCTTTTAAAGGGGAATTACCATGGGAAAATACTATGGGATACCCAAATCCATGGGCCCGCAAACTATTGGCCAACAAAACAACCCAAAAATTTATTTTGGGGGCGTTTCCCCTGAACCTCCGTCGGGGGCCCACTAGCCCACACACCCCCCGCTGGGATGAGTGTACAGTCCACCTGCATATCATATAAAATTGGGGTATAAACACGGTTGAAAACAACAACATCTCTGAATCAAGAAGATCAAGCTCCACAACCAACAATCTACCACTTGGAGTTAGATCATAACAAATCCACTGCTACTGCACTTGTTGGACTATGCTCTGAACCTTGGACCTAGAAAATTTCTCATCTCCACCTTCATGCTTGAATTCCTACTGAAACCGAGCAGGAACTCAGTTTCTCTTTTGTTACTACCTTTGTTAACATGTCTGTAGGATTCTTCCTAGTGTGTATATTTTCCAACTTCAATATTTCACCTTCTAGAACATACCGTATGAAATGGTACTTGAGATGTATATGTTTAGTCTTAGAATGGAAGGATGAGTTCTTTGCAAGATGAATGGAACTCTTCTTGTCACTGTACAACCTGTCATTCTCATGCTTCTTACCCAATTCCTCCATGAACCTCTGTAACCAAATCATCTCTTTACTATCCTCTGTAGCAGCAACATACTTTGCTTCCATTGTTGAAATTGAAACAACATTTTGTAGCTTCGAAATCCAACTTACTCTTCTTCCACCTACAGTAAAAACATACCCTGTGGTGCTCCTCCTGCTCTCTTTATCACCTGCCATATCTGCATCAACATATCCCTATAGAACAGTGTATAAACCTCCAAAACATAATGCATAAGAGGTATTACCTCTCAAATACCTGAGAATCCATTGTACTTCCTTCGAATGTTCTTTACCTGGATTTTTCATATACCTTCTCACAACTCCCATTGCATATGCAATATCTGGTCTTATGCACGCCATGGCATACATCAAGCTGCCACCTATTGATGAATAGAGAACCATGTACATGTAATCTATCTCTTCTTGTTTATTGGAACACATCTCCTTACTTAGTTTGAAATGGTTGGCCAAAGGTGTACTAACTGGTTTTTCATTCTGCATTCTAAACCTCTCCAACACCTTTTGTATGTACTCACCCTGAGACAATGCCAATTTGTGATTTTTCCTGTCTCTTGTTATTCTCATACCAAGTATTTATTTTGCAACACCCAAATCCTTCATTGCAAATGAATTAGCTAACTTCCTTTTCAGCACATTTATATCTTGCATGTTAGACCCTGCAACAAGCATGTCATCCACATAAAATAACAAGATAATATATCTTCCGTTATCTAGCCTCTTGAAATAAACACAGTGTTGAGAATGACATCTACAATAACCTTGTTATGTCATAAACCTGTCAAATTTCAAATACCACTACTTTGGAACTTGCTTCAGGCCATACAAACTCTTCTTCAACCTGCATACCAAAATATCCTTGCCTTTGACTTCATACCCCTATGGATGCTGCATGTAAATATCTTCCTCCAAATCCCCATAGAGAAAGGTTGTTTTTACATCTAACTATTCAAGATGCAAATTTTCTACCGCCACTAGACTTAAAATAGTTCTAATTGAAGTCATTTTAACAATGGGATAAAATCTTTCATCAAAATCTATACATTTCTTCTATGCAAACCCCTTTACAACAAGTTTGACCTTGTACCACTTCTTTCCTCCATCTTCTTCCTTCAACCTGTAAACCCATTTATTCTGCAATGTTATTTTTCCTGCAGGAAACTAAAGTTTGGTTTCTTACTAATGAGTCCATCTCCTCATTCATTCCTTGCTCCCACTTCTTTCTAGTTTCCACCTACATTGCTTCTTCATAACATTCTGGTTCACCAAAATCAGTCAATACAGTGAAAGAGAGAATCGTTCAGGGGGTCTACTTAACCTGATAGATCTTCTAACACTTGCAGGAGTTTGAGGTACATGCTGTTGTTCTTGATTTTCCGACACCTTTGAAACTTCATTTTCTTTGATTTCATCAAGCACTGTGTACTCTGTGTTTTCATTTTCCTGTTTCTTTCCCTGCAATTGATCTTTATACATGACCTTTTCATTTAATACCACATCTCTACTCCTAATAATTTTTTTATTTTCATAATCCCATAAGCGATAACCAAAATCATCAACCACAATCCAATAAAGGTACATTTATTGGATTTAGCCTCAAGCTTTGTTCTATTTTCTTTATCAATATGGATAAGTGCTTTACAACCAAAATTTCTTAGAAATTAGTAGTTTACCTTTTTACATGTCCATGCCTCCTATGGAATACCACCATCCAAAGCACTTAAAGACCCTATGTCTATTAAGTAAACCGTAGTATCTACAACATCTGCCCAAAACTGTAAGAGTAACCTTGGATGCAATCTCATACACCTTGCACGCTCCATGATTGTTTTGTTCATCCTTTCTGACTCACCATTTTCTTGTGGTGTTCCTGAGACTGTCTTCTCTCTACGAATCCCATGGTATGAACAGTAACCATCAAACTCCTTGCTGCAGTATTCACCTCCATTATCATATCTGAGACACTTAAACCTTTTTCCTGTCTCATTCTCAACCAAAGCTTTCCATTTCTTAAAAGTAGAAAACACATCATATTTCTGTCTAATGCAATAAACCCAAGTTTTTCTAGTTGAATCATCAATAAAAACAACATAATAACAAGGGCCACTAAGAGGTTGTACCTAAGCTGGTCCCCATACATATGTATGCACAAGCTCTAACTTTTCACTCCTTTTATGTTTCCCAACCCTGAGAAATATGACTCTCTTTCGTTTTCCATAAACACAGTTCTCATGGAATTCCAAACTTACCTGCTTCAGATCTGGCAGCAACTTCCTTGAGTGGAGAATCTGCATCCCCTTCTTAGTCATGTGGTCAAGCCTATGATGTCACAATGTTGTATATGTTTTTTTGGAAGCTAAAGAGATAGAATAGTCAGTATTATGAGGACATAAATACAATGTACATATCATGTCTCCTTTTGCTATCACCATCGATCCTTTAGTGATATTCCACCACATTTCTCCAAATGTAGATAAACAACCACCATCTCCCAACTACCTTGTTGAGATCAGATTTATTTTCATAGCAGGACTATGCCTTACATATTTCAGCAGCCATTCACCATTCTTTAACTTTATCCGTATCTTACCCATTCCAACAATTTTACATGGTTCATCATCACCCAATAAAACATATCCAAAATCGCATGGAACATAATCATGAAAGAATTTCCTATGGGGTGTAGCATGACATGAAGCCCTGTTGGCACCCCAACAACTCCCCTTCATTTTGTAATAAAGGGGCCCCCATGTAAAATTTGTAAATATTTGGCTTTCAGTTTTCTTTTACTTTATCTCGCTTCATGTAGTTAGTTGTTTGATGATCTCCCTTTGAATCCTTCATTTTTCATGCTGCTTGTTCTTCGACTTGGTTTTCATTTCATGAGGATTGGTGATTTTGATTTGATTCTCTTCATTTCCTGATTACTTAATGATGATTGCATACCCTTATCCAAGCTAACCAGGTGTTTCAATTTGGCTCAATTGGACTGGTATCATATTTCGACACTCTTGTCAAATCTTTGTTGAAAATCAGACAAATTCTAAGTTCTGCTTGCACACAGTACTAGGACAGAATTAGTCCAACACTTCATAAACCTCTGATATTAAACTTCTACAGACAGATAACTAATCACATGTCACTGGTATTAATATATGAATGCTTGTAAGTTAATATATTGTCCATAAAGCACTTTCTAGCAGTGGAAAATAACTTAAATCAGCAGACTGTCCAATAATTTCATGCAGAGAAATTAAATATCAGCAGAAAGTAGAAGTGGAATAACACATAAATTTTTGGTCAAAAGTTGACCCTGGAAAAACCCCCCCAACCCCTGGGGAAAACCAGCATGCAAGAGATTTTATTGAGCTTATGGAGAGAAAAAAAATTTCATAGTACATCAGTAATACATCACAGCAATAATCAAATTTAAATGCTCAGAACAGAACCTTGAAAACAGTGCCCTCTCACCACCTTGAAATGAGTGCCAAGTCTGCTACAAGAAAACAGGCTGCAAATTTTCACTATGAAGACCCCACATGCAGCATAACCCTCTTGGTTTGCGTGCACAAATACACTACAAATCTGTACTGAAGTTACAGGCTGTAACAGTGCCTAGGAAGATGTGCAGACAGCAGCAAACACCTGGTATACGGCCCTCTCCACCTCTGCTATACGGCCCTCTAACACAGTTGTAAAAATCTTGAACTTTGTGCCTCTTCCTTCCTCGAAATCTGCACCAAAGTACTACTATACAGGATGCAAAAATTTCCAGGCCTCCTTTTGGGGATGCGTGCTCACCAACAGTCACAACTGGTGTGCCCCTCCTCTAGAAACTCGTGCCTCTGTCTTGGAACTCGTGCCCTTGCCTTGGAACTCATGCCCCTCCAAACTCCTCACTTTGGAATTCGAGCCCTAGCTTTGGCTGCCTTCTCTCCTGCTCGACTCAATCTCTTTCTCTTGCAAATATGCTCCAACTTGGAACCCGTGCCTCACCTCTCCAATTTCTCTTGGATGTGTGCCAAAATGAAGTCTCATACACTTTTTATTTACCCTATTAGGGTTACTCTCATGACTTTTCAACTTTAATGGATGAGATTAGATCTTGGCCAAGAGATCTATGGCTAGGATCTAATCTCTCACTCACTTAAACCTCCTAAGTGAACTTTATAATAAATTTTCCTTTTGAAAAGTCACATTACCCTAAATATATAAAAAGTACACTTTATGACTTAACATCACTTTAGAAACATAATAAAGTGCAACTCACTTTTAAATCATAAAGTCACATCAAAAAAAAGGTACTTTAATAAATACTCATTAATAAAGTAACTTTAGGAACATTAATGAGACTCCAAGTTATTGACCCCTGCACCTAGGCACCTGATGCAGGAGTGCCACCGAGCTATCAAATGCTAACACTCCCTCTTAGCGAGGGAGGTACTACTATCATCAGCTCCACCTGGATCTCTCCCTCCAATAACTGAAGCTCCCTCTGAATCTGAATGCCTCTCAGATACCTGCACTAGATCAACTGCTGAAGGTCTCCGTCTGACAACTCTGAACTGAGAGTTCTCCTCACTCTCCTGCTCATTCTGAAGAACCACATCATACCAACTCTGTTTCCTCACAGAGTTGGATGAATCCGCCACACTGACAGCCACTGCTGCTGCCACTGAGTCTGATCTCTCACCAGGCTCACCATCCACCGGATGCCCCAAAACTCGGTATATCCGGCCATCATGGATGCCAAGCAGACTCACTGCACCCAAGCCCCCACTCACTGGATATATATAAACACACCCACTCACAAGAAAAATTGCATATCCGTCATCCTCCAAGGCTGAAACTGAGACCAAGTTCCTCTTCAGCTCCGGAACAAACAACACATCGCCAACCTCCAGATAACCACCAGAATCGAGTTGGAATAGGACTTTTCCAACTCTTTCTACTGCATGGGTGCCGGCATACCCATCCTCAGTCAGTATAACTCTGTCAATATCTATCAACTCTCGGAACACTGCTCGTATCCCCGTCATATGGCGTGTTGCTCCGCTATCTATGTACCATGCTCCAATATCCAAACTCTCTGCTACATTACTGTCTGAAAGAATTGAGACGAGCGAGAATTCCCTCTCGAATTTCGTCGCAAAATCTCCCACTTCAACTGGAGAGGCTGCCTCAGGCTCTTCTTTCTTCTTATTCTTCTTCTTGTTGGGACACTGCCCAGCATAGTGACCATAACTCTGGCAAGCAAAGCATTTTACTTTGCTCAAGTCTTTGTCTCCACTGCTCGAGCCACCCTTTTTCTTTCTACCCTTAGCTGAAAGGGCCACATTCTCTTCATCAGCAACCTACTCAGTCTTCCCTTCTCGGATCTCCTCTTGAGTAAAATCATCCCATAGTATTTCCCAAGAGGGAAAGTTCTCTCTGCCAACTACACACTTCACGAACACATCCCATTCCGTAGAGAATCCCTTCAGGGCTATCTGCACTAGCTCGGGATCAGGAATCATCTCACCAACTGCACTCAATTCATCTTTTATCTGTCTGAGTCTAGTGAGGTAAGAGGCTACATTCTCAACTCTTGCCATCTTAGTGCCATGAAGCTTATCTTTTAGGGCCATTTTACGATTTTCATTCTTGTTCTCATACAAACTTTTTAAAGTATCCCACATCCCCTTAGCAGTTAGTTTCTCTGCCAAATGTGGGATGAGGTGATCTCGAACACCATCCAGAAGCAGTCTCTGCGTTCTGGCCTCCTTCACCTCATGTATGTCAAGGGCTGTAGGATCAGTTGCGGGAGGTGCCACTGTGGTACTAACAAAGGTCCATAACTTGTTTTCCTTGAGAACAACTGTCATTCGGGCTTTCCACTGTAAATAGTTGGAAATTCCTTCCAACCTATCTTCATACCGGATGCAAGCCATCATTTTCTTCTGCTCTTTTTCTACAAAGCACACTCAGCCTTCTTTGACCAAAAATATCAACTGTACTGAGCCAACACTTCTCTGCTCACTCTGTAAAAAAATAACAGACAGTTGTTTCTTCACATGCACATCATTTGCAAGAAAAATATCAGCACTTCTCTGCCGCCCAACAGTCCACTGAAATCTCAGAGCCCCAGCTTTGATACCATGTTGAAAATCAGACAAATTCTAAGTTCTGCTTGCACACAGTACTAGGATAGAATTAGTCCAACACTTCATAAACCTCTGATATTAAACTTCTACAGACAGATAACTAATCACATGTCACTGGTATTAATATATGAATGCATGTAAGTTAATATACTATCCATAAAGCACTTTCTAGCAGTGGAAAATAACTTAAATCAGCAGACTGTCCAATAATTTCATGCACAGAAATTAAATATCAGCAAAAAGTAGAAGTGGAATAACACATAAATTTTTGGTCAAAAGTTGACCCTGGAAAAACCCCCCCAACCCCTGGGGAAAACCAGCATGCAAGAGATTTTATTGAGCTTATGGAGAGAAAAAAAATTTCATAGTACAGCAGTAATACATCACAGCAATAATCAGATTTAAATGCTTAGAACAGAACCTTGAAAACAGTGCCCTCTCACCACCTTGAAATGAGTGCCAAGTCTGCTACAGGAAAACAGGCTGCAAATTTTCACTGTGAAGACCCCACAGGCAGCATAACCCTCTTGGTTTGCGTGCACAAATACACTACAAATCTGTACTGAAGTTACAGGCTGTAACAGTTCCTAGGAAGATGTGCAGACAGCAGCAAACACCTGCTGTATGCCCTCTCCACCTCTGTTGTACGGCCCTCTAACACAGCTGTAAAAATCTTGAACTTTGTGCCTCTTCCTTCCTCGAAATCTGCACCAAAGTACTGCTGTACAAGCTGCAAAAATTTCCAGGCCTCCTTTTGGGGATGCATGCTCACCAACAGTCACAGCTGGTGTGCCCCTCCTTTAGAAACTCGTGCCTATGTCTTGGAACTCGTGTCCTTGCCTTGGAACTCGTGCCCCTCCAAATTCCTCACTTTGGAGTTCGAGCCCTAGCTTTGGCTACCTTCTCTCCTGCTCGACTCAATCTCTTTCTCTTGCAAATATGCTCCAACTTGGAACCCATGCCTCACCTCTCCAATTTCTCTTGGATGTGTGCCAAAATGAAGTCTCATACACTTTTTATTTACCCTATTAGGGTTACTCTCATGACTTTTCAACTTCAATGGACGAGATTAGATCTTGGCCAAGAGATCTATGGCTAGGATCTAATCTCTCACTCACTTAAACCTCCTAAGTGAACTTTATAATAAATTTTCCTTTTGAAAAGTCACATTACTCTAAATATATAAAAAGTACACTTTATGACTTAACGTCACTTTAGAAACATAATAAAGTGCAACTCACTTTTAAATCATAAAGTCACATTAAAAAAATGTACTTTAATAAATACTCATTAATAAAGTAACTTTAGGAACATTAATGAGACTCCAAGTTATTGACCCCTGCACCTAGGCACCTGATGTAGGACTGCCACCGAGCTATCAAATGCTAACAATCTTAACCTTCACAAATTAATTTTTGTTATAAGCAGCCTTCATTTATTTGATGAAATATTATGAGTTATTTTGATGAAGTTGTTTAATCAAAATATTAATTAGTACTTATATATTTTTCTTTCTTACATTTAAAGGTATCAATTTTATAATTTTGTATATTAATGATTTCATCCCATCTTTTTAACCTCAAATATTTGTAAATTAAAATATATTTTAATAAAAAGATCATGATTTAAAGAAACATGTACATGACCAAATTCATCCTCTTTTTATTATATTATTATTTTACTATTTGGTTTTATCTTTTTGTATCCATCATTAATTAAAACCTACAACATAATAAAAAGGTTAAAAAGGAATCAAAAGAGGATTTTCCTTTATTAGTCTTTGTACATACCAAGGAAGTTTTGAATATCCTGGATTCTTGTTGTGAAATATAATGACGTCACCTATTTTTGGAGCATATGCATTCATACTTACATTTTGGCATAAAATAATAGTTCATTATGACTTGGTTTTCAAAAGGTCTCAATGAATTCTTATTATTTCATCTCTACGTAATGTAACATTCACGGATCATCTTGGTGATTGCAGGTTTTGCGATTACTCTAAGCTACCAAAAGACTGCCGAGATCAAAGAACTGTTTCGTCGCCAAATAAAAAACATAAGATCGAAAAGTTAAAGAAGATCAAGTAGCTTTGATTGTAATGAAGAAGATCTGCCAAATTTGATAGATCGTTGTCAGAATTTAAGGAAAGTTGTTGAATCCATTAATCACCATATCGCTAGAAGTGGAAACAAACAGCTGCCACATATACTGAATGAAGAAGAAGGAATCACGCTAATGAAGGAACAAACTCTAATACAATCAGATTATGGCCAACACATTTAAGACTTATTATTCAGCTGGAGTTTGTGATTGCTATCATAATTACAGATGTTGGATGTGTCTTTTAAATCTTAATCACTGCCACAAAATCCGAGGGTCCGGTATTCTAAAAAATCGTCAACTAAATCCCATACATCATTGTTTGCTAGCCTGAAGTTTGCAAAGATGGAATCCTATGAAGATACTTGATTACACCCGGAATTCTATCCTAAGCAATGATCATCAACTTGGGAGTTTGTTAGCCTTATGGAGCAGTATCTCGGGGTCACTTGAAGGAATTACATGTTACCGGAGATAATTGCAGTCACGAGATCTGTGTATACATATTTTTCAGTGATAGAATGAGTGCTAAGGTTATATGCTCAATGGTGGAAATAGCATAGCGATATCATCGAATCAATAATAAGGGATAATTCTTTTCTTTCTATATTTTACCATTGTTTTCTCAGTAAATGCACTGCTTCCTAGTTCATATTATGTTTTTTCTATTGCTTAATATGGGTTTTTATCTATAGGTTTCGTGGAAGGAAATGATAGGCGGAATTCTACGGATTGAATGCACAAGCCAGGTAAGTCATCTTCAGATGCGGATTTCAGTTAACCAAATCGCCAGCAAATGAAGAGATCAACCAAACGCACCAGAGAATAGAAGGGACATCTGCCATTGATCAACCGGCCATTTATCAGTAGAAGCTTCACGAATTTCATCTTTGAGTATAGTGAAAAAGGGAGGAGTCTTTACCTTCTCATTTTACCTTTCATGATAGCCTTACAATTGGATATGATACCGATTTGTTATTAGATGATATCACCAGGGAAACTCTTATATTTTTAAATACTCTTTTTAAGAGGTTCTTTCATTTTTGTTTTCACTGACTGGTAATTTTTATATGCAGTGCAAGGTTTTACTAGCTTCTGCCAGGTCACGAAGTTACTAGATCGCCAGACTGCCAAGATTGCTGCCAGGATAAACCGCATCAGCCCAACCAATTAACAAGAACAGAGGATATTTCTATTCAGGTGAAGAAGACCACAATTCCGAGACATGGGTATTTTTGCAGAACGGATCCAATTACCAGACTCGTGAGGAATTTCTTGAAAAAGTGAACCGTTTGAGAGATTTGTTTGGTTCTCTGAACACGTTTTCTCCAGTTGCGGCCAACAAAGAAACCGAGTTAAGTTTCTGTTGGTTGTATTGCTTATTTAAACAATGGTAGTACTTCATCCTAGGGGGGAGGAACGTTCCAGGAAACTGGACGGACTTATTTTTTCATTTTTCTGTATGTTTCTCTGCTTGGGGAAGGTCTCCATAAACCAGAACAGAAGAGAATGGTGTCTGTTCTTTTAATATCTTTCTTTCTGTAAAGGAGTCTTTGGAAGAATAGAGTTGGAGGTGGTTCCTGTCACTGTTCGATTTCTGAGACATTTGGGAGGACATATTATACAGTATTATACTTGGTTCTGTTTATATCGATGTTCTTTTGAACTTTTTCTGAGAATTATTCAATATTGCAGAATACCGAAGACCCTAGCTAAGTCTTTAGAATATCTATGTTGTGTTGCTGATCACTCTCTTTTGTTATCTTTACCTTCATATATATATATATATATCTTGCTATTATATGTGAAATACCTTTGATGAATTTCGAATGGTTATGCTTATCTGAAATAGAAATGGTTTATTTTCATATTGAGATTAACGAACTGTTTCATGATTTCAATTGTTCATAAATCAATTCTGATAATTTACTAACTTGCAAGTTGACTTTGTTTCATTTACAAGTTAGTACATGATTATATATTTATATGTTTCAGAATAGTGTATCTAGTTAATCTTATTGATATTGGGTTTGAAGTTCTGTCACAATTACTTTACAATAGATTGTTATCTTATTGTGAGATAATTAAGATTTACTTCTGCAATTGGGGACTTTTCTACCAATCCAGAAGTGTTGATCATTTTCATGTTTTAAACCTTATGTCAATTCAATAACTCATGCTCTTGGTCAAGATAGGTAGTCTGCATTTAGGTAATCATAGGGTAGAATTAGGAGCTACTAGATATCTACATTTAGCTTAAGATAGTCTTTAGAATTAGTTAGTCATTAGGTTAAATTTCTTTGGTTTGTTAGAAGTTTGATTTCAAGTAAATTTGACACACTCCCACCTTCGAGAGACTCTCTATTTTGAGAGCACATCATACAGGAAGTAGGGCCTTGATCCTGTGAAAAACAGTTACCTTAAACACATACAAGATTGCATTAAGTCAAGCGTGTGGGCTATCTTTCTGTAAGTTGGCCTATGACAGTTTTCCCGGCCAACAAGCCCCTAAATCTACTACCCAGTAATCACTATTATTATCTAATGCAAGAATCAAAGCATCTTGTAATACATCAACTACTACATTTGCTTCCTGAGTAGTCTCCTGTTGTCCATCTCCTTTCTTCTTTAGAGATCTGCAGTATTTCTTCAGATGTCCTTTCTTTCCACAGTTCCACTATCTTTCACAGTTTGTACTTGGATCTTCCCTTCTTGGACTTGTTGCAATTACCTGGGCTCTTTCATCTCTCCCTTTGTCTTCCCCTACTTTCCATGGTCAACGCATTACCTGATGTCTCACTTGTGCTTTTCCTTCGCATTTCCTCGCTAAGAATAACACCAACAACGTCATTAAATTTCAAAGTGTTTGAACCAGAGACAGATTTACTTACATCCATGACCAAGCCATTCCAGCTTTCTGGCAATGAACACAAGATTAGAAGAGCCCTAACCTCATCATTAAAGTTCACTTTTACAAATCTTAGATGATTTGTAATCGTATTAAATTCATTTAAATGATCAATAACAAATCCACCTTCTGACATATTCATATTAAATAAATGCTTCATTAGAAATACCTTATTGGAGGCCATGGTTTTTTCATACAGCTTACCCAATGCGCTCATAAGACCCTTCGTTGTCTTTTCTTTTGAGATATTGAAAGCCAGCGACGAAGCTAGGAACAACCGTATTGTTCCCAATGCCTTTCTTCCAAGAACCTCCCATTCTTCATCCTTCATAGTCGTCAATTGTTTTGTTTTTCCTCCCAATGGTAGGAATAGATCATTCTGATACAGATAGTCCTCCATTTGCATCTTCCATAACTAGTAGTTTTGGGCATTAAATTTCTTGACCTTAAAATTTCATTCTTCTGCTATTTCTCCCACTCGAACCAGGAACCCTTCTTTCCTACGCGTTTATATGCCAAATAGACCTTTGGCTCTAATACCAATTGTTAGAAAAAAAGATCGTAGAACAATAACAATAAACAAGATGCAAATATAAATCGCATAAAACACATTATAAGAGAGACACCAATATAACGTGGTTCACCCAAGATGGGCTACATCCACACAGAAATTGTTAGTCCTTATTATTATACCATCCAACAAATGAAGGGATACAACCTGCGGCACATCCACTGTAACTTCCTCTTCAATCTCTCACAGACTCTCTTACACAATCAGATATCTTCACAATGTTGCAATACATTACACAGTCGTATTACAATGTATTCATTTTAAGGGGGAATTACCATGGGAAAATACTACGAGCTACCCAAAACCATGGGCCCACAAACTGTTGGCCAACAAAACAACCCAAAAAATTATTTTGGGGGATTTTCCCCGGACCCCCGTGGGGGGGCGATGCCGCTCCACACCCCCCCACTGGGATGAGTGTACAGTCCACCTGCATATCATATAAAACTGGGGTATAAATATGGCTGAAACAACAACATCTATAAATCAGGAAGATCAGGCTCCACAACCAACATGAATGATCTTGGTGCCATGCTTTTGGATTGCGTGGAGTAAAACCACTCTAAATTGTTGAATGGGCGGTGTTAATGTGCTTCAATATGGACGGAGGGAACAAAACATGCATGGCATTCGATCTTCCAAAGGATATTCTCACGTGACTCTTCTTTCAGCTTAACTGTATTAATCTCATGCATTGTTCTGAATATTGTAGACTACCAGAGTGTTTTTGAAAGAAGTGCCAACGTGCAGCTAGAGGGTATTTCTTGCCATTGCAGCATTGTTGTGGAGCTACCTAGAGTAATGCTTGTGGAAAATAAAACATTGTAACAAAATCCCTCATCACGTGCTCTGTGTGACCTAAGAACGTGGTGACCACTCATCCCATCACCCACGATTTGCTAGGGTTTCCACAATGCACCAACACCGCCCTCTCATTCTTTGTGTAATTGAAGAAACAACGACACCATTACAAACAAGCAACACGCACCTTGTTTTTCTCCTAAAGTTGCTTGAGGGATGTCTTAGTCAACTTAGGATGCTCATTGCCATACAACGATGTTAGTTTGGCCTACGTCAAATGTTTGGGGACTTTGGAATAAGCTCACTTGTTCAAGCTAGCTTGTTCTCGAGCCATGGAACTTTTTTATAATGATGGTGGAACTTTGTGCCTATCGCGAGAGCCACGTAGACAAAGTCAAAGCCATGTTCGAATGAACTCCATTTGGTTTGTGGTCAGCCTAAAACCACCCATTTAGTAGAATGAATTAGATTCTAATAGCTTTTGGAATGTTCCAAAGAACCATTGAGCCATAATTGGAGTTATTGCCAAGTTCAAGAGTTTGTGGTTAGCCTAAAGCCACCCATTTAATAGAAGACATCGACCTCATGTTGTTTCTACTAGACACATGTTTCGGTGGTCCTCAAATCACCACTTTCCACAGATAACTGTTGAGCCTTCGAGCCAAGTTTCGGAAAGAACCTCTGAGTGAGAACCTAAGTCAGAGCCAATTCTAGAGAACTGTTGAGCCAAAATTGGATTTATCACCATGTTCAAGAGTTTGTGGTCAGTCTTAAACCACCCATTTAGTAAAAGACATCAAATTCTGCTAGCCCTTTTGGTGTGTGGTCAACCAAAAACACCACTTCAAAGAGCTTCTTCATCCATTTTCAGTTGTCCAAATTTCAGCTCTCTACTTGGACTCATATACACCCCTTTGGGTTAAGGGGGGGGAATGTTGGAATATTAACCATTAGTGTTAATGAATGCAAATCATCATGAGTAGTCCAAGGAACGATTTGGAAGATGAAACGAAGCGTCACCTTAAGTTGTACTTATATGTGCATATCTTAATAAAAATTATTATGCTTTCATGCCATCATGTATGTTCTTTGCGCTACATTATTATGTATTTGACTTTGTGTCAACCAATTTGATTGCCTGCCTAGTATTGGCATAGGAAATAAAGTAAATAACCTTACATGTAAGATGATGCATACTAAACAAAATAAATATCTACAAAGTTTTAACCAAATTCTAATATTAACATAAACTTACTTCCAAATTATATTTTCATATACCAATATAAACTATACTTTGTTTATAGACATGCATTCTTCTCGCATTTATCTTTAAATGAATTAATTTGAATCTAACTAAAATTTAGTTTCAAAAATCATTAATAAAAACATTTCTTTAAGTGATAAAAATATCCATTTATAGATTTTGTCCCTCTTGGAAATTATATAACAAATTGTTGAGCCCTTATCACTCTCCTCAAGTTTTCTTTTGAAAACTAAAGAAAACTTGAGGGATTTCTCTTTCTATTATTTAGCTAGCATTTTCGTTTGAAACGATGGTATTTTTCTATTGGATCACTTTACTCGAGTGATCAACGAATTTACACTACTATATTTGGGTGATATTTCCAATGTTTTTTTATAATGATGGTGGAAATTGTTTGTGTTGTAAGAATTTTTTGAAATTATCAACTTAATTATAGATTTTTTTTACTTTTTGTACCCAACTTACCCTCACTTAGACATTGGACTTTCGATGAAAACCCTCAAAAATTTATTTGAATGTTGCAATCGTTTGACAGGATCCATAGAGAATCTTGAGGATTATGAGGATGTTGACATAGTCACCTATCATCAGAATCCTGACAACTAATTTTAATTATTTTATGAGCATAGTTGTCAGGATTCTGATGATAGGTGACTATGTCAACATCCTCAAGATTCTCTATGGATCCTGTCAAACGATTGCAACATTCAAATAAATTTTTGAGGGTTTTCATCGGAAGTCCAATGTCTAAGTGAGGGTAAGTTGGGTATAAAAGGTAAAAAAAATCTATAATTAAGTTGATAATTTCAAAAAATTCTTACAACACAAACAATTTCCACCATCATTATAAAAAACATTGGAAATATCACCCAAATATAGAACTCCCTATAAATCCATAGGATTGTGGAGATATGAAGTGTTAAAATGGCCCTAGCAAACTATAAGGTCAGCCCTGCTAGGAATTTACAGGCCGGCCCATAAAAAATAACTCAAAACACAAAAAATAAGACCTAATATGGCACATTTTGAAGAACACAATCAAGAGATCTAATCTTAAAATAAATAAGGTGGACTAGGGCTGAGGAGACAAATGTTTAAGGCATATCTTCTTATTTTTAAAGGTTGATTGTAAGACTAAGTATGGCACATCTTTTTAGGAGATCATGACATCATTTTGGATTGATTTATGAACTGCATATGGAGTGTTCTAGGGATGATTTAAGGTGCAAGTTATCTATGTTTTGAGGTCAGATTTAAGGGTTGAAAATGGTGCAAGTTCCAAGATTTCAAAGCTGATTTAGACTAAGTTCAGTGCAGATTTCAAGGTTGATATAAGACTAAGTATGGAATAGATTTCGAGGTGATTTTATGATATCTTTGAGGGATGATATAGGGATGAGTTTTGAACAAATTTTGAGGAGATATTATGACATTGTTAAGGACAGATTATGGTGCAATCTTTGAGGTGATTATATGAACATTATTGTGTATGTTTCTTCAGTTGGTTGGTTCCTACACAAGATCTTGTTGAGTTGGTGCTTAGTTGAGGAGATTGGTGTCTCTAGTAGGTTGGTGCCTACAGATCTTGCTAATTTGGTGCTCAGTTGAGGGTATTGGTGTCTCCAGTAGGTTGGTTCCTACAAAATTTGTAACAGTAGGTTGGTGCCTACATGAAATTATAAAGATAAGATTTTGAGGTTTTCTCCCAAAAGGGTTTCCACGTTAAATTTATGTGTATTATGATTTGAGTTTATATGTATTTATTGTTTTGAAGTTAATGAATGGATGATGAATGATCATTCAAAGTAAAAAGTATCTTATATTGATTCACCCCCCCATCTTAGTGTAAGCATAATTTCAACACAAATACCATGGTTATGCTCCCCTTGTTGAGGATGGTAAACCCTTGGGTATTTCAACTAGATATTGATTTTTAGAGAGAACCGACTGCAATTCAGGGTGAGTGTCCTGTCGGGGGGGGTCCACTACTTGTATAGCATTGAATTGTGTGATAATGCATGAAAGAATTTATTCATAGCTTCTCCATATGATGTGAGGTAATAATTTTAGGGGTCCATGCACCTAGTGAAGAACGAAACCCATGATAAAAGAGACCATCATGTACCCAAATCAACAATGAAGAGAGAATCAACACTGAAATTGCACGAAATTTTAGGAGAGCACATATTTTTGAAGAGGAAATTTGTTGTTGGTGGAGTCGTTGTTGGTAAAATTAATATTTATTTATCAATATTTAATTTATTTCAATTGCGTTTGAAAGTAGATTCATAGGATCACCAAAGGATATTCATAGTCTTCCAAGCTTCATAATAGAATTTCAGTTATTAACCACGAAACAAATGCCTATAAAATTTAGGATATGTGGTTAATAAATTTAAGTTTATGACCATTATACACAACCAAACCGACGAAATAACATGGCATTAGAAATATATTTCAAATCCATATGAATTCCCTCTAAATATTGACAACTCTAAAGAAAAACAATATTGCTGAAACAATCCTCCTGAATTGGGTAAATGAATGTTTCCCATGGAAAATGTGTTTTTCTCACAATAGATACTTTTTTTTTAGATAAGACTTGCAAATAGGAAGCCCAAGTCATGGTTCAAGTGGGTATCTCATGATGTTTTAATTTATTGATGAACTTTTTGCAGTTAAATATTGAGATTTTTTTGCCTAATCAAAGGATGAGGTTTTTCTCCATGTTTTGAATATTGTAAAAAGCACATCCAATCCATTTGAATCTGCCATATGGATACTTTCAACTAGAATTGAAATGGGCCTTTTTTTTTCTATTCATGCAAAATATTGTGTGTACCATCAAAGTCAAAGAAATGAGCGGTTGTGATAGCTACATATTAAAGCCCTATTTTTTAATTTTTTTATTCACTACTTTATTCCACATTGCCATCACAAACTCTCTTATTGATTGTTTGAATTGCCATGAAAGATTTCAATATATTTGTAACTAGAACAGACACTTAACTTGTGGCCAATGAGCACCAATAGGCCATAAGTTAAGTGCAATGAACAAGTTATATGTTACTTCTTCTCCATGTGTAATTGTAATCATCTGTTGTCTATGCCTCAGCTCCCTGTTATCACCCATTGTTGCTAGTGTTTTTACACCAGCACATGAAAAAGTGCACCTACTGTCACAAGATTCAATATGCTCAGATAGATAACATCAGTATTCCATTCAATTTCACAACAATATCATATACAGGATCAGTAAAAGAACAACAAGCACAGCATAAACACAAGAGACACAATTTATCCTGGGAAACCCTCATGGGGTATAAAACCGAGCAAAACTTCCTCAATATAGATGATCAAAAGTACAAAGATGAAATCCCCAAACAAGATCTCCTTCTCCTCCTTTGAAGATCTCTCTCTCTCCTATGCGCAATTCACAAGTGAGTGAATGTGTGTTAGATGAGGAACACACCACCTCTATTTATACTTTACATTCACTTGACTTTTACACTTGATAGGTTGGCCTCAATGGTTTATTCTCTTGTTGGCTAGGCCGACCCCTCTAGGGGACTTAAACACCCCATTACAAATGACTCTTAAGGTATCTATTGCCCTGACTTAAAAGGGAGGATTTACCTCAATGAATTTACATAATAATAACATACCGACAGAGGAATAAAAAATCTACGGATGAATAATAATAAAGTACAATAGAATATTATTTGAAGTTACAATATTTCAACACGCCCCCTTAACGAGAAGGATATTCTAACAACATCTGCAGGAGCAAGGAGTCATCAACTACATATCAATGATACCTCTATAAATCATTGGAGGTTTTCTTCAATCATCATCAGTAACTCAAACAGCTACTGGAACATCTTCAATATCTTCAATGCTGGAACATCAACATCTTCAATATTGAGTCTTCATCTTCTACAGCACTCGATCACTCAATCAGCTACAGCAACAACATCATTTGGATCTCCCAATAAACAACATCATCTGGATCTCCCAATAAACAACATCATCTAGATATCTCGGTCAACAACATCATCATCTGGATCTCCCGATCAATAGCATCGTATGGATCTCCCGATCAACAGCATCATTTGGATCTCTCGATCAACAACATCATAATCTGCAATACACATGATCCAGTTATGGGATGATCAATCCCTCTCACTTTAGGACATAAGTCCGAGGATGATACAATCTTTATCCACTTACGGGATGATCAATCCTTATCAATTTAAGACACCATATCATGTCTAGGGACGATGCAATCCAGATATACTTACAGAATGATCAATCCCTATCAATTTAAGACACCATATCATGTATAGGGACAATGCAATCCAGATCTACTTACGGGATGATCAATCCCTATCAATTTAAGACACCATATCATGTCTAAGGACAATGAAATCCAGATCTACTTATGGGATGATCAATCCCTATCAATTTAAGACACCATATCATGTCTAGGGACGATGCAATCCAGATCTACTTACGGGATGATCAATCCCTCTCAATTTAGGACATAAGTCCAAGGATGATGCAATCCTGATCTACTTACGGGGTGATCAATCCCTATCACTTTAGGACATAAGTCCAAGGATGATGCAATCCTGATCTACTTACGGGATGATCAATCCCTCTCACTTTAGGACATAAGTCCAAGGATGATGCAATCCGGAACCACAATGCCAGTCCTCTTTCATACTGGATGTGACCTAGATCAAATCTAGGATTTACCACTGCGGAGCCAATCATTTTTCATACTGAATGTGACCTAGATCAAATCTAGGATTTACCACCACAGAGCCAGTCCTTTTTCATACTGGATGTGACCTAGATCAAATCTAGGATTTACCACCGCAGAGCCAGTCCTTTTTCATACTGCATGTGACCTAGATCAAATCTAGGATTTACCACCACAGAGCCAGTCCTTTTTCATACTGGATGTGACCTAGATCAAATATAGGATTTACCACCATAGAGCCAGTCCTTTTTCATACTGGATGTGACCTAGATTAAATCTAGGATTTACCACACAACATCTCGGAGACAAGAGTCTACGGATCTCTTTTAGGACATATGTCCAGGGATGATACAATCCCACTACAACATCATCAATATCTTTCACGGAGACAAGAGTATATGGATCCCTTTAGGACATGTGTCTAGGGATGATACAATCCCACTCGTCAACTTAGATCAAGTCTAAGGACCACTCATCGACCTCATAGTTGGTACAGGTATCCTCATCATCGACCTCATCATCGGTATAGGCATCCTCATCATCGACCTCATCGTCGGTACAAGTATCCTCATCATTGATACAAGTATCCTCATCATTGATACAAGGATCCTCATCATCGATACAGGTATCCTCATCATTGATACAGGTATCCTCATCATCGATGCAAGTATCCTCATCATCGACCTTTTGAACTACACCAAGCTTGTCTCGGAAATACTCAAACTTTACTCGAGACAGAGGTTTGGTCAATACATTAGCAAATTTCTCATCAGAGCTCACATACTCGAGCTTTATAGCTCCTTTCTGCACCATATCCCATATATAGAAATATCGGATCTCTATGTGCTTTGACTTATCATGGAACACTGGATTCTCCGTCATCTTGATACAACTTTGGTTGTCACACAGGATCATAGTGGAGTCCATCTCTAAGTCAAATAGTCCCAGTAACAGCTTCCGAAGCCATATGTCTTCACAACTAGCAGAGCAAGATTCTATATATATTCCGCTTCAGCTGTGCTAAGAGCCACACTAGACTGCTTCCGGCTAAACCACGAGATCATAGAAGATCCCAGACAATAACATCCACCCGATGTGCTCTTTATGTCTGAGACACTTCCATCCCAATCTGTATCTGTATAACCATACAATCTGAAGTCATGATCTCCAAGATAATATAGTCCAAAGTCTATCGTACCTTTTAGGTACCTCATCACATGCTTTGCAGCTACTAGGTGAACATATATTGACTCAGGGTGTTCACAGCAAAGCATAAATCTAGCCTGGTATGCGTTAAATACATCAACAATCCAGTCATCTGTCTATAAACTGTAGAAACTACTGTCCATCATCCCATATCTCTACTTCACATTTTCCTTGGCTAAGGAAAAATCTCATCTGATCTCAGCCACATATCTAATCACGAGAATCATGCCAATATTCTTTAACTCTGAGATCTACTCCCTCTGAAGTGGAGTATTGTCCTCCCTCTGTGACTGAACATCATGCACACTCTGCATTGAGCGATCTTCTGCATCTATGTCTGTGCCATCTCCCGTTAGATGGGTCTATTGATATGAGCCCCAAGATCACTCGAACTCTATGGTGAGTTCCTTCTTGCTTCCATCTGAGAGAAGCATGTCATCTGTATATAGAAACCCTCTTCAACCTTGTAGCAAACGTTGAAATCTGCATCATCTGTGGTGATCATCAAGCTCATCAAATGACTGTCGATCCTGGGTACCTGTTGAACCTGTACAAAGCCTTCTTCTATCAAATCCTGGGATTTTGCTCAATATGCACTTCTTCCTCAATTGCACCATTCAAGAGAACGGTCTTGTCATCCATGGGTGTAATCTATCTCTGGAAGTGTGTCTAGCCACTTGGAGCAAACATTTCGTCATGATCCTCTCCCTCTTTCTAACAGAATCCTCTAGCCACGAGCCTTCTATAGTACGTTTGATTTGTAAGTCTTCTTGTTGAACATCCATGAAGTCTAGGAGAGTAAAGGTATCAAAGCCTTAAAGCATTGAATAAATAAAATTCAATTTCAAATAAAAACAAAATAATAAATTATTTATTGTTACAAGTCGACTCCACAAATGAAGTTTTTTTTTTTACAAAATAAAAATAAAAATAAAATGAAATTTTATGACAAGTCGGCCCAGCTATATTTAAAATTATAATAATAAAAATAAACTCAATTTGTGACAAGTCGGCCCATCTATATTTAAAATTATAATAATAAAAAATTAACTCAATTTGTGACAAGTCGGCTCCATTTTTTTGTTTGAAAAACTAGTATAAATAGAGCCAAACCTCTATTTCGTAAGTGAGCAATTCTAGTGTGTAGATCAGCTCAAATTTCGGGTGAGTCTTGACAGCCGCAGTGTAGAAAAACGCATGAGCAGAAAATTTGTTTTGGGTCTGAAATTTTTTATTTTGGTATGTGGATTTTCGCTGGAGATGAAGCTCTGAGATAATTTTTTTGGTGAAGGCAGCACAGGAGTAATATAGATCTAGCACATATCTCTGATTTTTTTTTTGGTTACAAGAATTTTCTGTTTTCATTATCCTTGAATTTCGGGTTAGTAATATACTGAGGCAGCAGCAACATACATGTCTATCTCCAAGTGATACGATGGCAGAAATGAGACAAGTCTAATCTCTGAAATTTCATGGTCTAATTTTTAGAATTTCGGGTGAGCTCTGATTTTTGGTATGTGGAATTTGGTGTGAGAAAATTAGCTTTGATTTTCGGATGAACCTGAGGCAGCTACAGTAAAGTTTTTTTTGAAGTTATTTTTTTAAGATTTTTTTTGTGCTCTGAATTTTGTGTTACACAATACTGTGAAAGCCATAGTCAAGTCCAATAGTATGACAGTCATCTATGAATTTCGATGGTGGAAGTAGCAGTAGTCATCTCTGAATTTCGATGGTCTGTGTGCTTGAAACTCAGAGACAGTAAAATACATGTGATAATTACACCACTCTTCAAATTACTTTTCACTCATGTAGTCAAAGTACTCTTGCTACAGTTGTCTTTGTGAAGTTGTTACAATATACTAATCCAGATGTGAAGACGGATTAAAGGCTGTTTGCTTATGTGAAATATTGAAGATGGTTTTGGACTTAGACAGAGCAAAAGGATACGAACTGTTGACCAATCTAAAGACATCTTACACAGTCCATTGCACATTTACTGAAGGATTTAGACTGTAGAACTGCATCCAAAGTGACACTGTATTTTGAAGGGAGTCAATATACCTTGTGAGCAGCGAGTAACTACTGTTGGGTGGTATCCATAGCAAGGAAACTTCAATCTCTGTGTGTGGGGAAATTTCATGCATCAAATTTGCTAGTGACTTTTCAGACCTGATTATATTATGAGCAGACCTTTCATTCTTGGGATGAGTCTTAGCAGCAGGTTGTGAAGGTTGATGAGCAGGGTTTTGACAAGTGACAGTATTGACAATTGATTGGTTGACAGACAGATCCTTTGAATGGACAACCCAGGTAAGTGAAAGGTGAAGGTATGTATGTGTGCCTTAAGAAGTTTTTATTTGCACAGTCCAATACAATGGTGTGTGTGAACAAGTGTTGACAGTCTGTTAGCAATTTTTTAAAAGGATGACAGCTTGATGTGACAGCCTTGGCATGTCAGTGGCAGTAATATGTTATGATAGTAACTAGTGACATACAGTGATAGCCTTAAGAGACAAGTGCTTAAGAGCAAATCATTGAAGTCCTAATATGAGCAAAAATGGCCCCTTGACATCTTGGCATGAGCAGTGTATAAGCAGACTCTTTGGATGACTTGAGTGATAACAGCAGTAGTGAATGTGTTCTCTCCGAAAACATGTTGACATCTTGAACAGTAGTGATGAGGAGGTGACAAGTTGATGGCAGCAGCAGTTCATAGAACAGACCTTGATGATTCAGCAGTGTATTGAGGAGCTATGATTGTTGGTTGATATGCACAGATGTTTGAGCAGAAATTGAGACTATTGCAGCAGTGTTGAGCAGCAGAGAGTACAGGGTTTGACAGGTCCACAGGTTCAGCAATCCTTCTTTTCAGGGTGGTAGGGTGGTGCTAGGGCTCACAATTTTGTGAGCTGAGCTGTTGTAGCAGCTCGTCAGTTGCAGCTAACGAAGCCTAGGGGTTGTAGCCCCTTCCAGTTGTTGCTGGAGAAGTTGTATTAAATTTGTAACCCCAGTTGTTGCTGGGTCAAATTTTATCATAAAAGGCTTCCATGGTTTTACCCCCAGGACTTGGGTTTCCACGTAAAAAATCTTGTGTACTGTGCATCTTTTTTTATGACTGTTGATGATATGCTGCTATGATTGGTGATTAGCAACTTGCTCTAGTTTAAAATTTCATTAATTGGCAAATACTGATTCACCCCCCTCTCAGTATTTCAACAATGATCATCAAGCTCATCAAATGACTGTCGATCCTGGGTACCTGTTGAACATGTACAAAGCCTTCTTCTATCAAATCCTGGGAGTTTGCTCAATATGCACTTCTTCCTCAATTACACCATTCAAGAGAACGGTCTTGTCATCCATGGGTGTAATCTATCTCTGGAAGTGTGTCTAGCCACTTGGAGCAAACATCTCGTCATGATCCTCTCCCTCTTTCTAACAGAATCCTCTAGCCACGAGCCTTCTATAGTACGTTTGATTTGTAAGTCTTCTTGTTGAACATCCAACACTTGTTCTTTGGAACAGGTGTTCATCATCCTTCTTTTGTAGATCATAGCACATGATATTTCCTACAAATCAAATTTAATTACATGATTAGTAACACGTCATAATCATCAAATCAAGTTGACGTTTCAACGATAACCTATTATGCATACTAATATGATTCACATAGTTATGAAACTATCTTGACCAATACTTTGGCACAACACGTTTCCATATCTTGTATGCATACAGTGGCTATATAGATGCCTTCCATCTCTACCAGAACATATTATCAAGAGCGTGCACAGCTCCCATCATGTAAGTAAAGAGGTTTCATTCTAGACAAGACACAATGGAATGTTTGTCCAACTTACCCATCATATGCATATTAGTAGTATATTGTTCAATGCTATATGAATGCTTACACTATGCATGATATATTCTAGGAATACAAATATGCATACAACTATTACGAGCAATATCATTGACTATTCAGAGATTCAAGAAGTAATTCCAATAACAACTCAAATACTTATATTTTATGTTTGTGTGGTTGCCTCCCTCTTGATCTCTATTTTTCCCTTTATGATAGCATCATGATTATATGTCTTTGAACTTCTATCCATCCTGGACCATTATGCATGCTTAAGTGTGTGTTGTCCACCGAGATGCACACCAGCAGCAGAAATCTTTCGAAAGCTATCTCCCTCACTGGAAGTGGGGAGAAGTGTGGCCCTGGGGGCAAGCAATGAGCCAGGTATTGTCACTTGAATTCCAGCTCCTCCGTTTAGGCTAACTCCTCACAAAGCCAAGGGGGGTAGTCCCTATAAAGAGTTTACTATGGCTCTTATGTTTAAAATGTTTTTGGGTGTTGAGTGATGTGGATGGGTGTTGTTTAGGAGTTTTTTAATGATGATGATCACAGTTTGAGATGAAATAAACACAAGATAACAAGCAATCCACGTTGCGAAACAAGATTATAAGTTTGAAGAAACAACCACTTGATAAATTAAAGCAAGACAACCATGATAATGTAAATGCTCCAAATAGATAAAAAGCAAATGAAAATGATGACAAGGACCAGTGCCTTATGGAGTCGAAGATAGTCTTGAGTGCTTGGGTTGCTCGATACAAGAGTTCAAAGTGGTAACGTTTGTGAGATCGATTTGAAAATTATCTTGGTTTATTGAAAGTTTTAGTGGTCTTTGATTATTAAGACTAAGGATAATTCCAACCGATACACGAGGTACTGGAAGTTTGTCCGGAAAAGATAGTGTCAAGTGCCTCCGTTCAAGGACATGTTAGGCCACCCAATGCTCTAGCCAGGTCGCGCAATGCTAACTAGCAAACTAGAGGCTGAACATGGAACCCCCCAACTAGGAGATTACCCACCGAACTTATCTTATCGATCAACTCCAAATTGATTGGTTGTGGGGTGAAAATTTTATTATGTTATAAAAAAATTAACAAATCCAACACCTTTCTGAGTACTAGCCCAGCCTTTTAGGGTTGGTAGAGCATACGGATGTTGGATAGCAACGAAGATAAATTATTAAAGGGGGTGTGAGTTGGAATTTTTTATTATTGAGAGCACACAATTCAACTCTCCGACAAAGAGCGCTCTTGACTTCGTCTTAAGACAGAAGTTCAAGAGACTTAGCTAAACTATATGTTTGATGGAGGTCGATGTAGTGGGAATGCTCTCCGATGGAGAGTGCTCTTGACTTGGGTTATTTCAAGTTCAAGAGACTTTGGTTTTTTTTTATAAGACGAGCAGCTTGCAAAAATAAACCAACTGATAGCTCAATAAGATAAAATATGAACAATGATATAACAGAAAAAATGAACTATTTGCAAAATGAAACTAGTGTTCTACCACAATAGAGGCTAATCTAACAAGTGAAGTCAAAGTGACTTCTGCACACCGCTCATGAAACTTTCAGCTTAGTCGTTCCTACGCAGTACACGGTGGGGAAAGAGAAGCAGCACGCAGTGTTAATGTGGCACTTGGGATCAAATCCCAAGAGGCTTCTCAGGTCAAAACTTGAAATAAAATCTATTCTACATATAAAATGAAACTGTTCTAAAACTTGAAGCAAATATAAGCATGCACAAGACACTCTTCCCCAAATGGGGAAGAAGAATCAAAACGTGGGAGGCCTTATCCCACTTAGCCCTTTTATTAATCAGTCACAAATGCCTTGGGATTTTAACCCTTGTAAGGACTTTTAAGAGAAATGAACTTTGGAAAGACTTGATACAAGCTCTTAAGAGCAAATTTGAAGGATAATAAATAATCAATGGCTTTTGTTTTGGATCTTCCTTATGGTTTATTCCCTTCTCATTGGTTTAGATCTTCTTACTTCAAGCAAATTTTCAAGCTCTTCTTTTCCTTCAAAGTACCTACACAATGAACAAACTCAAGGCACCCTTTATCATTAGCAAAAAAATATGAGATCTAAACTAAGTATGAACTAGAAAAATGCCCAAAAGACAATGCAAGTCTAATTATTATGAGATCTAAGATGCAAGAATACTGGCAATAACTTAAATGCAAGATTTAACTATTGAAATGCAAAGCATGAGAAAATAGAAGTAAACTAGATCTTGATAAAACAAAAGCAACCTATGAAATCTAGAATGCCTAACTATCAACTTTCAAAAGATGCATGCAACTTTTACCAAGTAACCAACACTTAAAGTCTTAATTCGTTTTGTGTTTTTGGGTGATATTAGGGTTCTTTAAGAAGGACGAAAGGAGGGAAGAATGACCCAAAAGGAGGCAAAACGAAAGGGATGAGAAGCCCTAAGTGGATGGACGAAAGGGAGGAACTAAAGCAAGAAAGGAAAACCAAAAAACGAAGGGAAAGGAGGGATGCAAAGTAGGAAAATGAAAGCCAAAGGAAGAAGCGAAAACGAGAGGGTGAAGAAGAGTAAAATGAAAGCTATAGAGGAGGAAAGAGAAGAAAAATGAAACGAGAAGGAGGCTAAGGTGAAGACCAAACAAACTAGAGAGTGATAGGCCAAATCAAGTCAAGAAAATCAATCAAACACAAGGTGGTATCAACCTCCGAACAAGGTGATCACTAGAACCACTAGTCCCGAAAACCTTCTAGCTAGCTAGATGTCTGCAAGGATGCTAATTTGGGAAAGAGAAGCCACCACAAAACAATGCGGCCCTTGGGATGAAATCCCAAGGTTGCTATCTCAAGTCAAGACTTGGAAGTAGAATGCAGAAAGAATATTAAAAGTTTGAGTAACCAAGTTTGATAGAAAAATGTTGTTGATGGAGGAAGAAGCAAGTCTCTTCTTTTGTGTTTCTTCTCTTGAGATCCCAAGGGCCACATTGTTTTGTGGTGGCTTCTCTTTCCCCATTAGCATCCTTGTGGACATCTAGCTAGCTAGAAGGTTTTTGGGACTAGTGGTTCTAGTGATCACCTTGTTCGGAGGTTGATCCCACCTTGTGTTCACTTGGTTCTCTTGCTTTGCTTGGCCTTTCATCTTCTTTTCTTGATCTTTTTATTTTTCCTCCTCACCCATTCGTTTTCCTCCCTAAACCTTCTTCTAGCTTCGTTTTTTGCCTTCTTCTATCCTTTCGTTTTCCTCCCTTTTCCTTCTCCTCTTCAACATTCATCTGCATCACCATACACCAAAAACATTAAAACACATAAGAGCCATAGTAAACTATTTATAGGGACTACCCCACTTGGCTTCGTTAGGAGTTAGCCTAAACGGAGGAGATGGGATTCAGGTGACAGTACCTGGCTCATTGCTTGCCCCCAAGGCCACACTTTCCCCACTTGTCATGAGGGAACAGCTTTCGAAAGATTTCTACTGCTAGTGTGCATCTCGGCGGACAACATCTTTGGGACCGGCTAAGCTGGAAGTTTCATGAGCGGTGTGCAGAAGTCACTTTGACTTCACTTGTTAGATTAGCCTCTGTTGTGGTAGAACACTAGTTTCATTTTGCAAATAGTTCATTTTATCTATTATATCATTGTTCATCTTTTATCTTATTGAGCTATCAATTAGTTTATTTTTGCAAGTTGCTTGTCTTATAAAAACAAACCAAAGTCTCTTGAACTTGAAATAACCCAAGTCAAGAGCACTCTCTATCAGAGAACATTCCCACTACATCTACCTGCATCAAGCATATAGTTTATCTAAGTCTCTTGAACTTCTGTCTTAAGATGAAGTCAAGAGCGCTCTCTGTCGGAGAGTTGAATTGTGTGCTCTCAATAATAAAAAAATTCCAACTCACACCCCCTTTAATAATTTATCTTCGTTGCTATCCAACATTCGTATGCTCTGCCAACCCTAAGAGGTTGGGCTAGTACTCAGAAAGGTGTTGGATATGTTAATTTTTTTATAACATAATAAAATTTTCACCCCACAACCAACCAATCCGGAGTTGATCGATAAGATAAGTTCGGTGGGTAATCTCCTAGTTGGGGGTGTCGGGGTTCCATGTTCAGCCTCTAGTTTGCTGGTTAGCATTGCGCGACCTGGCTAGAGCACTGGGTGGCCCGACATGTCCTTGAACGGAGGCACTTGACGCTATCTTTTCCGGACAAACTTCCAGTACCTCGCATATCGATTGGAAATATCCTTAGCCTTAATAATCAAAGACCACTAAAACTTTCAATAAACCAAGATAATTTGCAAAACGATCTCACAAACGTTACCACTTTGAACTCTTGTATCGAGCAACCCAAGCACTCAAGACTATCTTCGACTCCATAAGGCACTGGTCCTTGTCATCATTTTCATTTGCTTTTATCTATTTGGAGCATTTACATTATCATGGTTGTGTTGCTTTAATTTATCAAGTGGTTGTTTCTTCAAACTTATAATCTTGTTTCGCAACGTGGATTGTTGAAATATTGTAACTTCAAAGAATATTATATTTGTATATTATTTATTCCGGAGATGTTCCATACCTCCGATGTGATTATACTATAAATCCGGAGATGTTTATTCCTCCGAGTTGGTTGTGGTAACTAGGGTTATTAGACCCACCATGTGGGGGTCGGCCCAGTCAGTTATAATGGGGTATTTAACCTAATGGTTAAATATGAGCCTACATGTACTTGTGTAAAATACATATCAGAGTAGTGTATAAATAGAGGAGGTGTGTTCCTCATTTGACACACTTACTCACTTGAGGATAGCGCACTTGTGGAGGAGAGGTCTGCTATTGTGGAAGAGGAGATCATGTCTCAGGGTTTCATCTTTGTATATTGTTGGTCATCTATATTGAGGAAGCTTTGCTGGGTTTTCTACCCCATGAGGGTTTCCCAGGATAAATCTCTGTCTCTTGTGTTTATGCTGTGCTTGTTGTTTCTTCAGTGATCCTATATATGCTATTATTGTGAAATGGAATGTAATGCTGCTATTTTCTGTCTTAGCATATTAAATCTTAACATGGATTGCTTGTTATCTTGTGTTTATTTCATCTCAAACTATGATCATCATCATTAAAAAAATCCTAAACAACACCCATCTGCATCACTCAACACCCAAAAACATTTTAAACATAAGAGCCATAGTAAACTCTTTATAGGGACTACCCCCCTTGGCTTCGTTAGGAGTTAGCCTAAACGAAGGAGCTCAGATTTAGGTGACAGTACCTGGCTCATTGCTTGCCCCCAGGTCCACACTTCTCCCCACTTCCAGTGAGGGAGACAGCTTTCGAAAGATTTATGCTGTTGGTGTGCATCTCGGTGGACAATAGTGTGCACTAGTGTCATCATTGTGTCATCCTCAAGATCTCATACATAATCATACATTCATTAGTATAATCTCAATACTATCAAAACATTGTGATTCTAAATAATCTTAAACATGTATGGTCATGATAATTTTATACACAAGTATACTTATCTAAGATCCTCACACAAAGTATGATTCTAACTCGATATAGGAAAACATACCTGGATTAGCATGCTTGCTAGTTATGTCTAAAACAATATCTTCTTTGTTCTCTTCAATGATTTAGAGACCTTGTGCTAGTAACATACATATCTCATAAGTTAAGCATAGTAGAACCAAATCACACATACCTCGTAAGTAGAGCTTCTATGTGATCAAAGACTATGGATGAGTCTTTGTCTTTGTCTTCATGTCTTGATATAGAACTTGATTTTTCTTTCTTGATGTATCTTTCATATTAGCAGACAACATCATCCTCATACAACACCACAAGTGCATTAGTAAAATCATAAGTGCCATAACCCTAATCAATGAATGTCTTATATAATTCACATGCATTCATACTTTTACTAAAGTGATCGGATAATCTAAAATTAATCATGATTGTACTAACCTCAAAAATATGAATACAAACATATCATGAACTTAATCATGAAACAAATTTCAAAACATACCTGTATCTTCTCAAGTCGTACCTGTCAAGATTGCTTGTAGTCTTCTCTATAAGGGTAAAACCCTAACCATCCAAGGTAGATCACTTGTAAACATCTTATATAGGTTCATCATGATAGGATGATAGAATATCAGTGCCATTTAAACCTCCTTCATTGCTGCCCTATGAGTCTCCCAACTTTGCTAGGGTTTCTTCTTACTTGGAAACCCTAATTTTCAATCTCCTTCCTCTCACAACATTTTGATGGAGGATTAATATCTATGATGAATGGATTGCAAATCCATTTTCAAAGTTTACAATGTTGCATCAGGTGTCTCCAACATTGTATCAGGTCATGCCATACCTAAAAACTGAAAAACCTAAGTGAGAGCTTCTTCCTCCTCTTCTTTGATTTCCTCTGTTGAGCCATTTCATATGTTCCGTATTGTTTCTGGTGTATCTATGAAATTTAGGATCTGTAGAGTCTGAAACTTCAT
The DNA here is from genome assembly GCA_027924585.1 of Larix kaempferi. NCBI lineage: Eukaryota > Viridiplantae > Streptophyta > Pinopsida > Pinales > Pinaceae > Larix > Larix kaempferi. The sequence continues at coordinate 5,883,247 of BSBM01000195.1, read as the reverse complement.
CCTGTGGTATCATGACTTGTCATATTTCCAACCCCGTAGGTTTGAGCTTCATTGGATTTTCCATCAGAGAGAGATGCTCAGTTTCCCAACATGACATGTTTAAGGGATGAAACAGCATAGCGAACTTGTACGGAGTGCCACGTGTCACTATTTCAACTTCGAACTCTGAAACACTAACCTTTGAAACTAAAGTTTGTTCCCTAACTGTCACTTTTTATGGAATCCATTTGGAGCTTCCTAGCCAGAGATACGACCTTTTACCTAGGTCAGATGTTTAGGGCTGCATTCTGGAAGAGGAAGAAACCCTAACTTGTACAGATCATATCTTAGAAGTTACAACGATTCTTAGGCTGAAACGCGGACACAAGGTACAGGAAAATATCATCTTCGGCATGTCCAAGTTTCAGATCTTGAACCTTCACCAAAAGTGATTTATATCGAAAGTTCCACGATGACTAGGTTTTGCTATACAAATCCCTAGCTTTCAAATTGTCACAAGTGAAACAAGTGTCGTAAGTGCCATACATTGCCTTCCTTCAAGCTAACTCTAATACCATGTTAAGATCCAATATGCTAAGATAGATAACATCAGTATTCCATTCAATTTCACAACAATAGCATATACAGGATCACTGAAAGAACAACAAGCACAGCATAAACACAAGAGACACAATTTATCCTAGGAACCCTCATGGGGTAGAAAACCTAGCAAAAATTCCTCAATATAGATGATCAAAAGTACAAACATGAAATCCCCAAATAAGAGCTCCTTCTCCTCCTTTGCAGATCTCTCTCTCTCCTATGCGCAATTCACAAGTGAGTGAATGTGTGTTAAATGAGGAACACACCTCCTCTATTTATACTTACATTCACTTGACTTTTACACTTGATAGGTCGGCCTCAATAGTTTATTCTCTTGCTGACTGGGCCGACCCCTCTATGGGACTTAAACACCCCATTACAAATGACTCTTAGGGGATCTATTGCCCTGACTTACATGGGAGGATTTACCTCAATGACTTTACACAATAATAACATCCCAACGGAGGAATAAAACATCTCCGGATGAATAATAATAAAGTACAAATAGAATATTCTTTGAAGTTACAATATTTCAACACCTACTAAGAGTTGTGTTAATCTTAGTATAGTTTTAGGATAAAAATTTGAACAAAATAAGAATTAAAAAGACTAATCTAACAGGCATGCAAAACTAAACAACAATTAAAACAAATCTAATCTAACATGCATTCTTCTTCAAGCAAACAAACAACATCATTTAAAGAATAAAGAATGTTTGCTTCATTATAAAAAATGGATTTACAAGATTATGTCACCTCTGAGTTGTAGTAGAAAGGGCCCCTATAGTTGTCCAAGGGAGGGTCTTCTTGGTCTCCTAGCAGTCCATGGTTCTCCGGCCACACATCACGTATGCGATCTCCAACAACATGAGGCTGGAATAGGAAAGGGAGTTTTGATATCAGGGAGATTTTTGCAAAGTAACGGCTTGAGAAATGAATGGAGAATTGGTGTTGAGTGAAGAACCTTGAGGGTTTATTTATAGGCACAATGGCTATCTCTAGGATAAGGATCAGGCTTTGATTTTTTTATTTTTTTTTCCTTTTGATTTTTTCCTTCTACCTTTTTTATCCTTTTATCCAATTTGGGCTATCATGGAAATCATGCCAAGTTTCTTATTTTTACTAAGGGTAAAAGGAGAAACATCCAAAAATCAAGTCAGGGTAAAGGTTGCTCATTTATTTCGATATAGCAATTTAATTTGTAAAATAGTTCTTTTTGGTGTGTGACTTTCATTTTTGTTTTAACGAAGGTCTAAGGAGTGGAAATGAAATGTGGTAATGATGTATATGTGCCATGGGGATAAAAACAAGGTAGGTGGAAAAAAATTAGGTGTTAACAGATTTCCCCTTGATGTGTGAGGTCAAGAGATTATCATGTGGCCGACATACATCATAGGATCTTCTTTTCTAGTAGCTAAGTGTGACAGTGGGGTAGAGAATGGAGACTGCATCGGAGGTAGCTCGCCCTTCAATGGGACTACAGGGACCTTACCTGCAGATACAATACTCAACATCAATGAGGTGCATATAATCTCAAATATATGGACGATGTGGGCATTCCCATGCTCATATCAATGTCTCAAACTGGAAAAAAAGGATCGAGCCCCAAAGGGAACCTGATCATTACATGAATATCTGTTGTGTACATGATAACTATCCAAAAGGATCGAGGCCCAAAGGGGGCCTAATCAATACATGAATATATGTTGTGTACATCATAAGTGTCCAAGATGGACTCAAATATGGAATGTAATCATGGTCCAAGCATGGATGATCTAAAGGATTGGTACCGGAACAATGGCATTCTCGTGGAATGTTGAATCACAATAACTTATGCACTATTGAATATGAAGGGTTCCAACATCTATAATGACTCAAATGGATGAGAGTTTGAATCTAATAGGTACAATGAACTGCATCTTAATTGGATACAATATGAAGCATGTAAATAAAGGGCTTCCAAGCATTGTCTCCAACGTAGCCCAGATATCACCATAAACATAATGTCATGGGGTTTCCATATAGACTTACCAATGTACTAGAGTCAAGAGACATCTAGGGTCTTCGACCAAATAGTGAGAGAACCATCAACCTGTATGAATCTCATCGGTACGTAATTTATCTAATGTTGAGCATGTGAGAAACAACCATTCCAAGGGGCACTGAGGTCTCCCCTCAAGTGGTCCAAGGGGCTCATCAATGATGGTTATGAGGCCAAGGTACAGGGTACCTCTGGGTCTATCCTCTGGAATAAATGTATTGAATTCGACAGAGAGAGACCTTCTACTGGCAAGGCAATGATGTTTCCTTGACAGAAGTGTAAGGGATACAACCGAGGATTGAATAGAACTAGACATGGGACTGAGACACTATTGGGGGATACGAGGGAAAATGAGTAATCAGGACTCAAAATTCATTTGTTCAGAGTATGAAGGCATGGCCGACCTAGAAGCTTGTGTGAAATTGATCTTAGAGAGGGGCACAACTTGGTATACTAGGAATTATAACTGTAATGGGAAAAACTCAGAGGGGAGGTGGGTACTGATATAGGACTTTGCGAGAACATCGTATCAAAATGACTCTAAGGGTGACTCGTCACAGAATACTCTGAAAAGAGGTGACCAAGAATGTTTCCATAAAGAGGGACCATATACGATCTGCAAGGGTGTTGAGGAGCACCATTTGTAAATGGTTTCTCCGACGCACAAGAACCGAAGAGAGGTTGTGGAGTTGTACTTCACAATCATAGCTTCCCGTATGCATGGACATCTAGAAAAAAACAGGTGCTTAAAAGCACCTTTGTATCATGGTTGCTGAGACAGGAGGCCACCTATGTGGAAAAAAAAGATAGGTAAGTAGGTAGGTGTCCAATGAATCGATCAAATGGTTCAAATGGAGAAATTATAGCATATGAGAGATTTGACAGGGGGGGTAGGAAACTAATGGTAACCTCCTTGCGAGGTGATGAATAGCGGCATAATAATGTCACTTTTTCAATATGGATGGAGCGGTGGGCTTGTGAATGGGCAATGTAGACCATCATAGTGCCTTAAAGAACATAAACATGAGATTTTGTAGGGTAGGACAATGAGTGATGATGAGAGGGAAATATGAGGCTTTGTGCAAGATCACAGACTACATGGACTGCCAATCCTATGGAAATTGAAACAACATGGGTGCAAAATGACAAAGGGTGTTAAACGGTCACCCATGGAAGGTGGGATCTACTGCCGAGTAAGGGAAAATACAAGAATGGTTGGGCTTGGACACTTACCCGAATAGGATGGGGGGTCCTACAGGTGAAAAGGGGATGAATAAGGTTGATGCATATGATATTCTGCAGGGGTGATTACCTATATGCCATTTTGAAGCATTATACCTATAGGGGTTGTCATTGACATGGAAGTAATGATTCTCATCGTGACTTAAACCTGTACACATGGAAGTGATACCTGAGCATAAATGGTGTGTCTGGAAATAAAACCAAATATACAAGTGACACGTGACCCCAGGAAATGATCAAGATCATGCATGTGAAAAAGTTGAACAGGGCTAAGGTCCTGCCCCCATGCTACAGGCATGGGGTTTGTGATTATGGATCACACATTGGTTGGATTGAGCTATGGTCTCATTGAAATACTGAGATATATGTGACAGCAAAGGGTCAAAATGATTGAGGATGGATCGTATCCCAAGGTCTATATAATCTATTATGCCCCCCAGCCTATAGGTGTCAATGCAGTGCAGATGCTCTCTTGGAGAGGTATCGACATGGCATCGATAAACTACTAGAAGGGGGTGTACCATGTGCCTATTGGCCATGGTGGAACACTGAATTGGTGATATGATGATGGGGGATGCCCCTTACGGGATGGATGCCCCCATTATCGCCGACAAAGATGACAATGATGAGTAGGAAGGTGTAGAGGCATTGCCCCATGATGTGGACATGGGATTTTCTCATCAATTCGGAAGGGTCGAACAGATAGGTCGGAGGGACTCATTTTTGTCCACACAATCCTAGTGGTATGAGATGTTGAGGAAGGTTCCTCATAGGTCGAGATGAAATAAATGGTGTTCGTCCCACTTGAAGAAGATGCTAGTGGGTGAACTTCTTCAATGTTTGTTACTTGGGATTCTACTCATTAGAGAAAATTTGGGGTCTAAAATGGGCCTTATAAGAAAACAAGCCACCTCGTAAGAAAACAAGCGATTGAATTCAAGAACCAATAGAATTTCAAGAAAAGAGTCAACCATAATGGTTGAGTTGGCATATTTGACTTTAAAAAACTACTTTTTTAATTCGGATTTTCAACATATCTCCCTATCCGTTTACTCAAATTTCGAGTAGGAGCACTCGCTTGATGCGGGATTCAATTACGCATCCAACGAGTACCCACGTTGCATACTTTTGAGGGAACCCACCCCACGAAAAAATGAGAAATACATTTTTTATGTATTTCTCATTTTTCGTGGGGTGTGGTCCTCAAAAGTATGAAATGTGGATACTCGTTGGATGCATAATTTAATTTCGCATCCAACGAATGCTCCCACTCGAAATTTGAGTAAAATGACAGGAAGATATGTTGAAAATGATGAAAAAAAATAGATTTTTTATTTTTATTTTTTCCTCCAAAATTCATAAATATTATTTTATTATTTTAACTATTATTTTATTGTTTTCCTTAGGAGGCCCATTTTAGACCTCAAATTTGCTCTAATGGAAATTCAACGGAAGTCGGTGAGTACAGATCGATACTTGCGTAGATCAAGGTAATGGTGTGAGTAATGACCATGAAGGCCACACACTGCACAAGGATGATTGGTACACAACGACTTGTTACGTGTCTTTGGGGTGCTAGAAATATGGACCACCGAAATGTTTTCATCAGGTTCATCGTCTAACATATGGATATGAGTGTGCAAGATAGGAAACTCCAGACAGTTATGGGTAGCGTGACCCAAAACATTGCACAAAGCACAAGGAGAGGGCGCTCAAGCTGAAGCAGTAGGGGGAGGGTTCACGGCTTTATTTAAATGTGATGGCAGTATCGCACTCATCACTTTTCCCTCAATTTTATTCTTAAGGAGAGGAGTCGGGGAGGTAGGTGTTTCCTTCGGGGCTCCAAGAGGAGGTTGACTGGAAATACCAATAGGATGCACAGGTGTCAAAACAACCTGTGGTGTGGGAGGTGGGTTCAAAGGGGTGAGATATCGAACAGGGAGGCCTAACATCAAACCTGAGATATTAAAAGTTTCCATGATTGGCATTCTCACGATTCCATAAGGTGGAAACTAGAATGATAGACGGGGCAGGTTGGGGTTGAGGCTGAGCTTGAGGATGGGCTACTGCTTTATTTGAGGAAACTGTATAGAGCTCGGATATTTCCACCCTTGGGGTGGAGGAGGTAGAGCCTAAAAGGTTCCAATCATGGGGTATCATGAAAAATGTCAATCCTAACACTCGTAAAAGTCGAGATAGATGCGTAGTCGATACTATTGTCTACCATGGGTAGGACGTTCTCCGAACAAGCCGACCCCTTAGGATCGTAGTATGTCAATTGGTCCAACTTGACTATCTTCCCTTCATGGGGGAACATCATAAGTCTGAAGACATAAGATGCAACTTCTTTCATCATGTACATATAGCCACGCCCAAGGAGGAGGTTTTAATCTAACTAGGCATTGACAACCTCGATATCAATCAAAACTGTTTTACCAGCTAACTCTACAGGGACATTCGGGAGAAGACCCTGAGGGTGAGTTGCGCGGCCATCGTAAGCATGTGATGCCATTACGAATGGTGTCAATTAGGGGGGATCCAAGCTTCTACCAAACATTAGTTGACATGACACAAGTAGAGGAACCTTCATCAATAATGCATCAATGAATCACCAAGTTTCGAACAGTCACCAAGACTTGGAAGGCTATTGAAGAGGGCATCCACGGCTCCACTTGGTCCAAATCAAATGTCATCAAACGAGATTCGAAAAGATCGATTGCACCTACCGCTGACGGTAAGGATTTTTGTTGCGCAGGGTAGTTCCTAAGAACTTCCAGAGTTGACATGGCAACAGGGGACTGCGCTAAGTCATCTACAATGCTATAATTAGGAGCAGCTCAAGCGTTGGGATTGTTAGAAATATGACACAAAGTAAACTTGGGAAATTTAGGGATCCCATTAATAGGTTGTTTAGGAATGTGCAAGGTTTATTCAACCGAAGTGGTGTATTTTCCCTTATCAATAGTGGAAGATTCAGCAGCTGAACCGTATTGGTTTCGTCGTGTCTGAAGGTTCACATCGACGGACAACATGAGGAGGTGTTGGACCTCAATGTCAGACACTTGACTCAATGAATTTGGTTGGGGTAGATAAGGCACCAATGGCTATCAAGTTTCTACTCCTTCCACTGGGAAGGAGTTCTGCAGGACCACGGGTTGGGTTTGAGTGGGTTGAGGAAAATGTGGGGTTGCTTGCCCCTGTGGGGCAGTATCCACTTCGCGTTAGTTTTCCTAGTTCCACATTTGGCGTGCCTTATCCAAATGAGGACACTGATGGGTATAATTCCCATACACATGGAAGAAAGAACACAAATGATTGGTCTGTAGTTGAGTGCTTTTGGCCTATTTAGGCATCTTGTTAGGGTCCTAAAATACGGGATTCACTACAGTGTAATCAAGTGAATTAGTGGATTTGTTTCCACCTCCTTGTCATTGGTTGTTTCCTTTATTATTTTTCTTAGGTTGCATTTGTTGGTTATTAGGTGCAAGTTGGGTGGGCATGTTATGTTGGGCGTACACTTTCCCATGAGGGAAAGTAGGAGCAGCGGGGTGTGGCTACACTAGAGTGATTAGCGAAGGGCCGGGAAAGGGATAGTACGAGTTCATGGCCGGAGGAGACACAAATCCAAAGGAAGCACTGCCACACATCGTGCCACTATAGGAGGGCCCATGAACATGGGAAGCCAAAGCAAGAGATGAATATGAGGTACTCATTCCCGAATGGGATGAAGCACGTGATAAATCAAGGTCATAGCTCAGATTGGAAACAAGGACCTAATGAGTACAGACAATGTTAGGGACATTTACATACGCATAACCACTCATGAGGGAGGGTAAGGTACATACGGATTAGGTTGGGATGTGATAGTGCCGATGACACCATCTGCAGCATGGGATGCCCCCAACAGGTCTCTCTAGGAGGAGTCTCCTCGAGGGGCATCGGGGATGATTATATACAGATAATCACATTGTTCACATATCAAGCCGAACTGTTGGTATTTTAGGATAGCCTCCTCCTCGGTTTGGGGGCGGTTAGAGGCCAAGTCCTTGGCAATGGCTGGGAGCTTGGATTTCAAAAACCAATCTAAAAAGATATTGCTGTCAAGTTTAATTTTACACAAACTATGACACCTACGCCACTCGTGGATATGGTCGGTGATGTGGGTAGCAGAGTTTTTTCGACAAGAGAGAAGGGTTTCTACTCTGTCATCATATCGGACGAGTAACTGGAAGAACTGCAGGAAAGTGGAAGCTAAAAACACAAAGTTGGGGTGTGTCTCATGAAGTTGGTCAATATACCACTTAGCGGAACACTAGTAAGGGTTATCTTAAACAAGCAGAGTCTGATAGAATCGTCTACAATGTTGTTTGAAGAGCACCATAGGTGAAATGAAATGATATGGTTTTGAGGGTCTTCCCTAGACTTCCCTTCAAACTTTGGGATGTCTGATGGGAGTTTGGTAGGCATCGAGGGCTAGTTTGGATCACGACGGATTAAATTTGTTATCACTCCAGGAAACTCTCCTAGGTTGTATCTCGGAGATGCCTAGTAACTTAACTAATCTCAATGTTTCATTCAATGGATCAAGTCAGATGACTAATCATACCTCACTCACTCAAAGCATGCATAAACTTAACCAAATAAACAAGGCTTCTAACTATCACTATTCAGAGGGTTTGTAATAAAGGTGAATATATGGAGAATTCTCACTATGGTAACAGATTCATACATAAAGCACTTACATATGAATGGCTAATCATAACAAGGAAATGATACTTGCAATTCAACTTATCAATACAGAGATAGGATGACAGCTATTTGGTATTAGACAAAAAGAATAAACATGAATGAAATATCCAAGTACAAGTATAGAATAGAAACAAGATGTAATCTGAACATGTAATGGCAAAAGAGCTTATATTAATTGACAAGAACATGAGAAGCTTAAGTACAAAAAGTGTCTAAGAGTCTCCAAAGTTGAACCCTTTACAATGATTCTTCAATGAGCTTAAATAAGCTTTACAAATCAGTTTCAAGATCCTCAAAAGATGGATCTGATAACCTCTTTTCCTATCTCAAATCCGAATTTGTGAAGTGGCTGGAAAATGCAAAATTTTCTAGAAATATGCTTCTCATAGATTGACCTATATCTCTCAAATCAAAACAGATTTTGGAAAACTGAGAGAGGTGTTTGTATATTGGTTTGTTATGAGAAAAAAACTCTCTCAGTTCTTTGAGATTCGTTTTCATTTTCCTGACATCTGTATTTCCAAAACATGTGTCAAACAGGGAAATTCTGAGATCCGAAAATTAAGGCTCAAAGATGGATTTGATTCTCCCAATATGTGACACCTGTAGAAATACTGAGAGAGGTTATTGTTCTTTGACATGTTAGACACAAAAACCTCCGACATTTTCTCAAAATGATCCTCTAGTTGCTCAGAATCATCATTTGAAAATGATGACTCAACACAGTAAAACGCCATATTTCTGAAAACGTAGCTTCATCTTGCGGGGGACTTTTGACTACCTTCCCGAGCTCCAAATGCAGATCTAAAAGTACCATTGGAAATCGTAGGATTTCTAGTTGTCAATCGACTATTTGAGCGTGTAAAACAGCCTCTCCACGGCTAAGAAAATTGAGTTTTCCCAAGACATGCTGATCGTTTCCAAGTTTCTGCGCTTTTGGTGGCTAAAATAGCCCCGAATTTTCGTGTTTTAGCTACCGAAAGCTCTGCTTTCAATGACTAATGAACAATTGGAATGTCCGCCTAAGCCACCGAAACCTTAGTTTTGACTTTTTTGAAGGAAAAACCAAATCAAATTTTTTTCAAACCTTATTACATACCTAAAGCTCTCAAAAATGAGCCCTAAAAAATTTAGAAATGTATTTTTCAATGACTTACTATCACCTAAAATAAAATAAAAAAATTGACTAATTTATTTAAGGAGATAACAAGATCATTGGTCAGTGTCACTAAATTAGGGAAGTTGAGGCTATCCATAAACGACAAGCTCACAGTCGTAGATGTGGAGGGCTTGGCCATAGTGTTATTCATGTTGGTTGTCATGGTGCCTCCACCGACAGTTCCTCCTCCCATAAGAGGATTTACGATGGCGGATCCACCTCCAACATTGCCCCTAGTAAAACCCATAGGGTTGCTAGTGTGTGGATGTGTGGATGATCCTGACTGTAAGGAGTCGAAATCGAGAGACTCAAAGAGGCGCTCCGGTGATTGTGTAGTGTGTTGAACTGAGGTCTGGCGTAAGGAGCAGACCGTAAGGTCTAAGGGACCATATTGAGGGAATTGTCCCTGAATCCTTCGATAGTACCTTAGGGGATTAATAGTGACAGATTCCTAGCTAAAACAATCCAACAACACAAGTCTATGGCAAAGTAATCTCAAATCACAAAACTAAATAAAAAAAGGCAGTGCAACTAAGTGTGCGACAAACGATCTGAGGAAAACAAAAGAGAAGTTGTCAAAAAGAGAAACCCTAGAAAGAAAAAGACTTGCTAACCTAATAGATGTCTACACAATCAAAAATAAAAATACCAAATATAATCTTCCTCAAATATTTTCCTCTTTGTGGTCATCACCTCCCCATCAGACAAAAAGAAGCAGGAATCCAACTCAAGTCTCCCAGTTACTGGACCGCGAGAGGGGCATCAATCATATTCGGACCCAGCAAGTGAAGATCAAAAGGATAGTTACAAAGTTGGGGCCATAGCCAACTCCATATGTCCTAGGTATCCCACCACCAAAAGAGATGGCCTCTAGGTAAGATACCTATGAAAAATGGTCTTTAGGCTACCTCCTTCGTGTCACGTCAAGATGAGTACTCCATAGCTTCAATCCAAAGACAGTGATATGGATGATCTTTAGTACTGAGTGGGGACGGTGCGCCACCCAACCATTTGGTTCCAGTCTTTCCATTTTCCCTCTTAGGAGAGGCTCACCTCACAAATTGGCCTTAAACTATGTCCCAAGTACTAGAGGATTTTAGCTCCCTAAAAAGACAAGCACTATGTTTCAAATGTATAGTGACAAAGGGGAATTATTTGGATGCCTATCCCTGGTGTCCTAACTTAACTACAAGATTATTTTTGTCCTCAAATTAGGTTAATGTGTGTTAAGTTATGGTTTATTTTAGGGCTTCACTTGGGAACATGAACCAAGCGACAGTTTGATTTAGGGAGTGTTTGTGTGCGCTAGTGGTGTGTACAACTACCAACCAAGAAATTAAATGCTTAAGAGAAATGAACAAATTCCAATATTGAGTTTAAACTTTTCTTGAAAACATCATTTCAACATAGAAAGGCTATCACTAAGCGTTTATCATTCAAAGCATAAAAAGATTATTCACCTAAGGAAAGATTGATTTTTCACCAAGTACTCACTAAAATAGTAAACATGTGGTCAAAAGGAATCCTTAACATAACTATAGAAGTAGAAAATACTCAAATGTAAGGCTTTTTCTTCACCACAAGAATTGAAAAGGAAAAATAAAAAGATAGATACAACAAGTAAACAAATGCAAATAAGACTAAAGGGGTATTGAAAACAATTATAAACTGAAAAACTGAAACTGACTGCAAGGGGAAGAAGGAAAACTAATGGTCTAAAGGCTGAAAAAACACTAAAAAGGTGAGAACAGAGCACATGTCGCTCTTATCCTCTTATCGGGGCAAACTAAGTGACCAAGTCACTCAGAACAAGAAGACATGTGCAACCCAAGCAAAAAAGGTTGTTTTGGGGCCAGTCACACTTTTCGAGGAGAAAGGCACGAATCGGGTCACACAAAACCACCAAATAGGTGCGACCCAACTAGAAATGAGATTTTTTTACTCGGGTTGTACTTTTCGAATGAAAAAGTACAACTCGGGCCACTCAAAAGGGCCAAACAGGCGCGACCTGGCACGGAAAAACTCAAACACGGTAAACAGGAGCTTGGCTTAATCAAACAAGGTAGATTCGGGCCGGTTTTTCGACTGAAGACTGTCAGGAAGCAGCAAACAGACAGATAAAATATAAAATCAATCAAAAAAAAAACTCAGACAAGGGCCGAAAATGTTGGATGAGCACAATCGGAGAACGGTCCCAGTATGGTCGCCAAAAACTGTTGTCGGTGTTTTCACACCAACACATGCAAAAGTGCACCTACTAAGAGTTGTGCTGAACTTAGTAGAGTTTCAAGATAAAAAAGTAAAAATGAACGGAACATGAATTAAAAAGACTAATATAAAAGGTAGGAAAAACTAAACAACAATTAAAGTAAATCTAATCTAGCATGCATTCATCAAGTAGACAGACAACATCATTTAAAGAATAAAGAATGTTCTTTTCATTATAAAAATGGATTTTACAAAAGTGTCACCTCTGAGTTGCAATAGAAAGGGCCCCTGCATTTGTCCAAGGGAGGGTCTGCTTGGTCTCCTAGTAGTCCATGGTTCTCTAGCCACACGTCACATATGCCATCGTCAGCAAGGTGAGACTAGAATAGGAAAGGGAGTTCTAATCTCAGGGAGATTTTTGTAGAGTAGCGGCTTGAGCAATGAATGGAGAATTGGTGTTGAGTGAAGGGCCTTGTGTGCTCATTTATAAGCACAATGGATAGCTCTAGGATAAGGATAATGATCAAATTTTGATTTTTTTTTCCTTTTGATCTTTGCCTTTTACTTTTTTATCCTTTTATCCAATTTGGGATATCTTAAATCATGCCAACTTTCTTCTTTTCACTGAGGGTAAAAAGAGAAACATCCAAAAATCAAGTCAGGGCAAAGGTTGCTCATTTATTTCGAGGTAATTGAGCAATTTAATTTGTAAAATAACCTTTTTTGGTGTGCGACTTTGATTTTTGTTTTAATGAAGGTCCAAGGGGTGGAAATGAAATGTGGTAATAATGTATATGTGCGATGGGGCTAACAACAAGGTAGGTCGACAAAAATTAAGCGTTAACACCCGCCTTCTTCTTGTTAAGCATGTTGTCTGCCACTTCATGTTATCCATGCATCGGCTACAAGTTATCCATGCATCAGCTACTAGCTATTTTTTATATTCTTTTTTTTATAATTGTTTATTTCGAATTTGGAACGACGCCCATAAAATCAATCTAGACAGTAAACTTGTCTCATCCTCCTACAATCTAGGAAAAGAATACTTGCTACTCCACCCCAAATTCTAAAATATAAACAACTATTGGTGTAATAAGTGGTAGAAAGTTTGAGAAAAAAAGTTGTATTGGACTTGATATTCATGATTGTAGAAGAAATGTGCCATTGATTCAATTATTGTTCCCAATAACCCTTTAAATTTGGACCTATGCATTTAGGCATGAGTGGTTATGATCTATTATAGAAATGTTATGTGAGGAGATAAGTGAATGTTCGTGAATGGTGCATTATGATTATGAATAATTAGGATGTTAGACATTGACACCTTGAAGGAATAATTCAATTTAGCATATGATTGATCTATTACCATCAAATTATTGCATCTTTTTCTCAAAATTCATTTTGAGAAACTAGTTGAATGTTTCTAACTAGGCATCTTGAAATTGCCCTCATCTCCTCATTGTAAAGAAGAAAAGAATCCTAGCCGAAAGATTCAAGTAACACATATTCAAGACAAGCATTCATTTTATGGTGGTGGTTGAGTTCTTAACCTGTCTTAAAATTTGAATAAGGGGGTATTAGGAACAGTGTCCTCACGTGAGGTGGTGGATGATTTTAAAATCCTTAATGGTGCCATTATGTCTAGTGTTTGACACTCATATTTAATTTGGTAAATGATCAAGCACACAAATTCAAATGATCATAAGTGCATACAATGCATCTTGTAAGAGTGGAATTTTTGAATCCCAATGTGACTTAAAACATTTGTAAAGTGGAAAATTATATGTCATTTGTAAAGTATTTGACACAATTGCATTTTAAGTCATTGAATGAAATTAAATTGTAAATCCATCGAGTATCCATAGTTTTCTTAATCATTAAATCTGTTTTTTAAGAGTTCAAAGGGTGGAGTTGCAAGAGACTCTTTTAGAGCCAATTAGGGGTTTTTTCTCAACTTGAAAATTGTCATCAAGGCCAAACTACAATTGAATAAAGTTGTCATTATCTTTAAGTGAGCCACATCAAAGTCAAATCATTGTACAATAACACTTTGGAGTGCATCACCACTAGTATTTGACACCCTAAAGTTGTTGGTGACAAGTTCAAAGAGAGTGTGACACAAAAATAAGCAAGTTCAAGTGAGCATGACACAAAAGCAAGCAAGTACAAGCATGAAAGCACTTGAAAAATTCCAATCAAGAAATTAAAGAACCATGAGACTTCTTACATGATTCTATATGGGAAGTTGAAAGCTTACATAAACAAAATGTGTCAATTTTTGATAAATTGATAAAACAAAAGATGTTCTATAAAAATCTTGAAGTTTCAAGCACACAAAGTCATAATGAACTATAAAAACCACTAGCATGTCTTAATAATTTTGTTGTTAATTTCACAATCAAATGGATTTAAAAGGATTAATTGATAAAAACCACTTAAACAAAAATTAGGTGAAAAAGAGCAAGAGATGTTAAAAATGCAAATCGACAACATCTAGTAGGACAAGTATACAATTGATGCTTCTTGTGACACAAATGAACTAGTACAAGCGGTTGATATAGATGCAACAAAAGATATGGTTGGTAGTTCCTTAACTAGTTATGAGATGGAATCTTTCACATTTATTTATAGTGATTTGGAGAAAGCATTTTTTGATGAAGATGAATCGCAAGAAACAAATTGCAAAGCACAAAAGCATGTACAAGGTTGATCTATAAATTGGCCATGGATATTAAACTGGAATAGTTCGTCCAAACATATCTTCTAATATTGTAAAATCTTTTTTTATAGAGTGTTTTACTTTAGATTGCAAATTTAATGTTACTCACTTAATGTTGAAATAAACTAAAATGAATTGAAACTAAATGAAAGAAGCAAGAAAATAATAGACCATCCACAAAATAACACAAGATATACCTTGGGAAAACCGATACAGGGAAAACCCATATTGATCGACCAATGTCTTATTCACTACTTATGTATTCCCATCTATGGATGGAAAGTTGTATGTCTCTTCAACTTAGCGTCCATCTTCTCTAGAAGTGTATTCTAAAATGCACTAAGAAATCCGGTATCTCTCTCTAAGATGATTCTCCTTGGTATCCCAAAGTGCACCCAAACCTTTTCAAATAACATGCTCAATGCATCTTGTCTTTTGATGGTCATTTTACATGGCATTAGAATGCACATTTTGATAAACCTATCAACTAACACAAACAAGTAGTCATTCCCCTTGCTCATTCTTGGAAAACCACCCACAAAATCCATGGATATGCTCTCCTATGGTCTAATAGGTATAGGTAAGGGATGGTATAGACCATGTTTTCTATTATTGGGTCTCTTGGTAAAGAAAAGTATGCATCATGTAATAAACCTAGCTATTGCTTCTTCCATTCTTTGCCAAAACACATAACAATGTAAGTTCAAAAATTTCTTCACAACACCAAAATGCTCTACAACTTTGGAGGTGTCAACTTTTCTAATAAGATGAAATCTTTAAGCTTTAGGAACACAGATCTTGTCTTGATTGTATAGAAACCCATCCTAGAGATGATAGTCAATCTTATTGTCACCTTCTTCTACACAAATTTGGCCATGTAGCTAATGAAACACCTCTTTAAATTTATCATCTTCTATATATGCCTCTTTGAATGCATCATTGGTGAAAAGCTCCAAGTGCATAAGAGTTCCCAAAGTTGTGATCTTGGATATGGGTGGTCTTGAAAATAAATATGCCACCTTAGTAGTATTATGCTTCTTATACTTTATGATTAGATAAAATTGTTGTAAAAACCCGATCAACTTGTAGGGTCTAGTTTTTTTAAGCTTACTCCGCGGATGTGAGTACTATAGTGGTTGGTGATTAGCGTAGTTGATGGTCTCCTTTCCCATTAGATAATGCTTCCACTTCTTAACATCTTGAACCAAAGCAAGAGTTCCTTATCATATGTAGGGTAGTTCAAGTCTCCATGAAACATTAATAATGATAGCATATTATCTTACCTCCCGGCAACAAGACTGCTACCATACCATACGCACTTGCATATGTGTTGGAGCCTAGGCCGTAGCTACGGTAAAGCTGCGAATTTTGGGGAAAAAAGCACAACTATGAAAGGAAAGTGCTAATTTTGGGACAAGCACTAAGTTTTGGGTAAGAAGGAGACGGTGCGCAGTACGGTGCCAGATGGACAAGCTCAGCGAAGATCACAGACCGGAAATCACGGAGCTCGCGCGCACGTCATAGAAGAATGAAGGTGGCTCAGCTACCATAATAAATAAGGCGATGGAGTAGAGGGCTCAGCTACCCTCATTTAAAGGCTAAGTACAGAAGTTATGATTGCTCGGATCTAGGAGGAGCAACGGACCAGAGCATTGAAGGCGAAGGACAAGCGCCCATACCCACAATCTGCGCCGGAAGTCAAGGAGCCTGCAGGAACCGGCGACAGGACTACAAGCGGCGCCTACAGTACACCTAGCCATGTGCGTGGTTAGGGTTTTTGGGAATCACTGTTGGGAAAGGCCCACAGTTTTGTAAAGGTGTGACCGTCATGGCCACCTATATATATGTATACATGATAAGAAGAAGAGTTAGATATTTTTGGGATAGTTAGATGGTTAGACTGTTCGATAGTCAGTCTCAAGGATAGATCATGTGTTGATTATCCTTTGCTATGTTTTCTACCGAGTGTGTAGAACTAGAGTAAGAATCGGATAGCCGAGGAGCTAATCCCTGAGTTGCCAGACAGTCTGAGTCGACGTCTGCGCCTTTGTAATCTCTGTAGAGAAGAGACTAGATTGAGAGAAGGGCTCCCAGCTGTGTGCGTGGAGTTTCCTGTAAGAATCTAAGGCTGCAGCTGTGTGCGCAGCATGTTGTATAACTCTATCATTTTCTGGTTAATATAACACTCCCGAGGACGTGGCTTCCCTCGAGGAGGTGAACTTTGCATATTTCTTCTTGTTATAATGTTTGCGTGAATGATTAACTGTTTAAGTTCATTACCTGTGTATACAAGACTCTTGCATTATCTTTGTGACTGTGTAAGTGAGTTTGGGAAGGTCCCTTGATAGCTATAAGTGTTAAGTACTGAAGAAGTGGAGGAGCACTGTCGCGGCAGAGATCGAGGAATGCGATACTGTGCTGGGCGCGCAGGGCGAAGAGGTACTTAACGCGTCGACGCGAGGAATACTTGCCTTCTGCGCCAAGAGGAGACTTGCGCAGCGGGCCTGCTGAGGAAGGAAGCCGCGCAGTTGCGCCAAGGGGCCTGCGGGAAAGTCGGACCACCGACATCTGAGGAACCGGAAGAGGAAGAATAATCTCCGCGTCACCAAGGTTAAGGAAATCCGATTCCTTAACCCCCCCATAGCCACTTCGGGTGAGACCTCGAGCTGCTGCACAGCTCGTTGCCGAGAGGGCCAGTGCGCCAAGGGGTTTGTTGCTGCGCTTCATTAAAACCCGGGTCTGCCCAAGAAAGCAGCCAACAAATGGTTCCGTTGCCTTGCGACTTGCTGTTGTGAGACTTGTTATTTTGGCGACGCGCGAGATCGAGGAGAACAAATGGTTTCGTTGCCTTGCGACTTGCTGTTGTGAGACTTGTTATTTCGGCGACGCGCGAGATCGAGGAGAACAAATGGTTCCGTTTTCTTGCGACTTGCTGCTGTGAGACTTACTATTTCCGCGACGTCTGAGATTGTTGCTGAAGCCAGCACAAGGTTCTGTTACACTGAGACTTGCTCAGTTAACAAATGTGTTACTGGAATCCTACAGCTAAAGAAATTGGAGACTGGTTTGATTTAAAGGCTAAAGAGTTCGCTGAACAAGAAAATAGAAGTTCTACGCTCCAAACAGAAGACTGGTTGCAGAAGTATATTTATACTGACCTTCACGAAATTTTCTTTGTTACATTCGCACTGGAGTTGCACGCTTGGATAGCCAAGTTAGCAGACTCTAGACCTACTGTGCATATTGATCGACCCGTCGCTTGGACGCCTGAGCTAGTCAGTATTGTGAAGCGGATAGAAAATCCTGTGTCCCGCGCAGTAGACTTTTGGTTGAATAGTCTACTGAAAGGCTTCATCACCGAGTTTGCAGTAGATACAAGAAAGAGTTTCAGTGAAGCTGAGAGGAATTTCTTCCAAGTACACAGAGGTAAGTTCTTAAATTCTCTGAACTTATGGATTAAAATGCTTCTGTATGAAAACGGAAAGCTATGTATTACTTCTGATGAATAGCATAGACAAGTAATGTCCGTAGATTCTGATAGTGATCCTGAACTTATTGGTTGCACTCGTAGTGGAAAACGATATAAAGTAGGCCTTGACCAATATTCTTTTGAGTCTAGCCCAGACGACAGCCAAGTCCCTAGAGCAAGCCATATAGAAAGACAAGGGAGTGCTCATATCCCTTATCACCCCTTTACACCGCAAAAACCAGACGGAGCTCAGTATAACCCCGCAGTAACATCTTCAAGTAGCCCACACGGTAGTTCTAGTACCTCAGAACCACCTTTATTTAACCAGCCCAGAAGCACTGCTACAGCACCCTCACCTCAACCTAGCACAAGAAGGATGGGTGATGACATGAAGCTACCAACTTTTAGAGGAACAGGGATAGAAGACCCTGAGCAGCACTGGTTCTTATGTGAAGCCATTTGGACAATTAAGCAAATTAATGATGATGCTGTTAAACTGGTTCAGTTAGCAACCACACTAAGAGAAAGAGCCTTAACTTGGTTCATGAAATACTCAGCAGCACAGAATAGAACGCTTGCTGATGTAAGAAATGCCATGATTCGGGAATTTAAGAAACCTAAATCAGAATCACAGTGTATAACAGAGCTCAAAGACATCAAACAGTTACCTACAGAATCAGTATGGGACTTTGACCAGAAGTTCAAAGCCTTGATAGATCAAGTAAGCTTCGAGTTCGCACCACAGCAGCATAAAGAATGGTTCATAGCTGCGCTACTCCCACACATTAGACTTCCTCTTATGCAACAGAATCTCAATACTCAGGAACAAGCTCTAGAGATGGCTATGAAACTAGAAGCTTCGCCCATTGCGGGAACAAGCAACGATGTTGCGCAGTTGCAGAACCAATTAGCAAACTTAACCTTGCAAGTGCATGATATTAAGAAAGGCAAGGAGATTAAGGAAGAAATTTGGTGTACAAAATGTAAATCCCAAGGTCATTCAAAGGACCATTGCCCCGTTTTCATAGACTATATTGCAACTGGAGCACCTAACCCTTTACCACAGGCACAAGGGCCTTGGTGTGAAATCTGTAGAACTAGAGGTCATAGACCACAAGAATGTCACTTACTCCAGAAATATGTACAAACTCCAAAGAATCTATATTGTAATTTCTGTAAATCAGTAGGTCATGATGAGAACAATTGTAGAGCATATGATCTTATGATAGAAAGAAAGCATGATGTTTATAGGGTACAAGCAGAGACACAAGGACCCACAGCAGGTCCACCGTATGACCAAACTCGCGACGCCCGAGCAGGAAATTACAGGGGACGCGGACGCACAACAAATTTTGGTCGCGGAAGAGGACAGATCACTTGTTATAATTGCGGAGCACAAGGCCATTTTTCCAGGGATTGCCAAAATCCTACAACCCTCTGCAGGTATTGTAAATCTTCTGACCATATCATTGAAGAATGCCCTCAGTTACAGGCTAAGATGCAAGCAAAGACCCCACAGGTCAATCAGAATATTCAGTTGATTGCAACAGAAAAAAGAGAACCAGACCCTACAATTAATATAGTGACACGCAGTGGAGCAACCACTGGTGCGCAAGAGATGGGAATGGGAAAGCAAGCGACGCAATGGGTGCGCCGCGCTAATATTAAACCAGCCCCACTTAACCTGCAGAAGCAAAAAGAAGCATTCAAGCAAGCTCAAGAGTATTTATCAGATCCGAGAGCTTCAAGTTTTGCCGCAATTCCGCAGAACAATATTAGATCGCAAGTGCTAAGACAAGACAACCTGGTACAAGAACAGGCCACTACAGCTGGAAGGCCTGACGAGGAGCATGCACTAGGCAGTGTTCATGCGTTCCTGCGACAATGTTTAAAATTGTTGCGCAATGAAAAGGCAACTCTAGAACTCCAACACCTGTTGGATCAGTGCCAACAGTCTGCTTCGACAAACACACCGCAGTGTGCTGTTCACCAGATTAGGAGTCACATTAGAACTGGAAAAGAGATGAGGCTCACAGCGCAGATTGGAGCATTTGAAATGGACGAAGTCATGTTAGATCTGGGTTCAGAAGCCAATGTTCTCACTATGCAGACATAGGAACAGATGGGAAGCCCTCAGCTTACAAGATCCCCTATCCAGCTAAGACTCGCGAATCAGCAACGAGTCTCTCCATTGGGCAGATTACCCAACGTACCTATTGATATTGAAGGAGTAAGAAGCTCTGCAGATTTTGAAGTAATCAAAATCCTGGATGATAGTAGACCATACCCAGCACTTTTAGGAATAGACTGGGCATTTGATAATTTGGCTGTCATTAATTTGAAGAAAAGACAGATGACCTTTGAGGATGACCAGATTAGGGTCATCGCACCACTTGATCCTATTCAAGGACCAAGGTATATAGAACCCATTCGCGCAGAAGAGGAAGCGCGCCACATGGAAAGTTTGTACCAAATGACTACTAATCACAGTGACTATGTCAACCCCACAGCAGATGGCCATATCAGCTGGCGATGCGATAGCTCGTGCACATCAGACTCAGATGCAGGATTGGAAAACTGGCAGAATCGTTTACATGAGGTTTCTGCAAGACGTTGCGCTATGATGACTAAATCCATTCGATGGATTGGCACAGAATTAACTGACACTCCAATTTTTGATGGTTTAACTGAAGTAACTAAATTCATACATGAATATGAACAAAAGCTTCCAGAACAGCAGCGCATACAGGCATTGGATGTAGTATTGCGCGCCACACCCGCAAGATGGTGGGTTGCGCATAAGGAGAATATTCATACATGGCAAGACTGTCGCAGACTGATACTGCGCAGATTTCAGGACACCACGGCCGGAACCCTACACAAATACGAAGGACAGAGTGACCCCAGGTCACACATTGAAGCATGTATTCAACAATGGTCAGATATTCCGGAAGATGAATGGGTTCACCTATTCATCCACACATTGGATACAGTTCCAAGGAATTGGTATACTGAAACAGAATTGCGCAAAGGCACTATCAGTTGGCCTCTTACGATAGAAAGCTTTCAACTTACCTTCAGCTTTGAGTCAGAACATCCAAGCATCGATCAGGCTTTGAAGTGTATTAAAAAGAAGATATTTGAACAATGCCCGTTATCAGAATATTCCCAACCAGATTGGGCTGTCCAGATAGAACATGCCCTGGAATGTTATAACTTCACCGCTGAAGATGAGGAGGACGATCCTCGCAACATCAATATCCCAGAATCAGAAGGGACGCGCAATATTGAAGGTCCTGAGCTTGATATTCCCGCCATCACAGAACACATCAAGCTCAAGAAGATTAACATTGGTACAGAAGCTGAACCAAAGTTTGCTTCTATAGGAGATTATTGGGATGATGAAACTGTTGGACATGTTTCAGAATTATTGCGTGACTACCAGGATATCTTTCCTACCAAGTTCACAGAAATGAAAGGCATCCTAGGAGACTTAGGAGTGATGCGCATACCTCTGAAACCAGATGCCAAGCCAGTAAAGCAGCGCCCATACAGGTTGAACCCGCGCTATAAAGAAAAAGTCAAAGAAGAAATTGATAAAATGCTCGCAGCAGGTATTATTGAGCCAGTAGAGGAAAGCGATTGGATTAGTCCTATGGTGGTCCAAGAAAAGAAAACGAAAGGTGAAATAAGAATCTGTGTCGACTTGCGCAAACTCAATGATGCATCGGCACACGATCCATTTCCCACTCCTTTCACAGATGAAGTACTTGATAATGTTGGAGGACAAGAGGCTTACTCTTTCACTGATGGTTTTTCGGGATATCATCAGATCAGAATCCATCCGGACGACCGCCACAAGACTACTTTTGCAACTGAATGGGGCTCATTCCAGTATACGGTAATGCCCTTTGGTCTTAAAAACGCACCTGCTATCTTCTCTAGAGTTGTTGTTGCTGTTTTTAAAGAATTCATTCACAAGTTTTTAGAAGTCTATTTTGATGACTGGACTGTATTTGGCCTATTAAAGAACCATATTGCAAATCTGCGCATGATGTTAGAAAAATGTAGACAGCATCAGATTTCCCTTAACTTGAAAAAATGTATATTTTGTGCGCCCTTTGGTATTTTGTTGGGACATATTGTATGCAGACAAGGACTCCTGATGGATCCTGCGAAGGTTTCCATCATTGCTAATTTACCTGCGCCCAACTCAGTCAAGCAATTACGCACTACATTGGGACATACAGGATACTACAGAAAATTCATCAAAGGATATGCAAGGATCACAGCGCCTATGGAAAGATTGCTGAAAAAGGATTCGAAATTCCAATGGACAGAAGAATGCCAACAGAGTTTGGACACACTTAAAGAAAAGATGATCACAGCGCCTATTCTAGTTTTCCCGGACTGGAAAAAACCTTTTCATGTTCATGTTGATGCTTCTTCCATAGCATTGGGGGTTGTGCTTACACAGTCTGGAGAAGGAAGTATTGACCACCCGATTGCTTACTCCAGCAGAAAGCTATCTACAGCTGAGAAGAACTACACCACTACAGAAAGGGAAGGACTAGCTATGGTGTATGCCCTACAGAAATTCAGACACTACCTGTTAGGCGCTCATTTTAAAATGTATACTGACCATTCTGCTTTGAAATACTTGGTCAATAAACCAGTGTTAGGAGGAAGAATTTGCAGATGGCTACTGCTCTTTCAAGAATATGATTTCGAGGTTATTGTAAAGCCAGGCAGATTGAATGCAGGGCCTGACCATCTATCCAGGATAGAGTCAGGAGAGGAACCTACAAGTCTGGAGGACAATCTGCCTGACGCACAGTTGTTTTCTATTCAAGCAGCAGACGAATATTATTCTGATATTCTTGAGTTTCTCACTACCGGGCAAGCGCCGGCTGAGTTTACAATCCAGCAGAAGAAGCAACTTGTTGTCAGAGCCGCAGACTTCACTTTGATAGCAGGCCAGCTTTATAAGTTGGGCCCTGACGAAGTTTTGCGCAGATGTATCTTACCACATGAAAAGAGCTCTATCATCGCAGAAGCGCATTCAGGTACCGCAGGAGGCCATTTCGCAGGAAAGCCGACTGCGCAAAAGATATTAGCCGCAGGTCTTTGGTGGCCGACATTGCACAAGGATACTAAGGCGTTCTATAAATGTTGCGATGTGTGCCAGCGAACAGGAAAACCCTCAAGGAGAGATGAAATGCCGCTAAGACCTCAGATAACACTACGTGCTTTTGATAAATGGGCCATTGACTTTGTAGGACCTATTAACCCACCAGGAAAAAGAACTGGCGCAAGATACATCATTACAGCTACTGAATACCTCACCAGATGGGCTGAGGCGAAGCCAGTTAAGAACTGCGACGCTGCTACGGCCGCGCAGTTCATTTTCGAGAATATTATCACTAGATTTGGATGCCCAGTGATTCTCATGAGTGATCAGGGTACACATTTCCTCAATGAGACTATAGAAGCCCTTACTGAAGAATTCCAAATTAGTCACCATAAGAGTACACCCTACCACCCTCAAGCTAATGGTACGGTGGAGGCATTCAATAAAATTCTTGAGAATGCCCTGACGAAGATCTGTAATCAACAAAGAGATGATTGGGACCTTAGAGTCACAGCTGTATTATGGGCTTACAGAACCACTTGCAAGAAACTAACAGGTCACACACCTTTCAGCTTGGTGTATGGACAAGAAGCAGTTATGCCCATGGAATATATTGTTCCCAGTCTTAGAATTGCGCAAATTACAGAAATGGCAGATCCTGATACTATGAGCGCAAGATTCTCACAACTGCTTGCCTTAGAAGAAGACAGACTCTTAGCCGGATTCCATCAACAGGTACAGAAGGCAAGACAGAAAGCTTGGCATGACAGGCATATTAAGAATAAAGTCTTTCAGGAACAAGACTTGGTACTCCTCTATGACAGTAAATTTACCAAGTTCCCAGGCAAGTTTCGTGTACATTGGTTAGGCCCTTTTCAGGTGACGAAGATAACTGAAGGAGGAGCAGTTCAGCTTGCAAAGCTTGATGGAGAATTACTACCTACAATGATCAACGGGAGTCGGCTCAAGCTTTATCGCGACGGCCACTCCGCTCTGTCGACCTAATATATTGATAAAAAGATGCAGATGCCCAGTGTAGTTGAAAGAGGCACCGCATTCAGTCTACACGGAAGTTGCGAGACACTCAGTCTCTGGCTTCCTGCGCAGTTCCTAGAAGCATCCGCGCATGTCTAAAGTTTGGTTGGAGCGAACATAGTTGCGCTCTTGCGAAGCTTCTCCCCGGACCGTTGAACTATCGCTCTTGCGGAGTTCCCTTTGATAATTTGCCGCTTGAAAAAGTTTTGTTGTGGACCCCTATAGGCACAGTTCCCTAAGTTGAAATGACCCGCCGAAAATTTTGAATTACAGCAGTTATGTAGCCGCGTCTGAATAAATGAAGGATAAGTCCGCTATTTAAGTCTAGCCGCTCTGACTGATTCGGCTTGATCTCCGAAAGATTTGCATTTAACTCAGGCGCCGAAAGCATTAGCTTCTCCCGGAAGGCTGTCAGAGCCCGTCAATCACAATAAATGCACCACTGCGGCGAGGAGGATAGCGTGTTGTCAACTCATGTATAGCCGCCTATAGCTACGTAACCCCACTTGGTCGCATTTACTATCACCTCTGGCTATAAATACCTCACACTTGTATAATTTTTGGGTTACTTTCCTCGAGTTTCTATCTTGTTTAAGAATCCAAGTTATTGTTTTCAGAGCCGAGTTGTGCAGAGTATTTTCCCTTGTTTTCAGCGTCCATATCCTACGCAGGTCCGCCATTTGCTGTCCAAAGTTTTTTGTTCCCTACATAGGCTCACGACGGAGAACCTGTCGACTGAAGAAGTTGTTCGTCAATTCCTGCGCCGAGGCTTAGATTTCGGCATGACTACTCTAGTCACGGCTTCGACTTATGTACACCCTGGCTATCAGGATCCCAGACAGTCTCCGGCTACAAGAGCGTCTCCATCGCAGCCAGAAGAACCTGTTCCAGAGCCGTTGGCCACCATGGTGAACTATATTCCGCCGCGTCCAGATGATGCGCCAGAAGTACAGATCCCGAAGAATGCAAAGTATCCCGTTCCGTTACCGCCACTACCGGCTAGTGTGCGGGTAGAAGGGCAACTGTTGGGACACATTCCACTGGTCAAATTCTCTGATTTCAATCTGGGAGACTATAAAACGTATTTCCAGTTTGCGCCAGATCGATATCTGACGATAGTTCACAATCCCATCCGAAAGGTCGATGAATTTACCCCAAGGGGATTTGCAGCAAACTTGGAGAAGCCAGGTTTGTTGAATTTGTTGAAGCTACCGCACTTTGGGCGTAGCAACGAAGTCAATGCAGTTGTTAAGACGCTGCTTTCATGTGTTCATGGAGGTTACCTTTGGCTCGGGAGGCCAATTGATCTAAATGTTGATTTGATTCACCGCATCACCGGTCTATCTAAGGCTGGTAAGGATCCCAATATTCACTTTGTGGGAAAGGACAAAGACAAAAAATTGGTTGCACAGCTGGTGCAGAAGTATAACTTGACAAGAGGAGGTCGGGCTTATGACCTCACTACAGTAGAAGATGAGGCACTTCGATTTACAGGAAGTCTGCTTGCAGGCAGACTTCTCACAAAGTGCCGACCGAAGGAAGTTACTGGAGCTGTCGTGGAGCTCGCCATCGCAGCTGCGGAGGGAGAGCAGTACAACTGGTCTCTCTTCCTGCTGAATTCTTTCTTGGCTGATTGCCTGAATGTGCAGGACAATGCAGCCCAATCATTCCATTTTTCTTGGCTTCTAATTTTATGCGCTCTCGTTGGGTGGAAGGAGCCCCCGAATACTCAGTTCCTTCCGCGCCGCGCAGGAGAGGTTGCCGGCATGCGCTACATCAACCTCTGGGATTCTCCCAATCCCGCGAAGCGCAAGATGAATCGCGCTGTATTTTGTGAATACTACTATCTCCTCAGAGATACTATTCAAGAAATGCCAAGGCTGAGCCAGGAGACAGCCACATTATATGAAGGAAAGTTGGCTTTTACTGCCGACATACATCAACTTTACCTCCGCCCTTGCGGCATTCCAGATGAATGGGCGCTAGGCCTTTACAGGATGACTACCGAGGATGTTGAAGAAACCATCAAGTCTTGGTCGGATGAGTGGAGGGAGGCCGCCAATCTCGCATCCGCGCTGCCAACCGCCGCTACGAAAGAGAAGGATAAGGGCAAGGAAGCCCCAGAGCAAAGAAGTGATGAAGGCTCCACAGAACCGGCCACCAAGAAGCAAAAAGTGTCGCATCCCGCTGAGGCTATTCCCTCGGGGATCGACCAGTATATACACGAGCAATTTCGCGAGCTGCGCAATGCGCACGCTCACATCAGAAGTGCTTTAGATTTGCAGTTCGTAGAATTGAAAGGTCTCGCAGGAAGAGTTGCGCAGACCCATGCGCCAGCATCTACTTCGCAGGCGCCACAAGAAATTCCAAGTGCCGAGCGAGTTGAAGAACTCATAGAAAGGCATACTGTCGTGCATATTCCGCCTACCAGCATGACACTTCCAGATCCGCTAGCTGCACTACAGGTAAGCGTCGTTGGGCCCGTTGAAATCAATTTGTCTCTAATTCCTATAGAGACTCTACAGCTAGTGCATGAGAAATTTTCTCTTGAGTTGAGAGCTAGAGAGCTCTCTACATTTCAGGAAAATCAATGACTGCAATCGCAGGAGTTAGAGTTGAAGGCAATCCATAAGAATACCTCTGAGAAGCTTGCACTTTATGAGGCGCAAGACATTGGCATCAGAAACGCAGTGGATGAGATTGTCCAGGAATTGCCGGCTTGCGAGATTCAACCAGACCTCCCTCTGGTTGCAAAAGTTCAAATTATTGGAGAAAGGGCGAAAACCCTGGAGCAAGAAATAGTTGCTATGGCTGAAGGCCATAGAACCCAGATCGCTGACTAGAAGCTCGCGTTGCTGCGCAGTTTACGGATGATGCGCAGGTACAATTTGAAGCACTGAGCAGAGCTTCCACACAGATGAAAGATAGAATACAGGAAGCCGAGAACCTGATGAGCCAAGCTATGGAAGCTTGGACGGAGCTTGAGAAGCTCCCTTTTAAAGTTGGTCTGTCAGAACAGGTGCAAGCTGCAGAACAGTCTCTCACTGTTCTGACTGAAGAAGCTAAGGCCTTAACAGGCTTCCCAAAAATGAAGAAAATGAGTGAAGTGCGCAGAATGCAGCAGCAACTGCACAAGCTCAGAACTAAAGATGAGAAGCTCACCAACAGCATTCAGCCATTCATGGATGAGTATGCTGAAATCGTTGGTCAGGTCGAGGCAAAAATCAAAGAGATTGCCGAAACTCAGGAGGAGATTGATACCATCACTAAAGAAAAAGCCACCGCAGAAACGGTGCAGACAGCTGTGGAGTGTATCGATGAATTGGACTCCGCTATTGCGCAGTGGAAGAAAACATTCGCAGAGACCCAAGCACAAGCAGATGCGCAAATCAAGCGACCACACGCTAGTGCGAGTGGCTCGAGGGCGAGCCACAAGTGAGTGTTAGGGGCCTGTTGGAGCCTAGGCCGTAGCTACGGTAAAGCTGCGAATTTTGGGGAAAAAAGCACAAGTATGAAAGGAAAGTGCTAATTTTGGGACAAGCACTAAGTTTTGGGTAAGAAGGAGACGGTGCGCAGTACGGTGCCAGATGGACAAGCTCAGCGAAGATCACGGACCGGAAATCACGGAGCTCGCGCGCACGTCATAGAAGAATGAAGGTGGCTCAGCTACCATAATAAATAAGGCGATGGAGTAGAGGGCTCAACTACCCTCATTTAAAGGCTAAGTACAGAAGTTATGATTGCTCGGATCTAGGAGGAGCAACAGACCAGAGCATTGAAGGCGAAGGACAAGCGCCCATACCCACAATCTGCGCCGGAAGTCAAGGAGCCTGCAGGAACCGGCGACATGACTACAAGCGGCGCCTACAGTACACCTAGCCATGTGCGTGGTTAGGGTTTTTGGGAATCACTGTTGGGAAAGGCCCACAGTTTTGTAAAGGTGTGACCGTCATGGCCACCTATATATATGTATACATGATAAGAAGAAGAGTTAGATATTTTTGGGATAGTTAGATGGTTAGACTGTTCGATAGTCAGTCTCAAGGATAGATCATGTGTTGATTATCCTTTGCTATGTTTTCTACCGAGTGTGTAGAACTAGAGTAAGAATCGGATAGCCGAGGAGCTAATCCCTGAGTTGCCAGACAGTCTGAGTCGACGTCTGCGCCTTTGTAATCTCTGTAGAGAAGAGACTAGATTGAGAGAAGGGCTCCCAGCTGTGTGCGTGGAGTTTCCTGTAAGAATCTAAGGCTGCAGCTGTGTGCGCAGCATGTTGTATAACTCTATCATTTTCTGGTTAATATAACACTCCCGAGGACGTGGCTTCCCTCGAGGAGGTGAACTTTGCATATTTCTTCTTGTTATAATGTTTGCGTGAATGATTAACTGTTTAAGTTCATTACCTGTGTATACAAGACTCTTGCATTATCTTTGTGACTGTGTAAGTGAGTTTGGGAAGGTCCCTTGATAGCTATAAGTGTTAAGTACTGAAGAAGTGGAGGAGCACTGTCGCGGCAGAGATCGAGGAATGCGATACTGTGCTGGGCGCGCAGGGCGAAGAGGTACTTAACGCGTCGACGCGAGGAATACTTGCCTTCTGCGCCAAGAGGAGACTTGCGCAGCGGGCCTGCTGAGGAAGGAAGCCGCGCAGTTGCGCCGAGGGGCCTGCGGGAAAGTCGGACCACCGACATCTGAGGAACCGGAAGAGGAAGAACAATCTCCGCGTCACCAAGGTTAAGGAAATCTGATTCCTTAACCCCCCCATAGCCACTTCGGGTGAGACCTCGAGCTGCTGCACAGCTCGTTGCCGAGAGGGCCAGTGCGCCAAGGGGTTTGTTGCTGCGCTTCATTAAAACCCGGGTCTACCCAAGAAAGCAGCCAACAATATGTTTCCACTTTGAAGGGCTTCTACAAATTAGGCAATGCAAGAACTGGTGCTTAACTGATCTAGAAATGGATGCAATACACCATTCATCAAATGCATAAATGTAGTTGGTGCATTGCATAAACCGAAAGGCATTACCATCCTTTCAAATAGACCTTTCCTTGTCTTGACGGTAGTCTTCCAGGTTTCTTCTTCTTTAACTCATACCTAGTTGTGTTCTAATTTGACATCCAACTTGTGAAGTATTTGGCATGCTGCAACTAATTTAGCAATTCATCGATCCTAGAAAGAGGGAATCATTATTTTAGGGTGATCTTATTCAAATCTATGTAGTCCCAAGTCCCATCCTCCAACTCTCATCCTTCTTAGTCCAAGCCCCATCCTTCTTAGGTACTATGACGATAAGTAACCCACACACATTGGAGCTTAGTTGAATTAATCCCTCCTCCAACAACTAATGCAATTGTTTCTTCATTTCATTTGTTGCCAAGATGGATTGTTTGTAGGAACCAATATTTGGCAATGGGGAATCAGGCAACAACTATATCTCATGCTCCACTTCCCTCTTAGGTGTTAACTCTTTAGGATTTTGGTAAACTTCTCCATACACCTACAAACATCCTGCAGCTATTGTTTCTGATATGTAGAACATCCCTCTAGGGATGCATTTAATTATTTTACCAAATCATATCCTGGCGGATACTTGTGTAATAAAAGCAATACAAATTTACCACTGGAACTGGTCAATTTCTTGGTTTGGTTATCACTTACCAGATAAATATTTCGTTTACCTTTGGGTGAATTAGTGATGAAGGACTTCCCATTCTTGATTAGGATGTACTAGTTTTCTCTCCTCGTGAAGATTGCATACCTCGTATACATATTGGTGCTTTCAAACACTACACCATACATATCAAATGGTGCTATATCTACCTCCACTCCACCAATATAATTTTCACTTGTGAAAAATTGTTTCTGGCACTACTTAGTGACCGTAATATTTGCATCCTTGTTTACCGATCCAAATGGATATGCATGAGGATGGTCATGAACTTCCAACCCAAGTTTGTTGACTAGATCGTGGCCTATGAGGTTGGCCTTTGCACTAGATTTAAGTAGAGCATCCGCCTTCGTCTTCTTAACATAGATCTTAACATGGAAGAGTCTACTCGTCTCCTTCTCTTCCTTGGGATGGAGGCTACTTAGATTCAATGCATTCTACATTGTAGTGTAAACAACATTTTCATCTATATCTGAGTTGCTCACTACTTGGTTGCTTGAAACCATGGCTAGTTGTTGGCTCTATAATTGGTGCACATGCAAGCCTGGATACAGTATGTGAGAAGAGATTTTGAGCTTTGTAATAATGTATTAAGGTTCTGGTTCACACAAGAAAATATGTAAATTGCACTCTAAAGTTTTGTAATGAATAGAATAGTAGGCTATCACTTAATATTAGTTAAGAAATGGTTAAATAGTGAACTAATAGTTAAAAGACAATTAAATAGTTTCTAACTATCTAGAATTTTGTATATTACCAAAGGCTATGGGATTGTAATGGTTGTTGACTAGTTGATGTTAAGTTGGTTGATGGCTAGTTCTTGCCAATCCGTCATGTGAAGGAGGCCATAGCGTTGATTATAAAGAGACAATGAATCCTTGTAAATGTTGAATCCTTTATTAATATAATGGTTGGATTGATGGAATAACTTTCTTTTTCTGTGTATTTGATTTGAGTCTAATGTAATATGAATGAATGAATGTGTTGGATGTGTTACAATGGAATGTCTATGTATAATTAAGAAATTCTAACTAAAATTCTATCTCTGCAAGCATGGTCTCTGCATATGTTTCCATGTTGCTTGCATAAAATCAACATTTACGATTATGTTTTGTTTATTATTAAAATTTATATATTATTATAATACAACAAACTTTTAATTACACTACAATATTCATGGTAGCTTCCAATCAACACCCTTTTCTTAACCAATTTTAGTGTATTATTGTTAGAAATGAATTTACTCAAGTCTGATTTTAGACAAATCATGGCATAGTTAATTAACACCCTTTCACAACAAATTTTACAGTAATACTATTAAAAATAAAGTTATTCGAGTTCAATTTTATACAAATCATTGAACAGTTAACCAACCTATATTAATTTTGTCATATTGAGATATGTGCATAAACCATTTCCAAAAAACTTTAAATTTGTTATTTCCATTTCCATATTTTACAGAGATAAAAATAGAAGTCTTGCCCATGAGGATTTTAACCCTGAGATGAAAACCTATTTCTTGAGACTTCCTTATATAGATTTGTCCCCTATTAACCTCTCAAACACTGCATGTTTTTCCTTTTTGAAATAGGTCATCACCAAAAAACTCTTCCTGAGAAGGATTGATCATAACCCTTCTTTGTTTCCAATTTTCAAAAATCAAATTCCTAATAACCTTCTTTGGTGACCATAGACAAATAAATCAACAAATAATACCTATAGATTTGAGTCTAGGGAAATCTTCTCATTCTTTGTTTCCAATTTTCAAAAATCAAATTAGTTACAACCTTCTTCGAGGCCATAGACGCATAAATCAACAAATCTTCCCATTCTTTATTTCCAGTTTTCAAATATCACATTCATGATAACAACCTTCTTCGAGACTTCAGAATTATAAATTGGTAATTGTATAAATTGACAATTGATACCTTTTTATTTGAGCTGAAAGTGATCTTCCTGTTTTCTGTTTCCTATTTTCAGAATCAAATTCCTTGTTACAAACGCATAAATCATTTGATTTGAAAGAGATCTTCCATTATACCACGAACATAGATCCACGTTAAACCCAGATCTATCAAGCATCGAGAGGGATCCAATTTCTTGATATATAATTTTTTTTATCTTAAACTTTTTACATGTCAAGAAAGAATTTACACCTCAAGAAATTTTATCCATCTCGGTGCTTGATAGATCCAGGTTTAACATGGATCTATGATGGTTTTTATTTTTTTATTTATTTTGTTAAATTTATTTTTTTAGCGGACATGTAATTTTTTATTTTTATTTTTTTTGTAACACAAGTTACGTGACAACATCTCCCCATATTGGGCTTTGTTAAATTTATTTTTTTAGCAGACATGTAATTTTTTTTTATTTTTTTTTTGTAACACAAGTTACGTGACAACATCTCCCCCATATTGGGCTGTAAAGCACCACACTACTCTCAGTGCAATTAAGGTCAATCTGAATCATTGGTTTGGGAAGGGTTACAGTCTAGAAACCCCACTGGGGGTTGTTTAAGGTCAAATAGGATATTGCATCTTCAGATGAGCGCAAACAGATCAACCCTGATAGAGCCTCTCGAAAAGATCGACCAGAAGGGCAACAAACTTCGTTCTCCTGCCATATTAAAACCCTCTGTTCCTATTTTTAAACCCTGTTTGCTCTTAGTTCTCCCCCAAATTAATAATTAGTTTTTTAAACACTCCTGATAGAGTTCACTGGAAAGTAAGAGAATTATTATCAGACCTTTTAAAATATTAAATCTTTGCATATGTTTGAAGGGCCTGGCCGGATTCTGCATTTTATTCAATGTGATAAAGTAAAAATAATGTGGATAGAAAAAAGCTGCTCTGATTCATATTATGTGATGAATCGAAATTGATCTTTAAAGCCTTATCAAAGTGGTTTGAAAGCAATGGTTGTCAAGTCACATTGCAGTTGCGATTTGGATACTGGATAACTAATTCCAGGGGTTAAAGCATTGAGCAATCGGTACTGGATAACCGGAATGGAAATAAGTTTGAGTTTATCCAACGGCGATGAGAAGCCAAGATTGCACAAACAAATTGATCAACTGGTGACAAGGCTCAAGCCACCGAACAAAGAAAATGGCAATGTATCCTATGATCAGAACCTGCACTAGAAGCACCAAAGAAGCAAATTTTGCAACAACCAAGTATGGAGACGTGTTCTATTGAAGTTTTTAGATACAAAACCTCGAAGGCGTAATAAATAATATCTCATGTAAGAGTTTATTTGCAAGCCCACACAATATTTTAACTGTTTCCTACTAATTGCATTTGGTGCTTCAATATGAAGTGAACCTTACAAACATTTAGAAATATATGTGGAAATTATGCATACCGGCAATAGTGCAAAATGTCAACACTCACTAAGTCTTCCATTTCTTGGCATAGATACGCAAAGTATATCGAGTAACAGCAACAGTACAGTGTTCTTCATGTTTCTCATGTGCCAGGTAAAAAAACATGTACATTCCTTCACCATAAGGCTTCGACTGTCTCAAAAGAAAATGCTATCTGACAAGCCAAAAGAGAAGTGAACATATAAAAAATACCTAAGCTAATAGAGATGGAGCATCTAAGGTATGTTAGCTTTTAGCTAAGGAGGCACTCCGCATGTTTAGTGACAGTACTTTTATATTACCTGGGCACTTGACTTTATAAAGTTATAATAAAGTGGCTCTTTAAATAAAGTGACTTTTATGTAATGTTCCTAGTTTATTTTTTTGAAAGTGACTTTATGAGATAAAAATGCACTTATTTCACAAAGTTAAATTACTTTATTAAAATTGTAACCGATTCATTTAGGAGGGAATGAATCTTGTCCCTTGATGACAAGATTAGATCTTGTCCGTCGGATTTAGGGATGGGGAAGGTGAAAAGTCATTTTACCGTTATAAGAGCAAGCCTAGGGTAGTGTGCAAGACACAGTTTTCAAGAGTGAACATTTTGGAGAAATTTCTGAGTTTTGGAGAAGGGAGGTTAGTTTCTCAAGAGGGGGGCTCGATTCCCAAGAGAGGGGGATGATTCCCAAGGCAGCTCTGCTGAATTAATTGCTGGGTTGTACTCTGTTATTGCTGGGCCATACTACCTCAGTTGGCACACAGTTCAAGGAGCGTTTTCTGCTGCACAAATTTCAAGGGAGGCCATACAGCTGTATGGACAGACTGGGCACAAATTTCGAGGTACTGCTGGGTGCTGTTTTCGAGAAGGGGCAGCTGTACATGCCATATTTCTGCATGGGCATGATTTCCAAGGTGCTGCACAGTTCCCGAGGTGCTAGTACAGTCCTTTTATGCTGATTAAATGCTGATGTAAACTCATATTTCTACCTGAGAATGCTTAATATAAATTACTCTTGAACTGGTTTTCCCCTTGTGGGTTTTTCCAGGGTCTGTATTGACCAAAAATCATTGTGCATGCAATTTTTAGACTGCTATTATGTTAATTTTTCCACTGCTAACAGTCTCAGCATGAGTATTTCAGCTTCTTGTTCATTATTTTAAGTGCCTGTAAATTGTCATTTAATTAGTGACTACCTCAGTCTGAAATCTGGGTTATGCTGGGTGTTTGGATGGCTGTTCTAAGCCTGTTTTTCATCATGGGCCTCACCTTTATCTGTCAAGTCTCAACAAAGGAGGTAACATTCTTTTGGCCAGGGTTGATTTACATGTGTTCTAACCTCTAGTGAGATACTTTAAAAAGGGATGAAATCTGCATAATTTAGACCTCGGAGAAATGCAAACAGACAAGTCAATTTGACTTCAGATTATCCAGTTTACCTTTGATTTTTTAGCAGTGCAAATCAGCCGAAGAAGAGGAAGCTTGATTCTTTGGAATTTCTATAATTAAACAGTTTACCAAGATTCAAAGCATTTGGCATAGTCCAGATACCAGGATCTCTACCTGTGTTTTGTACTTTCAGTGAATCAAGCTACTAATGGAGTTCCCTCAATTTTAGCTTTGGCATGAATTTCATGAATTCCAATCACAAACCACTGACATCTTCATCCATTAACTTATCACATGAAGAAGTTGTCAATTCCTAGAGAATACAACATTAATCACAGACCTTTTGATAGAAATGCTGTAATCATTCATGATTGAATAGGCTCGACGACAAGAGGAATTGATAAAAAAAAAATAAGGTTTATGAAACCCTTGACAGATACTGACAGCATTGTTAACATAGTAAACAATTCCTGGATAAATTTACAAGTAACGATTCCCACTATTGAACTCTTTGCAAGAGTTTCTGCACCATAATTTTTTGCTGAACCCCACTCAAATATTCTGCATTCATTATAGCATTTGAAACAAGAATAACTGTGGAATGAGATGGAGCATTCACCTGAAATTCAATCAAGAAAAGAATAAGCTTTTCAATGACAGTGATTGCTTTAATCCCAAATAGGAAAAAGCTTTAAAATATAGGTTTCTTACCCAAACTCGACCGTTTAATCCCACTGCTATCTCAAATGACAAACCTTTTCCTAGGGCTTCAAGAACTGGACAGGTAGGCTTGCTCAGTAACCTATAGTAAAGACAACAAAAATTAAATGTAATCTCCAGCATGCATTCGCCCAAGCCTCTCTGAAGAAAAAAGACAAACAAACCATGTGATAAACATATTCTTGTAAATAGTGTTGTGCTACTAAATACAAGAACAGCATGAACTCTAGCATAAATCAACTCCATTGTCCCTTTTCTGTCTGTAATCTCATTTTTTATTTCTACTGCCAAAATATTAGAAGTCCCTATTCAGAGTATTGAACTGGCAAGTTGAAGCAGTCCCATGCTTCCAGATTTGTAACAAAAACTACTGAAACTCGAGTCAAATTAGCCAAGTAAAGATGCCAATCTACAAATGGTAGAATGATAAAAGAATTTTTAAAGCTGTCAATGAGAACTTACGCTCGTGCCAATCCAGATGAACATTCAAACATATAACCACCACTTAAAGAGCCAAATTCTGAAGCTTTGCCACTGGCTGTGTCAGAGACAAATACAAAATACCATCAACAATAATCGGCCTAAACAATATTAAAAATATTAACCTTATTAATTCCACAAGAAAAAAGGTTAAAAACAGATATAATTAAGTAGACTAACTTTTTGTTTCATTTCAATTTTACTACTTTTCCTTCCAAACAATTAAATAATCAGAAAAATTATGTTGCAAGATAATACTCGGAATCAACTCACATGTAGTCCCTTTATAACTCAATAAATGGCAAATTAGAATGTAGTTGTGATGAAACCACCTGTAACCCTCAATTGGATACAGGGTGTAGACCCAAAATTCTTTGTTCTAATACTCAATGACAGCAGAATTTGATGAAAGCCATGATTCTAAATGCACATCTAAGAAACTAAAAGGATCAATGTAAATTAAACCTATAGATCAAACATATAAAACACAGAGAATCAAACCATGAAAGAAAATAACATACCTAAAATCTATTACATAATATAATATTTATATATAAATAATATCAAAAGTAATTAACATATTTATTGATATAAAATATAAGTCAAACAACATGACTTCTCATGTGCATGACCATTCAATGTATATTTATACTAACATCACATACCATTTTAATCATCATCTTACCAATTAACAATATTTTATAACAATATATCTCTGTGCATTCTGACGTACAAGTATACATATCACAGGTCTGCAATAATTGGTAACAAAGCTTTGCTTGATCCACAGTTTCCACTGTATAGGACAATAAAATCGCCCTTCGCCCCTCCAGGACAGCAAACCCCTTCGGCCAGTGGCGAGGTTTCTTAGCTGGTAGCCAATGAATTATTTACAATGACAAGCTAAAAAAGAGAAGCATCTATGCTAGATCTCTACAATCCACGACACATTGTGTTCTATTCTTCTTCACTCACAATCACCAAGCACCTAATTCTTTCTTCTCTCTGATACATGATAGGGTGCCCACATTCTATATTCTTTTGTATATATACCAAGTGCCTGCATTATAATAACTACCACAGATAACAATTTGTAATTGCTGTTCAAAAGTGAAATATAATAAACTCTTAAAAGTAGTTTCCATATGTAAGCAGCAAACCTACAATCAGTAATTAAATTCCGTCAATTATCATTTGCATAGGGAGTTAAATTTGAGCATGATATTCCAAAACTCTCAACGTTCTATAGTGGTGGATGCCAGCCTCAAAATGTTGCTAAACTATCTAGAGTCATTGTTGCAAAGTTGTTCATATTTTTAATGGGGATGTGGAAATTAATGAATAGAATCGTCATCCTTGTATACCAAGCAGTGCAATCACTATGCGAAGAGGGTCCCTTGTCCCACAAGCAAAGGGATCTCATATGTCAATTTGGCATCTTGCTAGATTGTAATTTGTGACCTTATATTAAATTATTAGTAGTAGTAATAGTAGTAGTATTATTATATTTTAAAATAAACCAAACATCGAGCAGCTAGGGCAAAGTTGAAACTGTTGTTAGGTTGAAGATTTGATTTTGTGATTGAGGAAGCTAGCATGTAGCATGGAGCATCAAATGGATCAGGCGTAGGAACTGCCAACTACAAATCGGTATACCCTTCCAAGTTTCCAAGCAGGTCTTTCTTCACGAATGCATCACTACAAGCAAAACATAGGTTTTATTAAACATAATTTGTAGAATATATAGAATATAAACTGGAAAATAAAATCAATTAAAAGATTATATATAGATATATGCTATTTAGCTCGGTGGGCTAACTTGAGTGGTTAAGTGCTTTGAGCTTCATGCGGGAGGTGTCAAAATGGTAAACCTGTCAAACTCAAGTATCATCAAGGACTCTAAGCTAGTCGAAGTTTAAACCTAGGTCTTTCACTTGCTGATGCCTCAACTCAACGACTAGACCACAACTCAATGAACTAAAAGATTAGACATGTTTATATTATTCATATCTATTATATGGTTAATGATAAAAATAAAACACAAAAAATACCCAGATAGATATTAATAAGAAGCAAAAATACGATAAAAAGGGCTATCATCGCCATGTTAAAATAGGAGAATACTCTTGCTAGGGTGATCCTAAAACCACCTTGACACGCTGAAAGTCTGCTTCAACAGCATCTCGGTAGCCAAGAGAAGGTGATAAATGACTCTCATGGAGGAACACCCAAGCACAAAGGAGGTCATGTACACTTAGAATGATGAATTAAGGCATTGCATTTATTGTTGATGAGATTGTCCAAGGGCTTAGTTGAATATCATGGATGAATTTGATTGCTGAATTAACTTTTGCAAATCTGCTGCAATGATCTTTTAAACAAGGGTGATTCTGCACCAAGAAGATGGAATAAGGTTGAGGAGAAACCCTCCTTGTGACTTGCTGCCATTGTTCAATACTTGGTTTGTTGGTGTCATTTTAGTATGTTGAAGGGTTGTTGCTACCTTTTATTGTTCATGGTCACATGCCATTTGTTACTGATTTGTAATTGATGAATAGGGAAACCTTTGGAAAGGCCCTCCCTTTAATTTATTCCACTGTTGCACGAAACTCCTAAACTGCCCACGTACCAGTACTAGAAGCTCATGGAAATTCAAAAACACCTTAGAAACGTCTGGAAAATACCCAAGTGCACATGAGGGGCGTGGACCCACGAGAAGTCTACAAAAACCTAATCTATGGAAAATGAAGACAAAATAACTTATAATTCATTTCTAAACCTACCTACGAATTAGCATATCATTCTTATTTTGTTACAAAATAATGTGTAATTTTAAGTCACCTAACACGAAGACACGGACACGGAGGACAAGTGGATATGAGTATCCAATATGGGCATGGCGACCCTAGGAAACAGGACATGGAGGACACATTATATATATATATATACAGTGTTCCACGGGGACGCGTCCCGCAGGGTTGGGGACGCGTTTCTCGTGTTTCCTGCGTCCTCGGGACGAGGGGGCTCTGGGAGAAACGTTTCTCCACGTTTCTCTTTGAGCGAACCTTGGCGAAACGCTAGGAGAAACATTTCGCTCTGTTGTAAACCTTCTGGATGTCCCCCCACGAAACTCTGAACCTCCTTGACGTCCCCCCATGAAACTCTGAACCTCCTTGACGTCCCCTCACGAAGCTTCGAACCTCCTAGACGTCCCCCCACGAAACTCCGAACCTCCTGAACCTATTAGATTTTGATTTACATTGTACGATTGCACAAAGATGAATGTAGTATTTACTAATTTACATGGGATGAATTGTTATTACTGGGATTTATATTTTTCATATCTTTTATATTTTTATAATTTGTATGACCTCAACGTCCCCCCCGAATTTCCCTAAAATTTGGGGGTGGTCTCCACGCGTCCCGAATGTGCGTTTCCCTGCTCTCGCGTCCCTCCGTCCGGGAACCTTGGGGGAACATTGTATATATATTACAAAAATTAAAATACAGACAGATAGATCCAAATTTTTTTAGAAACTAGAACATTTACAAATATCCAATAGAATCAATACACATTCACAAATCACAATGCATGTGTCAATGATAGACTCGTAGACTCATAAAATTTCTCATTAAGTCATCAAAATCAAAATGTTCTATTACATAGATGTCGGATTCATATTTCTCATTAAGTCATCAAAATCAAAATGTATTCCATAGATTTCGGAATGCCACTGGCAAATACAAAAAGGGGTAGATCAAGATGGAAGAATCTCATCTGTCAATAGTCCTCCTCCATGTCAAAATCAACAAAATCAGCACTGCTCTCTCCTGCATCACCCTCCTCCTCCGCCTCTGCTCAATCCAGGATCTGCATCTGATGGTGTGGATGATGACCCCTCAAGAGGATCACCATCATCAAAAGTGACTGACTCTAGCACTAGATCATTAAGATCCATGTTGGCTAATGCCAACTCAACACTGTTGTCCAAACCCATATCATCAGGAAACACATCCCATATCTTTGTATTTGCCTTCATCCACTCCTCCCTCTACATATAAATAAGACGAAGGTTGGTGTGCACATACACCATCACCTCTACCCTAGACTGCTCAAGCCTGCTCTTCTTCAAACTGTACAAGTTCCCATATGTGCTCCAATTCCTCTCACAACTAGAAGATGAAGTAACTTGAGAGAGGACCCTCAAGGCTAACTGCTGTAGAATAAGGCATGTTTCCCTATGAGTTGCCCATGAAGCATAGGGTTTCTTACCCCCCTTGTCTCTAAGCATATCATAGTGTAAGGGTCTTCCTCGAGCAAGTGAAAATATTTTTTTTTGTACTAACAACTTCAGATCAAATGGATGTCATAAACTTAACCAATAATTAAATTTCTTTTCAAGTTTAAAAAGGTAACTATTCAATCAACTAAACGTGATCCAAGTACATTGAAGGTTTTCTCCTTTGGATATGTAAGATGGTACGTTCTTAGTCAAATCATTTTCCTGTAATTCCTAATCATGCAAAATTAATCATGTATGACGATACCTTTGTTCCATCCTTTAACATAAAGAGCATAGATGCATTTCTAGTTTGGACGTAGTTTCTAATTGTAACTAGGTTGAGAACAACTCATAATATTTACAAAAATAAGGTACTTTTGGAATTCTAAATTCAATAAATTGAGACTCTTACCATAAGAAGGTTCAATATAAACAATGTATTTCCATTACTCCCATTTCATGAAATGCTACTTGACTTAATTTCATCATTGCACTTCAAACCTATCATTCAATTCACTTCTATAAATGTAAAATGATCTAAATACCAAAAACTATATTTCACTTTTATGATCCCATTTTAATAATTTAATATGAATGAAATATTTCATTTCAATTCCATTGAATGTAAAATTGGCATAAAAAAAAATATTTCTTTTTCTATCCATTGGAATATCAAATTGACATTATAAAATACTTTTCAATAATATTGACTTAAATAAAATACTTTGTTTCAATTATCATGAAATTCAAATTTTCATACATAACATACTTCATTTCAATTCTTTTTAAACATGAAATTAACTTAAATAAAATATTTCATTTCAATTCTTTTAAAATATGAAATTAACTTAAATAAAAATATTTCATTTCAATCCCTTTGATACACAAGCAAATTTGCATATGTACAACATTTCACTTCAATTTCTTGAAATATAAAATTGAATTAAATAATAATAATAAAAGAGTTCATTTCAATTCTTATTGAAATACAAAATTTACATAATATTTCATTTTTCCATTTCAATTCCTATTGAAATGCAAAATTTACATAAATAAAATACTTATTTCAATTCTTTTGAATTATAAAATTAACTTAAACAAAACAGTTTCAACCTATCACTCAGACATATCCATACCTTAATAGTGATTGACTCAATTTATACACTAAAGGTTTTAAGGAGAAGTTACGAGGAGCCATCATGGAACTTACAGTTACTTACTCCTCTCTTGAAATTAATCATAAATTCATAAATCAATTAATAAGGGGGGAGATGGGAAATCGATCCCAGCTACAGACGTGAGGTAGAGTTGTAAGTTTAATTATTGTGGTTAGAGACAGTAAATGTCCCTGTCATTCGCCAGATCAATTGGAACTCTAAAAGATCAAGGTAAACATACAGTTATTAAAAAAAATAGCGCCAATGGGAAATTATGACAGATGTGTGTTTGTATTCAATTAGGGCGAGCTTGAATGTTTCCAGACAGAGAATTTGTACTTAGCAATGCATTCGAATGATGGATCAGATCTCATCTACAAACCTGGGCTGATAATGTAATCGCAGGTCAAGGGCCCGAATCCTCCAGAGTTAAATCGAATTTTAAATCAACCAATCTTGATAGAGAGACAATTTCAGAATTGCAATCGATGACAATCGATCTTCATTAACAAATCTTGACAGAGAAAAGTTCAGAACTATAATCAATGACAATTGAATGGATGTGCAAGAATATGTAATTCTGGAGACGCCTTATTAATGCTCAATGAACACATGGAGGGAGGATGATAACTCCTGGAAATGTCAAATAGGAAATCGATTTGATATAGAGATTTCGTAATGGGTAATTTTTTTGATCTCAACCAGGAAATAAGTAATACCTGCAAATGTCGATTTCCTTTGATAACAAACAAATGAGAATTTATAGCTCTACGCCAATTCTAATACCTGCAAGGTGTCAATTTACTTTGGTAATAGTCAAATAAGATTTTATAGCTCTACAGTAATTCTCTCAAAAGCGTTTCCAGAAATTAGAAGGCAGGAACAGAGTTTTTTTTTTTTAATTTAAAAGAAGAAATACTGCTATTCTTTAATGATCAATCCAGGAATGCGATTGCATGACGAGGGCAGATTTCGAATTTCTTCCTCCTGACAAAGTACGAGGCTCCTATTGCTAGGAAGGTAATTAAAACACTATTGCGACCAGATCCAATCGTTCCTTCATCAAAAACTGAGTGTAATTCTTTTGACAGAAATATATGGCTCAGGAATTTATAAAACAATTCGATTTTCCCGATCCGACAGTCAAAACGGAGCAAAGGAGTTTCTATGACAGAAATATGGCTCAGGAATTTATAAAACAATTCGATCTTCCCGATTCGACAGTCAAAACAGAACAAAGGAATTTCTATGACAGAAATATGGCTCAGGAATTTATAAAACAATTCGATCTTACCGATCCGACAATCAAAACAGAGCAAAGGAGTTTCTATGACAGAAATATGGCTCAGGAATTTATAAAACAATTCGATCTTACCGATCCGACAGTCAAAACAGAGCAAAGGAGTTTCTATGACATAAATATGGCTTAGGAATTTATAAAACAATTCGATCTTACCGATCCGACAGTCAAAACAGAGCAAAGGAGTTTCTATGACATAAATATGGCTCAGGAATTTATAAAACAATTCGATCTTCCCGATCCGGCAGTCAAAACAGAGCAAAGGAGTTTCTATGACATAAATATGGCTCAGGAATTTATAAAACAATTCGATCTTCCCGATCCGACAGTCAAAACAGAGCAAAGGAATTTCTATGACATAAATATGGCTCAGGAATTTATAAAACAATTCGATCTTCCCGATCCGTCAGTCAAAACAAAACAAAGGAATTTCTATGGCAGAAATATGGCTCAGGAATTTATAAAACAATTCGATCTTCCCGATCCGACAGTCAAAACAGAGCAAAGGAATTTCTATGGCAGAAATATGGCTCAGGAATTTATAAAACAATTCGATCTTCCCGATTCGATAGTCAAAACAGAGCAAAGGAATTTCTATGACAGAAATATGGCTTAGGAATTTATAAAACAATTCGATCTTCCCGATCCGACAGTCAAAACAGAGCAAAGGAATTTCTATGAAAGAAATATGGCTCAGGAATTTATAAAACAATTCGATCTTCCCGATTCGACAGTCAAAACAGAGCAAAGGAATTTCTATGACAGAAATATGGCTCGGCAAAAATGAGAATCAAATTTAAAAAGAATTAAATAGAGATCTGATAGATCTAGAGTTCAATTCATAACAGAAATAATGCAGAGTTTACAAATTAAAAGAATCGAATTTAAAAAGAATAGACAGAGTTCATACCCTTGCAGAACTCAGATCAATTTTACAATATGGAAAAGAAACAGAGTTGTATCCCTAAAATAGATCTCAGTTGAATATACTAATCAAATTGCATTGCCAGGAATTTAAAAGCATATATATATTGATAACAGGATTAACAATACATTAAAACACAGTAATTAGATCGATCATATTATATACAGAAAACAATATTGAAAACTATTGAACCTGGTTAGTTTTGTCAAGTCCGAGCTGGAATGGATATTTGGTGTAGCCGCCGACTTGATTATCTGATCAATCTAGTTTGACGAAATACCGACAACCCCTCGGTTGACCACCCTACCGTATCGAGGTTAATCTTCTTCAACTCGAACCCCAAGCTCACGGGGTCGTAAGAACACACACAAATAACCTCCCGAAAGGATCTCCCAATCCTCGTTCCGGTTAATCCCAACTCCAAGGATCATAACATAATCCGAGATTATGATGACCATCCAGCATTAGGGAGCAAGAGATCCCTCTCTCTTTCTCCTCCCTCTTTATATAGGAAAAGCTCCTGTGCCATGTGTCTGTTCATGAACATTATTTAATTTAATTTAATATTTTAATTAACAATATTCTCAAATACATGTGTCTCAATGTCTTCAAGGTGCACCTAATTCCCTAAATCAATGGGAGTTAGGTGTAGAAGAGTCCTACTCTTCCCTTGGTTCTCTTTTAGTTTACTTCATATCTTTTGTAAACTAAATGTTTTTATTTATTTAATTTCTCATACTAGAAATATAAAATTATAAAGAGATTGTTTTATCTTTATTTATTAAAAACTAATTTAACACCAAGTTAAAAAGTTGTTCTTATTATTATTATTATTATATATATATATATATATATATATATATATATATATATATATATATAAGTATATGTTTTTCTTTTTTCTTTTTTAAGTAGGTGAGTGAGGTATTTCAAATTAAACAAATTGTTTTTGTTTAGTTCTCTTTCCAAATTTCTTTTTATAAATCTTCTTTTCTCCAAATAAAATAAGGAATAATATAACCATCCTGATAATAAGAATAAAATATTAATTCTTTTAATATTTAAATTTCTAGAATCTTCACACATATTTTATATTC
Organism: Larix kaempferi; assembly: GCA_027924585.1. Classification (NCBI taxonomy): domain Eukaryota; kingdom Viridiplantae; phylum Streptophyta; class Pinopsida; order Pinales; family Pinaceae; genus Larix; species Larix kaempferi. Next base: position 5,838,528 of record BSBM01000195.1, on the reverse strand, counting down.
TAATTATGCGTGCATGAATAATTTTATTTTCCCACTTTTCTTTGTCTAGGTACCTCTTCGGTGGGCCCTTCCGACAGCATCTTTCTTTCTTCTTATGGGGAGCACTGCGTAGCGATCGGGAGTCGTTACCGCGATCTCTCAACTACGCTCCTTGGAGACTAAGGGATGTTGAGGGATAAGGCTCTCCTTATTGCGCGCCCCTCAACTCATCGCACGCGACCAAATCATTATGGTCTTGCCCGTACGGCATACGCTTCCCCGGGTGAGCTGAAACGGCTTTACCCGTGCGTGGATTTACTAGTTCAGGGTCGACAGTCAGTCGTCGTACCCCTAAGTGTTCTTTTCGTTCTTACGACCCCGATATTTCCATTGTGGGTCAGTCGGTAAATCGTTTTACCTACCACTGCACACACACTCAAACGCATATTAGTAGCGCTACACTAATAAACATTTCAACATTCATCATTTTTATTTTCTCAATCAGTCGAGTATAAACAAATCATTATTTTTCATTTCAAGTAATTCCAATGTTCATCATTTTCATTTTCTCAGTCAATCGAGTATAAACAAATCATCATTTTTCATTTCACATATAAAGTCTAAAGCAATCATTCATGGTCCAAGTTTTATAACTCCAAGTCACTTCAAACCAGTGCCCTCAAATAGTCGAATCAATCGTAGGTCTCAAAATAATCTGGTCAATCATAAGTCTAACATAATCAAAATCAAACACAAGTGCTGAGGCGGGCATTACACATAGCCTCCAAATCTCCCACTGGCAGTGGAAAACTCCACAAAGCCCTGCTCCACCTCATCAAGGGATGCTCTATCCTGATATAATTGTCTAAATGCTACCTTCCTCCCATGTGAAATCTCTCCATCCATGTGAGGAGGGACACTGTGTGAGGGCCCACCATTGAGTCAGTCATGACTGTAGAACTTGGGATTCAATGAGTGGGCCAAGCAATGCAAAGGTGTGCAATTCGTATCCAACCTAGCTAAAAGAATATCTTGTATGTTGGACCATAATCTCTCTATTGATGTCCCATACTCAGGGCACTCATTTTGTACAACAATGGTCTTCATGGACTCAATCATGGAATCCTACCCCTCATAAACATCTCCTAGGATGGGTTGGTCCGTGTCTGCAAACTGCAACAAAGAAATGATTGGTTCCATGATCCTAATGGTAAGATATACCCTCTCCCACCAACCATCATCTAACGTTGTGTCCTTTACCTTTTTTGAAGTATTTTGATATGTCTTTCTCCAAAAAGACCAAAACTTTGAAATAACCATGGACCCAAGAGTGGTTTTGACCTCCCCCAACCTCATTAGCATGATGAATGAGGAGGCAAACCGAGTATCTGTAATCTTCAGCAATGATAGATGTGTGTACTCTTTGGAGATTGTGAGGGAATTGGTGTGCTTTTGTACAAAATTACAGATATGGCGTGCATCATCAATAAGATTGACAATCCATGTCACATCTGAAGCAATAGATTTGAGTGTTGAATTCAAAGAATGTACAATGCAAGGTGTCCAAAATACCTGTGGATATTTAGCTTCCACAATCAAGCCAGTAGCCTTAACAACAGGTCTTGACAACAAGTGCATTATCTGTGATGATTTGTACACAAGAATCAACAGCTACATCTTCAATGACTTTAATGAACAACTCACCCATATATTCTGCATCCTTGAAATTCCCAAGAGCATCCACCGCTTTTAAGAATATCAGTCCATTTACAAAAGACACCATGAAATTGATGAGTGGATGGCATGTTGTATCTGTCCATCCATCAAAAATAACACTGACAACAAATGAGGGCCATGTTGATTTAATTGGCTCTAAGATTTTATCCACTTCTTTCCTTGCCTTAACCAACAATGTGGTTCAAATCTTCTCTGAACCAGGAGGCACATAACCAATTGGAGCTTGTTCAACTAGACCTCGACATAACTCAATAAACAATGGTGATCGTGCAACATTACATGAAATGAAGTTCAGATAGAAATAAAATGCAATGATAAGGTCCATCTCATCTCGCCTATGTTGTTGGAAAATCCTGTCCATTGGACCACTTGATTTTGGCCTCTTTCTTGTTGGTGGAATATCAACCCCACTCCCATATTTGTTAGTGCTAGAGGGTTTCCCCAAGAATGGAAGAGGATCCTCATTTTTTTGTTTATTACTTGTTGCTTCCACCTTCCCCAAGCCAACTTCATCCTCTCTTTCCATCTCCCTTTGTTGGGTAACAATCACTACTTTACATGCAGCAAGCCCACAAGGAAGGCCCAACAAATGGCCCTTAACTCAACAATAGGTGCTCTTGCACTCATTCTTGCAGAAATTACGAGTCCACACCACATTCCCTCACCCAACCAACTTTGCCCCAGGCCCTGGTTTCCTTGTTACATGCTTCCAGAAGGGGTATTTCTTCTCTCGGGCCTGATATCTTGCAAATACAAGGTTATTTGCAGCACTGCCAACAACACCAACAGCTCCACTAGCAACAGATGGAGCACTAACAGCATTAAGATAAGATAAGATGAGATAAGATAATTTGATTAATGTCCAATGAATGACCACAAAAGTAGGTCAATCGAACTAAAAGGATACAAACAGTATGAGTACAATGTGGGAGCGCAAACGCAACTCCTAGACAATGTCGGAGCTAAACCTAAAACTCCTAGACAATGTTGGAGCTAAACCTAATATAGAGTAAAATAAAGAAAGAAAGATGCAGGCAATGCCGTGTCCTCATAAGCATGTATAAAGTCGTGTTAAGGCACGATGATGTAAGCGAAGAGAAACAATGAGGCCAATGAAGTCAAAAACGTCTGAGTCTAATAACCGAGGCAATAGGGGCGATCGACGCACTGGCTCGCTATCACTATCGGAGTCCTATGGAGCCATCGAGGTGTCTCGATGCGCGATCCTTAGGGGTATGTAGGAGCGGGGAATACTCCTAACATATGAGGTCGAACGAAGAAAACTCTGGATAGATCTCTAACTGCTCTGCTAAGGTCGGGAAGCGCCCTGCACCGAGTCTGCCGAGAGCTGGTCCCTCTGACGCTCTCGGGGTGTGTGGACTAATGTGTTGTTCGTCACCTCCGAGCCGGTTTCAAAGATATCGATCGATCTCCCAAAGGAAGAGGTTGAGGGGAGGCTCGAGATCTCACCACTCTACTATTTGAAGTACTGTGACACTCAGCTCGCCGCTTGTTGCTCCGCTCTGACGGATCAACATGAAAATATGATGTGATCTTCCTGGTTGTCCCAAGGTGAGGTGGGGTGTGTAAGAGCTGAGATTAGATAAACTTAAACTTGGATTTTTTGTGGAGAAGGGGAGACACCAGCTAGGATATTCCTCCCTCTCCTTTGCCCTTTACCAGCTGCCCTTGCTCACTAAGACATTATTCTTCCTGCCCGGTGGAAAACTTGCAATGTTGCCACTGAAATCCACCCTCAAGTCACTTGCAATCCCTTGAAAAACCTGTTACTGCTCTTCACCTGCAAAAACAAAACCCTCATAGCTCAAGCCTCACTAAAAACCGTTAAAGAATGAAGGAAAAGCCACATTTTTATGGGTAGTGCGCCGCTTTTTCCTAAAAAAATCTTGTTTTGGGGACACGTGTTTTGGACGTGTCCTATTTTAGGACATGTCCAAGACACGTGCCTTGTAAGTGTCAGTGTTTGACATGTAGACACGGGACAATTCGGGCCTAAAGGCCTTGTCTGATTACTTGGTGTTATTAAAAAAAACAATATACCTATCTATCTATATATAAATAGTAATACACGCACACACACCATTTTCCCCCGACATACCCATTTGGGGGGGGGTGCATTTCCATGTGTTCCCACGTAGGTGTTTCAAATTTCATGCAACTTAGATTATTCATATTAAAGAAGTACATGTGGTTGGTTAGAGCATGCTAATAACAGCCTAACTACGTATCCTTCTATATTTTTTGAACCTTTTGGATTGTTGGCCCTGACTCCATCACCCAACTGAGTTGACATTGGTTCATTCTTTCACCCATTTTATCTCAAAGAAAATCTAAAACAATCTTTCCTAGGGTTTCCCCCTTGTACTGGAAAAAAAGCAGCCTAAAGCAAGAGGAAACGTTGTTGTGGTGACATTGGACAATCTTCCTAGGTTCCCCTAGGGCTGCACTTGGTTAAGGGACTTGAAAACATTTGAAGTGAAGGTTTGGCAGGTGACAAATTGGCAACATTGCCGGAGATAAAGTTCATTTCCCAAAAATTTGACAAGTCTGCTTCAAGACAGTTGATGAGAGAAGATAAAGAAAAATATGATGTTTCATCTGACGACTTCACTTGAAGGAAGTTGGAGAAGGAGATACTCCACAAGAACTTCCTCACAAAATCTTGTTCTGCAACTGACCGAACTGGAGAGATATTATAGAAGAAGAAGGAAGGTGACCAATTCAGTCTAGACATCACAGAACTCAGGTATTCAAACATTTGATTCTCTTGAAGAAATATGTTACTTATTTTCTGATAATCTAGGGCATTCTATTACATGAAGGACCATGGCTACACCTTGGTTGGATGATGTTTATAAATCATTAGATCTTCCTAAGTTCCCCTAGGGCTGCACTTGGTTAAGGGACTTTAAAACATTCGAAGTGCAGGTTTGTGAGGTGATAAATTGGCAACATTGCCGGGGATAAAGTTCATTTCCCAAAAATTTGGCGACTCTGCTTCAAGACAGTTGATGAGAGAAGATAAAGAAAAATATGAAGTTTCATCTGACGACTTCACTTGAAGGAAGTTGGAGAAGGAGACACCCCACAAGAACTTCCTCACAAAATCTTGTTCTGCAACTGACCGAACTGGAGAGATATTATAGAAGAAGGTGACCAATTCTGTCTAGACATCACAGAACTCAGGTATTCAAACATTTGATTCTCTTGAAGAAATAAGGTACTTATTTTCTGATAATCTAGGGCATTCTATTACATGAAGGACCATGGCTACAACTTGGTTGGATGATGTTTATAAATCATTGGATCTTTCTAAGTTCCCCTAGGGCTGCACTTGGTTAAGGGACTTTAAAACATTTGAAGTGCAGGTTTGGGAGGTGACAAATTGGCAACATTGCCAGGGATAGAGTTCATTTCCCAAAAATTTGACAACTCTGCTTCACGACAGTTGATGAGAGAAGATAAAGAAAAATATGAAACCTCATCTGACGACTTCACTTGAAGGAAGTTGGAGAAGGAGATACTCCACAAGAACTTCCTCACAAAATCTTGTTCTGCAACTGACATAGAAGAAGGAAGGTGACCAATTCAGTCTAGACATCACAGAACTCAGGTATTCAAACATTTTATTCTCTTGAAGAAATGAGGTACTTATTTTCTGATAATCTAGGGCATTCTATTACATGAAGGACCATGGCTACACCTTGGTTGGATGATGTTTATAAATCATTGGATCTTTCTGTTGTTGTTGGAGCTTCTCATGATATACTAGATAGAGCCATAAAAAAGCTTCCTATATTCAAGGGAAATAAGGCAATCACATGGAAGCCGATCTAAAGGCATTCGGGATAGTACTCAGGCCATCACAAATCCAACATAGTGATGCCCTTTTGAAGTTGTTTGTGTTGTCTTTAGAAGGGAATGTGTTTGACTGGTTTACAAGTCTAGCAGACAACAATATCAGCACAAGGGAAGAATGACAGAGTATTCCTTGAACAATGGAAACAAAGGAAGGATAATAGATTCCTATTGGCCACTTGGAATGAGCAAAAAGAAATGAGAATAAGAATGCTTGCTTTAGTTAGCATTAGATTTTGACGTTTTAAATGTTTTCTGATCAATTATTTATTTTGGATCCAACATGGAACATTGTCACAGATGGATCTAGGATATATCTCATATGGATCTGTCATTTATCTAGATGGACTATAACTTCTTGGCATATCCATAACGTATTTGAAATTTTGATCCAATATAGTCCCCATATATGATATTTACCATATTGTTATTTTTGCAGCTAAATGTGCAAATTTCCCCAAGTATAAGCATTCAAGTTACACCAAAAACAATATCCAATCAAAAAATTAATATGCAAAGGATCTTTGTAATAGCATACACTCATCAAGATGATCATGAAATACAAATTGTTGTTGGGGAGTACATTGGATTAAGAGTACATTGCGTTAACATAGAAACAAGCACCATCCCTGACAATATTTTTGCAAAAGGATACTTTATTGAAAACTGAAGCAAGAAAAAGAACTGACCGTCGGTGCATGAAAGCTCTGGGTTCATGTCACGATTTGTTTTAACCACTCGCACATAGATCAATGCACCAATCTAATATGTAACACGGATAATTAGTAACATGTTCGACATTACAAAACAAGAAATACGGCATAAGGTGATGAAAAAGAAATCAATACTTCCATATTATAAAGAACCCACCTCAAACTTTGGTATGTTCTTCCTTGTTCCGCCTTCAAATGCAAGAACAGGTAGGAAAGCCAACGTTGGACCTTTTATGTCCACTAAAAAGTTCTACAATCACAAGATAGTAAACCAGAAAGTAAACTTGTGAAAAAAATTGAAGGTTTACTAGTTTTATTCATGTCAAAAATGTATTTTGAAAAATGCAAATTTAAAAACTGGAAATCAGAAAAAAAAGGTAATTTCAAGGTATACATGCAAAAAGAAACCACTTAATTTATTTCAATCAACGACTTTTAAAGACCTGAAAAATTGTAGACATGCCACAAACAAGAATTTTCAATTGCATACAAGCAATTAAGACTTTTTAATAAATGGAAATATTAACTTAAGTTCGAAAAGCACATTATTAACTTAATGTTGGCTAATGACTAAAAGTGAACTTAAGATTAAATCACATCCGTTGAACTCAAGATCTAATCTTGGCCATCCATCATTTTTGAGATTGGGAATTAGGGTTTTGGTCATTGAGATGCTATAAAAGAAAGCCTAAGGAGAGGAGAAAGACACAAGATCACAAGATCATTTCAGGGAAAGATTTTCTCAAGAGAAGAGTGAGAGACTCGGGGGCTATAGAAAAGAGTGAAGGGATTTGTAACTAGAGGAAGATCTGGCAGAAAAGCAAAGGGGCCAATTTCACTGGAAGAGAGAAAGAGAGAGAGGCCGATCCGTACCAGTTGAACCAGTAGAGGTCTGATCCATACAGCGACCAAGGAGAGACCATACAATCAGTACGACTGACGTAAGGTGACGCAGGGCCGAATTGGGTGAGCCAATTTGCATGCGCAGATTTCTCTTCAGTGTGTTGATTTTCTCCGGGAGGGTTGATTCAATCAGAGAAGCTGATTTTCCTAAGCGATCGAGTTACAGGTTCCTTTGTTGTATTTCTTACTTTCTCTGTGAGCTAAGATTAATAAAGAATAACATTGAATATTGGTTTTGTTAGAAAGTGACAACGAAGGAAGGTCTTCCTGCATGCATGTGTCCTTGCATGCAGAAGACATTAATTAGAAGCCAATTGTATTTAATTTACTTTTCCTAAGTTCACTTTGGAAAATAAATTAAAGTGATCTAATTTATGATTGACTTAATGAAATGTTTTTTTATAAAGTGTAAGTGAAATATTTAAAGTGATGGCAAGATCTAATCTTGGCCATCCAATCTCACCGCAGGATCTCAACCTTAGATATATAGTGAGATTAGGGTTTTCGCCTAGCATTGAGTTATAAATAAAGATCAATTGGTGGAGAGGACACACAATTGCATTCCGACAGAGATGGAGAAAACGGAGTGTGAGAGAGAGAGTTTTGAGAAGAAGACGGAGGAGCAGAAAACCAGAAAACGAAGGCAGATTTGCAGGAGAGAGAAACAGCAACAGGCAGAGGTGACCATACGAAATTCCGTACAATCCGTACAGCCGTATGGATTCCGTACAGCAGGTCATACGGATCCGTACAGCAAGTTGTACAAGCCGTACAGCAGCAGCAGCTTGCTACGTTGGGATCCGTGCCCATTTACAGGTTTTTCTCATTGTTTTTCTGTGGTACGATTTTGCCAATTGGGCAAGTTCGAATTCTGATTTGTATTGTTCCATATTTTTTGAATAAAATAAATATCTCATACTGCTGCACCAGTTTTCCCATCTTGGGTTTTGTCCGGGGGTTTATACCCAAAAAGACTGAGTTGTCTCGATTGATGTGATTGCTGCTATATTTCTTTCAGTATTTATTTTCCGCTGCATAGTGAAGAAATCCATGTGTGGTTATTTGTTAGAAATTAATTTGGCATGCATCTAGCCCTAGTTGGATTTTAAGGAAATTTCCATGGTATCAGAGCTCTTCTGAGCAAGCTGAATGAAAGCAGTAGGTTGGTTGGATAGATCACTGCATATCTATCCATGGGTTTACAGGTACTATTCATTATGGTCGTACAGTTGAGAGTTGAGGATAGACTCCAAGGGGCACAGAACTTTCCTACTTGGTAAGAGAGGATCACCAGGATCCTTGATGTCAGTGATGCTGATGAGCACATTGATGATCAAAAGAGTGCTCCCACAGATCCGGTAAATTTGGCTAGATGGAAGAAGATAGACTCCAGGGCAATGTTGATCATCTTGGATGGGGTGAAGGACCACATAGTCCCTCATCTGTCTGGGAAGAAAACCGCATTAGAGATGTGGAAGGCTTTGGAGAGTCTCTACTAGAGTAAGAATGAAAACCGGAAGATGGTGCTGCAGGAGAGATTGCACAGTACCAAGATGGCCAAGGGTGAAGGAGTGGTGCCTTATCTTACAAGGCTCACACAGATTAGGGATGAGCTTGGAGCAGTGGGCGCTAAGACTAAGGATGAGGAGCTAGTTCGTATAGCTCTCAATGGCTTCTCTAAGCCATGGGACGTCTTTGTCAAAGGCGTGGTGGCTAGGGAGAAGCTCCCTGACTAGCAGAGATTGTGGGATGACTTCGCACAGGAAGAGACCTGGATGGGTCAAGGTTCAGTTTCATCTAGCGGTGCTACACAGATCGTTGATGAAGAAGCTCTAGCCGTAACAAGCAAAGGTAAGGGGAAGGAAAAGAAGAAGAAGGGTGGCAAGAAGAACTTGGACATGGCAAAATTCAAGTGCTTCATTTGTCACAAGCATGGACACTTTGCTTCCCAATGCCCAGAGAAGAACAACAACAACAACAACACACAGATGGCAGGATCTGCAGAGGTGGATGATTTCAGCAAAAGTTTTGAGGAAGACTATTGCTTGATAGTTTGCATGGCAAGCTCCATCAGCAGCAGTATCTAGTATGTGGATAGTGGTGCATCTTGGCACATGACAAGACATAGAGGGTTCTTCAAGAGCTTGCTAGAGGGTGGAGTAAATCTCCATATTGAGTTAGGAGATGATGCGCGGTATCAGGCACAGAGTGTTGGCACTGTATCGTTTCAGAGGGAGTCTAGAAAACCTATCAGCTTTGTTGATGTGCTATATGTCCCAGGGATGACCAAGAATCTCATATCAGTTTCCACACTAGAAAACAAGGGTTTTCAAGTGACTTTCCGTGACAGGAAAGTATATATCAGACCAAGTGGGTCAGATAAGAGATTGGACAAAGTGATTGGGGTTCGGAGCGGGAAGGTTTACAGACTACAGTTTGAGCCTGCAAAGGCTCTAGTCAGCAGCAGCAGTAGTGATTATGAGTTGTGGCATAGGAGGATGGCACACTTACATGATGGTGCACTAAGGCATCTAAGACAGGAAGTCATTGGAGTTCCTTCAGTTCAGGAGGACAAGCACAACCATTGCAAGGGTTGTGCGTTGGGGAAGAACATCAGGAAGCCTTTCCCACATAGTGAGCACAAGTCTGAGAGGGTCTTAGGCTTGGTGCATTCGGATGTATGCGGACCGATGAGCGTCCAATCTTTTAGTGGTTACAGTTACTGCATCACATTCATTGATGACTATTCCAGGAAAACCTGGATCTATTTTCTGAAGGCCAAGTCAGAGGTCTTCGATCGATTCCGAGAGTTTAAGACTCTCGTGGAGAACCAAACAGAGAAGAAGATTCGGATATTGAGGACAGACAACGGTGGTGGGTACACCGACAGAGAGTTCATGGAGTATTGTGAATCAGAGGGGATCAAGAAGGAACACATTGTTCCTCACACCCCACAGCAGAATGGGGTGGCGGAGAGGAAGAACAAGACACTGGTGGGTGCAGCAAAGGCCATGTTATTTGATCAGGGATTACCACTATTGTTATGGGCCGAGGCATTTCGGACTGCAGTATATGTCCAAAACAGGTGTCCCCACATTGCATTGGGGAGGAAGACACCTGAGGAGGTATTTACAGGTACTAGACCAGACGTGAGTCATTTGCGTATATTTGGGAGTATCTGTTATTGTCACATTCATGCTGACACTAGGAAGAAGCTAGATCCTTCTGGAGAGAAGGGGCTTCTAGTTGGGTATAGTGAGACTTCCAAGGCTTATAGAGTATATATCTCAGCTCGAAAGAGGATCATTGTGAGCAGGGATGTCGAGTTTGACGAGGACAGAACCTTGAGAAGATCTATGGACTTACCAGCACAAGAGCAGCCAGCTGAGGACTCAGAGGGAGTCAAGTTGGAGGAGTCACAGGTACAGATTCAGACACAGGGCACTGGCTCTGGTAGTCAAAGGGAGTCAGGTGGACAGGATCCTCCTATCTTTGATGGGGAGGATGAGCAGCAACAACAGAAGGACATCCAGCAGACACTAGGCCACGGCCTAAGTGGTATAGGTCCACAGTTCAGGATTCCAGACAAGTGAGTCTTCCACAGAGATCTTTCAGACGTAGCGTACCGCCAAATAGACTGAGTTATATGGCACTGATGACAGAGTTTATTAACTCTGAACCTTCTAGTTTCGAGGAGGCTGCACAACATGATGTTTGGCAAGAGGCCATGGTTGAGTAGTATGACTCAATCATGAAGAATCAGGTATGGGAGGTTGTTCAAAGGCCACGGGATAAGAAGGTGGTGGGATCTAGATGGATCTATAAGGTAAAGCATGCAGCAGACGGAAGTGTGGAGAAGTACAAGGCACACTTCGTGGCGAAGGGGTATTCGCAGAAGGAAGGTATTGACTATGAGAAAACCTTCGCCCCTGTCGCTAGGTATTCTTCTATTCGGACTATCCTATCATTGGCAGCAGAGATGGGTTGGCGCGTTCATCAGATGGACGTGAAGACAACCTTTCTCAATGGATTGATTGAGGAAGAGGATTATATTGAACAGCCAGAGGGGTTTGAGGTGGAGAGTAGAGTCTCATGTATGCAGGCTGCAGAGAACTTTTTATGGGCTCAAGCAAGCACCTCGAGCATGGCACTCGAGGATTGACAACTATCTACGAGAGATGGGGTTCCAGCGGAGTGAGGCAGACCATAACCTGTACTTCTTGGCAAAGGAGGTACCTCTCATACTGGTTCTATATGTGGATGATCTCTTTCTTACAAGAGATGAGGAGTTGATCAGGGACTGCAAGTCCAATCTTGCAGTGTAGTTTGAGATGAAAGACCTTGGGTTGATGCATTACTTCCTAGGTCTGGAGGTTTGGCAGAGAGATGGGTGCTTCTTCATTGGACGGGGGAAGTATGCAGTGGAGATCTTGACGAGATTCAGGATGGAGGACTGTAGACCTATGGCCATACCTCTACTTTCCAACTGGAGGAAGATTGATGTATCGGGACCAGAGGAGTTTAATCCTACACTATATAGGCAGCTTATCGGGTCGTTTATCTATCTGGTCAACACTCGACTAGACATTAGCTTTCCAGTCAACTCTTTGAGTCAGTTCATGGTGAACCCTCGAAGAGTACATTGGATAGCTGCGAAGCACATACTTCGCTACATCAGAGGTACAGTGGAGTATGGATTGGTTTATGAGCGCAGTGGGAGTATACAGTTGGTAGGTTTCACGGATGCTGACTGGGCAGGATGTGTAGAGGATCGGAAGAGAACTTCAGGTTGTTGCTTCACCATTGGGTCAGGAGTTGTCTCTTGGTTCAGCAGGAAGCAAAAGTCAGTTGTATTGCGTTCAACAGAGGCTGAATACATGGCAGCTGGCATGGCTGCATGTGAGGGGATGTGGTTGAGGAAGTTGCTCGAAGGATTATTCGAGAGTGAGCTAGAGACTACTATAGTTCACTGTGACAATCAAAGTGGTATCAACCTTTCTAAGAATCCAATGTTTCATGACAGGAGTAAGCACATTGACATCCGGTATCACTTCCTCAGAGATTGTGTTCAGAGAGGAACCATTCGGTTGGAGTACATACAGATAGATGAGCAAGTAGCAAACATATTCACCATGGCACTTTGCAAACTCAAGTTTGTGAAGTTCAGACACAAGTTGGGGTTGTTACCGAATCCCTTCCTCATTGAGAGGGAGTGTTAGAAAATGACAACGAAGGAAGGTCTTCCTGCATGCATGTGTCCTTGCATGCAAAAGACATTAATTAGAAGCCAATTGTATTTAATTTAATTTTCTTAAGTTCACTTTCGAAAATAAAATAAAGTGATCTAATTTATGATTGACTTAATGAAACGTTTTTTTATAAAGTGTAAGTGAAATATTTAAAGTGATGGCAAGATCTAATCTTGGCCATCCAATCTCACCGGAGGATCTCAACCTTGGATCTAAAGTGAGATTAGGGTTTTCGCTTAACATTGAGTTATAAAAGAAAGATCAATTGGTGGAGAGGACACACAATTGCATTCCGACAGAGACAGAGAAAAAGGAGTGTGAGAGAGAGAGTTTTGAGAAGAAGACGGAGGAGCATAAAACCAGAAAATGAAGGCAGATTTCCAGGAGAGAGAAACAACAGCAAGCAGAGGTGACCGTACAGAATTCTATACAGTTCGTACAGCCATACGGATTCCATACAGCAGGCCGTACAGATCCGTACAGCAAGTAGTACAGGACGTACAACACCAGCAACTTGCTGCGTTGGGATCTGTGCTCGATTACAGGTTTTTCTCTTTTTTTTTTGTGGTACGATTTTGCCAATTGGGCAAGATCGGTTTCTGATTTGTATTCCTCAATATTTTCTAAATAAAATAAAGATCCCATACTGTTGCACCGGTTTTCCCATCTTGGGTTTTGTCCGGGTATTTATACTCAAAAAGGCTGAGTTGTCTCGATTGATGTGATTGCTGCTATATTTCTTTCAGTATTTATTTTCCGTTGCATAGTGAAGAAATCCATGTGTAGTTATTTGTTAGAAATTAATTTGGCATGCATCTAGCCCTAGTTGGATTTTAAGGAAATTTATAGGTTTTTCCCCACTGGGGTTTTCCAAGGTAAATAATTGTGTCAAATGTGTGAATGACTTCATGTTTATTTCCGTTGCATTATTGGTTAAAAATATCAAGTATTTCTCTTTATAATTTAAAAGCACAAAAACTATTGAGAGCATAAATCAAAATTTGGTATTGAGTAAAATTTAATAGCCACCTAGGAGAGGCTTTGGGATAATTGTATATAGGAGGAGATTCGAGAGGAGTCTAGAGCTCGCAAGCAAGAAGATGGTGAAAAGAACTTGGCCTTTGTCAACAAGACAAGGAAGGGCAAGGGAAGGAGTTCCATCAAGAAGGGTAATAGTGACATGGAAGCCTCACAACCGGGGAAAAAGAAAGACTTGAGTAAAATCAAGTGTTTCGTGTGCCACAAGAATGGGGCACTATGCATCTCAGTGTCTAGATAAAAAGAAGGGAAAGGGAAAGAAGCAATTGGTTGCAGCATGTACAAAGACTCAATTAAGTGAGTTTGCTGCAAAGTTCAAGAGTGATTTCTCACTAGTTTCCTACCTTTCTACCAACACAATCGCTAGGAGTGCATGGTACTTGGACAATGGTGCATCTCGTCATATGACAAAAGCATGGGAGTTATTCAGCAGATTGACGAAGTCAGACTCAGTGATCCATGTGGAGCTTGGTGATAATGCCAAGTATGAAATCAAAGGAGAGGGAATAGTTTCGTTCCAACTTGAGTCAAGTGGTTCGTTTGATGCCCAAGATGTGTTAATTGTACCAAAAATGAAGAATAACTTGCTCTCAGTCTCAGTTATGGAGGATAGGGGTTTTGTCGTTATCTTAAGGAGAGGGCAAGCACTCTACATATACAGGGAGTTATCTCAGACACAGCAGTGAGGATTGGGGTTAGAGAGGGCAACTTATACAGGTTGCAAGGGAAGACTGTTCAAGCTTTGGTCCATGACAGTGACATCTTGTGTGAGCTTTGGCACAGGACGATGGGACACTTGCATTACAGGCCATTGTCGATTCTGAGGGAGATTGTCATTGGTCTTCCATATTTCAATATTGAGCAACAGGGCGTACGCAGAGGGTGTGCACTTGGCAAGAATGTCAAGACTTCTTTTCCAAGCAATGAGAGTAGGTCCAAGGGAATCTTGGATCTTATCCATTCAAACGTATATGGATCGATGTTCGTAGTATCGATGCAGGGAGCATCATACTACGTGACGTTCATTGATGACTTTTCCAGGAAAACCTGGATCTACTTCATGAAGACCAAGGATGAGATCTTTGGTCGATTTCGAGAGTTCAAGGCTCAGGTGGAGAACTTGACGGGAAAGAAAATAAAGATCTTGAGGTCAGACAATGGGGAAGAGTACACCCCCATTGACCTCAAGGATTTTTACAAGGAGTCAAGGAGCAAGAGGGAGAAGATAGTCTCATACAACCCTCAACGGAATGGGGTTGCGGAGAGAAAGAATAGGTCCATCATCGGTACTGCAAAGGCAATGATTTATGATTAGGGACTGCCTACGTTTCTTTAGGCAGAGGCATGTGACACAGCAATGTATTTGCAAAACAGGGGTCCTCACAAGATATTGGAGGATAAGACTCCTGAGAAGGCATTCACAGGAGTGAAACCAAAGATCAGGCATCTCAAGATCTTTGGCTGTCCAGTTTAAATCCATGCGCCTGAGGAGAAGAGGACGAAGCTTGAGCCTTCAGGAGAAAAGGGTGTGTTTGTGGGTTCCTGCGAGACCTCAAAGGCTTACAAGATCTTCATGCCAGCACAGCGAAAGACAGTTGTGAGTCGAGATGTTAAGTTCGAGGAGAACTTGGCATTTAGGAAGTCTCGTGAGTTACCAACAGTGGCAGAGGATGAGGAGAGGGAGGCTCGGAAGGGAGAACGGAGTTCATAGACTTCCAATTCAGAGGGTTAGCCTTCAGGTGAGGAGGAAGAGTTGTTACACCTAAAATCTTACCACCATTAGATTCAATGTATACACCCTTGAAGTTCCATTGGCTGAGTCATTTATCTGGAAGGGACATCATTGTGCTTATGCTAGGTTTTGAGAGGTCGCCGCAGGCTGCACTCATGCAACCTGTGACGTCGCACCTTGCTCCACTACAGGGTGCGACGAAGTCAGTTAATGGGCAAAAATAACTTCTTCGAGCTCATTCTCGAAGGTTGTTGACTTAGATCCTTATCCCTGACCTGTTGGGGGAGCTGGCCTTCGGTTCCTAACCTCTTGGAAGGATCCCCTATCTCTCTCCTACCATATCTCAACTTACCCTATCCACATCCTATCCACTTAGCCCTATATAAGTGAGGCCCTACCCCTCTCCAAAGGGGGGAAGTCTATGGTACTCTTATGCTGGTGAAATTAGGCTTAATAGACTTAGCATTCTAGCTTGGGAGACATCCACTTCTCTCGAGAAGCTTTGGCATGGCTTGTCGGAAGGAGCTTGCAACTTTAAGGAAATGGTTGTAATCCTCTTTTCTATTGTACTCTCCACTTTTCAATACAGTTAATACAATTGCTTTCCATAAATGTTGTCGCATTGATGATGTTTAGAGTTTTCCTCCTTAACT
Organism: Larix kaempferi; assembly: GCA_027924585.1. Lineage (NCBI taxonomy): Eukaryota > Viridiplantae > Streptophyta > Pinopsida > Pinales > Pinaceae > Larix > Larix kaempferi. Next base: position 5,822,645 of record BSBM01000195.1, on the reverse strand, counting down.
GTTAACTTAGATCTATCATATGAAATGTATGCTTTCACTATTCTTGGTCTGTTATATGTTCAACAGGGTATAGCCGTTTAAGATCTGGCAGCGCTGGAGCATTGGATCAACGAAGGAGAAAGGGATCTGCAAATCCAAGGTAAACGATCTATCTTTCCATTTGCACTTCTATTTGATTTAGGAAAGTATTTTGTGTTCTGTCCTATTTGTTCTAGACTTACGTTAAGCTAGGGAGATCAGGCCTTGAGTCCGCTCTCGGTAGATTGTCCGTCAAACAAATCTGGCGACCATACTGGGGACGACATTGCTTTATAGTTGTCAATTTGAATGTTGTTTTTCAATTGATTTCTTGCCAAGCCATACTATTTTGTCATTTCCTTCTTGAAGTGGATTTCACCATCATATCTTCACCTTGAAGAATCTTGTTAGCTTCCTTTGAGTTTGCACATCTCATTTGCAGACCATTTTAGGCTCACTGGCTGGAGAATTGGTTCATTTTTTGAACTTAGATCTCGCCTGTCGCACCTGGTCAGTGTACCCAGAGCGACACTGTGTGTTTCTTGATCCCTGTTCTTTGCCTGTTAGTCTGTCGTCGCAGCCCTTCCATTGGTCTACTGCGACGCCGTCGCACTTCCCGTAAAGGTGAACTGCGACATCACACTGTGTATAAGCACAGAGTGCGCCGATCTACTATTTGTGCCATACAGGCATGCCCTCTCCAGTTCTGTTGTGAGTTTGGTTTGTGTGCAGACTCCCTCTGTACTGTATGATCCAGTCAGAGATCCCTTTTTGCTTTGTGTGATTGAGTTGTTTGGTTTTTTGTTTGGAGTTGTTTTGGGTTCCATCTTGGACAAGTCTGAGACTTGGTAGTGGCAGATACTCTTGTCTCCCCCACCTGCATCCACTCACCCTTGTATTCCCTCCTCTCCTTTCCAGATCTAACCATTCTGTTGGGTCAGTTTCCAGACCTCACTTGCATTCATTTTGTGAGTTTTGCTTGCTTTTAGTCTTGCTTGTTGTTGTTTGATTTTGAGTGTTTGTTTGTGTTTTCAGTCCATTGTGTGCTCATCTCTTCTTGAGATTTTCTGAGTTATTAGAGTGCTGCGAGTAATCTTTTCAGTTCAAACATTCATGTTTAAAAGCACAGTTGTTATCAAATTGTCATCTTGATGCACTCATTGAAAGATCGAAAGTACTTTATTTCCATTATTTTTCAAGATCATTTGAAGAATTGCATAAGCATTGGAATATCTCATTCATAGATCTTTTGGAAAAGTTGAAAGCAAAGCTGCATTATTTGTATTTTTCATGAATTATGAGTTGCTCATCTTCTTGGAAAATTCGAATATAGATCAAGTTTTGCAAAAGTAATTCCGTGCTTTGGAAATTGCATTGTATCTTTTGGTTTTGTGTTTTTAGGCTATCATAGTGAAAGTGAAAAGTTTGCATACCTTACTTAGAAATTCTCTCTTTTCATTACTTAGCATCATTTTTGTTTTGAAAAGACAAAAGAAAAATAAAAACATGCTTTGATTTGGCTTTAGTAGTGTTGTGAAAAATTTTGCGTTTCGTTGAAAAGGAAAAAGAATACTTCATAGTCGTTTTTGGTAGATTTGGGATTGTCTTGCATTTCATTGCTTTGGTAAAAAGTTGGAAAGAAAAAGAAAACTTCTCCTTCCCATACATAGAGTTCATTGAAAGAAAAGTGCATTTGTGCATGTAGTTAGGGCCTACATTATGTTTACGATTATGTACTCACCTTATGCATTCACCTAACTGTCCAGATAAAATTAACGGTAGAACTAGGGTAAAATCTTTAGAAACTTGTGTGTAAGTTAGAGACGTGTTCCGACGTCGTTAAGCGTGGCAACTGTCGTTATTTGCCAGCACTATATCCCGGGGGTATTGTAGTCTTCCACGTACTTATCAGTATATCGAGCTCCTTCACGTACCGACCAAGCCACCTTGAGTACTTGGCGTATATCGAAGGGTGTATCATGTACTCAGTAGTATATCGGAAGGTCTCTTGCCGAACGGTTGTGCATTAGACAGCATCACTACGGATTTGAGCCCCCACGTACCTTGCGTATATCGGGAGACACCCTTAGGATTCCTGAAACCAACTGAGTTAACCTTTTGGCCGTCTTGGCAGAGCAATACACCGAGAACAGCACTCGGGGAGCTGCTACGCACGTACCATCCAGGTAATCGAGTATGCAGGCAAGGGTACGGTCCCAATCCTCCTTTTCGCGTCATATTGTTGGACCCTGTGGTATATTGCGAGTTGCGAAGCCTTGACAATCCTGTGAGGTTCCAAACCTTGAATCCACTCTTATAACATAAGTTTGCTTGTAGCCTTAGTTTGTGTAGGGTTTTGTCTAGTCTACTTTTCTTTTAGTTTGCCCTTAGGAGAAACTTTTTGTTTCAATCACTCTGGCTAACTTTCCTTGGAGAAGGTCTCGCAGGATTCAGAATTTGCCACCCGAATATCCCCTTAACCAGGAGGTAATTTCAAGGGTAAGAATGGATCCACATGCCAAGGTCAGGTCACATGAAGTGGAAAACCCCACTTTGAATGTTGGAGGACTTTTGTTTCCTCATACTCCTCCAGATTCACCTGCCTCTCATCCCTCGCAGGGTGAAGAAGCACAAGTCCCCACTTTACAAGACTTACCTCCCGTTGCACCGAGAGAGCCTGGATCGTTGGAATGTATGAATCAACCCCAAGACGACCCTACAGCCGCTGCTGGTCCATCAGCAGCTTATTGGACATCTTCTACCGGTCACCAAGTGGCCCATTTTGCCATTGCGCCCCCACCAAATGAGACTGCTCCGGATGATCCCTTGGCCTACTACCATAGCCAATTGGCTCACTTTCGGTCTATGGCCGAGAGGTGTCGGAATTCAAGTCTCCAACGAAGGGTTGAAGACCCATCGATACCCCCTTACAGACCAATCCCAGGTCTTCTTTATCTTTCGAGTCACCGAAATCATCCACGCAGCACGTGACCACTACTGAAATTGGTCAACCATCCATTCCTGCACATGCATCTCCTAGATAGGAGACCAGTTCAGTACCTCCCATAACCCAACCTGTTTAAGGACAACAGTCCAACACACCCGTAACTACCGCAGTTACGTCACCTGTTCCTCCCCCACCCCAAACTTCATAGGGAGGATATTCTTTACCCCCTACCTTCTTTACGGGTAGTGGTAACCCTACGATCAATAATCAACAACTTGTGTTGGGTCAACCTTTACCTAGTGGTCAGCAAGTTGTTGCTGGGGGGCAACCCCCATCTCTTAACCATAATCCTACAATAGGGGTTCCCATCGGGCCTTCTGTTGGAAATTCCTTACCTCCTGGACCTTCCACTTCGGGACTATCCCATGTTGGGGGACCATCCAATGTGATTCAACCTCCATCGAGTCAAGCGTATCCAGGTCATCTTGACCCTGTGCTGGGTCAACTTAATCCTGGAAACGCACTCTACGGGGTACCTTACCCGGGTAATCCTTACACTCTATGGGGCCAGCAAAATGTTTTACAACATGGACCCCCACTTACAGTCCCTCCACCCCCATTTGGTCCACCCCCACCTCCCATTGGAGGCGGCAGGCCCCCACATAACCCTGGAGGAGGCGGACCTCTACCTTCTGGCGGAGGACCGCCCCACTTCAATTATCATGGCCCACCACCCCCTGGCGGAGGTGGTGGAGGACCACCCCCTCCTCCCGATGGAGGTGGGGGAGCACCATCTCATCCTGGTGGTGGTGGAGGAGCACCACCCCCTCCCAGTGATGGTGGTGGAGGACCTCCTAATCCTGATGGTGGTGGTGGTGGACCCCCACCCTAATATGGTGGAGGTGGCGACGGTGGCCCACCACCCCCTCCCGATGGAGGTGGTGGAGGCCCATCATATTCCAGTGTTGGTAACGGACCACCACCTCCTCCTGGCGGAGGCGGTGGTGGCAGACCCCCACCATTTGGAAGCGGCCCACCCCCTCCCGGCGGCAGAGGCGGGCCCCCACCTTATGGTAACAGGCCACCCTATTTTGGTTATGGACCACCCTACTATGGCGGTGGACCTACATTTGGTCCGAGCGACCAGTACCCCTACGGCCAGTTTTCTCTGAGAGCACCCTATGGTCAGTCGATAAAAGGTCCCATAGGTCCTTACACGCCTTATCCGTACTATCAGTATTCGCAGCCTAATTCGCAGCTGCTCTTTTTGGCTACTTTGGATCTACATGACCTGTCTCGTTTAACTAATCACCCCATTTACCACGGAACTAATTGGCCATCCATTCTGGTGAAACTTCCGTTAGATATCCCAAAATTTGATGGTAACTCGGGTGAGGATCCTAAAAACCACGTGATCACATACCACTTATGGTGTTCATCGAACTCCCTGATGGACGACTCGATCCATCTTCGATTATTCCAACGGACTCTCACTGGTTCGGCTACCAAGTGGTACATTGAGCTACCACCGCATTATTTTCCTAATTTTGGTTCTCTTGCTATGAATTTCTTGACTTATTTCCAGCTGCCTATATGGTATGAAATTGGTACAGAGCTTTTAACCTCGCTCTGTCAAAATACCGCCACTCATATCTCAGATCATATACATGAGTGGCGGAGGAGGCGACGTCTCATTAAGGCTCCCATTCCAGATCAGCTCCTAGCAGACTGGTTCACAAAGTCTCTCATACCAACCATAGCACGAGATGTTGCCACGGGAGGTGCAGTCACTGAAGAACAAGCCATCGCACGTGCCCACTTACTAGACTTAGTCTATGCTAAGTCTGGCACATTGTTTGATATCCTTCCTGAGGCACCCCACAAGACTTACGACCCCGCGAAACCACCGAAGGGACCCCAAACTGATGGCATCATTGGATCCCTTACCACCCAGCCGTCTTCTCAAACTATTGGTTCGTCGAACCCCACGGGTTCTTCCCCATCACCAACTCAGGCTGGTCACGGCACCGCCAAATCATCCACTCCTACTGTCACCGAAGAAGTGAATTTTGTTTCATCAGTTTCACCTCAAAAGTCTGGTGGTAAGAAAAAAAACAAAGGGAAACCTAAGAAATCTTCCACCCAGCAGGAACAAAAGAGCACCCCTGATGATACCAAACAGAAAAGGAAGTTGAAGTGTCCTTTCCTACTGTGTGGTGATGATTACTTTTCTAAAGAGTGCCCCCATAGAGACGAAGTTCAAAAGTTTCTTAAGGGTAAACCCACACCCGCAGTTCTCAACGATCCCTTCCCTGCCCAAAATCAGCATTCGATCGCTCACACTTCTTCTTCCCAAGGAGAAGCATCCACCACCGCACTGTAAATTTTCTGAATTTTCTGCTTGCTGGTTTATGTCAACATTTCAGTGGTTTTCATTTACAGTCGGTTATGCATAGGCTGCAAACTACTTATGAAATTTTCTGAGACAATTAAACACGCTAAAAATTCATTCTAACAAACAGAAAACAAATTTAAACATGCACACCATAAAAGACTCAGAATTTTCGGCAACTGTGCCCTGGAAAAAACCCCATGGGGAAAACCAGTAAGAGAGAGAGAGAGTTTCTTATTTCTTCAGTAAATCTTAGTACATAAATTTTACAGTAGAAATTTACTTATCTCCACCATGAAATTGCACCCAGCAAATTATCTCGAAATCTGTGCCAAACTACAACCTCGATTTCTATGCATGAGTGCCTCGATTTCTGTGCAGAAAGTACAAAGTCCGTACAGTACAGTTCTCCTCAAAATCTGTGCAGAAAATCTCGATTTTTGTGCTCTCAAACTGCCTCGAAAACCGTGCAGCAAACCTCGATTTCTGAGCCCAAACTATCACCTTGAAAAATTGTGCAATAGTCCTCGGGTTTTGTGCCCAGATTGTCCTCGGGATTAGTGTTGCTATCTAGGAAACCGTGCCCAAAAATACCTCGAGATTTGTGCTGTTGTTCCACCTTGAAAACAGTGCCAACAAACTGCTGCAATAAACACCTTGATTTCTGTGTTGTACGAACAACATTAAATGCTAATGTACAATGTCTCGATTTCTATGCTTAACTCCCACTACCTCGGGATGTGTGCCCACTGAAGAAATACCTGCTGTTATGAATCCATACGGTGCAATAAATGCTCAGCAAAAATGCCTTGAAATGCGTGCCAGCTGAACCCTACATTAATGGCTCCTAGGAATTCGTGACCTCAGTCTCTTGCTCTCTCTAGCTCTCTTTCTCCTCACTTCAATCAGCAAAAATAAATTAGAATGCCTCCCTCAAGCTTTTTGATCAAACCCTAGGGTTTCCCTAAATCCAATGGATGAGATTGACTTAGATCAATGGTTGAAATTAAATGCTCCATTTATTTCTTATAAACAATTAATTTCACTCACCCACTTAAATTTATCAAAAAGTGACTTTAATGTTATAAAGTCTCATTAAGTGCAATTAATGTGAGGGTCACCTTTTCCCCCCTTCTAAGTGACTTTAGGCAAAAGTCACTTGGGGAACACTTCCCTAGGTACAAAAACTAACACGCACATGTTCTCATGGTGCGTAACGAGACCATCAACTTGAACAACCGTTCTCGTTCGTATGACTCCGTTCCAACTAAGGAATCTGTTGGAAATAATACTGAAAAAGATTCCACTTCGATGCCTGATGTCACCATACTGGTTGCGCCTCTCACCACAGAGAAGCCCTCTCTCGAGTCAATGTTGCGTCCACCCAAGAGCACGATTAGAAAATTGGTTTTGAATCTTAATGCTCGGGCTGCTCAGAACTACAACATTGTAGAGGACCTAGCACAAGCTCCTTGTGCTATGTCGACGCTCGAGGTCTTGCAAAACTGTCCAAATCAACGCAAGACTCTCCTCGCTGCCATCGGTGCAGTTGACCCGAATTCATCGAACACCATTATGTTCCAGCTGGAGTATTTCAAACCGAGGCTCTCCCACCAATTAGCATTTCAAGTTGCTACAAACATTGCTGGGAAGATAATCCATCCTACCGTTTTGGACGAAGGAGCCTCGACGTCTGTCATGTCGATCGCCTGTTGGAGAGCCATTGGTTCTCCCAAGTTGAACCGTTCCCCTACCACTTTGAGAGCCTTCGACAAACATGGCTTTCAACCTCATGGGTTGTTACAAGCTTTACCAGTCGAGCTAGGGGGCAAGACCACAACCATTAACGTGGAAGTAGTTGTTGCCCCGTTGGATTATAACACTCTGCTTGGTCGTAATTGGTTTTATGCCATGACTGCGGTCGCATCATCTGTCTTCCGCATAGTACAATTCCCCCATCAAGGCCGAATTGTCACAGTCGACCAACTGGATTTCTACAAACCTGACACCACTTCTCACCCGGGCGATAACATTCCTTCGATTGGACAATCTTCACAAAAATATGAGAGTGTGGGGGTTGGCCTCCTTAAGGATTCATCCCTTATGGGCGTCTTTCCTACTTCAGATCCCCCAAACCATGTTGCTACGGTGAACATGATCTCCTCGCAGATTTCATCTATCCCCAACTCCACTAATTCATGGCTTGTAACTGATGAAGCCACCACACCAATGTTGCCGAAGCGTGGGAGCGAAGCGGAAGCGGGAGCGGGAAGCGGGAGCGGGAAGCGGGAGCGCGGAAGTGCATTTTTCAAAAAATGGTCGAAAGCGAAGCGTCTCGGAAGCGTTTATATATATATATATATATATTAAAAAAACATGTAGAATACCAAGCTAGATGCAAAAATTATGAAACATGTATGTTTGTGCTACTTCCAATATATGAAATGCCATCTAAATTCCATAATTCATGATTCCATTATAAACATACAAAGTTACGAATTGAAAATTGAAATACATTTTACAAATACAAATGCAAACCATCTAGATTCTATCAATTATAAACATACAACCTTTAGAAGTTAGAACCATATAATAGGGAAGTACATCATTAAGACATTAACTTATGGAAGTACATCATTAAGTAGTAAAGTACCAAATAGGGCAGTACATCATTAAGTACCAAAATTCAAATAGTTTTGTTTACAAAAATTAGCTATCTGTATGTGCCATGAAGCATAACTAAACTGAGCTATGATTTAAAATTTAAATCCTATCTAGTAAATTGTAAAATGCAAAAACAATCTATTTCTCCTAGTTCCTCCTACCACCACCACGATTGCCTCGTGAGGGTACGCATGGTGGTAGTGAAGATGAAGAACGTTCATCTGACTGTGACTGTGAAGGTCCTTCTAAAGCTAGAGTGCTAGTCAAGGGGCCACGTCCTTGGGACCTCGCACTATGACTGGATGGAGGTGGCATCGCAGCACGCTCATCCTCATCCAAAAGAGCATTCTCCAACTCCTCCAAAACCAATGCTCCATCCTCCAAGTTGTCCTCCTCTGGATTGTAGTCCCACATCTTGTTTGATTTGTCTATAGTTGGATCCGCACAGTAATGCGACAACGATCGCAAGTTGTAATGCACATAGACCAAGCTCTCTGCTCGTTGTACATTCAACCTGTTTCTTTTTACATTGTGGATGAAACTGTATGTGCTCCAACACCTCTCTGTTGAAGAAGTGTTCACCACCTGTGAAAGCACCTGCATTGCCATAGATTGTAGTTGTGGGCAACTAGTGCCATGCATGTCCCATCACGCCAGAGAAGGCAAATTCCCTCGATCTCTAACTGCATGGTTGCTCCCAAAGGCACCAATGCAACTGATGTATTGGCTCAACTGTAGCCGAATGCTATCATACTCCTCAACATCTGGGTACAATTTTTCCAATGCTTGCATATAACCAACTTGAACCTCTGGATCTTGGTGTGGTTTTCCCTTTGCCTCACCACCTGGTGCTGGCGTTGAAAGCCATGATATATGATAGTACTTTGGTGTAAGCACATATGTTAAGGCATGTAGTGGAATATTCAACTTCTCCCACCGTTTTTCCACCTCTATATGGATCGAATCGTACAAATTCTCATCTTTAGGCTGAACAATGTCCTTGATTTGTCCTAGCATGGTGTCCATTTGCTCATACACCTCCCCAATGACCGATCTATCAGAATCTGCAAACCGAAGCATGTTATAAATCAGCTTGGTGAACTGTAAAACATACTTGACCCATGACCAGAAGTAGCTATCAAGAACAGTTTCCTTTGCTGCATCCATGCCATCTCTATCAGTGTTAATTTCATCCCACTCATCACTCATCACCATAGCACCCAAAGCCTGTCTTACCCTCAATAGGCGCCTGAAGGTGAGGAAATAGCTACCAAATCTAGTCTTGGCAAGCTTAAGTAATTGCAACTTAGAGTAAGTGCCATAAAAGGCATTGACCCTTGTATGCCCGGTGATAAATTTAATGAGTCTCTTCCCTCGCTTGTACAAATCATGTATCCATGTGCATTCTTTGTGGATGGAAACTTAAACACAAACATTTATTCTGAACTATATTGGCAGCTAGAAGCCTTTGGAATCTTATATGTAAGGAGAGACTGGCAAAGAATTATTGTACAAAAATATATAGTGACTGGTACACTTATGGACTGGATAAGAGGAGGCAGGAAAACAACGTTATCAGATCTGCTGGCCCTGGGGCATGGATCCACAGATGCCCGGATCGGATACAGATTCAGATCCGGATCCGCATGGATCCACTATCTAATAACTATTAACAATTTAACACTGGCAGCTAACAATGAAGAGGGTTTTTAATAGTGAAATGTTGATTGTTTCTAAAGGTGAATTCTCAACAAATTTTCATGTCAGCTTGAACCAACACAGTAACTTAACAGGAAACCTATAAGGAATGTCTCTAACTGATGGAAAGCACTAGTCCTAGCTTTTCCGATTATTGGTAAATTCCTTTCATGGAAGGTTGGCAATGGAAAACTTATACGTATAGGAGCTGATGCTATACTAGGCTGTGGTTTGAACATTTTTCTTCAAGCAGAGTTGATTCAGCAGTTACAGGACATGGGTTACTTTAAATCAGATGGCAGACGAGGAAATTATAGACATTTGGCACAAAGGACCGAAGAATTCTGACATGTTGGGTTTGGCGGGGGCTACTACTGCTAGATGGGATAACTACATGGAGACTTTAAGGAGAGGCCATATCAAAATAAGGAATACAAGGGATGAACTTTGCTGGTCCAAAACCAAAACAGGAGGCAGTTACAAAGCTCTGTTGGGTTATTTAGCACTGAAAACTGAGGAGCAGAGGGACCCGAGTGGTGGTGGTCTAAGATCCAAAAAGTCAGAGCACCCAAAAAAACAATTATAGATATGTGTTTGGCTTGGAATAATAAAGTAACGACTTTGAATATACTTCAAAAAAGACAAACTTGGGGACCTAGCTTCTATGTACTTTGCAGATGCAATGAGGATACTATCTCACACTTGTCTGTTCTCTGCCCTTTCACTTTACATGTTTGGAGGGATATTTCTCAAAATCTTGGCTTACTTGACATTTGGAACAGAATTGGTCTTGAAGAATGTCTTTTAGTCTGGTTTCAAAGACAGGACCTTAAAGATTTTAGGGCTCTTCCTTTCATACTTATGTGGGGAATATGGATTACTAGAAATTCTACTCTTTGAAGACAAACAGGTACCCACTTTTCAGGTTTTAACACAGGTCATAGGCATACTCCAAAGTCCAACTTCTCAAAAAAGACACTCCTCACGGGAATCCTTGTCATATATTTATTAATTAGACAATTCCTAGGGAATTGTTTGATTGAGCATGTCAGAGGGATGAGAACCTTTGTGCACTGGGAGGCCTATTATACATCACAGACGGCCACTTTCTCAGGTTCAAGGCCGGTTTAGGGCCTGGTGCTAATAATTTTTCAGAACTTATGGCACTCCGTTCACTCCTAATAATAACTTTGGACAAAGACATCCATCGACTTAAGTCTTTGGAGACTCATCATTGGTAATGAAGTGGATGCAACATTCCCATGAGATCCATAATGTGGCACTACAACCACTGGCATTCCAGCTCAAAGAAAATCCCAGCCTGTTAGAGGTGATTTCATTCACACATATTTATAGGGAGATGAATTATGATGCTGACACATTGTCGTTCTGATGCTGACACATTGTCAAAACAAGGCTTACTTCAGGCCCCAGGTCTACTTTGGTTGGAAGAACATGATAATGGGGTCATTAATGAGTCTAGGCAGTTATTGTAATATCTCTTTGCTATTAAGTTTTGCTGATTAGTCTTCGAACTAAGGCTGATTTCCATGATTATTATATTGAAAGATTGATTTCAGGATGACTGTATATGTCAGTTCACATACATCTGGGGACATTGTTTTGCTCTGTTGACTTGAAATATTGCAGGAAAATAGATAGTGGTCAACTTATGATTACAATACACATGCTGGTACTTAATCATATCAATGTATTTTGTGCTTTGGCACCTGAAGAATGTGTTTTGTGTTCTTCTATGAATATAAGTGCGATTTTTTCCTTCGAAACAAAAATGTTGATCATGACACAAACACGAAAAGATGATGACTTGCACAGAATCCATTAAGGGCTGTGTAGAATTTTTGTAACTGCATCACTTACTTATGTTGGAAATTGCATGAATAAAACATAACAAGAAGAGCAGTTTATTCAAACTTCAAATGGATATGACAGATGGTAAATGCAGCATTGGAAAGGTGAAAGATAATCCTTGAAATTACAAAGAAAGCCTCTGGAGCATTGACAAACAAATGTGCAGGAATGAGCTCCAACAGTAATGTGTAAAGTATACTTACTTCAGACTTGCTATCAACAACAATGCCAATAATTTTGTCTTCAACAGCAGGTGTATACTGCAAGACATAAATAAAAAATCCCACAATCATTAAAGGAATGATTTAAGCATGTAGTTGCTTTTCAGTGCAAATAGTCCTGTTTCTTGCTCAGCACAATGTTGGAATTATATTGTGTACATTAATAACTATCCATATTAACATGCCAACAATGAATGTCAGTCATAATGTCAACAAAAAGTGTGTATCATATCTAGTAACAGTGCTTGAAGGATGTCAGTCATAACATCAACAAAAACAAAGTATGATATCCAACAATTAAAGAATAAATCTATCAAGAATAATAACCAAGAAGGAGCTGTTGATGTTTATGTAGCATCGGAATATATTCTTAATAAGTCCTAAATAAAGTGGAAGAAATGAAGAGCACAATTACCCCAATAAAATGGGTAAAATAACCCTAGAAGATAAAAAGACAAGTCGGCTTGAAAGATAAAATAAAAGATAAATAAATAAAACTCAAGCCGACCTAACTGAGGAAACTTCTAGTGAAAAGAAGAATATAAATAAAGTGCTTTCACACTTCATTATTACAACAACAAGTTCATCTCTCTCTCTCAAGTGGTGCGCACTTCTCTACGAGGACAAGTGAAGAAGACAAGAAGCAAGAAGAAGTTCGCCCTGGGTTGTAGAAGACTAATTTTTGGGGCTCTTACTTTTGTATATTCTCTGTTTGTGATCTATCTTGTTCAAGACCGCTTCTATATCTGGATGTACTTGTATTCTGTACCGAATCTTTGAATAAGAAAGGATTGTTGGGTTTTTCCCGACTTTGGGTTTTCCTAGGGTAAACTATTGTGTCTCTTATGTTTCTATGAATGATTATGTGTAGTTAAAGTTGAAAGAGATGAAAATTATATTGCTATATCATTAAAAATCTAACAGGTTATGGGCCCACTCCACGCTTCTGCTGTGCAATTGTCGGAAACTAGGGCATCCTGGTTTGGACTCTTCTCTCCATAGATTGTCTTGAAAAGAGCACTTGGGGAACTCGCCCTAGGAGGGCGCACTTTTCTGTGGAGGCAAATTCCAATTTGCAGATATTTTCAAGTTTGACCTAATTTTTGTCGGGGTCAAGAAACTACGGCTTCCGCTTTTAAGCCCTTTTGATCATTGATTGGGCTCGACCTTAGCTTTCTCCAACTCGCCCTAGGATGTTGAACCTATCTATGGAAGTAGATTTCAGATCCGTGAAATTTTCAGTTTTGACCTATATTCTGCAGAAACTGTCGAAATTAGGGTTTCAAATTGCCAGTTGTTCTGACCTCAGATTTGGAAGAAAAGGAGGTCTATCCAACTCGCCTTGGGAGGGCGCATTAGCCTATGGATTCAGTTTTGTCAAATTCCAAATTTCAATTTTTGACCCTCCTACTAGGGTTTCTGTAGCTAGTCCAATTTCAGTGAGTCAAGATGGTTGTTGGACTCAGAGTAGAAACTTCCGATCTTGGAAGAGTAGGATGCTTATGCTCCTGAATGAACATGATCTCAAGGATCATATACTCAAAGATATTCAGAGCCAGAGGGAGCCCCAGAGAGAACAAGATACAAGAAGAATGAAGCCGGATTTTGATGGACTCAATAAAAGACCATCTTGTACCCCTTATTGCAAGCCAGGACACTGCTAAGAAGATGTATGATGCCTTGAAGAAACTTTATGAGAATGAGAATTGTAGCAGAATCTTGGCCCTAAAAGATCAACTTCGTCAAATGAAGTTCACCAAGGATGATTCAATTTCTTCTTACTTCATGAAGATTGCTCAAATCAAAGATCAGTCGGCAGGTGTTAATAAAAGTGTCCCTGATAGAGAACTTGTGTTGACATCGATGAGTGGACTTTCTCCAAAATGGAAGCCATTTGTGAAAGGAATATGTGGTCGTGGTCAGTTACCCAGTTTTGATCAGCTTTGGTCAAAATGTATCCAAGAAGAAACAAGAGAGCTTGCCTCTACCTCAAAGGGAAAGGAAGAAGATCTAGTTCTTGCAGCCAAAATTGGGAAGAAGAAGAAAGAAAAGTAGAACAAGGGCAAGAAAGGCATCAAGTCAGTTCAAAATCCAAATATCGAGAAGGATAAATCCAACCTCAAATGTTTCAATTGTGGCAAGCCAGGTCACCTTGCTTCAAAATGCTGGAAGAAAAGAAAAGTCAAGCAGCATGCCTCTACCGCTGATGTTGATAAAGAGACTTCACCAAAGAAGTCAAAAGTTGATGACCGTCAAAAAGAGAATTTCCTTTAGTACAACAATGATTGCATTATCTCTAGATGAGGAGATTGTCATTGGTGATGTATGAAGATCCAGGTTGCAGTTTCTTCAATGGGCTGCTAACGAGAAAGAATATAAAGATCTAAGGACTCCAATGATCCCTGCAAGGAGGCAGAGATCAAGAGGGAGCTCACAAAACAATAAAAGATAAGTATTTGTATTGTCATTTGAGTTATTCTTTAAATCCTTGAATGTTTAGTTTAAAGGATAATGTTCACAACAGTTATGTGTAGATATGTGATACAATTGATTGACAAGCAGTAGGCTCATGTAGTGCATGTTATATATATTGGGTAAGTAGCCTATAGTGTTGCACAGCAACCCATGAGCCCTTGTTGGAACTAGTCTTGGATGAAACCTCTTTGTTGACATACTAGGAACAATGCACGTTCTTGCATGTATGTTCTGGTGGAGATGGAAGGCATCCAGATAGTCACCACGTGTGTTTGGGATATGGATGGATATTGTGTTGAAGCATTGGCTAAGATGCTTACATAACTGTGTGAACTATTGCATTGAAATGTCAATATGATTTGATTGAATTCCATGATTATGCAATGTTGGTAACTAATTGAATGAACTTGACTTGTAGGAAAGATCATGTGTTGTGACCTACAAGAGACTTGTTCTGAAGAACAAGTGAGAGTTGTTCAGCAAGAGGACAAGTGATGGATGTGAAGATCCTGATGATACTCAATATTTGAGGAGCGGGATGCTCAAATGCAGAGGGTGCAGGACGCTTGAAGACTGATGGCTGCAACATCGGTGTGACATTCTCCCTAAGACTGGGAGAATGATGTGTCCCTCCTTGAGAGGGAGATTGAGTTGATTCTCCTGAGTTCTATGTGAACTCCGTGTCTTGTATGGACTGTGGTTCTATGTGAACCGAGATGAGTTTTGTGTGAACTCCTTGTCCTGTGTGGATTGTGGATCAAGTGTGGACCTAGTACATTTAGTCATATAACCTACATGTCCAAAGGATCCCATATGAAGATTGATGGTCAGAAGCAGGAGGCTCCAACGAATTTTGGTCTCTCTCTACTACAAATATTCATCCTTTCGATGATCAAGAGGAATTGCAACTGATGAGTTCTCTGAAGTTCCTTAGTTACTTCAGCATGTTCCTTGAGATGTGGGGATCACATGAAGAGCAGTTGGCTTCCGGTTGGAATCATGGCAAACTCTAAAATTGGTTAGAGCATTACTTGTGCTAGCATCATGTAACTTCTTCAGATTTGTTCAATTAGAGCAGTGGCTCAGGATTCAGCATGCGCAAATGGCACAAATTGTTGATAACGATTCCTTGATCGTAATGTTGTTCCCACCGAGACAAAGAGATTCATTAATAGATGCAAAGGAAGCTGGCCTCTGAGTTCGAGATGAAGAACCTTGGCCTGATACATTATTTCTTGGGATTAGAGGTGTGGCAAAGACATGATGAGATCTTCCTGAGTCAGTGGAAGTATACTATTGATGTCCTGAAGAGATTTAGGATGATGGACTATAAGTCCATGGCTACACACATGAAAGCAAATCTGAAGAAGTTACATGATCCTGCCATATCTTAGATTTAGTGGATCACACCATGTACCGCCAATTGATTGATGCCTTGTTGTACTTGGTTAATACCAGGCCAGATATCTGTTAAACAGTGAACGCCTTGAGTCGGCACATGGTCAAACCAAGACAAGTACATTAGACAACAGCTAAGCATGTACTGAGATATCTTCGTGGTACAGTTGGTTATGGATTGAGATATACCTCAAGTGATAGAGTGAAGTTGGCAGGCTTCACCAATTCAGATTGTGCTGGGATCAGCTATGTTTCTTAGTTCAGCAAGAAATGGTCTTATGTGGCACTTAGTACAGTAGAGGCAGAGTACATCGCAAACAGTGTAGCTAGAAGGGAGCAGTGAAGCTCCAATATATCTCCATAGATGAGCAGATTGTAGATATCCTTACCAAGCCTTTGTCCATAGTGATGTTTGCATACTTCCATGAAAGGCTTGCGGTGGTGGAGATTCCCTTCCTCGAGAAGGGAGATTGATGGCCAGTATGGCTTTTGATGAGACATAAGCCAAGACTTGTGCCTGACTCCTTTGTGGAGTGTGTCCCTGTGTGGGATGATTACTGTGTAGGATGGTTCCTATGTGGGATGGTTCCTATGTGGAATGTTCTCCTGTGTGGAGAGGACTCCTTTGTGGAGTGGATCCCTGTGTAGGATGTTCTCCAGTGGGGAGAATGCTCCTATGTGGAGCTTGGGCCCAAAGGACTGGACTAGCTACAGTCATCACCACCTTCTAGTTGTAATGACTGGTAAATTGGAAGAAGAGACATCCTGGGGATGTGGAGCCCCCCTTCGATTTGAGATCGATAAAGTGCTTGGAAGAAGTGTCTTCTTGAGGAGTGCAGCCTCCTTTCGATTTTAGACTGATAAAGCATGAGGATGTGTTCCTTTGTGGTCTAGGTTGACCAGGCTCATCAGATGGATCAGATATCATCTTTGGAAAGATGATGTGGTTCCAGTGAGGAACAAGGCTCCAGTGGCAACAGTTGTTCTGGTCAGAAGGACTTGATTAGAAGAGACCTTTCTTATGATGACGAGATGTACGAGACAAGTCGTGACGATCGGATAATATCCAGATGTGTTCCAGTGTGATGATACCTCCCTAGCTGAGAGGGAGTGTTGATGTTTTCATGAGTTCTAGCCCTGATTAGCCTTCTGGACTAATTAGTAAAGGGCTCGGATGCTTAGCCTAGCCCAATCATGTGGACTGGAGTGATGGTTGTTGGATTTTGTACAACTTCGGAAGATATTATTCATTATATTTTATTGTACTTTCATTGTACTTGTTTATACCTCCTAAGGGAGAAGAACTTTATGTAATCAATGATGTAAACACATGAAAGAATCAATGTAAGCCTTGGGGTGCAAAAGAAACAAATAAAAGAATTAAAAATAAATTATTTATTGCCCCTAGGTGAAGTCGACCCCATATAAGAATTTCCAGTTTCGCACATGTATAAATAAGAGGCTTGTGCACCTCATTAGATCATTCTCACACTTGTGAAGTGCGCATCACTTACAGGAGGAGATTTTTGCATCACTTGAAGAAGAAGGGTTTATTGGGGCATCTACTTGTGAAAGACACTTTCACACTCTTTCTCTTTTCTTCATTTGTAATCTAATCTCAAAATTATCATCTATCTGAAAAGGTTGCTGGGTTTTCTCCCATTTGGGTTTCCCAGGGTAAACTCTGTGTTGTTGTTTTGTGCTTTGTCTTACTTCTAGTGATCTTGGTAATGCATCTATGTTTTATGCTATGAATGTATGAAATTTAACATGATATCAGAGCCATTCTAGAAGAAGCCATTGTCGAAACCCTGCCGAAATTAGGGTTTCATCTTGTGAAGTCTTCACCCATTATTTTGGAGAAAAAGAGCCATAGGAATTTCGCTTTTGGCTAGACTAATCCATTGGTGAAGACGGAATTCAATTCCGAGAACTTTCATTTTTGACCTAGCTCCTGCTAGGGTTTCTGATCCAGATCCGCAAATCAAGATGATTGGGATGAAGGTTGAAGATCGGTTGGAAGGAGCCTCCAACTTTATCTCCTGGAAGTCTAGGGTTCTTCTACTCCTAGAAGAAAATGATCTCTTACTAGATGTAAATGAGAAGGTCCCCGAACCAAAAGCCAAAGAAGATAAATCTCGATGGAGGAAGAATGATGCTAAAGCAAGAAGGATTCTTGTGGATTCCATGAGAGACCATTTGGTTCCTCTGATCTCAGGTAAGAAGAGTGCTAGGAAAATGTTCAAGACCATTATGAAGTTGTTTGAACACACTAGCCTAAGTGTATCCATGACTTTGAGAAACCAACTCTCAAATATTAAGATAGCGAAGTCGGAGTCCATTGCCTCATACTTTATGAGGATCGCAGAACTCAAAGACAAGCTCAGCACCAGTGGAGATCCTATTGGCGATAAGGAGCTTGTCCTCCACACCTTAAATGGTCTTCCACCATCATGGGAATCCTTTATCCAAAGCATAAGTGGTAGATCCAAACAACCAAAGTTTGACAAGCTTTGGGAAAATTGCTCTCAGGAGGAGACAAGGATCGCAGCACGTCAAAGAATTCATGGAAATCAAACTAAAGAGACTCAAGCATTTGTTTCTCATACCAAGAATGGTAAGGGAAAAGGAAAGAAGTTCCATAAACACAAGCACCAAGAAAGGAGATCAAGTCCCCGTCAAGAACAAAAGAAGAAGGATGTATCTCAAGTTCAATGCTATAGGTGCAGGAAGTATGGACATTACGCCAGTAGATGCCAAAGTCAAATCAAAAGGAAGCATGAAGCATCCACTGCTGATGTAGAAGAAGATCATCATCACAAGAAGCAAAAGAATGAAGATCACACAAAATTTTATTCATATCAGCACTATCAGGTACTATTCCTACCACTAGTGACACTTGGCTCATAGATAGTGGTGCATCTAGACACATGACTAGGTATAGAGAGAATCTTTCAGAATTAATTAAGAAAGATTCACATCTCCGTGTTGTACTTGGAGATGATGCAGATTACACTATGAAGGGATCTGGAGCCACCACCCTTCAATTAGAATCAAATGATACATTACGTTAAGTGATGTACTCTATGTACCTGGTATGAAAAGAAATCTTGTCTCCATCTCAGCATTGGAGGACAAGGGTTATAAAGTAGCTTTTTCAGAAGGGAAAGTCCTTGCTTGGCACAAGAACTCAAGCATGAGCACAGCCAAGGTTATTGGCATAAGAGAAGAGAGCTTGTATAGGCCAATCCCTAATAGGGCGAGTTATGGCATAGAAGGTTAGCTCATCTGAATTATCGAGCTCTTCCAATTCTGAAGAACATTGTAACCAGTTTGCCAGGACTCCAGGTAAACCATGATGGAACTTGTAGAGGATGTGCACTTGGCAAGAATGCCAAGAAATCTTTTCCAGATAGCGAGAGTAGATCCAAAGGGATTTTGGATCTAGTACAATCTGACTTGTGCGGTCCCATGACAGTTGTGTCATTAGGTGGTTATCATTACTATAACACCTTTATTGATGATTACTCACGAAAGACTTGGATATACTTTCTAGAGTCAAAAGAATCTGAGGATGTACTCAGCAAGTTCAAAGAGTTTAAAGCACAAGTTAAAAATCTGTCAGGAAAGAGGATCAAGATCTTGAGATCCGATAATGGCAGAGAATATACCTCTACAGAATTCAATGATTTCTGCAAGGAAGTAGGAATTAAGAGGGAACTCACAGTTCCCTACAACCCTCAACAAAATGGGGTTGCAGAAAGAAAGAATCGTACAATTGTGGAGGCAGCCAAAGCTATGATACATGACCAGAGTCTTCAAACGTTCTTGTGGGCAGAAGCATCTAGAACTACTGTATATGTACAGAATAGATGTCCACATAAGATCTTGAAAAGCATGACTCCGGAAGAAGCGTTCACAGGTGTGAAACCAGAAGGATCAATATGGGTAGTATCATGCAGCTCCTTCAAAAGTGTGAAACCTTTGTCATAGATTGGTTCCAATGTAGAGGAATCATGCTCTTCTTTAAAAATTGCATAACCTTCATCAAGAGACAATTCAAGTTCCTCTTCCACCACATCAAGTGTTTGGATCTCTTCAAGTTCATCTTCAAACATCAAGAACATTCAAATTTCCACATTTCTCATCATCCACCATGTCATGAGAATCCTCCAAACAATCTAACATTTGACAATCTGAAACATAGGAGGAAAAACAAGTATCTTGCAACTTTTCAAGAAGTTGCTCATTTTGAATTGTGAGCTGATGATTATCCTCATTATTCTTCAAGTATGCATCATGTAACAATTCATTAAGCTCAAACAAATGGTTTCTATCAAAAAGCAAAGACATGAAATTACCTTTGATGTGGCACATTGCTCTTTGAATCTTCTCCGTGTCTTCAAGGAAGGATGTTTCCTCCAATGAAGTAGCTCTCCAACAAGAATTTGACACCAATGCTTGAGTGTCATGGAGAATGCTGAGGGACTCTTGGATCTTCTTTTCATTCATCTTTAAGGACCCTTCAAGAAAATGAGGCTCTTGAAAATGAACCTCCTCATCTTCTTCATTTTTTCTTGGACCAACTTCATGAAGCTCAAGTGGTGATAGGGAAGTTGATCTTGGTTCTTCTTCAACTGCTACAAGGTCTTCATTATCATGCTTAATGGAACTTGGGCTTGCAGCAACACTTTCAAAAGTGATCTCTATGTCACCAACATAGAGGTGTGAGCACCCATCAGTAGGTACTCCTTCATAGTTTAAGCATCCATCAGTAGATGCTCTTTGATTCATGTCTAAGCTAGAAGGTGTCTCGAAATGATCTTCCATATTTTCAATAGAATCTTCTTCATGCTCTTGTGATGTCTCTTCCTTTTGCTCCTATTATCACCTAAACTGTAGTTACCCCTATGGATGTATCCACTCATGGATGGCAATAGGGAAGGGCAACTCAAAAGGTGCAACCACGATCACCTCGACCTCCAATATATGGTTGTCACGCCAATCAAGGCAACCTTCACTTTATGTTATCTAGCCCAGACAACAAAGGGGGAGACCCAATCTACTCCCGACAGGAGAGATCAAAACCAAGACACCAAATCAAGTTAATTCTAAATGAAGTAAGGTGTATGGTTTATCCTAGACCTTAGGATGAAGCCACAAGATAAGTGAGGGGTTCAATGAGTATAGCTTTGGTTCATTGTTGATGTGAGAGTGACTTATGATATTTGAAATAGGATCCAGGATTAAAGTACTAGTCAATGTGAGAAAATCCACTGCCTTGGGAACCGTGTCCAATGCAAGGTAGTTTAGGGGTTGAATTGGGGCTAACCAGTACAAGTGACAAGCTTGATCATGATACATGATGACATCAAAGGGTTTAGTTCACCACACAAGGGTCAAACCACAAGTTAATCCAACAACCTAGGAAAGTCGAATTGACTTGGAGAGAGATCAGTGCCTTAGGAATTGGGATAATGGAGTCAAATGAAATTAACTTGTGGTTGATGGCTCCTATTGCATGAGACAAGTGGGCAATTAAAGGTTTGATGGATGAATAGGTCTAGATCTAGAGATTCAAGGTTTGACCTAAGTGGACCACAATCCCTTAAAACAAGGAATGTTATCCCCAAGGCAAGATTTGATGAAGTGACCAACTAGACCTAGGTTTTGAATTATGCTCGTTCCAAATCCACTAAAATCTCAAGTACCCACATCCTAGAAGTGGACCAACTCACTTCTCCAAGGTGGTGCGACTTTAACCAAGGAGGCTAAAAAGTGGGATAAATTAATCAAGACAAGTCCAATGGCATCCAAATTTGAGATCCAAGTAGTTTAAGCAAGTGAGAGTATGGATCTACAATTTCAAGGCAATCCGATGGCTAGATCTTGCTAGATCTGAGTTTAAAGATACCAAGTGGTCCAAAAATGGGATTAAATCCCTTAAAATGTGGAATAGGGCCCACAAGGTAGAAATCAAAAAAGTGACAATCTAGGGGTAGGTTATTGGATGTGTAGATCACGAATCAAGTGGAATCTCAACTACCCACGTACTAGATCTAGGTCAACCCACCCAAACTAGGAAGTGCGCCCTTGCTTGGAGAGGCTAAAATCCTTCGGAAGAGGGTCAAATGGAGGCCAATCCTCACCAAACTATAGATCCGGGATGCCGTGGATACTATAGAGGTGGGGTTTTTAATATCTTACCCAAGAAGCCACTAGATCTTAGTAGATCTGAAAAAATGTAAAAATGGGGGTTTTGATTAATTAGGGTTTTAAATGTTTTAGACAAGTGGATAGATCATGGAGATAGAACTTACCTTGAGATCATACCTGAGTGACGAAGAGAGATGCTTTGATGTTGAGGAAGATTCCCGCAGAGATCAAATGAGAGATTGTTGATTTTGCTTTCCAAATTGATGCCCTAGCCCACAAGTGCGCCCTCCTCTACCTGTCAATCCAAAGAAAATCGATTTCAATCAGAGAGGTCAAGTATGGAGGAAATACAAGTAAAATGCAATGATAACATAGAATAGAAGGTCCTGGGACAGTAATACTCCCTGTTGCCAACGAAAAGATCCAAAGAAGAAGTAGGGAGAGTCTTCCCCTACCAATACTTCCTCCTCAAAGCAAATAGGCCTCCACCTATAGATGCAAAAACGTGGTACAAAAGATATGGCAAAACAAGATCTCCAATAACTCAGTGCAAAAGAAGAACCAACGAACGAACACCAAAAAAAACATTCACCACAACACTGGAAATAGATGCAATAATAATTTTCTATTCCAATAATCCAGAGCCACAAGTCCCCTTACAATGAGAAGCTCTCTCCTTTAAATAGGAAGGAGAAGCATCAAAATCCTAACCACTTTTTGAATGAGTGGCTAAGATTAAAAGATACAAATGTCTAATCAATGGTTGAGATGAGATCAACAATAAAATACATGTATCACTCATAAAATATAACCTAAGTGGACAAAATCGCCCTAGAAGAGGGGAATCCCACCATATCATGATGACAAAATATAATAAGAAGCTTATGGTGGGTCCAAGGGGTGATTTTAGCCACCCTTGGTCAATCCCCATAGCACAATAATAATAAAATAATCATCAATATACCAAATCATGCCTCTATGGACAAATCGTAGGCCTCAAAAGACCTCAAAAATCATCAGAAAGTGCCATAAGTGATGGATGCGGACCCCAATGAAGCTGAAACTACTGGAGGAGGTGTGGAAGACATCAATCCATCATCACTGATCATCCCATGCCAAGACATTGCCTCAGTAGCCCAAATCGAATTCCTCAAAAGCCATTTCTACCAATCCTGAAACGCCTCGGGAAGCGTGAAACTGCCCCAAACTGCCTCCTGGAGTGCCTGCGCTGTCAAGGTGAGGGCACCAGTGTGTCCAGGAGGGGGGTAATATGGTAAAAACAAGTGGCTGGACCACCCCCTCCAAGCACAGCGCCTTAGGTCAACCAGATAAAAATCACATCTGCTCTTACAGTGTCTCCGACAGACCAAAACTGCACTGGGATAGCCTACTGAGGCTCAATCATCACTGTAAATGCTCGGAACTGAAAACAAACTGCCTCATTGGACTCAAAAGGTCCAAATCCATCCAAGATGTGTACTCATACACCATATGAGTCTCAGCATGATCATAAAATATGTCCAATATATCGGAACAGGTGAAATAATAATAATCTGTAAATGATCAAATAATGTTGTAAACCATGAATCATCATCATAACCCTGTATCTGCTGCATAGAATCATTATGTACATGTACATAGACCATATATCATCTATCCATATCATCACAAGGTCCAACCATCTCATGTCCTATGGTTGACCTTGGTCAAACTAGGTTTGACCAAGTCAACATGACCAAATATAACTCAGACCATCATCGGAAGCTGTTGCAAAGTGTCAAAGGTTAATGCATGCTCTACAACTTATTCAAATAACAATTATAACACAAAGTAATCATTACTGGCGATCTAAATCCAAGTATATAATGTCATTAATTATTATTATTACTCAGACTAGACTTTCAAGACCATACTCACTTCATAGCTGTGATCAATTTGCTAGTGAAGGGTGAAGGCTAAAATAACTAGCTACGCTAAGGGATGACTTGACTGACTTAACTTTGTGACACTTTGGCAAAGGGAAAGGGAATACACACCATAGTATATACTGAATGAGCAACAACACAGGGAATGGCGGTGTCTCACAAATGGATGAGTTGTTCAAAGAGGGTTTATTCACCTTTAACAGATGTGCACAATCCATAATACAAATGAGGCCAGCAATTGTTTTGATATAGCATTTAAGTTCCATTGCTTTTTGGGCCTGAAGTTTCCATAGCCTTGATCTATGTGTGTTTAAAAACAAATTGCATAGATTTACATTTATTTTAGGCTTTCTGCTGCAGGTGTGTTTTTAAGGCACTTGTTTACCTGAGCACTTCTAGGTGTGTCACAGACAGCTTGTTTACCTAGGTATTTACATTTCCAAAAGATATAACATTTTATTTTCATGGCCATTTTCATTTGGCATGCCTTTCATTCATGTGTGTTTAGAAACACATTGCATGAATGGGCTTTTCATACAAGATATAGCATTTCATTTTTCCAGATTTTGTATTCATGGCAGCACTAAAAGTTTCAAGTTTAGCCAACACAACTTTAGTGACTAGGGGAAATTCACAAGGAATTCCAACTCACCATAGGTAAGTTTTGTCACCAACTCAGAGCCGAGACACAATAAATAAGGAAGCTCATCCAATTCAAAGGCTACAGTGGAGAAAAGTCCTCCATGCCACTAGTCAAGTAGTAAGTCAAGGTGATAAACTAAAAGGTAAGCAATGGATGGATGAAGACAATGAATAATGGAGCCAACACTAGCAAGCCAAGGTATGGTGGAATGATCACCTCTATTCTCCCTAAGGAGGGTAAAACCAGTGAGTATGAATAGTGAACTTCTAAGTCTGAGTAGGGACAATATAATATATATAATAAGATCAGCCAGGCCCACATATCTATATGATCGCCAGATCATGACACTAGGTGCTAAGACATGATATTAGAATAAGTATAAAAGCAATATAACCATAACACAATGATATACCTGCTGAGTTATATACCTGAATGCTCATCATCTGAACCATCATCTGTCCTCTAAAACTGCTACTGCAACTCTGGGCACTACTGACTGCTTTGTACAAATGGTATAATGGCTACATCGGTCATCTCTCTGAGTGTCCTGAGACTCAGTCATGGCAATGGGGAATATATACTGCTGTCCAAAATCTGATAGTGATCCAATATAGATGCTCATCTCAGCATCTCAAATCATTAGAGAGATTTTGAGGTCAAAAAAGGGCCTCCTAAGAGATGTACTACAAAAATATGAGATATATTAAAATATTATGAATCGGGGGTTTTATGGGGTAGGTATATATGACAAGTCACCTCCCACACTATTTTCTATGCACAATATAAATAACCATGGTTGAGTTACTTTTCAAAATTCACTAGAAATAAAATTAATAAAATAAGACTACATTGATGTGACTAAGATTCATTGTAAATTCCCAAAAATGTATTGTCCTTTAACATTTATTTGTCTTGAACTTGCAAATGAAATTAAATAATAAAAAACATTTTTAAGAGTTTTTTTTTTAATTTTATGTTGACTTTTTATATTTAGTACTTTTCTCATGAATTTAATAATGTAATTTAATTGAGAATTTATTTACATGTAAAATGTCAATAATATTATTATAATCCACATTGCATTATTATTATTATTATTATTATTATTATTATTATTCTTTATTAAATCTATTATTATTCTTTATTAGTTTGACATTATGTTATTAAATAGAATGGAGTGATTATATAATTTAAAATTAAAAACATAAAAATGATAATATATTATTTTATAAAAAAAAGTGAAAGGACTTTCTTTATGAATTAAGAGTACTTCACTTGAAAATGACAATAATATTATTTTATGTGAAAGTGTGAAAAGATATTCATTATGAGTACTTTACTTGAAAATGACAATAATATTATTTTATGAAAAGACTATCATTATGAGTACTTTACTTTATGACTTAAAAGTATTTACATCACTACCTTGGTTAACTATGTGTTTTCATCCACCATAGAAAATTTGACAAATAAGCATTCTTAACTCATGCAATGCCACCTCACCAAGGGGGATGATGTCATCTACTAGAATGTGATTGGTTGTATTTTATAGTACATTTTCTTTGTTTTGAGGCCCTTTTTTGACCTCAAAATTTCTCTAATGGTAAGGGAACTGGCTGAATAGTGTACTGGAATCAGAAAAATAATGTATGGTAGCCCGACTACAATATATGTGATAACAGCTCCTTCAAGCAAGCTGATGCATTTTTCCCCTTGTTTTCCTTAGGATCAATATCTTTGGAATCCTTTTTTGAAGAATTCCCAAAAGCTCTCCTCAAGTAGGACATCATTTCACTCACGCATGTATGATACTCACTCCAAGGTTCTTTACAAGAAGGGCATAAACCTTTCTTTACTAACTCCACATCTTCATGTTTGGGCCTTTGCAAAAAACGCATGAGCATAGTCTTCAGAAGACATGGGCTTTTGTGTATCTTCCTTTGAAGTAAGATATGCTTGATATTTTTTATATTGTTGGGGCAAGGTTTTATATGTTGCTCTCCATCTTTGTAACTCATCCATATAATTATCCTTTGGTGGTGTGACATATTCATATTTATCATACATAGGGTCATAATCATAATCATAATCTTCATTCCTCCTGAAATTGTAAGAAGTGTTGCATGATGGCACCTCTTCCTCAAACCATTCACATTCTGCTTCATATTGCTCATAAGCATCTGCATATTCCTCATAAGAATTGTACTCATAGGATTCCTCATAATAGTAAGACATGGCTGCAACTTATTCTTCAATGTATGATATTAATTCACAGGTGCAAGGACCATACTCTGATGCCACTGTAATGTCCCTTGTTAGGAATTTTATTAAAATGGCAATTTTTCACTTTTTTCTCTAGTTAGACCTTTGACTAGTTTTGAACTCTAGGTCCCCAAATTGCTCCAATTGCTCCCAAATATTCTGAGAAGGTATATGGATGATGTTAGAACATAAATATGTGTTTCAGGGATGCTTTTGGACCTTCAAAATACTTCTGCAAATCCTCTTTCAATTCTGGCCAATGTAGGGAACTTTACTAGTAATTTCCCTTTCACTAGTATTGGTCTCTAGGTCTCAAATTGACTCCAAATGCCTTCAAATCTTCAAGGAAGGTGTATGAATGATATTAGGACTTGAATATGATGTTCAGGGATGATATATGGTCACCAAATACCTCTTCAAACTCTCTTAAGATTCTGGACCAAGTATGTAATTTTACTACTAATTTGGGGTTCAAATCCCCCTGGGGTAAGTACTGAAAATGGCTTCCCAAATGCCTCCAAACCCACTCAAATTTCTGAACATAGGTAGGGGATGTCTCAAGGATGTTATTAAGGTCCCAAATGCACCATTCATTAGTTATTAAGTATGTTCCAAACCTCTCCCAAACAACAGCAAAAATCACTAGTTCGACCCTTGGGGAAATGGCACCAAATCTTCTCCAAATGTAAATAAACCGAGTAAAATGACTTCAAATGCTTGAGCACTGAACATGAAACTTGTATAATACATCAATAACATTCCATTCATCAATAAACCATCAGTAGTTTACTTATCCATTCGAATCCATCAACACTACATTGGTTCACAACAAGGTAGTGGGAAAATGGCACTGTTCTTTCATTAAAAATGAGATTTATACATTTCTACTTGGAATTTAGAACTGAACTTTCTGGAGATGAAGAACAGAGTATTTACTTCATATTACAAAAGAAATGGGGCATTAGAAGCTCCCCCAAATAGTACAATAGCTCACCAAAAACGCCCTGCCTCAAGGATCAAGAATATGCCACCAAAACTAGAAATGGTTGAAGGAGTGAGATGCAATAGAAGAAACCATGAGCTTCCCTATAGCTTACACCTACAAATAAAGACTCCATTAAAGCTCCAAATGAAAGGTCTGAATGGTCTTTCCAATTACCAACTTGGATGGGAATCTTTCACCCTCGAAATTGGCTAAGGCAAGAAACTAGTCATCCACTAGCTCTCCCTCTTCACAAATGCAATTGCAAATTCTATAAATGATCAAAAACTGTTATTCTTCTTTGTTCATGACTTTTATAAAACTTTTAATGTCCTCCATGGGTCGAATTCCTTCCAAGAGACTCATGCCAACTCAAGTTGGGAAGAGATTCCAAAGAATGCCACTTGTACAACAATTCCTAGTTTCCCACTTCCACCAAATCACATGTGGAAGCATCTTAGCTGCCCTAACTCCCTTGAGCGCCCTCTTGGAGGCTATTTTTAGCCCTGACATGTCATATATGTCATATGTCAGCCTTCAGGTCTAATTTGTGTCATAGGTGTCATAGCATCTTCATCATTGTTGTCATAGAGCTAGAGAATCTAGCCCAAGTGTCCCACTAGCTCCAAATTGCCTCTTCCTCTTCCATGGGAATTACTCTTCCTCTATACTTCGACCTTGAATGAGTCATGCCATGAATAA
This sequence comes from Larix kaempferi, assembly GCA_027924585.1. NCBI lineage: Eukaryota > Viridiplantae > Streptophyta > Pinopsida > Pinales > Pinaceae > Larix > Larix kaempferi. Next base: position 5,794,290 of record BSBM01000195.1, on the reverse strand, counting down.
TACCTTTTGAACTCCCCAAGTATGTTACCATTCACCTTGAATTCGAATTGGTGAGAGAATGATGCCAAGTGTAGTGGGGAAATCTAGCCATATGTGGGTCCCACTTCCTCCATGTGTCTTTATGATCAAATGACACTTTGATTTTCACTTGTATATATTTATTTAGCTCCTTTATTAAATATTTATGCCATTCTAATGTTCAAACATCATTTATTATCCCCCTTATTCCAAATCCCAAAGCTTCCACCCCAAAACTAGAAAACTAGTAATTTTCCTCCTTGGCAATTATTTGACCCTTAACATCAATTTGACAAACTCTAATGAATATGGCCAATGTGATTAGGAGATTGTGACCCAATGCCAAATTTGGGACATGACAAATCCTCCCTTCCCAATATTACTTGTCCTCAAGCAATTTCAAATATGGGTGATAAAAAACCTACTTTCTGTATAATTCTTTGAAGTTGCCATTGAATTGCCCAACCTTGAGTCTTTGAGTTTCCATGAAGATTTTAGAGAGGAACCACCATGCTTGCTGCTGCACTACTCTGATAAAAATCACTTTATTAAGTGGGAAATCCATCTCCCATACTGCTTGTTTCCCCAAAATATTTGAAACCAATGAGATAAAAATTATTCCAGGGTCCCATTGTTTGTATTGCACCCCAACAATTAAAAGTGCTCTCTAACCCATACCATCAGATAAGAGGATTCCTGGATCCCATTTTCTAGTATGCATTCTTCCAAACATCATGAGTACAAAATATATATCATCAAAGTACATAACACCATAATGAAAATGTATATCAAGGAGATGCTTCATCAAAGAGTCATGAAAGTGCTTATACCTCAAAGCAAGTAGACCACCATTTTCCAAGTGCATACAATCTTCAAGTGACCCATCAAATCTGCTCCAATGACATAGGTGAGGCTCCCATGTCCTATAATGTTGCTCCAAAAGGATGTGATATGCATCAAAATATTCAGCCATGTATTCTTTCATCCAAAAAGTGAACGAAGAATCTCCGCTAAAATCTGAACCAAATAATGAGCAGAAAAGACAAGGAGACTTCAAAGGACTCAAAGAAGTCTCACCCATACATCCATGAATGTGAGAATAATAAAGATATATCAAAGTATGTGGCTGCCAACAAAAATGTTCTCCAATCATAAATTTATTCACCCAAGTGTTGGATGAAGTTCCTCCAACATCAAATAAACCAAGTGTTGAGCAAGAAAAACCATGAGTCTTCAAGTGACTCAAATTCATATCATAGGTGCATCCATGTAGATGTCCATCATCATAAAGTAACAAAGGATGCTTCTGCAAATGTGAATAAGAATGTGCTCCAACCATGTCATCATAAAAAGTAAATCTAGGAGTTTCATACTCCTCATGTGGCACCATAAAAAAGAACCCTTTCACCCATACTTCATTGAGACTAATGCTGCAAAGCATGTAATTGTAGGATATAGAAGAATGAACTAACTCACCCAAATGATCAAAAAGTGAAGAAGTTTCATCATGGGAAGGATCCATATGGGTAGCATCATGTAGCTCCTTCAAAAGTGTGAAACCTTTGCCCATTGTCGGAAGAGTACTTCTGAATGTTGCTTCAATTTGGGTTTTGCAATTATGTCCTGGTGCAGCAGGAAGCAGAACTCGGTAGCACTCATTATTGCAGAGGCCGAGTACATGGCTGCTAGCACAGCAGCTCGAGAAGCAGTTTGGCTTCGTAAACTCCTGACAGGATTGTTCGGCCAGATTCCAAAGCCGACCGTGATTCACTGTGATAACCAGAGATGTGTGCAGATGTCAGTGAATCATGTATTTCACGAAAGGTCGAAGCATATCGAGATTCGATATCACTTCATTCGTGATATGGTGCAGAAAGGTGCGGTCGAGTTACAGTATGTGTCGACAGACGACCAGACTGCAGATGTTCTCACCAAGGCTCTTCCCAGGGTGAAGTTCGAATACTTCCGCGCAAGACTTGGAGTCGAAGAGAACGTATCCCTCCTTGAGAGGGAAAGATGAGATGCTTGCCTTGCTTCGCCCAGGTGCCTCTGCAGTCCAGTTACTCAGCCAGATATGGGAGAAATCCCATAGGCAGAAGAGTAGGACAGTCAGTAGTTGGCCGGGCTCACCCAGGTACCTTCTGCAGTCCAGTTACTCAGCCAGATACGGGAGAAATCCCATAGGCAAATGAGTAGGACAGTCAGCAGTTGGTCGGGTTCACACTGGTGCCTCTGCAGTCCGGTTACTCAGCCAGATATGGGAGAAGTCCCATAGGCAGATGAGTAGGACAGTCAGCAGTTGGTCGTGTGGTTGCACAGGTGCCTCTACAGTCCAGATACTCAGCCAGATATGGGAGAAATCCCATAGGCAGAAGAGTAGGACAGTCAGTTGATGGTCGTGCCCTTTTGCTCATCTGAGATCTCAGCCAGGTATGGGAGGACCACATTGGCAAATGAGACAGACATGTAGCAAATTGTATAGCAGAGATGGTACAACTGATAATCTCAGATATCCAGGATTGAGTGATTCTCCTGGATCCAGGATCGAGTGATTCTCCTGGACTCACCGAAGGATTGGTGATGATGATGCACAGAGACTGTGTAGACAACCTTCAGTATGCAAAAAGATGATAGAGACAAAATGGATGTACAAGATGAAACCCATATGATCGTGATGCAGATGAAGACTAAAGAATACCTTTCTCGTTGAGAGAGAGTGTTGGATTTGTACAATTTCGGAAAATATTATTCATTATATTTTATTGTACTTTCATTGTACTTGTTTATACCTCCTAAGGGAGAAGAACTTTATGTAATCAATGATGTAAACACATGAAAAAATCAATGTAAGCCTTGGGGTGCAAAAGAAACAAATAAAAGAATTAAAAATAAATTATTTATTGCCCCCGAGTGAAGTCAGCCCATAAAGGAATTTCCAGTTTCGCACATGTATAAATAAGAGGCTTGTGCACCTCATTAGATCATTCTCACACTTGTGAAGTGCGCATCACTTAGAGGAGGAGATTTTCGCATCACTTGAAGAAGAAGGGTTTATTGGGGCATCTACTTGTGAGAGACACTCACACTCTTTCTCTTTTCATCATTTGTAATTTGATCTCAGAATTATCATCTATCTGCGAAGGTTGCTGGGTTTTCTCCCATTTGGGTTTCCTAGGGTAAACTTTGTGTTGTTGTTTTGTGCTTTGTCTTACTTCTAGTGATCTTGGTAATGCATTTATGTTTTATGCTATAAATGTATAAAATTTAACAATGGTAGGCTAGAGGTCAAGTTGCGCATTTAGTATGTGGAGTGCTCCTTAACAGGAGTGATCTAGTCTTTATAGAGTGTCATGACTTGTCTATGTTACAAGGATATTATCTCCTTGTATATTAGACAAAGCCTAGTCTAATGTTGAAGTTGCAATTGGCTCTAGAAGTGTCCAGGACTTCTTAGAGTATGGTCAAATCAACATTAGAGCTCTTGGCTAAGAATGTGACCGCATGTGATGAGACATCAACAATGAGAACTTTTCGATATCCAAAGAAGTCAAGACAATCCATTGAAGAAGTCCTAAAGAACGTTGAAGAACCTCCAGAAGACAAACAGTGTTGAAGATAATGCAAGAAGAATACATTCCTCACTAAGAGGGAGTGTTGATGTTTATGCAGCATTGGAATATATTCTTAAGAAGTCCTAGATAAACTGGAAGAAATGAAGAGCACAATTACCCCAATAAAATGGGTAAAATAACCCTAGAAGATAAAAAAAGAGAAGTCGGCTTGAAAGATAAAATAAAAGATAAATAAATAAAAGTCAAGCCGACCTAATTGAGGAAACTTTTAGTAAAAAGAAGAATATAGATAATGTGCTTTCACACTTCATTATTACAACAACAAGTTCATTTCTCTCTCTCAAGTGGTGCACACTTCTCTAGGAGGACAAATGAAGAAGACAAGAAGCAAGAAGAAGTTCGCCCTGGGTTGTAGAAGACTAATTTCTGGGGCTCTTACTTTTGTATCTTCTCTGTTTGTGATCTATCTTCTTCAAGATCGCTTCTATATCTAGAGGTACTTGTATTCTGTACTGAATCTTTAAATAAGAAAGGATTGTTGGGTTTTTCCCAAGTTTGGGTTTTCCCGGGTAAACTATTGTGTCTCTTGTGTTTTTGTGCATGATTATGTGTAGTTAGTGTTGAAAGAGATGAAAATTATACTGCTATATCGTTAAAAATCTAACAAGAACTAGGAGAAAAGCACAACAATATGTTTCCACACATGTTAGGAATAATAATAGTTTCACATGTTCATGGTTAGTCACATGATGTAATGGTCACTTAGGATTTTATTCATGTGACCAAGTTGTGTTTAAGTCCTGGGTAGATTAATGAATCATAGGTGATAGGTTCTAAATGATGTTGATAAGCCATGTAGAGGAATCAACTATGTGAGGTGTCATGACATGTAACAGCTGTAAGAGAATTTTCTCCTTCCTCACACAATAATGTACTATGGCACCATCATGCCAACAAAATGAGTTAGAAGTAGCACTAAAACTAAACATATATCTCTATATCTGCATGAGTGGACACTAAAAGAAGAACAAGAAGAAAGGGAAAAAATTTAATCCAGACAATGAAAGACCTTTTAAAGGACAAGAAAGAAACTAGTATAAGTTAATAACATTTGTATGGAAAAACAAACTGATCTATGTTTATTTACAATACAAAGTATCTCGGTGAAAGAAACTTCAAAGTAAACTGTTTACTACTAAAACATGATGTTATTGCATGTGCCCACTATGGTAGAACGTAAGGCTTGGACATCAGCTGAAAGCAATAAAACAATGTCATATTGCAATGAAGCATCTCCTTATCTAAAGATTCTAAACAAGATTACTTAAATGAACTCACCCTCTTTTGTGAGCCTTCAACCCAATATTTGTTTGGTTTTGTATACCTGAGCCTACCAACCTTTGCTACAGTAACATTGTCACAGTCCTGAACATCAAACATCAAACACCAAACAAATGAATTTGACGTAATCATTTTAATTAGAAGACTTGGTCAATAAAGAATTCAAAATAGCTATTCTAGTTAGAAGAATCATGAAAAAAGTCAATCGGTAAACATTCTATGGGGAGTATATACCAGAATAGAAATAAAAAGAATAAAAACAATTAACCAAATGTAAAATGTCTGTGTGTCGCTTAGGCAGTCCACAATTTCACAAGCATGAACTAAAAACTTGACAAATTTGAAATAGTTACTAGTCACATGTTTTCCAAAGGAATACAACGAGCATTGCTACTTATGCAATGTTTCTCAAAATGTTGCTTAAATGAGGAAATTGAGCACCTTTGGAAGGACAAAAAGAAGTTTGTATCCTTCCAAACAAAATGAATTGTTGCTCCTTTTAATCATCAATGGAAATACATCCCACTTTACTGTTTAATGCTTTTGTACCTACGTTGCAGGACACCGGCACATGTATAGATAGGGGTGTGGTATCCGCTACGATACAACAATTTTTTTGAACAGTTTAGATATTACCATTAAAGATATAGCAATTAAAAGATAAAATTATTATACATGTGAAGAAGCAAAAAAAAACTAACCATAAAAAATTTATAATACCGTTCACGAATTTGGAAATAAAACCAAAAAGATAAAGCTATGTTGCACAAGTTTCTGGAACATCGGTATGTTGGGTACGTGGGTACGAGTATCCGGTACAGCCAGAAGCTTTGCCTAAATCTGCAAGAAACGTAGGGTTGGGAGCGGCAATAATATATATTAATTTTTTAAAATATATTTAAAAAATTAAAGAATTAAAAAAAAACATAATTGATTAATTTCATAGTTTAAACTATTTTAGCCTCTTAAGCCTCTAGTAGTGTCATGAAATTCAATACTTTTAATTTGTTCACTCTTCTAGGTCCACATTATACAAAAATTGGATTTGTGTGACCTGAAGTAAACCCTAACTATGCATGACTCTAGTGCGATGGTATGTTTTGTAAATTTGACCTGCAACTTTATCCCGTTGTATGAGTTTGTAAAGGCAAATTGCACATATGTGTGTGTGTACGAAGCACCAATAGCTTCATAAATCATAAGATTCAATTAATCATAAGATTCAATTTTTTTCTAATTGCTTGTTCCAACTCCATCTCTAATATTGCTCCAAGAGTACTTAGTATTTGGGTGCCTCTGCATTTTTTTGATGGTAACTACTACTTCTCATGTGAATGAACTTGATTGTTTCAAGTTCACTAACATCAAACTTTCAAAATTTTCGGTATTTTGAGTTTGATGTGGTTTATGATACTAAATTGCTATATCAATCAATATGAATAACGTAAGCTAGCTATAAACATTTGAGACATGAATTAAAGTTGTTCAATATCTTAGTATTGTAGAAAGATCTATATTTATTCACTTATGTACACTGGCAGCTTATATTTTGAGAGTGAATGGATCTAAACATTTAAGAGGTGTGAGCCCTCTTAATTTATGTATCTTTGAAAATTTTAAAAATGGCATTATTGATAGATTCAACTGAATTTTTTATTCTTGGCTATGTTGCACTTGCCTCGGGGACCGGAGGGACGCGGGGACGAGTTTCCGGGACGGCTAGAGCGCACCCCCAATTTTTCAGGGGACGACAGGTTGGGGACAGCAATTTTATATACATATATATTAAAATAAAAAATATTGAAATAAAAAATAGAACTAATCGTGAAATCCAAATTAGAAAAAGAAATATAAAGTATTGTCCAATCATCATTGTCCATTGTCAAAACTAAAAATTGAAACTGAAAACTTCAAATAGTTCTAACTTCTAAGTTAACTATTAAACAGTAACTTAAAACTTGAAATTTAAAACAGTAACAAAAATTTAAAACTTTACAACATCGTGTACATGAATGATGAATCATTTTGAAATTTAAATAACAAGTAAATTTATATTTGTAATTTGACGTTTGTAAATACTAAATTATAATTTTATAAAACTATCATGTGTTGAGATTTTTACCCAAAAAAAATAAAAAGTAAAATGTAAGATATCATATATGAAATACCTATGTTGTGCAGTGTGTTATGGCTGAGAGGGGGAAAACTCACTGTGAGTGTGACCCTATGTTGAGCCATGAAATCAAACTTTGAGCATGTGCTGAGAGCCTAAGACTCGAAAGGGCCGCGAGTTGTGGTCTTCAAGCTGAGAGGGACATGCATGGGATTGCAGGTAAGGGAGTTGTTAATAGGGGGATTGCATGTGGGACGACATACGGGAGCCAATTTAGGAAGTAGCGGCCCGAGGAGTGATGGGTAGAACCATAGAGTAGAGGGTTATGTAGTTATTGGAGTGTTAGAGTGATGGGTAGAGCAGAGGGTTATGCGGGTGCAATGAGTTGGAGTGTAGGTTAGGAATGTAGGATAGAGTAGAGGGAATAGGAGGGGGTTGCGGGTTAAAGGAATAGGGGGAGGATTAGGTAAGGGGGGGTGTTAGGTAAGGTTTCTAATTAAAAAATTTTAAGTTTTAATTTTTTAATTTATTTATTTTTATTTTAATTGTGCAAGTCAAGGGATGTCCAGGAGTCCCTGATTGGTTGAGAGACGTTCCTGATAAGTTCCCGATTTTGACGGGTACGTTTAGGGTACGCCTCAAAAGTCCCCAAGTCCCCAGTGGAGTCCCCGATGAATTGGGGAAGTTTCTGAGGAGTTCCAAAGTCCCCGGAACACGGGAATACAGGAAATTTTGGGGGGGATGAGTCCCCATGCAACATAGATTCTTGGTGATTTCTTGGCACAAGAAACAACAATCATTCAACTGATTTTTGACACTTTTCTTATGATTTTGGGCTCCACATGGTCAGGAGCTTGTAGAAGCTCCCTATCTGTTTAGGAGCTTCTAGAAGCTCCTAAACAGACAGGGAGCTTCTACAAACTCCCAATAAAAAGGGAGAGGCTAAAGCAAGTTCCCAAAAAGCTCTCAAGCTCCCAGAGAAGCTCCCAACAAAAAGGAGACGTTTTGTACCAGCTCCCAAGCTCCCAGGAGCAGGGAAACAACAAATACAAGTTGCCAAAATCCTAGGAGCAGTACCTGTGCAACTATGAGATAAAGTTCTGATTAATATTAGCATTCAGGACATGATATGTAAACATTATATAAAAAATGAGAGTCTCGTCACTCTACTATCTAGAATCTCCATGTTAGATTCATTACATCTCACTAATATTAATTATATATCATCAAAAAAAGCTTTCTTCGAAGTATTGAAGCTCCATATTATTAATATCTTTTCAAGACCAGGAATGTTGGATCCAAATGCAGAGATCCTAAGTCAACTTGAAGAGGCTGTTATGTTGGATCCAGATGCAGAGATCCTAAGTCCACTTGAAGAGGCCCTTATTGAGCAAATTCAGGTGACCCATGGCTTCCGAGGACATCTCCAATTCAGGGAACTTTAACTCCACATCTCACAATTTGGTAGGCCCCTTCCCATACTCTAGCCTCATATGTGACAAAAGGCATAAGTTGGAATGAACATATATAAGCTCTTCAGCATTCTAATGAAGCCATATATATTCCAATTCCTCTATGTTGATAAGTAACTAACAACCTATGATAAGAGCTTGATTACTAACTCTAGATATGAGTGGTGTCTGATGAATATGGGTGTCTATGATTGTCATTGATGACAACATTAATGACAAAGGCTTGAGGAATGGCAAAGAAGATGATGATGTGGATGGCTTGAAGAACACACATGGCATGAAGAACCATGGAGGTGGGCATTGGAGCCATTGAATGGTCCATGCTACCATTTGATGATGGGCTTGATGTCCATGATTGACTCTTGATGGTGGAACCCACATTGAAACCCACATACAAATTGAATCAGCCCTTATCTAATGGCACTTACGATGGATGTTGAAGCCCTTGAACCTTGAAGATGTCCATATGTGGAATCCTTGATGAATGGTGATGAAGACATAATGTATTGTTGCCTTGGGGTTCTTGGCATTGTTTGTGGTCTATTCTTGTGGGTATGATGGAGCCCTTGCCCTTATAATTGCTTGACAAAACCTTTGATGCTGAAGTATTTAAACATGATGATGTAGAAGCTCACAAAAAAAAATGAAGAAGCCCTAAGTTTCTAATGTGGCCTTTGATGTGGTTGTGTGAAGTCAAACCAAAACAAGCATGCAAATAAAACATTGTATGTGAACTATTATGTGTCCATTCAAAGGACAAAGTCGGCTCAGCAATTAAAAATAAAAATAAAATGAAAATTACATAGACAGGTTGGCTCCAAAATAAATTCAAAATCAAATTCAAAAATAAATTATTTTTTTTGGACAAGTCGGCTCCATAAAAAAATTCAAAAAATTGTGTATAAATAGAGGCAATCCGCCTCATTTTGGGAGAAGTTTTTAGTGTGGATGTGTTGCTCTGAAATTTTCGGGTACTGTAACAGCTACATTAGACAGGACATTTTTTTTAAGTTTTTCTTTCAGCTCTGATTTTTTGGAAATGTGAAGAGAATTTCGCATGGCTTAGTAAGCTTTGATCTTGGGACAGTTTGGTCGCTGGAACAGTGGAGCAGCAGCAACGAACAGCAGTGATCTATAATTTTTTGTTGATGAGATTGCTGAAGACTTGATGTAGCAACAGCATGATACTTTTGGTTTACTTCTTATGTTTGATTTTGCTGATTGCTGATATGATGATGACATAATGCTGGTAGCTGGCTGGAGGACAGAATGAAGATATAAATTCTTTTATTTCTGGGTTGAACTAATGTTGGAGTAAAGATATTTTTGTTCAGCGCTGAAGGTGATGAACAGAGTTAAATATGTTTGATGCTTGAACAGTCAGAAATGCAAATGCTAAGATGATGACAGAATTGCTGGTGATTAATGAAGACATTGTGATGATGCTGGCAACTTGCTGATGATCAGAATATGTACAGAATGCTGATAATAATGATGTGATGGTGGTATTGATCTAGGGATGCAAACTGAGGCTACACAGAAAATGAATGTATGTTGAACACACTCAGTTAAATGTTCAGATGATATGTTCAGTGATATGATGAGGTAGTGAACACGTTGACAAAGTCTATGGGTAGTTTGATGAGCATGAAAAGAATGATGAAGATGTTGGGCATGACAGAATGCTAATGATGAGTTCATGAAGTCTTTGACATGTGTGATTTCTGGGCAGCAGTAAGGGCAGTTTGATAATGTATATGTGGATAGTGTAATGTTGTGGATGGAGACATGGTGCTGGCAGCAGATTGATAGGAGGATGTGCTTGGTCAGAATAATGACATGAACAAAATGTGAAGATGTGTTTGATTGAAGACATGAAGCTATGACAGCAGTAATGACATGACTGTGATATCGATGATGGATAGATCAATGATGATTTGTGATGACAGTGATATGACTGGGTTGACAAGAAAAGATGTATGTGATGTAATGTAACAAATATGTGTATGTAAAATACAAGTAGGGTCTTGTATATATTTTTCTTAGTAGGATCTAAGAAAACCTAGGCTGGGTCCTAGATGATGAGTTGGTGCTCATTGTTTCAATTGGTGCTGAATTGCCTAACGGTTGTAGCCGTTGAATCAAATACAAAAAAATTACAATTATATCGTGACTCTCTTGTGCAAAGTGTTGTTGATGATGTGTTTTATTTGATGAATGACATATGGATTGATAGTTAGTTTATTGATGAATATGAAATGCTGATATAAGAATTGGTAATTGAAGTTGAAATTGAATAAAGTATATGCTCACTGATTCACCCCCCCCCCCCCTCTCAGTGATGTCTAACAATTGGTATCAGAGCAGGCCTTCTGCAGAAGCCTAACAAGATTGAAGGAAATTAGTAGACACAAGTGAAGGAAAGCCATGGAGGAAATTCTTCCATTATTCAATGAATCAAGTTATGAATTCTGGAGCTTCAAAATGAAGTATTACTTACAGGGACAAGGGGTTGACATCTGGAAATCAATTGAAGGGGCAACAACTAAGAACCCACAAGAAAGCAATGAAAAGGCACTAAGGTTGATCATGAGGAGCTTGCCTCAATCAGAGAAGGAAAGGTTGAATCTTGGAAGGTACACTTCAGCCAAAGATCTTTGGAGCACTCTTGAAGGTGAGAACAAAAGGAAGGCTCAAAATATTGACAAAGAAAAGGGAGTCAAGATATCTGAAGATGAAAATCAAGAAGAGAAGAAGGCTCAAGCATCAAGCACTAGTGAAGGTAAGAACTCTTCCATTTGCAAAAACTCTGAAAATAATGAAGTTGCTCTAGTTAAGGTTGAAGAAGATGAGTTGTCAAAACTCAAAGAGGCATTTGCAAAAACTCTATTGGATAAGGATGTCAAATCCAACATAAGGCTCAAGAAGAAGATTATTGGAGCATTTGAAAAATACCAAGAGGAGACCAAAGCTCTGTTCATGAGCTCGAAGGTCAAGAACAAAGACTTGCAAAGTGAGTTAGAAGATAAAAAACTTGACGTCAAAAGTTTGAAGGATGAACTAAGAAATGAACAAGAAAAGACTGATGTGGATCCTAGAGAACTTGAAGAGACAAGATGGGCTAATCTTGACTTGAAGGTTCAGTTGGATGAGTACAAGATAAATGAAGAAGTCTTGAAAAATCAGTTAAATGAAAAGGAGAAGAAAAATGATGAGCTTGAGATGGAAGTTGTTGGACTCAAGAAGAAAATTGAAAAAACAATCTATCATGAAAAGTTCAACAGCAGCTCGATCATGTTGGATAAATTATTGGATTGCCAAAGGTCTCCCCATGACAAAACTGGCCTTGGGTATAAAAAAGTAGAAGACAATCTAGAAGAAGACAAGTGGTCTCCAACGACTCCAGAAGCTGGTCCATCAATGACCAAGGATGCATCTCATGACAACCAAGATGTTGGTTGTTCAGGGACACATCAAGGAGCTAGGCCAAATCCTCAAAGCAAAGAAACAATTCCAAGATGGAAACAAGGTCCAAGGTATGAATATAGATTTAATGGCTATTGTTTTTCTTGTTCTAACTTTGGTCACAAGACAATAGATTGTGTAGATGGAAGAGAGAATTTTGGAGGTCCAAAGAATGCAGTGAGATGTTGGACATGCAATCAACTTGGACATATAGCTACCAATTGCCACACCTTGAGATGCTACAATTGCAGTGGATTTGGTCACAAGGCACAAACTTGTACTAGTCCAAGAAGACAACAAATGAAGAGCTCATCATATACATCAGCAAGAAGAACACATGAATCATGGAAGAAGTATAACGAAGGAAAAACTGAAAATCAGAAGACAAACAACCTCAGCCAAGGACACTCTAAAGTGTGGGTAAGGAAAAATATCTTGATAGATCTAAATGAAGTAGTTGATGATCAGTGCAAAAATGGAGATGGCTGCCATTTGACAAGCCAAAATTAAGATATTTTCAAAAGGTCTTAAGACACCATGAGTTCATTACTGGAGGATGAACTCAAAATGGTAAATGATGGCTGCTCCAAGCAAACCAGGTCCAAGGATCGTGGCTGTAATATAAAACAAGGTATGCATATGTAAGGGGGAGTAAGGCATTTGAATTGTTATTATTATATAAATCATAAGAAGGCTGATATAGCCTTGGATCTGATCGAAGCATTTAAGCATAAGATAAGCACTTGTGAATTGTTCAAAGATGAAGAATGCTAGGGCTTGCTAGAAGATCTTCAAGAATTTTGAATGCCAAAAGGACAGGAGCTGATCTGAGTATTAAATCTGTTCAAAAGGATACAGCAGTTGAAAACAGGTTGACATTTTTTAAGGTGACCTGATGGCAAGAAGAAAGAGTGAAAAATGTGATCAGGGCATAATGATTCATATGATGTGCACAAGGTATAATACATAAAGTCTGATAAAGGTTACTACAGCAGTAAAGAAGTGAAATTGATCTCTGAGAAAACCTTTAAGATGTACAATATACACACAGCCAGCAGAAGTATCTCCTGTATGTACAAATTGTATTGCAGAAGTGAACAATGATGAGCAGAAAAGTTTGACCAACAGTATCTAGTCTGAGATGGATCTTTGTAAAATCAAGTGGCAGAATTAGTGAAGCAGAATTCGTGTCATGAAGAAACCCTAGGCATGAAGTCATACAAGATCAGAGTTGAATATTGAGTAGTTGAAGCAAATGAAGTAAAACAAAAGCAAAAATTTTAAGAAGTCTGTGGACATAGTTGAACTCAGTTTTGGATAAAGCATTATGAAACTTTTGGAGTATAGCACATATTGATGCTTGGTAAATTAATGCATGTTTTGATAACTACAATATTCCTAAAAGTAAAAATGACTTCTTCTAGTTGTTGGTATCTGATTACATGATTTATATAGAGCTGGTTATCGAGATGTTCATCATTATATGAAGACTTGAGCTAAGTCCCAACCACTGAAGCTCAGAATTCAATAATGACAGCTTTTCTTGACAGTAGATCAGATTGACATAAATAAAATGTGCTTGACAGATCAGTGTTAATAAGGTTGAATTGGACAAGTTCAGACTTGCTGCTTTTGGGAAATTAATTGTTGAAGAGAATACCTTTCAGCCCGATCTGAAAAGAAGCTTGATGATGACAATCTGAGTGATGACAAGTTGACAGGGGGAGCTGTGGTGATGAAAGAACTTTCTTCATGCATGCTTACCTTTTATGAATTTAAATCATTCATATAAGAGCACTAAGGAATTTCTGAGCTTGTCAAAATTTAGGACAGTCCAAGAACTCTTATGAAGTGCATTTTGACGGTCAATCTCTACTGGAATATTCTCTAAATTCCATGTGGTCCAAAATCAAACTTCAAATCAAGTATGAGGATGATGTCTTGTGTGGCATACACATATTTGATGATGATGTAGATTGAAAAATATACAAATATAATAAGTGTTTGGGAATGAACGTTGAGGACAAGATCAGTGGCACTTTCAGACAGAGATCATGAACATAGGCTAATGGCAGCAGTAAACTTGACTTTGGGCAAGTAATATCTGGATATAGTGACAAGTTGAATATAAGCATTCAAGCAAAGAATCAAGTCCAAGGGACTTGGCATGATGAAAGGGGGGAGCAAGATGAAGTCTTACAATTATTAACAAGATTCGAGAAGTCCAAATTCTGTGAATTCTTTTTGACGATATGAAAGCCATACCAACAAGCAAGGTTCTAGGGGGAGCATGACAAATATTTATACATGCTTACTCTGATTTTTGGACTCAAGAACAGCACCAGAATATCATTGGTAGAATTTATTTTGTGTTTAATGACAAATTGAGATATGGGAGAAATCTGAACTATGTAAGCTCAGTTTGCAGAAGTATGATCTTTCTTAAAACACTGAATTGAATAATGGTCCAGGGAAGAATTGTTGTTGGAATGCTTCAGGAACAAAAATACTCAGGACAGAATATTTATGATGACTTGTCAAAGATGCTGGACTAATTTGATTGATAGCAGACCTTATACTGAGTATGTGGACTAAAAGCTGATTGAAGATATGATAAAAGATGCTGATAGATGTACAAGATATGCAATAATGCCAAAAATCTATAGACAAGCTCTAGCTTGCTAAAAGATCTTTGAGAAGTTTGGTTGAAGATATTTTCAAATTAAAAAAAAAGGTCATGTTTCTGTGAAAGCTGGAGCGTCAGGGAAATTTGACGGTGTATGGAATATGCTTATGAATTTAGGAAATTGATGCATGTCCATGAATTGAGAAGAAAAGCAATAGTGCAAGAACGATGATCTCAACAGCCATGGACAAATTTCAAAGCTATTTGGAGAAGATCATATTTGTTTATCAGTTGGGGGGAGCATTTGTGAAAAAGCTTGAAGATGGCAAACCCTGAAAGATCAAATTCAGAGAATGATCTTATGAGAGCATACATCAGAAATTAAAATGATGAATTCAAAGCTAAATCTTTTTTGGTCATTGTGAAGCCTTTAATGATGGCTACTTGACCCTTTGTCATTAATGTCAAAGGGGGAGAGAGTTTGGTTGGTTGCCATCAATGACAAAGGGAGAGATTGATGAATATGGATGTCTATGATTGTCATTGATGACAACATTAATGACAAAGGCTTGAGAAATGGCAAAGAAGATGATGATGTGGATGGCTTGAAGAACACACATGGCATGAAGAACCATGGAGGTGGGCATTGGAGCCATTGAATGGTCCATGCTACCATTTGATGATGGGCTTGATGTCCATGATTGACTCTTGATGGTGGAACCCACATTGAAACCCACATACAAATTGAATCAGCCCTTATCTAATGGCACTTACAATGGATTTGAAGCCCTTGAACCTTGAAGATGTCCATATGTGGAATCCTTGATGTATGGTGATGAAGACATAATGTATTGTTGCCTTGGGGTTCTTGGCATTGTTTGTGGTCTATTCTTGTGGGTATGATGGAGCCCTTGCCCTTATAATTGCTTGACGAAACCTTTGATGCTGAAGTATTTAAACATGATGATGTAGAAGCTCACCAAAAAAAATGAGGAAGCCCTAAGTTTCTAACGTGGCCTTTGATGTGGTTGTGTGAAGTCAAACCAAAACAAGCATGCAAATAAAACATTGTATGTGAACTATTATGTGTCCATTCAAAGGACAAAGTCGGCTCAGCAATTAAAAATAAAAATAAAATGAAAATTAAATAGACAGGTCGGCTCCAAAATAAATTCAAAATCAAATTCAAAAATAAATTATTTTTTTTGGACAAGTCGGCTCCATAAAAATATTCAAAAAAATTGTGTCTAAATAGAGGCAATCCGCCTCATTTTGGGAGAAGTTTTTAGTGTGGATGTGTTGCTCTGAAATTTTCGGGTACTGTAGCAACTACATTAGACAGGACATTTTTTTTAAGTTTTTCTTTCAGCTCTGATTTTTTGGAAATGTGAAGAGAATTTTGCATGGCTTAGTAAGCTTTGATCTTGGGACAGTTTGGTGGCTGGAACAGTGGAGCAGCAGCAACGAACAGCAGTGATCTATAATTTTTTGTTGATGAGATTGCTGAAGACTTGATGTAGCAACAGCATGATACTTTTGGTTTACTTCTTATGTTTGATTTTGCTGATTGCTGATATGATGATGACATAATGCTGGTAGCTGGCTGGAGGACAGAATGAAGATATAAATTCTTTTATTTCTGGGTTGAACTAATGCTGGAGTAATGATATATTTGTTCAGTGCTGAAGGTGATGAACAGAGTTAAATATGTTTGATGCTTGAACAGTCAGAAATGCAAATGCTAAGATGATGACAGAATTGCTGGTGATTAATGAAGACATTGTGATGATGCTGGCAACTTGCTGATGATCAGAATATGTACAGAATGCTGATAATAATGATGTGATGGTGGTATTGATCTAGGGATGCAGACTGAGGCTACACAGAAAATGAATGTATGTTGAACACACTCAGTTAAATGTTCAGATGATATGTTCAGTGATATGATGAGGTAGTGAACATGTTGACAAAGTCTATGGGCAGTTTGATGAGCATGAAAAGAATGATGAAGATGCTGGGCATGACAGAATGCTAATGATGAGTTCATGAAGTCTTTGACATGTGTGATTTCTGGGCAGCAGTAAGGGCAGTTTGATCATGTATATGTGGATAGTGTAATGTTGTGGATGGAGACATGGTGCTGGCAGCAGATTGATAGGAGGATGTGCTTGGTCAGAATAATGACATGAACAGAATGTGAAGATGTGTTTGATTGAAGACATGAAGCTATGACAGCAGTAATGACATGACTGTGATATGGATGATGGATAGATCAATGATGATTTGTGATGACAGTGATATGACTGGGTTGACAAGAAAAGATGTATGTGATGTAATGTAACAAATATGTGTATGTAAAATACAAGTAGGGTCTTGTATATATTTTTCTTAGTAGGATCTAAGAAAACCTAGGCTGGATCCTAGATGATGAGTTGGTGCTCATTGTTTCAGTTGGTGCTGAATTGCCTCACGGTTGTAGCCGTTGAATCAAATACAAAAACATTACAATTATATCGTGACTCTCTTGTGCAAAGTGTTGTTGATGATGTGTTTTATTTGATGAATGACTTATGGATTGATAGTTAGTTTATTGATGAATATGAAATGCTGATATAAGAATTGGTAATTGAAGTTGAAATTGAATAAAGTATATGCTCACTAATTCACCCCCCCTCTCAGTGAGCACTGTGTCTAACAGTGTCCCCATGATGTTGGTTCTACCATTTAATTGACTTCATTGTTCTCTTATCATTCATAGATTCAATACATGTGTTCCCCCTCAGTTTGCACAAGGGTTGATTCAAGGATTGAAGATGATGGTGAACCAAAGATCTGTACTTGTAAGGCTTCTACAAGCTAAATTTTAAAGTCATCTAGTCAACATTGTATCTATGTGTCCATGGTCTTGTTGTAAAATATTGTAAAATTTGAGATAGAACTTGTAATTGTTTATAAAGGGCCAGTCTGTAATCTATAATATGCCTTCCTATGACAATTGTACTAAGCAAGTAAGTGTTTTTACTGAAAATGTTTAGATCCTTGTAGTCTGAATCTTTCAATGTTTTTTTCCTCGACAAAATCCTTCAAAGCCATGAGCACGTTCTAGTACACCTGCCCTAGTCATTAAACTTCTTTAGCCCTTGGTCTATTACATCCGACTCTGAGTCACCATGGACGTGTGTCAAGTCAGTCCTGGTTAGTCTATAGTCTTTTAGGAGTCCCTCTTGCACTTGGTCATGATTATTAAGGTGTGTTAGAGGTTAAACATAGATTAGATGGTTAGAGGTGCCTTTCCCCAACACCCTCCTTGTTGAGCAAATCACACCGTTCTCGAACCTCATTCTCTTCACTCATGTGGGTCGTAACATTTGTATTCCTCCTTTATCCACACGTGTGAGTTGTTTGGTCCATCATTTGGTAAATTGGTTATGCTTCTAACCTCGTTTTGGCCACACGTGACATCCCTTTCTAAAAGATTCTCTCCTTCTAAGCAATTTGTCCCTCCTAAACCACTCTTTTGAGCAATTCACCCTATCCTCTTTGACTTGTCCCAGTGTTTGTTTAAACCACCACAATAATTTATTAGTTTTTTGACCATGTTAAGAGGAAAAAGGTCTTGTTTACTTAGTTCTAGAATAGATCCAAGGTTTAAGTCTTAGACAAAGAAATATTTTTTTAATACGTTGCGTCTAAAGTCCTATATAAAGAGACTTCCTCCTTCATTTTTCTTCTTGTTTGTTGGTTGTTGTTGGTCTATCTTGGTACTATTTGGAGAGCTCTATTGAATATCAATCTAAAGGCTTTGGAAGAAAATATCTTGGGATCTACTTGTGTATCTGTGGCTCATTTCTTGCTTCATGCTTCTTGTTGGAGGTAATATCACAATAGCACTGTCATTTCGTTCCTTTTTGTTTGGTTTGGCCATTGAAAGAGTATTACTACCCAGTTCAAAGAAGAGTATGGTATTGTTAGGAACCCGTGTCAACCCTTCTCTTTACTTTGTTAGTATATTGTTGTTGGATGCATATGCTTTGTAAGTCATCCCGTAGTATTTGTTGATCCATAGTTTGTATTAGCCCATGGTATTGACCCATAGTATTGGACGCATATACTTTGTAAGTCGTCCTGTAATATTATATGTCCCATAGTATTGGGCATAGACTTAGTATATAAGTGTGTGTTGAGGCCAATGAAAGTACCATGAAGTTATTTGTATTGAGCTTGCTCAAAGAAGGTTGCCCCCTAGAAGTGGCCTGCGATCAATAAAGCGATTTTGAGTTCTATTATTTCTGCTATCTTGTGTATTTTCATTAATTAATTGTTGCAGGTTCTTCACATCTGGTATCAAAGCACTTTCTTGGGCTCTTTGGGTGAAATTTCTGCCAAAAAAAAAATTTCGCATCTGTTGCAGGTTCGGATCTAGTAATAATCCCTATCTGCTTAACTATGGGAAGTACTTGGGCATTTGCCCTAAAACTCATTGTGAGGAGTACCACAAGAACCCCAAAGTAGTTGGCCCATTGAGAGGACCTGCCAGCGAAAAGGGCACCGACCCCTACCTGATTGACTAGTTCCCACCCGTGAGGTAAACCAAGAGTTGTCGTTTGTGGCAAAGCGGTTATCAGTTTTACCTGAGCCATGGAGTGAGGGGTACTGCCCCAATATGCAAGCCGTCAGACAACATTGGTGGCCGAGTGAATCCCCTGAACCGTTAGGAAGCCGAGCATACGGGGTCCATATCCATTTTCAGCTGATAAATCGTAGATTTCCTCTGTCCAGAACTGTTGTCAATCACTTCTGCGCCGTTTCAGATCTATCTGTTGCTGATCCCTTCTGCGACGTTTCAGATCCATCTGTTGTTGATCCTTCCGCGCTGTAGCAGATCCATTCTGAAAAAATAAAAACAAACAAACAAACAAAACAAAACAAAACAAACAAACAAACTCCTTTGTTTTCGCCATATCTCCCTTGTTTTCCCTCCGTTTCCCTTGAAGCTTCCTTGACACCCCTATAATCTCATTCTGCATCTTTCATTCCTGAGAATCCTATCCCAAATTTCACTTCCCAAAGCCAGAAATCCCACAATTGTCTATTTTTAGGGTTTGCCATAACTTCTTTAATTTTCACCCAATTGCCTTCAAATTTTGCCACCATGTTCATTCCCTATTTTTGCTTCTTTGTCCCACTCTGACAAATTTTCCCATTCTTTCACCCCACTTCTGAAATCCTCATTTTTTGCTTTCATGTCCATTCGAGAGTGTCCAAAACCTAGTCAAACCCCAATTATCCATCAGAGTTTTTTCCAAATCCAAATTTCCCTTTACTAAATAAGCTTTTGTTTGTGTTTTTCTACCCATTCAAAAAAAAAAAACTCTTGGTTATGGTTGTCACCAGCGCAGGAGCAAAAACCATGGAGGAAGCACTTGCAGCCATCCAAACCAAACTCCAGGATCTTGATGAAAAATTTATCGGCCTCCATCTTGAGCATTCAACCATGAACAACAAACGACAATCCGAGTCTTCATCAGACAATGGGTTCTCTTGTTCCAACAATTTTCGTGGTCCGAAGCTTGATTTTCCTCCCTTCAATGGTACTGATCCGACTGGCTAGATCTATCATGCAGAATAGTATTTCAATCTACATAATACTTTTGATGTCAACAAAGTTTCACTTGCATCCTTTCATTTGGAACAGGAAGCTCTTCAATGGTACAGTTGGTACATCAAGGCTCATGAAGAGCCAAAATGGCCAAACTTTTGCCAGCTCCTTTTGCAACGATATGGTCCTAGTGTTTTTTATGACTTCGCAAGAGCCCTCACTAAACTTCACCAAATTGGCACTGTGAGAGAGTATCAGACAAAATTTGAGAAACTAGCCAATCACACAAAAGGATTGTCTGATGAATTCTACAGGAATTGTTTTATCAGTGGTCTTAAGGATGAAATCCGCTCAGAGGTTAAAATGTTCTGTCCCAACACAATGATGGAAGGCTAAGTTGGCAGAAGACAAGATTGCAGCCCAACAGCGCTCCAAACCCACTTTTATTCCCTTCCGAGATATGGGTTCTCAACGACCTCCCATCCCGCCAGCTCCTCGACCAACTCCTATCAAGCATTTGTCTGAAACAGAGATGCAGGCACGCAGAGAAAAAGGGCTTTGTTATAATTGTGATGAGAAATTCACTCGGGGACATAGATGTGTTCAGCAAAAGCTCTATCTCTTGGATGTGGATTCTCCGCCTGCATCTGAAATTGGTGAAGAATCTCCAAATACAATGGATGATCAGGTCGACATTCAAGAGCCGCCTATTGACCCTCCGTCTCAGGAAGACCACCCAGAGATATCTCTCCATGCTTTAGCCGGAATCACCACCCCCCAAACAATGTGGATCAGGGGTTACTTCAAGAAGCTTCCTCTTACAATACTCATTGATTCTGGTAGCACTCATAACTTCATTGACCCTCGGATCGCCAAACAGGCTGATTGTTTTGTCCATCCTTGCTCCAACTTTGAAGTCATGGTTGCCAATGGGGGCACCTTACCTTGCAAGGGGAAGTGTCACAATGTGTGTATCTCTTTGGAAGATTATAACCTACGCTTTGACATGTTTGCCTTGTCCTTAGGCGGATATGATGTGGTTTTGGGTGTTCAATGGTTACGCACTCTTGGCCCCATCTTATGGGATTTTGCTGAACTTTGGATGCAGTTTTCAGTCAATGGGAAACAACACAAATTTACAGGCTTACAACCAGGGTCTCTCCGCATCATCAGTTCACATCGCCTGGAAAATATCCTTAAGAAGAATTCACATGGTGTCATCACTCAACTCCACTCCATTCAAATGCACCCATCAACGGTCTCCACTACTTCTTTGGATAGATATGCAGGTGTCTTTGCTGAACCAGTGGGCTTGTCGCCTTCAAGAGACCTTTCCGGTAAGAATTTAGCCGCATCTACATCTCAGAAGGAAATTGATGGTTATTTTGCATGAGTACAGAAGTGGCAGCCATACCTTTAGGGAATTATTTCTGCATCAAGACTGATCTCCAGAGTCTGGAAAATTTCCTGGAACAACGGATCTCCTCCCCAGCACACCTGAAATGGGTTATCCAACTCCTGGGTTATGCCTATGCGATCACTTACAAGAAGGGTAAGGACAATCTGGTGGCAGATGCTCCTTCTCGCACATTGGATGACCCAGTTTCTCTTACAGTTATTTCTCTGCTTGTTGCAATCTGTTCAATAGGGCTATCTCTTCTATGAACTCCATGCTTCTCCATCGACAGGGCACTCTAGGTTCCTCAAAACGTATAACCGAGAACAATGTAACTTCTTTTGGCAGGGACTGAAAATGACAATTCAACAGATGGTGGCTGACTGTCATACTTGCCAGGTCAACAAAGGTGAACCGACACTCCTTTCGGGACTGCTCGAACCCTTGCCTATCCCTCCACATATTTGGACAGTTATTTCTATGGATTTACTTGAAGCGCCCCGGTGGTACAATACCACATCTAAAATGACACCATATGAAGCAGTCTATGGCCAGGCCAATGTTGTCGAAGCGTGGGACCGAAGCGGGAGCGGGAACAGGAAGCGAGAGCGCGGGTGCGCATTTTCAAAAAATGGTCGAAAGCGAAGCGTCTCGGAAGCATTTATATATATATATATTTAAAAAAACATGTAGAATACCAAACTAGATGCAAAATTTATGAAACATGTATGTTTGTGCTACTTCCAATATATGAAATGCAATCTAAATTCCATAATTCATGATTCCATTATAAACATGCCTTATCATGCCATCTAAATTCCATAATTCATGCCTTATCTCCCCTCTCTAACCCTAAAAATGCCCTAGGCCCCACCCAAAGAGCAAAAAAACAAAAAAAGACAAGAAGCTTCCTGCTGTCCGTGGAAGCGCTCAGGAAGCGTGGTCGGAAGCAAGGTCAAAGCGTGGAGGGCAAAGCTCGAAGCGCTCGGGAGCGAGAAAGCTTCGCACAGTGGCAAGAAGCGTTTTTTTTCCTGCCCGAAGCGAGCTTCCAAAAACGCTTCGGCAGCGCTTTCGCTCGGAGCGCGAATTTGGAGCCTTAACCATGGGGGGAGGGGACGCTTGGGCAACTAGGGGCCAGGCACCACCAATTCTTCTTCCATACACCCTCAGCAGTTCCCCAGTTCAGGCAATTGACTCAGTTCTTCACAACTGCAATCAGATTCTTCTCATTCTGCAAGACAATCTTCACATGGCACGAATTCGACTGAAACAACAAGCCGATCAACACCGTTCTGAGCGCACTTTTCACGCAGTTGATATGGTTCTTCTTCATCTACAGCCTTACACGTAATCCTCCCTGAAACTCAGAAGGCGTCAGCTTCTCTCTCAATCTATCACAGTGGTATTCATTCAGTGGCACAGAATGCAACCCGAGGATGCTCCAGGGGAACCACTCCTTCAAATTCCGCATCAATTTCCACATCTAAAGCTTTGAGGACAAAGCTTTCTCTAAGGGAGAGGAGATGTTAGGAACCTGTGTCAACCCTTCTCTTTACTTTGTTAGTATATTGTTGTTGGACGCTTATGCTTTGTAAGTCGTCCCGTAGTATTTGTTGATCCATAGTTTGTATTAGCCCATGGTATTGACCCATAGTATTGGCCGCATATGCTTTGTAAGTCATCCCGTAGTATTATAGGTCCCATGGTATTGACCCATAGTATTGGGCATAGACTTAGTATATAAGTGTGTGTTGAGGCCAATGAAGGTACCGTGAAGTTATTTGTATTGAGCTTGCTCAAAGGAGGTTGCACCCTCGAAGTGGCCTGCAATCAATAAAGAGATTTTGAGTTCTATTATTTCTGTTATCTCGTGTATTTTCATTAATTAATTGTTGTAGGTTCTTCACATGTATGTTGGTCTCTATCATATTTTTCCTTGTTATCATACTTGAAAGGTAGTTTTTTTTGCATATTTACCTTCATTTGGATTGTGTGATACTAACCCCTTCCTTGTAGAGTGCACCCCTAAGGGAAAGGGGTGAGAGATCCACTCTCTCCCTTTGTGATCTTGTGCAAGCTCTCTCCAACACATCAAATAAATTAAGGTCAGCCTAGAGCAATCTTCTTCTCTTGGTGATCTTTCTAAGCAAGGCCCTCTTGGTAAGTCTTGGGTGACTCCAGATGCCCTTTAATCTTTTGGCACTAATCTCTCCTTACAACCATCCACGTATATAGAAATATCAAAAAATATTTTTTTTTCTTTTTGTTTCAAGGTGAAATCTGCTAACCCTAAAGGAAAATCTTATTTAGATTTCACATCATTTAGATCTAATTGTTCTTTATTGAAGATTTCTTTTTGGATTTAATTAAAAAGATGGAAAATAAAGTCTTTGTGGTTTAAAGATACATTCTATGTAGACTTAACAATCAAAATCTGAATTTTACTTCGTAGATTTGTTAATTGTATATTCATATTTTGTTTACTCACTTGTCCTTTCAATTTAATTTATCTTTTATCCTCTTGGATATCATACCAGCAATTGAGTAGCACCCTAATTGAGTAGTGGGTTCCACAACGACAATATGCAACATTGAGGTGAGTTAGGCCATTAGGGAGTTATTATTTCCGGGGAGGGGATGTCATTTAACTTTAGGACTGGAACTTGAAGCCTGGACACTTGTAATTCTCAATTTTTTGCAGTCTGGAAATTATATATTGAGGCATAAAACAGAAATTTACAAAATTAAAACTCATTTCTTGCTCATTAAAATTAAAATAATAAAACAGAAATTTACAAAATTACAACTCATTTCTTGCTTATTAAAGTTAAACCTTTTATTTTTTAATTGGTTATTAATTTTATGCAATGTCCAGCAATTATAAATCATAATTAGATCATACATATTGCAGAAATTTCATTAGCCTAAACATTCTTTAGTATTTTATTTTTTCTTGGGTTAATTCAATCATTTTTTAATTTTGGAATTTACTTTAATTTTTGCATTTTCACTCGTAATTTTCAGAATTTGAGTTTCTTTTGCAAGCTTTAATTCACATATATTCAAGGGAAATTTAAAGTGGTTTTCACCACTAAGCCTTGTGAGCATAATCACCTCATTCTTAATAATCTTAGTTGCTTGAATATTTTAATCCATATCTATATTTTTGTTCTTACAATTAGTTCACTTTAATTGGTGATTAAGTTTCACTTCAAGTTTCTAAGTGCTCTTCAAGATATTTCACATTCTTATTGGCTTGGATTTTTTTTTTTTTCATTTGAATTGTGCTTTCATTGGTTTAATTTAAATATATTGATTCAGATATCATTCTTTGATTAGAGTAATATAAAGGCAATTCATTAAGTGTCTAATCATCCTTGAGCTCATTACAAGCATCTAGGGTTTCACCTTAGACCTTGTTCCTAGCCTTGAGACATTTCATTAATTGTTCTAAGTTGTGGATTCACTTGGCATCTTAAGTACATATTTCTATTCCATACCTTTATTGTGATTAAGTTATAATTAACTCTCATTTATTCAAGCAAAATCTTTTAAATAGGGAAACCTCCCTTGGCTTTTGAGAGTTGGTCCAAAGAGTAGGGATCTGTTATCACATATATAGTAGCCGGGCTACCATATTCTATTTTTCAGATTCCAGTGCACTTTTCAGCTAGTTCACTTACATTGAGATGCCAAGATGAGCATCTATTATGGATCATTATTATATTATGGACAGTAGTTTTATTCCCCATGCCATGACTGAGTTTCAAGACACTAAGAGAGAGGATTGATGTAGCCATTTAACCATTTATAGAGCAGTCAGTATTGCCCAGAGTTGCAGCAGCAGGGTTTCAGTGGACAGATGTTGGTTCAGATTGTGTGCATTCAGGTATATGACTCAGCAGGTATATTCTTGTGTTTTGGTTATATTGCTTTTATACTCATTCTTGTGACATGTCTTAACATTTAGTATCATGATTTGGCGATCATATAGATATGTGGACCTGGTTGTATTTTTATATTATATATATTGTACCTACTCAGACTTAGAAGTTCTTGATCCATACTCATTGGTTTTACCCTCCTTAGGGAGAATAGAGGTGATCATTCCACCATTTTTGAGTTGCTAGTGTTGGTCTCATTATTCATTGTCTCCACCCATCCATTACCTCCCAATTTTGTTTTAACCCTGACTTACTACTTGACTAGTGGCATGGAGGACCTTCCCCCGCTATAGCCTCTGTGTTGGATGAGCTTCCCTGTTTCCTGTGTCTCGGCTCTGAGTTGGTGACAAAACTTGCCTTTGGTGAGTTGGATTGTAGTCCTAAATCATTCTGGTCGGTTGTCCCAATGTTTGGCACTGGCACGAAGTCCCCCTAGTCACTTAAGATGTTGTTGGCTAAAACTAAAAGCTCATGTACTACTTTTGGAAATCTATGTAAATTCGCCCATGGAAATTGTAAACTCTATAATGTGTTTCTTAACACACGTGAGTAAAGGGCAAGAGCAATGAAACGCTATAAATACTCCTCGAAGAGTATAAGAAAGGTCCAAAAAAGCAATGGTTCTTAAACTCTATATCTAAACGATTGTTGACCTTATGTATATGTATAAAGTATAAACATGCCCTGGATGCAAGCTGCAATTAGTTGTGCTTCTTAGTGCACCTGAGATCCGAAGGGTTATGTAGGCCAAAATGCCATAAAGTGAAATCAATGGATCCTAATGAACTTGGATCATCTTACATGTAGACATGATGCCTAAGTTGAATAAGCACTCTTTAAACAACTTACCCATTTGTGAGACACTGCCATCCCCCGTGTTATTGTTCATCCAACATATGCTAGAGTGTGTATTCCCTTTCTATTTCCGAAGTGTCACAATGTCAAGTTAGTAGTCACCCCCTAGCCTAGCCTTTCAGTTTTAACCTTCACCCATCACTAG
Organism: Larix kaempferi; assembly: GCA_027924585.1. Lineage (NCBI taxonomy): Eukaryota > Viridiplantae > Streptophyta > Pinopsida > Pinales > Pinaceae > Larix > Larix kaempferi. The sequence continues at coordinate 5,767,744 of BSBM01000195.1, read as the reverse complement.
CAAATTGGTCACAACTATGAAGTGAGTATGGTCTTGAAAGTCTGGTCTGAGTCATAATAATAATTAAAAAGCCTTATATATTTGTTGGTAGATCGCCAGTGAAATGATTACTTCTTGTTATAATTGTTACTTGAATGAATTGTAGAGCATGCTTTAACCTTTGGCACTTGCAACAGTTTGATGATAGCCTGAGTCATATTATTGGTCATGTTGACTTGGTCAAACCTAGTTTGACCAAAGTCAACCACAGGACATGAGGTGGATAGACCTCGGATGATGCAGATACATGTTATATGGTCTATTACAGGTCACCAGATGGTTCTATGCAGTGGTTACAGGCTAACTCACCTGGTTCGAGTTCGTGTTCGAATTCGGCGACCTTGAAATTCGGCAAAAAATCGGCACTTGAAATTTTGGCGATAAAATTCGGCATTAAGTTCGAATGACTAAAAAATATGGAAATTAAAAAATATATTGCTCATTAAACTATCAACATTAAACACATCAACAAATTAACAATGAACATGATAGTCATAGAATCATAGAAATAATGAACACATCAACATTAAATGAAGTATGTACTATGAACATGATAGTCATTGAATCATAGAAATAAAAATATGGCAACAGGAATGATTAAACATATATTTTGAAAACATTAGAGTCTACATGATCATCTTGATTGAAATTTAAAAACATGTTCATAAAGTGATAAAACATAATATTAAAATGTCAATATTTATGCTAGCAACTATTTAGCAAAATAGCATCCCAAAAAGAAACTAGAACTAGAAGTCTAGAGACTAGAACGAGAACACAAGTATTATTCTTGTCGTTCTCATGGCCTACTTGATACATCAAAAAGCTCTAAATCATCAAAAGCACTCGGGGAAGTGAAACCACTAGAAGCACGATCACCATTGCATTCATCACTGTCATTGTCAAGATCATCTTGATCTCTTAATTCATCTTGAACATGCTCCGTCAAAGGACGAGAAGAATTTGTCTCATCTTTAGCCACATTGCTTAAAGCCAATTGCAAGTTACTGCGAACATAAACAAGATCTCATAATTTTCCCGATAACAATCTGTTTCTTCTCTTGGAATGAATATGGCTAAAAGCACTCCAATTCCTTTCACAAGCTGATGCACTTGATGTCTGGCTCAAGATACGAATTGCAATTTTTTGCAATTCTGGGGCTCCTGATGCATAAAACTCCCACCACATTGCTGGAGCAGCCAAAGTCTTATCTCTCTTCGTTGCCGTGGTTCCAAATAGGCCTTCTTGTAACCTGTATGCTCTAATCTGGGATCTAATCAAAGTTGCAATAGTCTCATCTGGATGCATCCTGTCAATAGCCTCATAAAGTCTACTCATGACCTCCTCATCTTGATGTCTTTGTATCCCAAACAATGTAGGGTCCAAATAACATGCTGCTGCATGTAATGGGCTATGCATCATCTTCCATCTCTGATCAACCACCTCCCATATCTCTTTATAATCAGCTTCCACATTATCAAAAGCACTTGCAATATTTTCCTTACAACGATCCATGGCCGCATAAATAAAACCCATAGAGGGCTTATCGCCATCAACCATGCGGAGCACCTCAACAATTGGATCACAAGTTTTTAGAACTTTTTGAGCATTTTCCCAAAAGCTATTGTTGTTTAGCAAAATCTGTTCAACATGCTTTCCCTTTGACTCTTTTGAAAGGTGAGATCTCTCCCACTCAGTAGTGCAAAAGATACTTCTTATGCTTGTTCTTTCCTCAACAACTCTTTTCAGAGTGATGTAAAAACTGGCAAACCTTGTATCACGAGGCCTCAACAACTCTCTAGATGCATTTTTCCTGTACAAGCTCAAAGTGAGACGATGGTTAATGATGAAGTTTGCAGTAGTTTTTGCTCTTCGGATTGTCTCATTGACCCATGGAAATTTGGCTAAATCATGCAGCAATAAATCCAAGCAATGAGCTGCACATGGGGTCCAATAAATAGTTCTATACTTCTCCATAATCAGCTTCCCTGCACCAACACAAGTTGAGGCATTGTCGGTGACAACTTGGACCAAATTTTTCTCCCCGACTTCTTGAATCGTTTCATCCAAAATGCTGAAAATGTATTCTGATGTTTTCACATCATTCATTGCATCAACAGCCTTCAAAAAATATACCCCTTGAGGACAATAAACAAGAACATTAATCAGTGGTCAATGGCATGAATCAGACCAACCATCACTCAAAATCGTGCAACCTGTAATCTCCCAAGATTGTTTAATTTCATCCAACCTGCTTGTCACTCTTTCCTTTGTTTTTTTTAAGAGGGTGGTCCTTAAGGCTTCAGATCCAGGAGCAGCATACCCCTTGCCAAAATCAGCAACCTTTTTAATTGCATTTTTAAAATATGGATTTCTTGCCACATTAAAAGGAATGGCACATGCATAAAACATTTCAGCAATAGAATCATCAACTTTCTGTTTGTATAAAGGTTTCCAAAATGTATTTAGTGTAGCTGTTCCACCTGTTGATGCTATTGCTGGGGTGGAAGTGGAACTTGAGCCACCAAATTTTGAGGTGTGAGAAGCAATTTCAGGTGAAGAAGAGACATCAATCTCTCTCATAACTCTTTGCCTTTTTGCTTCCCTTTTTCCCCTTTCTGCTTTTGATTTGTCAGTATCCTGTTGCACTACAACTTTCTGTTCATCTGAAATTTTTTTACATTTTTCTACACCACCGCCACTGCCATTACGAATACCAAGAAGGTGGTCTGTCACCCGAGTTAAGGAGCCACAAAATTTGTGCCCGCATAGAAGACAAGTAACATATAACCCTTCCCTCTTGACAAATTTCCATGCCTCTGCAGAAGATTTATGGGGGGGCATTTCCTCAAAGTTTCTCCAGAACAAGTGGCCAGATATGTATTTAATGGATCATTTAAAATTTTCATACAATTTACTGCAAAAAATTACCATGATAAATTAAATTTTATAGGGTGAATGAGAATCTAATGGTCTGATACATATTAAATTTATATTTTGATTGGATACTAAATTGCCTAACAGCCTACAGATTAAACTTACAGACTAAATAAAATATTTAGTCTATAAAATTGAACTGTAAATCTATACAATAATTAATGAATAAAATTATTTGAAACCTGGAAATTGCCAAGCTTTGGAAGTGTAACTGCACTGTAGAAGTGAGTCAACTGACCAGTGACAGTGTAACTGCACAGTGGAAGTAACTGTAAGTCGACAGAACTTCTTTGCAGTTTTGAACTCGGGCTCGGCTTTCTCAACTGGTCAATGGTCACTAGGAGGTCTGAAGTTTGAACTCTGCACTCTGCAACGCCGCACGCGATCGGAATACCTGTGCCGCAGTCGCACTGTGCCCTCCTGGCTCCAGCCTCCAGCAACAGCTGCACTGTTGTTCAGTGTTCACGGGCTATTCACTGGCATCGGCACTCACTCGGCCGCACTGCTATTCACGGGCGTCGGCACTCACTCGGCCGCACTGCTATGTTCACGAGCTGTGCCTGTCACGAGCTATCTCGGGCTCACGAGGTAACGTGCACATTGAATATCGCGAGATAAATAATGCTCGAGCTCACGAGGTAAGGTAATGTGCACAATGAATATCGCGGGAGAAATAAAGCCCAGGTCACAGAGGGAAAAAAATGCGCGGCGGTTTTTCATTAACCAGCCAAAAGCAATTACAGGCGATTTTTTGGGCGTTTTTAAACGAAATTCGCCGATTCTATGGCGAATTTAATCGCCAAGCAGTTCACCGAGCACAAAAAATCGAATTCGCGTTTGCAATCGGCAAATTTCATCGAACAGAATCGGCCCGCTCGAAAAAACGGCGATTTTCGAACTTCAAGGCAAAAATTCACCGAACACGGTGACTTAGGTTACAGGTTTATGATGTTGATTTGTGTTTTTCAGCACTTTTACAGATTATTATTATTTATCTGTCTGGGCATATTGGATATTTTATAGGATCATGCAGAGATCCATATGGTGTATGAGTACACACCTTAGATGGATTTGGGCTCGCTGAGTCCAATGAGACAGTCTATTTTCAGTTCCGGGTAGTTACAGTGATGATTGGCCTCAATTGACCATCCTAGTGCAGTTTTGCCATATCAGATGGCCTGTCAAAGCAGAGGTAGGATTTGATTGGTTCACCTAGGGCCCTATGTCTGGAAGGGGTGGTCCAGCCACTTGTTATTACCATATTACCCTCCTCCCAGAGAGCCTGGTGGGCTCACCTTGATAGCGCAGGCACTCCAGGAGGTAGTTTGGGCAGGTTCACATTTCTCGAGGCAAATTAAAAATGGTGAAAATGGCTACTGAAGGATTCGATTTGGGTTTCTGAGGCAAGGGATTGGCGTGGGATGAGTTTTGATGATGAGTGTGATGTCTTCCACACCTTCTCCAGCAATTTCAACTTCCAGTGGGACCCACACCCATCTCTCCGGCACTTTTAATGATTTTCTGGAGCCTCCTAAGGCTCACAACTTTCCCAGAGAGGCACGATTTAGTGTCTAGCTTGGTCTTTTGATGATATTGTGCCATGGGGACACACTAGGGAGGCAAGTCATGACCCCCTAGACCCACCACGAGCTAGTTGTTATGTTTTATCATTCACATTTGGTGGGACCCCCCTCTCCTAGGGCGATTTGGTCCATTGATGTATTATATTTTATTATTGATCCATGTACTTTATGTTGAGCTCATCTCAACCATTGATTAGATCATGATGATCTTTTAATCTTAGACATCGATTCAAAAGGTGGTTAGGGTTTTGGTATCTCTCCATCCTATTTAAAGGAGAGAGCTTTTCATTGTAAAGGGTCTTTGGCTCTTGGAATCTTGATAATAGAAAAACTTCTTGTGGAAATTCTTGGGACTCCTTTGCATCTGGTGTTCTTAGATGGTGATTGGAAAGTCTATTGCATCCTAGCATTTGGGTATTTGTGGTAAGATCTATCTTTTGTGGATACTTTGTCTTGTTTACAGGAGGGCGACTTCAACTTGGGCGTTTTTGTAGGGCTTCCTCAACTCGCTCTCATAGCATTTGCTTGTATCAGGGGGTTATCATTAGTATCATTGTTATCTATGTTATTTTCTTGTTATTTCTTCTGTAGCATTAGTCTTTATCTCTTGATGCATCAAATATGATATTGTTGACGTTTGTTGTGCAGGAGAGAGGGCGCATTGGCTTCCTTGAGCAAATCGACTCCATAGAAAACTACTCCAAATCTTCTCAAATTGATCAGGTTTGCATAGATCATCATCATCAAGGCATCTGCAAGGTTATCTAGGTAAGATCCACAGGTTTGTTCCCTATTTCTTGGTTCCAATCCATTGGCATAATTATTTTACTGTTAAAACCCTAAGCTAAAATCTACTAAGAATTCTAGAGATCAAATCCCTCGATCAATTGGCAAATCCTTTCTGGGTATTATAGATCGGGCAAATCCCAAAGTGGGTTCTCATGGGCGTCACCCTTAGGGACAAGATCCCAATTCATATTATCTTTCTAGAGCTTGATGAAGAGGGAAAAATCATACTATAACCAAAAACAGTCACTGAAGCAAGGAACAAGCAACTACAGAATCGAGCAATAACCAAGTACCGTCAAGTGGAAGAACGTACCGATAGAAGATGCAGCATGGAAAGATGAGTTATTCATACAAAAGCATCCACAACTAATCAAGCATTGAGGGCAACACTTGTTTGAAGGGGTAAGGCCTAAGTCACTGGACACGTCAAGATAGGGGCAAGTGTCCCGTGAGGACGTGTCGGACACGAACACGAGCCTAACACGTGTTTTATCGTGTCCTGATTTTGGGACAGGATAAAACACTGTTGGGCTCATGTCCCGCGTCTGCACAGTATGTGTCCCGATTCCAAGACACGTTCCACACAAAAAGGGCGCCCGCAGTCTCTTAAAACCCGTTTTTTGTCTTTCTTTTTGGCATTTGTAAGTTAAAGGGAGAGCTAAGAGTAGGGTTTTTTGCAAATGAAGGAAGATTTGAAACATTTGCAAGGGATTCCACGTGGACTTGAGGGAAGATTTCCTTGAGAGGATTCAAGCTCAACAACAAGGAAGAAGAAAAATGTCTCAATCAACTAGGGCAGGAGATAAAGGGAAAAGGAAAGGGAGAAATGCCCCATCTAATCCCTCTCCTCCTCTTCCTCCTCCAAGCATATTCTCTTCTACTCCTATTAGTGCTCCAACTGCTTCTAGTGAAGCTCATGCTCCAACTACTCCAACTGCTTCTAGTGAAGCTCATGCTCGTTTTAACCTTGTTTTAGCAAGACAACAAGCCCAAGAGAGTAAATACCCTTTGTGGAAGTATGTGACAAGGAAAGAAGGCCCTGGAGCAAAGATTGGTGGGGGAGACAATGTGTGTTGGACTTGCAATTTCTGCAAGCATGATTTCAAGAGCACATATTACCGGGTTAAGGGCCATTTGTTGGCCCTTCCTTGTGGGATTTCTTCATGCAAAGCAGTGAGTGTTACCCAAAGGAGGGAGATTGAAAGAGAGGATCATGTTGGGTTAGGGAAGGTGGCAGCAACAAACAAGACACAACAGAATGAGGATCCTCTTTCATTCTTGAGGAAACCCTCTAGCACTAGGAGTGAGGTTGATGCTTATCCAATGAGAAAGAGGCCAACTTCAAGTGGTCCAATGGATAGAACTTTCCAACAAGAGGCGCAAGAAGAGGTGGACCTTACAATTGCATTCTATTTCTACCTCAACTTCATTTCATTCAATGTTGCACGATCACCATTGTTCGTTGAGATGTGTCGAAGTCTAATTGAACGAGCTCCAACTGGTTATGTGCCTCCTGGTTCAGAGAAGCTTAGAACCACATTGTTGGTTAAGGCAAAGAAGGAGGTGGATAAAATTATTGAGCCAGTTAGATCAAAATGGCCCACATGTGGTGTTAGTATTGTTTCGGATGGATGGACGGATGTAGCACGCCATCCACTCATCAATCTCATGGTGTCTTCCCCAAATGGACCGGTGTTCTTGAAAGCGGTGGATGCTCTTGGGAAATACAAGGATGCACAATATATGGGTGAGTTGTTCATCAAAGTCATTGAAGACGTAGGTGTTGATTCTTGTGTACAAATCATCACAGACAATGCACCTGTTTGCAAGGCTGTTAGCATGCTTGTGGAAGCTAAATATCCACAGGTATTTTCATTTTGGACACCTTGCATAATTGCATTGCTAATTTGCTCATTCATTTGAAATTTTGAGTTGTTAGTTGTAGTCTTGGAGAGTCTAGAGTCTAGACTCATTTATACTTTCTTTTATTGATCTTACAGGTATTTTGGACACCTTGCATTGTCCATTCTTTGAATTTACCACTGAAATTTATTGCTTCAGATGTGACATGGATTGGCAAACTTATTGAGGATGCACGCCATATCCGTAACTTTGTACAAAACCACACCAATGCCCTCACAATCTACAAAGAGTACACACATCTTTCATTGTTGAAGGTTGCAGATACTCGGTTTGCTTCCTCATTCATCATGCTCAAGAGGTTGAGAGAGGTCAAAACCGCTCCTGGGTCCATGGTTATTTCAAAGTTTTGGTCCTTTTGGAGAAAAACAGATCAGGTTGCTTCACAAAAGGCAAAGGACATAGTGCTAGATGATGGTTGGTGGGAGAGGGTAGATCTTACCATTAAGATCATGGAGTCGGTCATTTCTTTGTTGCGATTTGCAGACACAGACCAGCCCATCCTAGCAGATGTTTACAAGGGGTGGGATTCCATGATTGAGTCCATGAGGACCATTGTTATGGAGAATGAGTGTGCTATGTATTAGACATCGAAAGAGAACTTATGGCCCACCACACAGGATATTCTTATCTCTAGGTGGGATAATTGCACACCTTTGCATTGCTTGGGCCACTAATTGAACCCCAAGTTCTACGGTCATGATTGGCTCAATGGTGGGTCGGGGCCCTCATGCAGAGTACCTCCTCACATGGATGGAGAAATCTCACAGTGGAGGAAGACAGGATTTAGATGGCTACTTCAAGATAGAGACCTACTTGAGGAGGTGGAGGAGGGATTTGTAGAGTTTTCCACTGGCACTAGGAGATTTGGAGGATATGAGATGCTTAGAGACATGGGGGTTAAGAAACCCTATGTTTGGTGGGCAACTCATGGGGTAGCATGCCCTCTTCTACAGAAGATAGCCTTGAGGGTCGTCTCTCAAGTTACTTCATCCTCTTGTTGTGAGAGGAATTGGAGCACATATGGGAACTTGTACAGTTTGAAGAAGAGCAGGCTTGAACAGTCCAGGGCAGAGAAGATGGTGTATGTGCACTCCAACCTTCGTCTTATTTACAGGAAGAGGGAGGAGTGGGTGAAGGGAAAGACAAAGATGTGGGATGTCTTTCCTGATGATATGGGTTTGGATAGTAGTACTGAGTTGGCATTATCCAACATGGATCTTAATGATCCAGTGCTAGAGCCAGTCACTTTTGATGATGGTGATCCTATGGAGGGGTCATCCTCCACACCAACAGATGCAAATAGTCAAATGGGCAAAGAGGAGGAGGAGGAGGAGGAGGAGGATCAGGGCAGTGATGAGTTTGTTGATTCGGGCATGGAGGAGGACTATTGACAGATGAGATTCTTCCATCTTGATCTCACCTATGATCTACCCCTTTTTGTATTTACTATGTACTACTACTAGTTGCCATTGGCACTCCGACATCTATGTAATTATTTTGATTTTGATGACTTAACGAGAAATATGGTTTCGACATCTTGAGCTATCATCTTTGTGTCTCATTGTGATTTGTGAATGACAAAATGTGTATTGTGTATTAATTCTAAGTTTCTAATTACTAATTTCCATTGAATATTTGTAAATGTTCTAGTTTCCAAAAAAAATTGGATCTATATGTCTATATTTTTAAAAATTAATATATATAATTTTTAAAATATATATATATATAACGTGTCCTTCGTGTCCTAATTCCGAGGGTCATCATGTCCGTGTCGGACACTCGTATTTTCGTGTCCTGTGTCCTCGTGTCAGGTGACTTAGGGCAAGGCATGTTCAGCCCTAAATCATAGCAAATTGCATTGCTATTGTTATATTATTGTTGTCATCATCGATTGTCTAGACCTCTGGTGCGTGGGAGCGCCCCCCACCCCCTCACTCCCGAAACTCGCTCCCAAAACGCTCCCAATTTGGGGAGCACACTCCCAAGGCACTCTCAAGGCGCTCTCTACCTCTCCTATACTTAAAGCTCTTATACTAGGTTGATCATTTGATGACAATGTTATGGTACCTCCCTTATTTGCCAAGCTCCTATAAAAGTTGTTATGGTTGATCATTTGATGATAATGTTTTAAGTCAAACTACTAGATGATTGATGTTATATGGTTTAATCCATGTTTTGTATAGCTAATTCAACATCCTACATGTTTTTTAAATATAAATCCATCAAAATATATTAAAATATATATTATATAAAAAACGCTCCCGAAACACTCCCAAAATGGGAGCTTTCAAAAATTTCACTTTTCGCTCCACTCCCGCTCCCCACTCCCCGCTCCCGCACCCCACTCCCAACAGCATAGATCTAGACCCTTTAATTGTAATTGTAGCCTTTGTCTCCTATATCTAACAAGGAGACCTAGTTTTAGGAAATATCGCATCTTGTGCATTTGATATGTCGTAAAAGGAGCTTGCCCCTTTGAAGAGGCTTCTTACTGATTCACTATCTATCTTTCTCAAGATGTGGAATCACTCGTTTCTTCTATTTTTCTACTATTTAGGATGTTTGGTCCATAACATTCATGTTTATGACGAACAGTCAAGCATCCCATACCATTCAATCACAGACTGGAGATGATAATTACTTGGCTGAGTTTTTCCCTGTCAGACTCGTTGTTGATCTGGCATAACTTTAAAATCTGCTCTTGAAAGATCCTTAGTAGTAACCAGTATTATGATAGGTTGTTGTAGAGTTAAGGATTATATTAGCACATATGATTGTGCTCAGTACTCCTTCCAGAGATCTGGATTTTTTGTTATGTTTGTACAAGAAATGTTGCCAAGCAAATATCAAGTCTAAAATCCTGATAGGATTGAGTTTAATAGAGCAAAGCCTAGACAAAATGAAATGGGTAGAGTCTTTTGTCAAGGAAGCCCCCGTTTTGGATTTTCATAAGACCCTGTAATACTAATTATGTTCTAAGAGGCAGCAAATCCAAACTGTAGTTTTGCATGTACTTCATGTACATTAATTAAATACATGTTTAAAACAAAAAATCATGTCAATGGGTCTTGGTTTCATGGTAAAGTGAGGGTGTTTCATGGTAAAGTGGGATGTTTTATAATCCCGGTGTTACCGGACAAACTAGCAGAGCTAGTGTCCAATAGACAAATGTAAGGAGTGTATGACCATTGTCATCTCAGCCTCACCTCCGACGTCTTAAGAGTGGTGTAACCTCCAAGGGGAGAGCCCTTTAGCTATTCAGCAAGACACTTGGACAAAAAAAACTATATCTTCTATACAATGATATTAGTGACCAGTGCCTTTAATAAATCAAATTAAGAATGAAGAAGACATACTATGTAAAATATGAATCTTGTAGATGCAAACTAGTATATCAATCTTATTAGCAAAGCAGTGTTCACATAACATTCATAGTAGATAAGTGATCATTCAATGTAACAACAAGACTCATATACTGTTGTAATAGTGTTATTGAAGATAACAATGGCAGTCCTTAATGACACTAATTTCCCAGTAGTGAGCAGTCCAACTATCATTCAACTATGTATGCAATCAGTCATCATCAATAAATGAGCCAAAGCTATAAGTATTGTAACAGCAATAACCAGCAATTTTGATAACAACCTACAGCAGTGGTTAGTCCTTTTATGACAAAGAATGCAGCAATAGGTAATATAGCAATTATCAAGCAAAGGAGGTGTATTTAAAGAGTGACTCAATGCATTTAATGTGTACTAAACCAATCTCACTTGAAGCAATCAGTCATCATCAATAAATGAGCCAAAGATATAAGTATTGTAACAGCAATAACCAGCAATTTTGATAACAACCTACAGCAGTGGTTAGTCCTTTTATGACAAAGAATGCAGCAATAGGTAATATAGCAATTATCAAGCAAAGGAGGTGTATTTAAAGAGTGACTCAATGCATTTAATGTATACTAAACCAATCTCACTTGAAGCACCAACTTCCAACACTATAGACCAATCATTGAAGTTTGATATGAGTGATTTATAGCATGCATACAATACCAAAATCAGTCCTTAAAGCAAACAGCAATCAATCTATCTCTTGCTAACCTTTATCAACCACCTTTAGCTCAAATAACAGTCTAACTTTTGTTGTATTTAACCCCTTTTATGTCTGATTTGTGCTTCTTGTGACAGGTGTTTGGGCTGCCAAGAGAAGATGACAGTCTTCAATAAATTGCAGACCTCAGAATTGTGGCTAAGGAGCGTTGTGAAAGGCAACAAGGGAGATGCAAAAAAGGAGGGCCGAGACCCTAGATGAGAGGCCAAGGATGGGGGGAGGCTTAGGGAAAGGAGAGCAAGGGTCTAAAGGATGGCCAAGGGCAGAAATTAAGGAGGCTGAGGGTTTAGGACAGGTCCGAGGGTTAGAAGGGAAAAGGAGGGAAGGCCTTGAGGAAGAGGAAGTAGCCCTAGGACTGCTAGGGTTTTAGGTTTTTATTATATTTTTTTAGGTTTTAGGTTTTTATTATATTTTTTTAGGGTTTTTTATAATGAAAAACATAAACAAAACTAACATAAACAGTAAAATAAAATTTGCAGACCTACCTATTAACCTAAATCACATGAAATACAATAAATACACATGTACATGCAAGACAAATTGATAAAATTTGATAACTAGGGTTTAGGGTTGCAAATTTTTAAAAAAATTAATATTTTTGGCTTTTTAAAGAAGTTAGTGCTCCCACTAATTTCAGCCTAGGGTTTTTTAGGGATAAATAAGCAGGCCAAAATTGTAGGAGAGAGAGCCGAAATTTTAGGGAGGCCAAAAATTCAAAAAAATTATTTTTTTATCTTTTAGAGTTTCAGACATAAAATTGCAGACCTAATTATAACCCTAATTCTACCATGAAAATGCAAAATTACAAATGAAAATGCAAGCAAATTTGATAAAAATTGATAACTAGGGTTTTTATGGATGAGACCCTTAACCCTAGCCCTAGAGGAAAGGTGACTAGCTTTCCACTTGGAGTAATTTCTCCTTGTCTACTAAACTAGGGCTTCCTATAACAACCTTTAGGGTTCGTTATAGGAGCCTAATCTAGGGCAAAATTGGAGATCCAAGGCTAAACTTGAGAAACCTCCTCTAGGGAGCGTTTTCCACCATGCAAAGAGGATAGAAGGCAGAGAAAAAGGCTCTATTCAGAAAAAATGCAGCTCTAAGGCCACCATTCAATCATTCAAGAAGCAAGAATTCACCTACCTTTCACCAAGCAATACCAAGAACTAGACATACTTGAGTTTGTGTTCTTCCAAGAATTCCTAGCATCCACCAAGCATGAGCAAAACCAAAGACAAGCATCCAATTTCATCCACAAGAGCAAAAATAGCCTACTTCAAGAGGGGCGCATCACTTCCAAGAGAGCTATCTAGGGTAAAAGCGAAACATATTGTAATTTTATCCCATGAGTTATGATTTACAAATGAGGTTAGGAGATGTATTTATATGATTCTCAACTCACCTTTACAAAATAACCAGGCCGACAGGCCAAATAAATGTCAATGCAAAAATATAACATGAAATAATATAAAATAATATAAATATGGCCTAAAGTAGGCTACCTGGGGTATTTTCCATAGTGGAAAAAATCGGCATCGGCAAAAAATCGGCGAGGGCTAAGCTGCGGGAAATTGCTCTAGACCCCTCCGCTTTACTCCCAATTCGCGATCCCGGAGGAATCGATGAGGAATCGATCCTGGGATCAATTTCCCAATTCGCGATTCCTTGGAGAAAAAAACGCTCCATGGAATTTTAGGAATCGATCCGGAATCGACACTTCCAGATCGATTCCTGAGTGATCCCGGGCAAAAAAAATCGCTCCCAAAAACGCTTCCTGAGCGATTCCGCGAAATTTCTCATTTTTTTTTTTTTTAGGGATTGGCTAGGGTTAATTTGGGAAAATAAAGTCTATTGGACTCCATTTAGACTCATTCTATGCCCTCAGTGGTAAACAGTTTGATGTGCCCCCCATGGTAAACAGTTTAAAACTTTGATGTGCCTCAAGTTGGTGAAGAGTAGTTTCACAAATGATAAATGCATTTGCTGCCCCAAGATGAAGCTGTCAAATGCATTCTTTGGGAGTGTCGATTTTCTTGTTAATGTTGGAAATTAGCACAGCAAAGGTTCTCTGAAATGATGCAGGGTACCCTTCATTTGAGAGCAGCTGTTCTTGGGGACTAACTCTTTCATCAGTCACCTTATCAAGGCTTGTGACATTGTATCCATATTGTTGTTATGTTCTCTTTATGGAAATTGTGCTGTAAATGTGTTTTTGAGGACTCTAGTGGCACTGGTCTTCCTTTCAAGGGCTGTGGATGGATGAGCTCTGTGCCCAACTCAAGGATGAAGGGTTTTGCTCATTAGAGATGAAAAAAGTGAATTGATAACTCCATATTCAGAATTTATTGCAGTTGTAACTGGAATAAGATAACTGCTACAATGTCTGTATATTCTTATCTTTTCTTGTACAGATTTTGTTCTCCTTGTACATAACTGTTTTGTGAGTAAAATAAGAAGTATATTTGCAATAAAACACTTTTACAGGAGTTTCAAAAAGGTTTATCCCATTGTCTGTCAAAACCATGGCCTTGGGTTTACCTTCACATCATATATCAGAGAATAACATTATAGAAATTGGACGAATAAATAAGGAAAATTTGGCAGTACACTGGTAAAGGGGCCTTTTCAGAAGCACCTTTGCAATATCAATAAAGTTCATATTCTATTCAGAAGGGATAAAAGTATAAAATAGAAAACCGTCTGCATGTTAATTTTAATCAAATTCTAATTAATACAGTTTGGTTATATGAGAAAAATGGTATTGACATATGAGGATCAAATACATGCAGCATTGTCTTAAAGTCGATGCCATCAGCTACACATTTGTACTTCCCTTACAAAAATTCAACTTCTGTTACAAAAATTCAATCATAGAGTTTGTTTGATAAAGTAAATCTTAACAATAACTTAATATCTTTGCAAGTTTAATATTGGATTTAAAGACATCACTTGCAAATGGTCATTGCCATAGTTATGTCATTCCAAAAAATCTTCTGATGCCTTAGATGATTGATGTTATATCAATGTATACTAAATGGTTATATGAATATCTATGTTTTCATGTTTTCTATAGCTAATTTGGCATAATACATGTTCTTTTAATATATATGCATCAAAAATATTAAAATATATATTATATAAAAAACGCTCCCAAAACGGAAGCTTTTGAAACTTTCGCTTTTCGCTCCCACTCTCGCTCCGCACTCCCAACAGCCTTGGGCGAGGATCCAAAAAACATCTTCTCGGCAACATCGGTGAAAAAATCGACAAAAATCGGCAAACCGTCGAAAGCATTAAAAAATGCAAAAATTGTACTTTAATACGGTCAAAATTTGCTTACCGATTTTTCCCGATTTTTTTCTCGATTTTTGACAATTTTTCCCGATTTTTGACAATTTTTCCCGATTTTTGCCGATTTTTCTAGGGTCCAATTTTTTGAAAAATTGCAATTTTTTCGTGCCAAAAAATCGGCACCTAGAAAATATTGCAATTTTTCGAGACATCACCAATTTTTTCCACTATGGTATTTTCCCCCTAGGTGCCTAAAAACTGCTAAAAATGATTGAAACTGAGCAGAAAGCTCCACTCCGAAAGGTGGAGTGAGCAGGGGGGATCATCATACCCCATCTAACCCCAATAATGCTGAAAATCCCTCAATGTCCCCCCCTCTGTGAGCCTATGGGCTTGGTGACCAAGGATAACATCATCAAGGAAACTGCACCAAGGAGGAGGGCGCTCTACTCAAAAGGAACCAGGATGGGTGCATAAGGTGACCTGAAGGAGAGGCAAGAGCCTTGGAGCTGAAATACAGTCACCGGTGTAGAAAATAAGCAGACGGTCATGTGACCCAGTGACCCACCCCTAGGAGCCCTGACACCAACCTCAAGGATATGAGCCCTAAAATGAGGCAGTCAGCAATGCCACTAAGCCATAGCACTCCTAAAGGAAGGACCAAAGGGTCCGGCCATAACCACCGTCTGAGAAAGTACTGATAGCACCCCATCATGGCCCTGGAAAAAATATGACCCCTCTCCTTGCGCAAACATCTGAAGGTGTGCTGGTACTGGTACCACATAACACCCAGCAAGGTTCAAATCCTCCATAGACGTGTGTTCCCCTTGTGGGTTGTCTTACTCGTGCAAGCTGGCCCTCTCTCCAAGTTTAACAGGCCCTTCCTTGCGGATAGGCCAATTGCAAGTCTAAGGCAAATTTGACAGAATGAGGTATGTTATTTGTGGATGGGCCAAGTGCAAGTCCTGGGAAACTTTGGCAGAATAAAGCCCCAACTTTTACCTTGTCTAGTGAAAATGTCTTCGCAGTGAACTTGCTTCAGTTGTATTGAAGAAAGTTAAAGAAATTTGCAAGAAAGAACCGAAGACAATTTGAACGAAGAATTCAAGATTGCTTCAATTGTATTGAAGAAAATTAAAGAAGTTTTCAAGAAAGAACCGAAGACAATTTGAACGAAGAGTTCAAGAAGTTCACTGACCTTTAGCTCGCCCAAATAACAAAAAACACGAAATCAGTACTTGCCTGACGAAGACCTCCGCCCAGTCTGAGAGTCTGATTATTGAGTCGCGTTAGGTCTAGTACGGTGTCTCCAGGAGCCTGATGCACCGCATAGCAATATGCACTCAACATATTGTTCGAATTTAAATGAGCAGACAAAACAAAGGCATTCAGATTTTGAGCTACTAACCAGAATTTTATCGACGAAGGGAGAAGAAGCCCCGACAACTGAGGGCTTTGCTGTCTTCTCCGCCTCCACTTCCATGGCTGCTGCTTTCGCTTCCACCATGGCCGCTTGCTGCCTTCTCTTCTCCTACGTCTAAAGTTCAATCCCTACGAAACACGGAATCGAACAAGGAAACGAAGATGAAATAGTAATGACGGTATTTCCCTCCAATAACAAATATGGGAACGGCAGAAAGTCCGAGTCGCAGGACTAACAAGTTTTATTTTTCCATCGAAACCCAAAGTCCCTTCGATTTTTTGAATTCTTAGTGCCCTATGAAGGGGATGTACGCTCTAAAAAGAATCTCAATCAATTTTGGATTATGGAGGTCAAAGCAGTACATATATATTCATTTTGCAATCGCGGTTGAGGTTTGGGTTGAGTGGTGGCGCAAGCAAAATTTGATGGTATGGCAAGGCCTTGTATGACTACGATGACAATTTACTTTCATTAGGGTGCCCTCTCCAACATTAATATTAGCCTTAATCGATGATTTTTCCTCTAGTTGTAAGATAGAGTGCTTGTCCAAGTGAAGTAGTTGTGTGGTAGCTGCAGTTTTTACTAATAGTAAAAAAAATATTCATTTTTCAATTAGTAGGCCATTATGTTAGTAGAAGAGTCATTGCATTTACTTTTATACACACTTTTAATAGCATAAGGATCATGGTATAATGGGACTAGTGATGAAATTCGACAAAATAGGTTTAAGAATTTGGTTTTAATTGTTAATTTTGATGGCATGGTATATAAGGACTAGTGATGAAGTTCGACAAAACAGGTTTAAGAATTTGGTTTTAATTGTTAATTTTGGTGGGTGTGACTCATTTGAAAATCCAGCCTTGATTGGAACTAAATCTCAAAACCGATGTGGGATGGTATGCAAGAGGAAAGGAGATTTTAAAGTTGCATAAACTATTATAAGATGCCAAACACATTTTTAAAAAAATTATTCTCGTGTTTATTATTCATGCACATGCAACAACACAACACTTCCCATAGAGAAGGAGGGGGAGGTTGATAATGTATACATATTCAAGTAGGAGAGCCACTACATTTGTAGACACCCTGAATGGCATAAGGATCGTGGTATGTTGGGACTTAGATGTTGTGGCAGACCATAACTCATAACCAATGTGGAATAACAAAGAATGGGATAGGAAATTTTAAAGTCATATAAACTATTGCAAAAATATGAACACGGCATATCATATTGTTTATTATTCACTGCATTATCCAAACATGGACCCACATAACATGTCCCACACATGTACCATGAAGGAGGAGGTGGAGACCAAGCAAGCATGCATATTCATGCCATAATCAATTAATAATTATATTAGTATGAGGGTCACTACCTCTATAGATACTCCCATTGGCATAAGAATCATGGTATGTTGGAACTTACATGTTGTCATGGACCAAACCTCACAACCAATGTGAGCTATAAAATAATAGGAGAGTAGATTTTAAAGTCATGGAATTTCTTCCAATATTCCAAACAACATAGTGTATCCAACTATTTATTATTCATTGTATTGCTCACAAATATGCGTATACACAATGTGTCCTCCAAATGAGGAGGGGGGCACTTTTAAAACACACGTATTCATCCCACAACAAATCAAGCACAATGTTAGTTGTGAGAATGCCATTAACCGAACAAGCCGCTAACCAATTGCATTTTCACCATTGACACTAGAATCCCTCACGCCCTTCACCCCTTACCAACTTATGATTTGCCTAAATTTAATATCCAACTCAAACTTGATTCAATGAACCTTGGTTTGATCAATATTCCAAATGGCTAAGTCCCTTAGCCTTTTTATACCCGTCCAAGTCAACCAATGGAACCACTTGCTCAAACTGGGTCAACACTCCAAGCAATCCCAAAATGACTCAGTTTGTTTTCCAAAGTCAACTCTCCATGTAGTTGTAGATTGGGTCGATAATCCCATTACCTCTATCTTCTTCATTTCAAGTAGTTGTTTTGAACCCATTCATGGTCATCTCACGTCCCACAGCATTGCCTAAACCACAAACCACCTGTGGTGTTCCCCCCCGGGTTGATTGTTCTCCATGTTGGCAGTCATGTCCAAAAGTCAGTGGACAAATGGTCCCATTTTTTACATTAAGCACATTGTTAGGGGTTCCCATATTTTAGGCATGTTTTGTATTTAACTTGGACAAAGGTGTCCACGTTGTTGCCTAGATGAATGGCACATCTTGGACCTTTATGTAGCTCAAATGATACCTCCATGTTGATTCCCTAGACCAATTGTTATTCCAACTCGTATCTTCACTAATTTACATTACCTTTTTCATGCCTTGTGGTTGTTCCCTATAGCTACTCCACATCATTACATCTACACCTACAGTAGAACAAGTTGAGACAATCCATTGTGACACAAGGGTGCATCGCTTAAACACATCCATTTGTTTGAACACCATTGTATCCAATTGTGTTGTTGTTGTCAAGACATCTCACACCCAACCTAACAAAAGCCCCAAGATTATGTTGTGCCAATTAACTAACACTATCCAATCCCATTTTACTCACCTCACACAGGATGTGTGTTAGGTGGGTTGCTTCATCATGGGACTAATATGCCTCAAATCCTCTCCACCCGAAGTGTCATCTTCCCTAGTAATGTAGAACAATATTATGTTCTATTGTAGTGCATTGAGAGACTATTAGTCACAAACCTATAGTTTGCCTGAATTTTTCTTTTCAAGCCTAAGGGTTTCCCAACTTTGTTTTGGCACCTAAGGTCACAAGACATTGCTTTTCCCTAATCGTAGGGGCTTATTTAGCATGTGCCTTCTACAACCAAACTACACCTCTTTACGTAAGGTGTACCCATAACATTGTGTTAGCTACAATCCATCAAATGCAACGAAGTCATACACAACCAAGGTTCATTCAACATTAAGCACACGTCCAACCACGACCTCTAAAACATCCCAACAATACTTATACTTAGCCAATATTTCAATACTTTATCCAACACTTAGCCAATATGTCAACATATAACCAATACAAAGCATCCCAAAAAGTATAACAACAGTGATCCCATAAAGCAACCACAATACACATGCACATGCACCCAAGGTGGATACATTAAACTTTATTAAATGAGGAGTGTTTACATAATACAACAAGGGAATTGTAGCCTTCTACTCACAACTCAATTACATATGTACAATGAGTCTAAGAAAATGTTTCCTTCTACCTATTGCCTAACATACTTGCACAATCCAACCCATGAAGCTTCCACAGGCCTACCTCCTACAAGTCCTATCTTCTTCTCATTTTTTACTCAACAAGTGCAAATTTTCCCTATAATGCCAAACCTAGAACTTAGCACTATCACGAAGCTCTTTGAACACTTGTGTGAATGAATGATTGCTTCCTTGATTGCCTCGCACCTTTGAGGCATCCTTCTTTTATATGAGACTTTGTTTGCACTTGCCTCCTTCTAGGATGGTGTTCAAGCCCCTCCAACTCCAAGTGGACCCAAGTGACCAATCATCCAACTTCAATGCTCCCCAAATTTTCCTTCTACCAGGTTTTTAACTTGTCCATTGATATTCACATCCAATGGCGTTGTGCCCCAAAGTTCCACGTGCCCAACCTCCAAAGAACATGCACCCATCTGTGCCTAGAAAAATGCATCTCTATGTGTGCTCAAGTGTTCCTATAAGGTGCACCCAACCAATGTATGCTCAAGTGCACTCAACAAGGTGCACCCAGAAAGTGCACCAACTCAACTACAAGGCAATCAAGTTCTTTTGCCACTTTATATGTCATGCATAGTGCATATTTATGGATGAGGTCATTTGCGGTAACCTTGTTTTCTTCCCTTGCTAAGTTCCCTTACAAGCTTCTCTTGGTTTGACCAACTAATGCAAGATGCCAAGGTATATAGTGCACTCGATTTATGAACAACGGTGCCCGACATGTTTTTGGTGCACCTTTTCAATGGGCAAAGGCACTCAAAACCAACTCCTCTAGCCATCAACCTTCCATATGTGTTTTTCCATGTCAGTCAATGACCACCAAGGGGGTCATGCAATGGAGTTTCCTAAATCATTCACGGTTGGGGCCCTACATCCTACCGCACTAAAAGTCATCACCTTCCCCAATGACATCCTCAATAACCGGTTGTCCTCCAATTATGCTACCTAGACTCATGCATCCATCCATGGATGGCTTCTCCAACCACTTTAATCATTCAAGGTTGGGGCCTTAGATCCTACCCCACTAAAAGTCATTGCCATCCTCGACGACATCCTCAATAACTTTTATCCGCTAATTCTGCTACCTAGACTCATGCATCCATCCATGGATGGCTTTACTGACCACTTTACACTACCAATGCCAAAGTTAATTATGCAATTGCTCATTGTCTAGTCCTTCCCTTTAATGAAGCATTTTTTTCCAACTCTGCCACAATGCTCTTGGATACCTATATTGTTTCCTTTTGTTGCAACTACAACCTAAGTGTTCATTATTTATGTGGTTGTCTTTTGCTTACCCAACCTTCACTAAGAAGGTTGTGCAACTGTCCAGATGTTTCACTTTCTAGTCTTACTAATACTTCAATACTTTTGACCATTTTTCCATGCTTCCATAGATTGAACTTCCCCAATATTTTTGCAACTTGGGCATCCCAAGCTAACTCCTTGAGAATGTACTTCCTCATGCTCAACCCAGATACTTCCCTTCTCACTTTAGTTTGTTTGTATAAATTTGTTGGACCAAGTCAAGGTGACCACCTTCACCTCCAAACTGTCAATTCACCTACTACAACCTAGCACTTCCAACTCCTTCACTATTCTTTTTTCACCAAGGCTTCGTTGATAACTTATAGGCAGTAAGTCGCCCTAAGGAAACTATTGATGAGAAGAAGGTGGAAGATGGCCATCACAACCACTGCCCTCAAATGCTCCAACAAACTATCCAAAGTTTGGCAAGTGTGACAATCCAACCAAAAATAATTCCATACTTATTGCTTGAGTGCTCTCAGAGATGCATTCACACACTAGTACTTCTATCTCCTAACAACCTGGTCATCCTAATGATCATCCTCAAATCTACTCAAAGAGTGCTCTATGTCATCCTAGGTTCCCATATACAAAGGTGGGAAAGCATCTTCCTAGTCGACTTGGTCAACTTTCTAGTATATGCCATATAGGTTGAATGCTCACTTTTTCTTGGCTGGCTTCTTAATTGTCCTCATTCGTCTACTTGGAATTGGACTACCATGCTCCTTCATGCAAGCATCCATTGCTTTCGTATTGTAATTGTTGTTTCCCAAATAAAAGTTCTTCACCCCTTCCCCAAGTCTATCAAATAGCCTTCTACAACTTAACAAATTCTTTAAGGCACTCGTGCACTAATGCCTCTTTGCCCACTACACTACTTCTTGGACAATAAACTACCTGAACCAACATCAATGTGGAGAAGGGGATGACCTGCCACCATCGAAAGTTTCATCCTTCTAACAAAATGAATCCTCCTTTGGATGGCCTTTCACTAAATTGGGCACCTTTGTTGGTGCCCTAGGCTCCACTACTTACTTCTATGCAATGAGCCACCTATTGCTTTTAACAACAAAAGGAGGGTGGCAAGTGGATGCTAAGGCCACTATAAACAACTGTGCCCATAATCCATTATGGGATTTCCCTTAGCAAATTATTAATCATATGGCATGGATGTGCCTAAACCTATTGTTAAGGAACGAGAAATTTGCAAAGTTCCCACTAACGTTTGATCTTCCTACTCTTTGACATTCTTCCCTTTTCTCAGTGGACACTTATTGGCATAATGGTTTTCTGCACACACACCAACAAGCAATCTTTTTTTTCTTAGGTTACTTGTCAACTTTTTCAAATGGATTATGTCTGCTGCCTTTCTTCTTGGTGTCGCTTAGAGCTGCCTTTCTTCTTGGTGTCGCTTAGAGCTGCCTTCCAAGTGTTTGGAACTTCCAATCTTGGTATTGGATCTAGTTATTCTTGGTTTTCTTCCAAGACTACGGTTTTCCAAGGGAAATTTTTTACATAATATTTTTGGCAACATAGAAGACATGTAACCTGCTTCTTTTGTTGTACTATCACATTATCTTACACTCCGTTGTTAGACATCTCCTTGGGCTGTGACCTTGCTTCTGCTCAATCCACCAAGATTTCCAACCCATGAGACAAATAGATAATTTTTCGAGCAACTTCTTTTGATATTATTTGATAGTGTTGTACAACATCCATGGCATCCTTGACCAACTGTCTTAGAGTCATTGTTTGATCTCTTGCCTCTATTATAAGCCTTCCAAGCAATATTGCCTTGCCTGGACTTAATGTCTTATCGACATGCTCAACACTTATGCTACTCCAAGTATGGCTAATATGAGCCATCTTTCATTTTGAATACTCAGCCTTGGTGGTGACTTCATCCACCTTTCTTGATTGGCTTCATATGACATCAACTAACCAAATCATTGATTTCTCCAAGGCGAGAATTATTTTATTTGTCTCTATGTACTTTCTTGCATGATTCTTGTCATAGTATTCCCGAGGCAATCCAAAGGGGACTTCTTCACCCTTTGAGTCTGCCATTGATCTTCTTTTGGACATAGGTACTTTTTCAAAGTGGTTGTTGCTTCAAGTCTCAAGCATTATAATACATCATTTGAAACAACAAAGAACTTACCATTTTTTGGTGGACGAGTTTGTCCTAGCTACCTGCTACACAAAGGTAAAGAATCTACTTTGTCCAGTCTTCAAGTCACCCTATGAATACCTATCAACTTATCCCAAGCTTGTTGCTTAGTCTCAAGTTTTCCTAGGTATGGAGAAGATAGCTTGGACTGCTTGGCACCAACTTTCCTTATGAAAGTATGCTATACTACCAACTGTCACAAAAAGGGAAATGATGAAAAGCGCTACAACAACCAATGTTTATACTCTAATACAAGTTGTCACAAAACGGATAGTGGTGAAGAGCACCACATAAACTATTATTTTTGCTCTAATACTAGCTATCACAGAAGGGACAATGGTGAAGAGCACTGTAACAACCAACATTTATGCTCTGGCACCAGTTGCCACAAAAGGGATAGTGGTGAAGAGTGTCCAACGTTGCTCTCTTAAGCTCTGATAGCAACAATCGTGGACTTGCAGCTTGCCCCAAAATTTATTTTCAAACTTGCAAGTTTCCCAACGTTTCTTCAACACTTGAGGTCATGCGGCACTCCCTTGCCTCAATTGCAGGGGCTTGGGCCAACCTACACCTACTACAACTAGACTATGCCTCTTTGCCTAAGGTTTGCCCATAACTTCAACTTTAGCTACAACCCATCAAATGCAACTAAGTCCAAAGCAATTAAGTTCATTCAATAGAAGGCACATGTCCAACCATGACTTTTAAAACATCCCAACAATACCTATACTTAACCAATATTTCAATACTTGAGCCAATAACCAATCAATATGTCGACAGTTAACCAATACAACATCACAATAAATATAACAACATTCATCCCAATAAATCAATCATAATACACATGCACATGTACAGGAAACACCCAAGGCAGATGCCTTAAATTTGACTAGATGGAGATTGTTTATAGAATACAAGAAGAGAGTTGCAGTCTTCTGCCTACAACTCAATTACATATGTACAATGACTCTAAGGCAATATTTCCTACTACCTACTTTCCAACAAAGTTGCACAATCCAATCCCTAAAACTTTCGTAATCCTACATCATGTAGGTACTATCTTCTTCTTCCTTTTCACACAGGAAATGCAATTTCACCCTATTGTACCAAACCCATAACTTAGCACTACCACAAAGCTCTTTTAACACTAGCATGAATGAATGCTTTCTTGCCTAATTGTCTTGCGCCTTTGAGGCATGTTTCTTTTATACAAGAGTTGTCATACACTTTCCTCCTTCCAAGGCAACGTGCAAGCCCCTCCAACTCCAAGTGGACCCAAGTGCCCAATCATCCAACTTCAACTATGCCCAAAGGTGCTTTCTCCCCCCTTCCTAACTTGTTCATCAACATTTGCATCCAACAATTCCATGCGCACAGTGATCAATGAACGTGTCCCTATATGTGTTTCGGACAAAGTGTATCCAAATGTGCAACCAATAGTTGTCCCCGAGTGTGCCTAGAAGGTGCACACAACCAATGTGCACTTGAATGCATTTAGATGTGTGCTCAACAAGGTGCATCCGGAAAGTACATTTGTAGTGATCCTTGGCCCATAAATTGAATCACAACAAAGATATATAACTCTTATACTTCAGAAATAACCAAATGACATCCACCATAAGAATAACACCAAGATATAGAGAAAGACCATTAAGGTAGGGTAACATCATCAATTACTTTTTATGGGAGGAATCACTCCACAAGTCATACTCACTACAAAATAATTCATCACACATATCTCATACAATGATGCTCATGTGTATTTATACTTTCACACGAGTATTCCTAAGGGGCCTGTGTCAACTATCCCTTATTATTATGTTATTTCCTTTAACTACCTAGAGAGCCTATTTACTACCCACCGACTATAAGTGGGCATTCCATGATTATGGCCACATTATATACATTATCCCCTCAAGTACCTCTCTAGGTACCCCATATTATCCTCCCTAGGTACATAACATTCTACTCCCTTCACATGTTTCGCCCTCAAAACATGGGAAGATGCCATATAATATGATTTACTAAGCAATGTAGCCAATCGGTACCAAGCATGAGCATCCATCCACCCCAGTGAAATGTGGACATGGGGTCCAACTACTTCCTTGCAACCTTGATCTTGTTTCTATATGTTCCCCTGGTTCCATGTTGTTGTTGTGCTAGTATGATATCTCCCTGCATTGTTTTCTTCCATGTTCCTCCCGCTACAAGGAAAACACCTTCTAATGGAGGTTTTAGTGTTAGAAGGTAGGGCAAAATTATCAAAAAAGCATCCGCTAAAACCTCCACAAATTGTAATGAATGGTTTGGCGGAGGTTGTATTGGAAATTTATTGTAATAAAAAAATTCAGGTTCACTAGAGGTTATAGTGGTTTTTTTGTTCGGTGCGCATATATAGACCAAATGCATGGATGCGTGTTCATAAAAACCGCACTTGAGCATACACATTAAATATTCCACATTGATGCTTTCCAGTTATGTAAAACACTAGGGAATATTCTTTAAATGTGCCACAATGGTGCATTATACTAAAGTAACACACCAAGGCATTCCATATGTGTTATAGCATCGGTGCTTTGTATCTCATATAGCACCGATGCTTTCACTTTAAATGTGTTATATTGATGCCATCCATTGATATAACGACCCGATGTGTTGTGCATGTATTATAACACCAATGTGTGGTATCATTTTCATTGCACTAGGAAATGGGGTTAAAAAAGATGCATCAATACCTATCATTATGTGCACATAGGAAATGCCACTAAATTCAACAACTATAGTGATCCCTTGATGTTATTTGCGATGCATTTTGTAAATATATGCGCATTGGTGCACCACATTTAGATCAACATTGAGGTTTTTATATCACATCGAATCAACAGTATAGTTCATAGGTTTAAAAGCATTAGTGAGCATTTTTAAGCAGGAATAAAATATTGCGAACGAAGTATGTATGCCCTACATCGTACACTGAGTTCACTTAATTAATTAATTTGTTCTATTCCATTCATCATCAGAAAATGAAATAAATTTTATAATAATATTTATATTTGAATTTTAACTCTTGTGTTTGGATATAAATATTGTATTGATCTGTTATACCATCAGATTACACATATGTTCTTTGTAATATTTAATCATCCACGTATTTAATCGACAATCTAAAATTTCACAACATTGGACAATGCAATATAATAAGCAACCCATTTTATTATATATGAATAAGAGGCCTTTCTTCAGACAAAATGGGACAACCAAAAAGTCCACAAATATTCAAAATGTAATTGTTACACTTATCAATAACCAACTGAGACAATATGTCTAGTACATTAAACAAAATGTGTGATTTTCATGGACAATCATTTTAAAACATATAACTTGCATTAACATCCAATTATATATATCGATCCTCATTATTCACTCAAACTGATGTCAATGCTCAAGTTGCTTGCATGATGCCTCATTTCTTCATCACTTGTAGACGATGTTGTATTTAGGTTATTTGGCTAAATGTTTTGTTGATTGGATTGACTTTGTTCCTCCTTTTCATATTACATCTATAAACATAATAATAAAGTGTAATGATTATATCTACATTGGTGGGCTAATGCAAAAATAAATCATATACATGATTGTGTGAATTAAGAAGCATGCCATAGCAAGAAGTGATTAAAAATTATACACATTCCTTCAAAGTCACTTGACATGCCGTCTCTCAATGACTCTTACGTTGGCTCCACTCCATTCTTTGTTTCTTGCAAAGTTTAAACGTCATGGCAAATCATAGATTTAATATAATGGTTTCTTGTTGTTTTGTTAATTATAAAAAGAGAGAATTAGAACAACATAGCTACTTATAAATTGCGCAATTAACTCTTGATATTGCAACATATACTCACAACCCATACTTAACCCAATGTCAATCAATTCTTCGAATGTCCCTTCTTTGAATTTTAACACTTATTAGAAAACATCCAATGTTGAGTATAAAATAATTAAAATATAAAGATCACAACAAATACAAAACCCTGGGTAAGGAAAACACAAGTACTCACAAACTTGGTGATCAACCATTTTCTTTCTTGTCATCCTGTCTTATGTGCTGAATGGATTCCATTTTATTTTCTTTTCTGCAACAAAACAATTGAAAATTAATACTTTATGCAATAATTAAATTATATGTACATAAAAGAAAAAATCTACTATAACATACAGTTCATGGACGTTGTTGTTGAGATGACTCCTCCTACAACCCAATTATGTTAATTTATTTAACCATTTCCTTGTACATTTTTTGGGACATCTCTACCGAATTTTTTCACATACCACCTCATTGTTTCTTTGAGATTTTCAAAATTTTCCTAAAAACCGAAAATCACTGAAAATAAGTTTTTATATTGACATGAAAGTAAAGATATATAGTTGAAATATTAATTTTATAATTTTTTTTGTGGTAGTCTATACATATTAGAGAAAACATGTCTAGGAGTAATGATTTTTAAATGATTCTTTTTTGTTATTGTATGTTTTCACTATTGCAAGTCTGATAGGTCTAATTGACCACTGCTTTGGAAACGTTTCTCGTGGTTTATATATAATTTGACTCTTGGAATCATTGGATTGATTTTTACACTATAAGTGGAAAGTACGTCTATACTTCTCTCCACTGTATCCATAATAGTTTTATAAAAGTTCCCCAATTTCATTAACTTCCAGCACCACTCTAGGACTTCATAATTTTTATCTTCTTAGGACAACATTCCCTTCCCTCATTGCTAGTACCTGAATAACACTCAACAAATGTGAAATAAATTGTTTAAAGCATGTTAGCAACTATTCTTAACAAGTACCCCCACCTTGAGTGCCGTCAAAACCATGTGTTCGTGGCATGATCACGAGGAGTACACATGCTCGCTCGTCCGTTCAATCACTTGCATTAAGGATGTTATGCATGTACAATGCCGACGTTAGTCTGATCGCGTTGGTAATTGTAGTTCAAATTGGCAAGCTTTTCCCCCTCACGCGAAGGATTTTCCCCATGACTTTCAATTTGTTGTATCCCTTGATCATTACTCATGTTTTCATGGTGTCTACTCCCTTCTCATGTTGCCGTACTATTCTTGATTTGCATAGGATTTGTGTCAATGTTTCACTTTAAAAAAAGAAATCATAAGCCTCACATTCGTAGTCTCTTATGTCACCTCCCTCTCCGGCTCTCTCTTGCACAACTTCTCATCCCTTGCCATCCTTTGGTTCGCTACACTATTGCCTGCTCTCCCTATGTGCAAAAAATGGTTTGCTCCAAACACACAAAGTGTAAAACTTTGGCAGATCCTCATCGATCTCACATGCCCTAGGCCTTGCCTGTGTTGGCTATGTCGAATTGGTTCATCCTGAAGCTCAACACCACATCTAGGATACAGAGCCTTGAATTCGGGATCAATTCCATAGGCTTGGACTGGAGAAGCTCATAATGAAAGTGGGGAATTTGGTGGAAGACGTGGGCTCCACCTTCACCAAGGAGACCAGATATATTAGGACTCTTGGCCTATTCTGTTACACAAAGGTCTTATGGGTCAAGCAAGATATTTCACATTATGCTAATGGTCGGTTCTAGGACAATACTCAAGGATTGAATTTGGAATCCTGTATGGAGAGAATTGATGGTTGGCTTGGGAATCTTGCTAAATCCTAGATGGACTCATATGCTTGCCTCAATGCCAAGATAAATGTGTTGGCATGTGAACTAACTGACAAAATGTTTAGCTAGGCTTTGCATAAGAGTGTTGCTTCCCAACTGGTTTTCGTTGTTAGCCACATTCTCATCAGACCGGTGAGCCCATTGGAGCCAAGCAAGAACCTCATTCTCCAGGTGCTACATGTTTCAATTCATCCCCTATCTTTATTTCGGATGACGATTCACCTTGTTAGAGGCTCTGTGTTTCCATTCAATATATGTTCTAAGTAAGTTTGATTATAGTTTTTTTGGATTTTGAGGTTATAACCCCCAGCCTGTGGGGGGGTTTTATGGCTTTGGCTTAGACTCTTAGTTGCTCCTGACTGCCAGTTTTTGGTTTGAAGGGAGTCTCTTGGCCCCTCACAACTTTAGGATTTAGATCTCTGCAAACTCTTGATAGTACTCTTTGTACAGTTTTTTGTTTTTTTTGGTTATAATAGAATTTGAATTTATATAAAAAAAAACTATTCTTAATAAGTATATTATTACTAAAAATTCAATGATTTTTTTTTGTTGATTGCCATTTTATTCACCAAATTCATCTCTTTGCAATTTTTCCATCAAGGTTTTACGCTCTTTTGCACTCATGTTGTAAACAATCTTATCGAGTTTCTCCAAGTTTTCGCTCTACATCATAGATGTTAAACAATACACATTATTTAAACATACAAATAATTCATTGTATTAATTTTATAGTAAAATTTCAAAAAAATTGTTTCTTTCTATTTTTGGTATGTGCTTCCATCCTCCTCATTACAAGAAGAATGTTTCATTGAACTTCTATCGAACATCTTATATCGACAAAGGCCTTGCATCATTAAATAGAGAAACTAATAAATATATTCTATAAATAAATAAAATTAATTTTTAGCTAAAAACACTTTCTAGATATTTGGTGCGCATTATACAGAAATACACACCAATGCTTTATTATCCACTATGTGCACTGGGGCACAATTCTAATATATACGCACTAGTATGGTGTGGAAATTTAAAAAAAAATTGAAATAATTTAGACAACGTCTTTCCTATTAGAACAATGGTGCCTATTAGTTGTAAGTATCTCACTGGTAAACCTATGAACTTATTTTATTTTTTTAAATGTTGCACTTTTAGATGAAGCACGCAAGTGCGTTAATATATACAGTATGCACCGAAAAAGTGACATCGTTTTAGAAAAAATGATAGGAATATGTTTCGACAATCGATATAATAAGTGGACCCATTGCAACACATGTCCAACGCCTTATATATAAAACACAAAACATTAAATATACTATGTTTAGAAAAAAATTCTCTCATTGTAAAATAGAGGAGAGCACAAAACCCTAATATTAAATTTTGTAGTCACATAAAACAAAAAGGGAAGCAACAAAAAAACAAGGGTTTACAATGTTGAAGGTAACTAGTAAAAACCTTTTATCTTTTCAGAATACACTATAAATATTAGTAGAAAAGATTTAATTATTTTTTTAAAAACATCAGGGAAAATTTGAATACCTATAATTTTTGCTATGGAGAGTTGTATGTGATCTACAATACCTTACAAATTTGGCTCTTTAGAAAAAATTAGCCACTCCATAGTCTTCCCTAGTAATATTTCTTGCAGAACTCTCTCTCAAACTTTTAACAAAAGATTGAGAAAGTGTTAAGGTTTTCTATTATAAAGACATTTTTTGAAACTTACTTTTCAAAAATAAAATTCATGCTCATTTACCCATTGGATTTCTCAGTGGAATGATGAAAAATATATGCATTTTTTTCTTCTTCTTTCATTTTTCCATTTTTGGTGCACCTTAATGAATACAGAGAATCGGTGTGATCTATCCATGAACTCACCATGTTATATTAAATTACAAATGGAAACACAAATTTCACTATTGTAGCTTTGTGGATAATTTCTTTTGCGGATGTTTTGTGTATGTTTTTATTCAGTGCACAAATTTTATACACGCATTAGTGCGCTTTATTATTATTAATCCATGGACCATCAATGTGATACTTTTTTTTGTAAAATTCGATATTATATTACACATAAAAAATAACCGTACATAGCAAAATCAAAGATTTAGTCAGTAGGATGTGTCCAGATGATAGATAAAGAGCACCAGAACCATGAAATTTTTTATCGTAGGGACCGTAAACAGAAAGACTAAAACAACAGAGTCTGAGCCAAGAGTTTGAAGGGAAAATACTACCAGCAAGTATGAAGATCCCCCACAGGTTGGGGGTTATGACAAAAAAATGTGACAGGGGAGACTGGTGTTGAACACCTTATACCATAAATTAACATAATCCTCATCAGATATAACAACAAAGGAGGGAGTGGGACTTGAATTCCCTGTTTTGACCGCGCGCTTGACTACCTCAATACAACTTTGGTACCTCAGCTATGGATGAGCCTAGCTGACCTGAGATGGCTTGTTGAACCTCTTGCCAGTCAACTCTTGTGCCAAAGTGTCCAACTTGGAATTGATGTGCGCATCTAAGATCACTTGGTTGCGAGCTATCCACTTCATACATTCCTCCAACTCCGCCAAACGAGCTTCCACTTGCAGACCCCCTACATCCTCTCTCGCCTTGCCTTTCAAGCAATCCTCCATAGCCATGTCAAACATTGATTTCATGCACCAAAATATTCACAACGTTTTGGTGTGTTGTGTCTCTGTGGTATGCAATGTGCCTGCTTCTTCCACAAGACCCCCAAAGTCATCTTCCATCCTGCTAGCATCTGGGCATCTTTGTTCATTCCTCACCCGTCTCTCCAGGATTGCAATGCCAACTCTAGTCGAGGGGTTGACCCTGCTTTCGAAATACCCTCTCACATTGTCCAATTCCTACTGAGCCCTCACCATGTGGGAGCGCTTGGTCCCAACGGTCGTCTTCCGCTTCGTGGTATTGGTGCGCACCATGGTGATGTTCTGAACCGTCCAGAACCCAACCACCCTTCTGCTGTCATAGAGGCTAAATTCATGAGACGAGACCACAGGGTTAGTCTTACTTTGGGGATGTCTCAGGTTGACGCAGTTAAGAACTAGAACGTGGGAGAAGTTTTTGTGCTGACCTTCCTTAGTCGGTGGATTGTTCACCCTCCGAAGTACCATGCTTTCGTGGCATGAAATATCACAAATTTCCATGACCATTCGCACGGGAGAAATATTAGGTCCTCGCATGACAGAACAAAGTCTGATTATGAGCAAGTAAAATCCTTTAAGGTCGTTAATTATGGTCTCCTTCGATGCGTGATTACCAACTAAGTGGGGGCGACCACCTGCCAACCCACCAACCCAGTCCTTCGTCTTTTTATGCCAAGTGTCCATTTGTTGAGGTGCTCATCCTTGGCCCAAGGCACCTATCGTGGGGAAACATCAGTGTGATACTTGAAAACAAATGCATTGTTTTTATTTAATAGCTTTATGAATTTGTGTTTCATGTACTTAAAATGATACAATATAAATTAAAGCACTCCATATGATACATATATTGCCTAAACTCACACCATATACTTAAAAAATAGTTCAAAAGTCTTTTTAAAAATGGATTATTATATGCTACATAGACTTTCTTTTAAAAATGTAGACATGCATAAGATAATATAAAGATCTGAAATTAATTAGGGAATTTTTTCCCGCAGATGAGCAGAGCACAGTCGCGCGGCTGAGGAGATCACAGTCGCGCGGCTGAGCTAGGGTTTCTACCCTTGCGTTCCCCCTTGTGGGTTGAGGATGGATCCCCCTCTGGACCCGAGTCCAGAGGATCGATGATGACTATTCGACGAGGCATTCTGGGCCTTGGTGGCCTCCATGCCTCTTCCTTCCCCCTCTGCGCCTGATCCCGGTGATGGCTTTGTCAAACGAGTTGAAGCTCCACGAATCCAGATAATGTCTGCCACTTCAAGGATGAAATCCCTCGCTTTGAGTGAGAGAGGCTTGATCGGTCAGTTTATCGGGATTCGACCCTCGTCAAAGACCATGGACTCTTGGGTCAAAACAAATTCAATGCCTTTGATCTCAGGGGGCTTGCAACATTGCTTCTGCGGCAAAGGATTCTTCACCTTCTTGTTTGAAAACAAAGAAGACAAAGATGTCATCTTCAGGAGTGGAACTTACTTAATGGGCCTTAGGGTTTTATACCTAAATCGTTCGAGCTTATCCTTCGACCTAGAAAAGGATGTGCCTTCTGCAGTTCAGTATGGGTTCGTCTACCCCATCTTCCCTTACACTACTGGAAAGATGAAACTCTTCAAGCAATCAGGAACTCTCTTGGCACTTATATTGATAAGGAGGAACCAAAGGGACCTCTATTTTCCTATGCAAGGATTTGAGTGGAGGTAGATCTGGAAAAAGGCCTACTAGAATTTGTAAGCCTATGTATGGATGGATGGGAACAATGACAAAAGGTAGATTATGAACAACTACCCTTCAAATGCAAGAAGTGTCATGAGTATGGACACTTTGTCAAAAATTGTCCAAAAGCAGCTCAAGAAATCCCTGGAAAAACCCAAGAAGAAGGTTGGAAACAAGTTAAAAGAGGAAGGAAAATTTCTGTACTAGCTTTTGATCCAAAGGAGTCACAGTCAGAGAAAAGCAAAGTGCCATCACAAGCAGGGAAAGGAGCTACAACAAGCAATCCATTTCAGGCTTTGAATGTGGAAGAATGATAAATTACAATGAGAGAAGTTCTTTGTAACGCTTCGTTTTGACATTACTACCTGAACTACTATTATATGTTGTATTTGTTTGATTGTAAGACTTCGTCGGTTTGACGACACTGTGGACATATGGTTCTATTATTTTGCCGATATATATATATATGTGTATGTGTGATGTTAGTATTATGATCGGTAGTCATGTTTAGATATGTATCATGTGTTAATTATATATGCAAGTTACTGAATGATGGGTACGTGGATACCGCTACAGTTATATGTTAAATAAATGAATGTTATGCCAGGTGCATGGCGAATAAATGAATTTATTGTTGTTATGTTATGATGAAATGTATGTGTACATGTTGAGGATTTATGCATGATATTCTAGACTATATGTCAGAGACTAACTTACAGGTTAAAAGACTACGTAATAGATGGATCCTACGAGGTGGGAGAGTCTCAGGGACAAGGACTTCGAAAGATAAATGGTATGCGAGTAATGCATTATTTACTTTCACATGATTACTATTATGATGTATATTATGACATGGGTGGGGTAGGGTTTCATGAAACTCAACCTCCCAGATTGGTTATACGATGACAAACTGAGTACAGGTGCAATGCAGTTATTATGTCGGGTAGACATAGTCCCTTGTTTCATTAGGGGGGTGGAGGCTTTACCCACCGTTTATCCCTGAAACCCAGAGTCATGGGAGGGCTATGCTATGGCGCCCTCCCCAAGGTGTGTGATGATGACTGGTGGTTTCCTGCTGGGGAAGCTTGGTCAATGTAGTCGACACTTTCGCTTATGGGTTCTAGCTGGAGCCGATCATGGCTTGACACTTTAGGGTATTCCAACAGAGGAAATGATAGGATGTGGAAGTTAGTTGTGATGTAGGTAGATAGGTGTAGCTTGAAGTCGGGGTGAAAACAAGATCTAACTACATGTGTGTAAAACCCTTGATTGATTATGTGCTGTAACTCAGTAATGTATGAATTGTCGTAGCTTAATAAGATGCAGTTAGGTAAAGGATTGTACCTTGCAAACTAAGTTAAGCATGTGTCAGTGAACAATAAGCTTCGTGATTATGATTGGTGTGTGTGAGTTATTACTGTTAGTGTACTTACGCGAGGTATGTAAGCAGTAGCTATGCTTACATAACTCGCCTACATATTTATATATTGTGTGAAATATTGTTGAATAACAATGTTAGCTATTGTCGATTAACAATTAATTATTGTTGACGAGTGTTAATAATGTCGATTAATGTTAATGATGTAGATTAACGATTAATTATTGTCGATTAAGGTTAATAATGTTGATTAATGATTAATTATTTTACATTAATGATTAATTAGTGTTGATTAATAAACAAGTTACGGTTAATTTAAGTAGTAAATAATGCATTTGGTTAGTAATGTTTAATTGAATGTTAATGAGTTTGATTAGTAAAGGCTCAGGGGTAAATGTTAAAAGGGGATTGTAAGGTTAGTAAGTATAATATTAACTTGGAAGGATAGATTTATTACGTACCAAACGATATTAATTAGTTAATTAAAATATAGGGATAAGGTTTAAATTGATATATTACTTAATTTGTTATAATTATGTCATAGTTGTCTAGAACCATGGTGTAAATTACAAACAATACCATATACCATTATTTAACAAGTTTATAAAAATGTGTTTGAGTTAATTAATTAAAATATTAATTAAATGGTGAAATATTGAATTATGAGTCAAGAAATGTTTAAAATTATTATATGAATTAAAAGGATTAAAATTAATTCAAAAGAGAAGTGATGGTTGGTAGGTGACCCAACCAACACATTTATATAAATTATTTTAAACATTAATAGGGGTCATGGGGGAGGGGCTAGAGGAAAGACTTGGAGGCTAAAAACATTAATTTTTGGATAAGGGTAGTAATTGCATGGAAGGAGGGTCGGCAAAGGGAGAATAAGGTGGAGAAGACGAGGAGAAATGAGGGATCTTTATTTTGGTAGATTTTGGGAGAATTTTTTAGAGGAGATATAGAATTTTCAGAGCAGAGCTGAAAGGGAGTTTTTGTTCGAGATTTTCTGAAGGGATATAACAGGTTGGCTTGTACTCGGTTTGGGCTCGGGGGTCCAAAGGGGTACCTTTGGAGCTGGGTGGTCGGCGAGACCTCTCCGGTTGGCAGGGCGGCAGCTCAGTTTGGGTTGGTTGAGTTTCAAGGGTTTGTGAATATTTTTTTTGCAGGGCAGCAAGCAGGGCAACAACAAGCAGGGAAACAAAAGGGGATCTACTAGCTAGTTTGAGGTATTTTTCCTGCAGGTATAATTATAATTTCTACCCTTGTCAATTATTTTTTCCAGGTATGAATTTAAAAATTATATGCTATTACACCTACACAA
This sequence comes from Larix kaempferi, assembly GCA_027924585.1. NCBI lineage: Eukaryota > Viridiplantae > Streptophyta > Pinopsida > Pinales > Pinaceae > Larix > Larix kaempferi. The sequence goes on along the minus strand of BSBM01000195.1, from coordinate 5,732,124 downwards.
ATAGAACTGGTTAGATGTAGATAAAATAGTAAATACATTTATTCCAAAACCTGTAAATGTAAAAGTAAATGTTATATTTCTACTGGCATGAAATTTAAACAAAACTAGAAATGAAAATAGAAACACAAACATAAATTTTGACAAGAATGTAAATAGTGAAATATTTGATTGTATTAAGAGATAATGGAGACCTAGGTTGGGGTTTCTACATATGGTATCAGAGCCATGGTTCCAAATCTGGAACCAGAGGGCTCACTATATTGAACAAAGCACTACATTCAATGAAACAGTAAAAAAAAAGCTACTAAAAAAAATGACTCCTTAAAGTGATTATTGCAAGTATTTATTGTTGCTGAAGAGTTAGACTTGCAAAGCAAAAGGGAAAAGATTCACAAGTTAGTGAAAACCTGTTATTACTCGAGTTATCTTGTTGCTGCAATTGTATAATATATATATATATAATAAATGTATAAGTACATAAATAAAGGAATAAATGCTGAAATGGGAAAGTATAGAGTAAACTATATATATACATATATACGTATAACAAGCCAAAATTTCTTTATATATATATATATATATATATATATAAAGAATCTAAGTCATTTTAAATTAAAATTAAAAGAGCATATATTGTTTATATATATATATATAGATATACAAACAACATAATCTTTTTTTATTATAAAAAGAAATCTCCAACAAAACAAAGGGCGTATTGAAATGTTATACAAGATTTTTTATTTTATTTTTTATGTAAAATGAAAAAGAAAAAAAAAATTACACAAACTTTGTTTTATTTTTATTATTGCATAGTAAAAACAATAAAAAATAAAAAATAAAATAAAATTTGACCATGGTGGCCTGACCAGCGGCCGTAAGGGCGCGGCCTGGGCAAGCCGACCTGCAGCCGCGGTGCTTCCGGCCTGGGAAAGCCCGGCCTGAAGCCCGAGAGCTCGCGGCCTGGGTGCAGTTGGCCAGCAGCGGAGTTGCTGCGGCCATGGGCGGCCGACCTGTTAGAGGCAACCGCAAAATATATATATATATATATATATATATATATATATATATATATATATATATATATATATATATATATATATATATTTACAATAAAACAATGAACTGAAAAACAAAAAAAATTATGACTTGCAGCTTGGCTTGCGGCCATGGCCAGCAGCCAAGCTACAGCCCAGTGTGGCCAAGGAACGCGACCAACAGCCCACAGCCATGCCACCGACCTACACAAAAAAATATATCAAATACATAAAAGGAAAATAATAACACACCTAAAATATATAGACCTGAAAGAGGCCAAGAGGCTCACCATGGCTGAGTTACAAAGCTCGCTCACCATGGGAAGGGCAGAGTAGAGCTCAGAAAAGAAAACCGTGAAAGAGAGAAAAAAATGAAAGCTGCTAGGGTTTGACTTAGTTTATAGAAAAATTTAATATTGATTTAATTGCATGGTCGGATGGCCCACGAGAGGTCGCGTGCCTTAGGTTAAGGCGACTAGGGCTTTATTTTTTTTTATTTTTATTTTATATATATATATATATATATATAGTTATTAATAATTTTGAAATTTATTTTATTTTAATTAGTTTAATAGTTTGTTAACTATTAATAGTTTTAATTAATTAAGTTAATAGTTATATATATGTGTGTGTGTGTGTGTGTGTGTAATTATTAATAATTTCGAAATTTATTTTATTTTAATTAATTTAATAGTTTGTTTTAATTAATAGTTTTTTTTTAATTATATAAAAAATAAAAATAAAAATGATTAATTATTAATAATTTTGAAATTTATTTTATTTATAATTTATTTTATTAACTATTAATTATTTTATTTGATTTAATTTGATTACTACATTAATTAAGTTAAACTTAGTAAGACATGGATTTATTACTAGTATTAGTTAATCATTACTATAGTTAAACATTATATAATTAATGTTAGCTTTTCGTCTTCTTGAAAATGCTCCTTGCCGAAACTTCGACGTATACTCGAAGGGGCAAGACGAACACAGAATCTTGAAAATGGGACACCACAAGGACCAGCATGACGTGCTGATCACTAGGACATTGATTCTACTCCATGACAAAATGTTTGACAAACACAACTCTAGACTTAAAACTTAGGTTATGCTATTATTAAATAATTAACTCATGCATTACTAATGAGGAAGGAGGCAATAAACATTAATTGAATTTCATATAATGTTGAGTTTGCGACTTAATGGGATTGCGTGGAATCCGATACATGACTTACATAGAACTATTGTAGTAGATTTAGTACCGGGTGGCCACAAGATGACCTAATCGAAACGCCCAAAACTATAGCTCTTAGAGTAAAAACGCTCGTAAAAACAATCGCCTGCCGCACCTCTTGAATTGAATGTTGAGTTTAATAGTAACATAGTCATGATGCCGTATTATGCTAATTATCATCTTATGCCATGTTACAGGGATAAACATGGTAAGAACATGAGCAAGATGGGGGCGAGGTCAGGTGACGACATTACTTGAGCCGAATGTGCCGGCACCATCGCCAGAGACCATCCTTATATTGCGCTCGCTGGAAGCAATAAATGAAACAATCAGGGGACTACAAAGAGGAAGTGTTACCTCAGAGGTAGAAGTGGAGGCCCCTCCACTAAGGGAGCAAGTTCCTGTGATAGAAGTGAATATGGTACCAAGACCTTCGCATCAGGATATCACAAGGGAGGTTCAAAAGATAAGGCTTCCAAATTTTTCAGGGGGTCGAGCAGGGATACAAGCAGAGTCTTGGTTGGAAGAGATGACCAGGTGCTTAACCTTACAGGAGTACACTTCCACGTCTAAGTCCAAGATGGCCATATACTAAAGGGGGGCGCTTTGAACTGGTTGGGGAACCAAGAAAGGCAGCTACACCTTACACCAGACACGGTTCCATGGGAACTATTTGTGGAAAAGTTCAAAGGGAAGTACCTGCCCGCATTCTACTAGGAAGAACAAACAGGGGCTCTTCATGCCTTGGTACAAAGGCATCTATCCGTGGAGGAGTATGAAGAAAGGTTGATGGAATTAGTCAAGTATGTCCCCTAGCTGGACAACGACGAACGCCAGGTTGAGCGCTTCGTGTATGGGATCAATACCAAGATCAGGGCCCAAGTGTGGATGTGGAAACCAACTTCGGTCGCCAAAGTAGTAGATTGTGCTTGTTACACTGAGGAGATGTTGGGTTCAAAGCCCATCAGGTCATTCAACTCTCAGCAGTCGGGGTTTGTAGGGAAGGCCCCTCGAAGCTACCCTCGGGTAGGATATGCGAGGCCACCTCCCTACAAGAACAGGAGCACACCAAGAGTTGCAGCGATAGACAGATCAGTGGCAACTAGGGCTGTGCCCCAGTCAGCCACAGGGATTCACCAGGGTGTGAGGATTTTCAGAGGATTAGCTGACAGGGGAAGGGGTCCCAAGGGGAGGAACCCCTCTCAGAGGTCTGATAGGTTATCTCTCCCACTCCATTACAATTTGCTTGTTGGGGATGTGGAGGTCCACATTACCAGTGTGACTGTCCCGAATTACAATCCAATACAGTGCATCGAGAATGAAAGGCTCCAATGGGGAGTGGGGGTAGTAGACATCAGATATCGACAGTAGTAAACAACCATCAGGCAGAGCACCAATCAACTGTGGTGGAATCATCAGGTACGGTCAATAATGTTAAGCTTAGAATATTGTTTGATCATGGTGCTACATATAGTTTTATTTCGCCATATGCATTAGAAAAATGTGGGTTGGTAGCCTACGAGCATGACGATTTCAACTTAGTCGAAATGGCTTCAGGGGTAAATCAAGCAGTAGGACTTAGTGTCGACAAGTGTGTAGTGGATCTCGGGGTGTGTGTTACACAAGTCAAAGTGTACGTCACCACCCTCGGAACTTATAATGATCTCATCATATGTATGAATTGGCTTGAGGAACATCGAGCTTTCTTGGACTGTTATGGAAAGAAAGTTCTTTGCATTAATGACAACAGAGAGGCCATCGAGATCCAGGGTATCAAATGGAAGGTGTCCCTACGTTTCATATCCACGATGAAAGTAAAGCGATGTATGCGACAGGGATGTCAGTTATATATTATGAAAGCGGTAAACAATGAGAAGGGACCCTCCTTTGATGAGTACCTAGTGTTAGCCTAATTCATAAATGTCTTTCCAAAGGAATTACCTGGGTTACCTCCTAAGAGGGAACTTGATTTTACCATTGAGGTAAAACCCGGTTCGAAGCCAACATCCAAGACACCTTACAGGATGATGGCCCCAGAACTTTGTGAGTTACAAATGCAGTTGAAGGAACTGTTAGACCTAGGGTTCATAAGACCAAGTATTTCACCATGGGGTGCACCAATAATCTTTGTGAAGAAGAAGGATGGTTCCTTGCGTCTTTGCATTGATTACCGAGATTTGAACAGAGCCACAGTGAAGAATAGGTACCCGATACCTCGAATTGATAACCTCTTTGATCAAATGAAAGGGGCTACAGTCTTCTCAAAGATCGACTTACGATTAGGTTACCACCAGCTATAGATTAAGGAAGGAGATACACCTAAGACTGCTTTTCGAACAAGGTTTGGGCACTATGAGTTTGTAGTGGTACCCTTTGGTTTGACCCATGCCCCAGCTGTGTTCATGAGTCTCATGAATAGCGTGTTTCGAAAATACTTAGATTAGTTTGTGCAAGTATTCTTGGATGACATCCTCATCTACTCCAAGAATGAAAGTGAACATGAGGAACACTTGCGGATAGTGTTGTCATGCTTAAGGGGGCATCAGTTGTACGGTAAGTTGTCCAAATGCTCATTTTATCAGAAGGAGATCCATTATCTAGGGCATATAATTTCAGGTGAGGGAATTTCAGTGGACCCTGAGAAGGTGAAGGCCATAATGGATTGGCCCGTGCCAAGGAATGCGCATGATGTGAGAAGCTTCATGGGGTTGGGAGGGTGTTATAGAAGGTTTGTTGAGGGTTTCTAAAAAATCGCAAAACCCATAACTACCCTACAACATAAAGGCACTGGGTATGAGTGGACGAATGAGTGTGATGTCGCATTCGCTGAACTGAAAAGACTATTGACGAGTGCACCGATCCTACGAGTGCCAGATATGGAGAAAGAATTCACAATTTGCACAGATGCCTCAAGGCAAGGTTTAGGTGCAGTGCTGATGCAGGAAGGTGGGGTAATAGCTTATGCATCGAGAAAGTTAAAAACACATGAAGAGAATTAACCTACCCATGACCTAGAGTTGGCTGCGGTGATGCTAGCTTTGAAGCTTTGGAGACATTACCTTGTTGGACGAAGCTTTGAGCTCAAGTCTAATCACCAAAGCTTAAGGTATATCTTCACTCAGAGAGACCTAAATGCCAGGTAAAGGCGATGGAGTGAATTCATGAGTGAGTATGATTTTGGGATTACATACATCGAAGGGAAGGAGAATGTGGTAGCCGATGCCTTAAGTAGAAAACCAAGACTTTTCTCTCTTATACCTTTGAAGGTTGATTTGAGGGAAAGAGTTTTAGGACAGCTAATCAAGGATAGTTGGTACCTAAAGGTCACATCGAGACTCCAGAATGGGAAACTAGTGGGACCTAAGTTTGAAGGCTATGAGTTGGAGGTCGATGGTTTGTTGCAGTATCAAGGGAGGATGTATATTCCCACGGAAGGAGATATTAGAGAGACTATCCTCAAGGAAGCCCACAGGGCAGTGTATTGCACGCACCTAGGTGTAAAGAAGATGTATGTAGACATTAAGCAACTTTTCTTTTGGGCAGGGATGAAAAGTGACGTGGTCAAATTCGTCGCTAGGTGCCTTGAGTGTCAGCAGGTAAAAGCTGACCATCACCACCCGACAGGACTGTTGCAGCCACATGACATCTCGATGTCGAAGTGGGAGGTTATCTCCATGGAATTCGTGGTGGGATTGCCTCTTACCTCTCATAGGCATGATGCCATTATGGTCATCGTTGACAAACTGACCAAAACTGCTCACTTCATTCCAATTAAGGAGACCTATGATATCACTGATGTGACTCATGTGTTCATAAATGAAGTAGTACATCTCCATGGGTTTCCCAAGAAGATAATCTCGGACAAGGATTCAAGGTTTACATCCAGGTTTTGGACAAGTTTGCAGTCGGCGTTGGGTACTCAGTTGAACCTAAGCACCGCATACCATTCAAAGACAGATGGGAAAATAGAAAGAGTGAATCAAGTGATGGAGGACATGCTTAGGATGTATGTCATGGATCAACATACTCATTGGGAGAAGCACTTACCTTTGGTAGAGTTCGCTTACAACAACAGTCACCATAGCTCAATTGGGATGCCTCCATATGAAGCGTTATATGAAAGGCCATGCAGAACGCCATTGAGTTGGGAAAGGTTAGAGGATCGAGTAATTATAGTACCTGAGTTGATTCAGGAGATGGAAGAACAGGTTGTTCAGATTAGACATCAGTTAAAGGAAGCACAAGATAGACAGAAGAGCTATTCCGATGCGCATAGGGTTGACCAAAGCTATAAGGTTGGTGATGCAGTGTTTGTCCGCATCAGGCCTAGCAAAAGTACCATCAGGTTTGGTAAAGGGAAAAATTTGTCGCCACGATTCATAGGACACTTTGAAATTTTAGAGAAGGTTGGACCCGTCGCGTATCGTCTTGCGCTGCCACCCCATTTGCACAAAACTCATAATGTTATTCATGTATCCATTTTACGACATTATGTAGCCGATGAGTCTCATAAAATAAATTGGAAGGAACTGCAGGTTTCGGACGAAGGGACCATCAAGGTCAAACCGTTACGTATATTGGACCGCAGGGTTAGATAGCTGAGACACCGTTTGGTGGACCAGGTTAAGGTCCAATGGGACCGGTATAGCCCAGGGTCTGCTATCTGGGAGGACGCATAGACCATGCATCGTGATTATACCACACTATTTTGACCGTAAATTTGGGACGAAGTTTCCTGAAGGGTGGGTGTATGTAACGCCCCGTTTTGACATTACTACCCGAACTACTATTATATGTTGTATTTGTTTGATTGTGAGACTTCGTCGATTTGACGACACTGTGGACATATGGTTCTATTATTTTGCCGATATATATGTGTGTATGTGTGATGTTAGTATTATGATTGGTAGTCATGTTTAGATATGTATCATGTGTTAATTATATATGCAAGTTACTGAATGATGGGTACGTGGATACCGTTACAGTTATATGTTGAATAAATGAATGTTATGCCAGGTACATGGCGAATAAATGAATTTATTGTTGTTATGTTAAGATGAAATGTATGTGTACATGTTGAGAATTTATGCATGATATTCTAGACTGTATGTCAGAGACTAACTTACAGGTTAAAAGGCTACGTAATAGATGGACCGTACGAGGTGGGAGAGCGTCGAGGACAAGGACTTCGAAAGATAAATGGTATGCGAGTAATGCATTATTTACTTTCGCATGATTATTATTATGATGTATATTAAGACATGGGTGGGGTAGGGTTTCAGGAAACTCAACCGCCCAGATTGGTTATAGGATGACAAACAGAGTACAAGTCAACGCAGTTATTATGTCGGGTAGACATAGTCCCTTGTTCCATTAGGGGGGTGGAGGCTTTACCCACCGTTTATCCTCGAAACCCAGAGTCATGGGAGGGATGTGCTATAGTGCGCTCCCCAAGGTGTGTGATGATGACTGGTGGTTGCCCGCTGGGGAAGCTTGGTCGATGTAGTTGACACTTCCGCTTACGGGTTCTAGTTGGAGTCGGTCATGGCTTGACACTTCAGAGTAGTCCAGCAGAGGAAAGGATAGGATGTGGGAGTTAGTTGTGATGCAGGTAGATAGGTGTAGCTTGAAGTTGGGGTGAAAAGAAGATCTAACTATATGTGTGTAAAACCCTTGATTGATTATGTGTCGTAACTCAGTAATATATGAATTGTTGTAACTTAATAAGATGAAATTAGGTAAAGGATTGTACCTTGCAAACTAAGTTAAGCATGTGTCAGTGAACAATAAGCTTCGTGATTATGATTGGCATGTGTGAATTATTACTGTTAGTGTACTTACGCGAGGTATGTAAGCAGTAGCTACGCTTACATAACTCACCTACATATTTATATATTGTGTGAAATATTGTTGAATAATAATGTTAGCTATTGTCGATTAACAATTAATTATTGTTGACCAGTGTTAATAATGTCGATTAAAGTTAATGATGATGATTAATTTTAATGATGTAGATTAACGATTAATTATTGTCGATTAAGGTTAATAATGTTGATTAATGATTAATTATTGTCCATTAATGATTAATTAGTGTTGATTAATAAACAAGTTACGGTTAATTTAAGTAGTAAATAATGCATTTGGTTAGTAATGCTTAATTGAATGTTAATGAGTTTGATTTGTAAAGGCTAAGGGTAAATGTTAAAAGGGGATTGTAAGGTTAGTAAGTATAATATTAACTTGGAAGGGTAGATTTATTACGTACCAAACGATATTAATTAATTAATTAAAGTATAGGGACAAGGTTTAAATTAATATATTACTTTATTTGTTATAATTATGTCACAGTTGTCTAGAACCATGGTGTAAATTACAAACAATACCATATACCATTATTTAACAAGTTTATAAAAATGTGTTTGAGTTAATTAATTAAAATATTAATTAAATGGTGAAATATTGAATTATGAGTCAAGAAATGTTTAAAATTATTATATGAATTAAAAGGATTGAAATTAATTGAAAGAGAAGTGATGGTTAGCAGGTGACCCAACCAACACATTTATATAAATTATTTTAAACATTAATAGGGGTCATGGGGGAGGGGCTCGAGGAAAGACTTGGAGGCTAAAAACATTAATTTTGGGATAAGTGTAGTAATTGCATGGAAGGAGGGCCAGCAAAGGGAGAATAAGGTGGAGAAGAGGAGGAGAAATGAGGGATTTTTATTTTGGTAGATTTTGGGAGAAGTTTTTAGAGGAGGTATAGAATTTCCAGAGCATAGCTGAAAGGGGGTTTTTGTTGGAGATTTTCTAAAGGGATATAATAGGTTGGCTTGTACTCGGTTTGGGCTCGGGGGTCCAAAGGGGTACCTTTGGAGCTGGGTGGTCGGCGAGACCTCTCCAGTTGGTAGGGCGGCAACTCAATTTGGGTTGGTTGAGCTTCAAGGGTTTGGGAAGATTTTTGTTACAGGGCGGCAAGCAGGGCAATAAAAGAGAGCAGCAAAGGGGATCTACTAGCTAGTTTGAGGCATTTTTCCTGCAGGTATAATTATAATTTCTACCATTGTCAATTATTATTTCTAGTTATGAATTTAAAAATTATATGCTGTTACACTTGCACAAACAGAACTGGTTAGAGGTAGATAATACAGTAAATACATTTATTCCAAAACTTGTAAATGTAAAAGCAAGTGTTATATTTCTACTGGCATGAAATTTAAACAAAACTAGAAATGAAAACAGAAACAAAACAGAAACAAAAACATAATTTTTGACAAGAATGTAAACAGTGAAATATCTGATTTTATTAAGAGATAATGGAGACCCACGTTGGGGTTTCTACATATGGTATCAGAGCCATTGTAAGACCCCAACCTGGGTCTCCTTTAACTCTTAATAAAGTCAGATATTTCACTTCTTGTCAAAATTTCTATTTTTGTTTCTGTTTCTAGTTTTGGCTATAAAATATAGCATTTACATTTACAGATGTGAAAATATAACATTTACATTTACATTTACAGATTTGAGCAATTAAAATTTGGTTTTATCTACTTCTAACCATTTATTGTTTGTGCAGGAGTAGCAGATATGATAACAACATATAATATTTTGTAATTAAATTTTTACATAATTTGACAAGGTAGAAATGATAAAATATACCTGTTCGAAAATACCTGTAGATAGCTAGTAGATCCACCCTTCAAGCTGTCCCCGGTTGCTGAATGCCTTGCTGACTCCCTTTGCTTTTCCTGCAACCAAAACCTTCCCCAAAGCTTTGAAACTCAACCAGCCCAAAACAGTTTTGCCACCCTGCCAACTGGCGAGGTCTCGCCGACCACCCAACTCCAAAGGTACCCCCGAGCCCAAACCGAGTACCAGCCAGCCTGCTCTCCCTTTTGAATTATCTCCAGCAAAACCCCCCTTTTAGCTCTGCTCTGAAAATCCTATCTCTGCTCTCCCAACTTCTCCCAAAATAACTAAGGTCAAAAGATCCTCCTCTCTTCCTCCTCCCTTCTCCATCTTATCCCCATGTTTGCTGACTCTTCCTCCCCATTACTACCCCTATCTTCATCATAAATTCCTCAACCCCCATGTCAGTCCTCGAGCCCTCAACTTGGACTCTTATTAATCATTAAATAATATATCCATGGACTTTGTAACTCAATTTCCTCAATAAAAAACTAATAAATCATTATTCTTAGTCAACATCCAATTACTCATATTAATCACTTAATTAATTACTTAATACTAATTGTTAGTTGATTAATTAATAATAACCTAATCATCTAATTAATGATTTAACATACTTCCATTATGTTAATTACCCTCTAATTTTACGTTCAACTAATTTAATTTATTAATTACCAAGAATAATCCTGTGTTCTAATTAGTCTTAAGCATGATCCTTATAAAACTAATGGTTTATAACTAATTCTTATCCATACTTCTTAATTAATTATTTAACCATTTTAACCCTTAGTTTTTACTAATCAACTCATTAGTATTCGATTAATCATTACTAATCAGATTGCATTATTTACTACCTAATTTTAATCGTAACCTATTTATTAATCAACAATAATTAATCATTAATGTACAATACTTAACATGAATCAACATTAATAAACTTAATTGACAATAATTAACATTAATCTACATTGTTAGCATTAATCATCATTATTAACTTTAATCGACATTATTAACATTGATCAACAATAGTTAATTACTAAACGACAATAATTAACATCATTATTCAACAATATTTTACACAATTTATAAATATGTAGGCGAGTTATGTAAGCGTAGCTACTGCTTACATACCTTGCGTAAGTACACTAACAATAATAATTCACACACATCAATCATAATCACGAAACTTATTGTTTTCTGACACATGTTTTAACATAGTTTGCAAGGTACAATCCATTAGCTAACTGAAATCTTATTAAGTTACGACAATGCATACATTACTAAGTTACGACACATACTCAATCAGGGTTTTACACACACACAGTTAGATCTTGTTTTCACCCCTACTTCACGCTACACCTATCTACCTACATCATCACTAACTTCCACATCCTATCCCGTCCTCTGCTGGACGACCCTGAAATGTCAAGTCATGACCGGTTCCAACTAGAACCCGTAAGCGGAAGTGTCGACTACATTGATCAAGCTTCCCCAGCAGGCAACCACCAGTCATCATCACATACCTTGGGGAGCGCGTCGTAGCACAGCACTCCCATGACTCTGGGTTTCGAGGATAAATGGTGGGTAAAGCCTCCACCCTCCTAATGGAACAAGGGACTATGTCTACTCGACATAACAACATCGTTGCACTTGTACTCGGTCTGTCATCGTATAACCAATCTGGGCGGTTGAGTTTCCTGAAACCCTACCCCACCCATGTCATAATATACATCATAATAAACAGCATAATAACCACACGAAAGTAAATAATGCACCACTCGCATACCATTTTATCTTTCGAAGTCCATGTCCCCGAGGCCCTCCCACCTCGTAGGATCCAGCTATCACTTAGCCGTTTCAACCTGTAAGTCAGTCCTCGACATACAATATAGAATATCGTGCATAAATCCTCGATATGTACACATATATTTGATCATATCATAACAACAATAAACTCATTCATTCGCCATGCACCTGGCATAACATTCATTATTTCAACATATAACTGTAACGGTATCCACGTACCCATCATTCAGTAATTTCCATATATTTGACATAAGTAACACATGATACATATCTAAACATGACTACCGATCATAATACTATCATCACACACACACATATATATATCGGCAAAATAATAGAACCATATGTCCATAGTGTCGTCAAACCGACGAGGTCTCACAATCAAACAAATACAACATATAATAGTAGTTCAAGTAGTAATGTCAAAATGGGGTGTTACATACACCCACCCTTCAGGAAACTTCATCCCGAAGTTATGATCAGAATAATGTGGGATAATCACGACGCATAGTCTCTACGTCCTCCCAGGTAGCAGAACCTGGGCTATATCGGTCCCATTGGACCTTAACTTGGTCCACCAAACGGTGCCTCAACTGTTTAACCCTGCGGTCCAATATAAGTAGTGGTTCGACCCTGATGGTTCCCTCGTCCGAAACCTGCAGTTCCTTCCAATTTATTTTATGTGACTCATCAGCTACATAATGTCGTAAAACAGATACATGAAAAACATTATGAGTTTTGTGCATATGGGGTGGCAGCGCAAGGCGATACGCGACGGGTCCAGCCTTTTCTAAAATTTCAAAGGGTCCTATAAATCGTGGTGACAACTTTGTCCCTTTCCCAAACCTGATGGTACTTTTTCTAGGCCTGATGCGGACGGACACTGCATCACCAACCTTATAGCTTCGGTCAACCCTATGCGCATCAACATAACTCTTCTGCCTATCCTGGGCTTCCTTTAACCGTTGTCTAATCTGAACAACCTGTTCTTCCATCTCCTGAATCAACTCAGGTCCTATAATTACTCGATCCTCTAACCTTTCCCAACTCAATGGTGTCCTGCATGGCCTTCCATATAAAGCTTCATATGGAGGCATCCTAATTGAGCTATGGTAACTATTGTTGTAAGCAAACTCTACCAAAGGTAAGTGCTTTTCCCAATGAGTTTGTTGATCCATGACATACATTCTAAGCATGTCCTCCATCACCTGATTCACTCTTTCTGTTTGCCCATCTGTCTCTGGATGGTAAGCAGTGCTTAGGTTCAATTGAGTACCCATCGCTGACTGCAAACTCGTCCAAAACCTGGAATCTCTATCCGATATAATCTTCTTGGGAAACCCATGGAGACGAACAACTTCATTTATGAACACACGTGTTACATCCGTGACATCATAGGTCTCCTTAACTGGAATGAAGTGAGTAGTTTTGGTCAGTTTGTCAACGATGACCATAATGGCATCATGCCTATGAGAGGTAAGAGGCAATCCCACCACGAAGTCCATGGAGATAACCTCCCACTTCGACATAGGAATGTCATGTGGCTGCAACAGACCTACCGGGTGGTGATGATCAACTTTTACCTGCTGACACTCAAGGCACCTAGCGACGAATTTGACCACGTCGCTTTTCATCCCTACCCAAAAGAAGAGTTGCTTCATGTCTGCATACATCTTCTTTACACCTGGGTGTGCACAATACACTGCTCCGTGGGCTTCCGTAAGGATAGTCTCTCTAATATCTCCCTCCTCGGGAATATACATCCTCCCTTGATACCGCAACAAACCATCGGCTTCCAACGCATAGCCTTCAAACTTTGGTCCCATCGGTTTCCCATTCTGGAGTGCCGCTGTGACCTTTAGGTACCAACTATCCCCGAGTAGCTGCCCTAAAATTCTTTCCCTCAAATCCACCTTCAAAGGTATAAGAGATAAAAGTCTTGGTTTTCTGCTTAAGGCATCCGCTACCACATTCTCCTTCCCTTTGATGGAGGAAATCCCAAAATCATACTCGCTCATGAATTCACTCCATCGCCTTTGCCTAGCATTTAGGTCTCTCTGAGTGAAGATATACCTTAAGCTTTGGTGATCAGACTTGAGTTCAAAGCTTCATCCAACAAGGTAATGTCTCCAAAGCTTCAAAGCTAACATCATTGTAGCCAACTCTAGGTCACGAGTAGGGTAATTCTCTTCATGTGTTTTTAGCTTTCTCGATGCATAAGCTATTAATCCACCTTCCCGCATCAACACTGCACCCAAACCTTGCCTTGAAGCATCGATGCAAACTGTGAATTCCTTCTCCATATCTGGAACTCGTAGAATTGGTGAACTCGTCAATAGTCTTTTCAGCTTGGCGAATTCGGCATCGCATTCATCTGTCCATTCGTACCTAGTGCCTTTAGGCTGTAGGGTAGTTATGGGTTTCGCGATTTTTAAGAAACCCTCAACAAACCTTCTATAATACCCGGCTAACCCCATGAAGCTCCTTACTTCATGCGCATTCCTAGGCACGGGACAATCCATTATGGACTTCACCTTTTCAGGGTCAACAGAAATTCCCTCACCGGAAATTATATGCCCTAGGTAATGGATCTCCTTCTGATAGAACGAACATTTGGACAACTTACCACACAACTGATGCTCCCTTAAGCATGACAACACTATTCGCAAGTGTTCCTCGTGCTCCTATTCATTCTTGGAGTAGATGAGGATGTCGTCCAAGAAGACTTGCACAAACTGATCTAAGTATTTTCGAAACACGCTATTCATGAGACTCATGAATACAGCTGGGGCATTGGTCAAACCGAAGGGTACCACCACAAACTCATAGTGCCCAAACCTTGTTCGAAAAGCAGTCTTAGGTATATCTCCTTCCTTAATCCGTAGCTGGTGGTAACCTGATCGTAAGTCAATCTTTGAGAAGACTGTCGCCCCTTTCATTTGATCAAAGAGGTCATCAATTCGAGGTATCGGGTACCTATTCTTCACAGTGGCTCTATTCAAATCTCGGTAATCGATGCAAAGACGCAAGGAACCATCCTTCTTCTTCACAAAGATTACTGGCACACCCCACAGTGAAATACTTGGTCTGATGAACCCTAGATCTAGCAGTTCCTTCAACTGCATTTGCAATTCACAAAGTTCCGGGGCCGTCATCCTGTATGGTTTCTTCGATGTTGGCTCAGCACCGGGTTTTACCTCAATGGTAAAATCAAGTTCCCTCTTAGGAGGTAACCCAGGTAATTCCTTTGGAAAGACATCTCTGAATTCGGATAACACTGGGTACTCATGAAAGGAGGGTCCCTTCTCATTGTTTACCGCTTCAACAATGTACAACTGACATCCCTGTCGCATACATCGCTTTACGTTCATCGTTGATATGAAACGTAGGGACACCTTTCATTTGATACCCTGGATCTCGATGGCCTCTCCGTTGTCATTAATGCAAAGAACTTTCTTTCCATAACAGTCTAAGAGAGCTCGATGTTTCTCAAGCCAATTCATACCTATGATGAGATCATAAGTTCCGAGGGTGGTGACGTACACTTTGACTTGTGTAACACACACCCCGAGATCCACTACACACTTGTCGACACTAGGTCCTACTGCTTGCTTTACCCCTAAAGCCATTTCGACTAAGTTGAAATCATCATGCTCGTAGGCTGCCAACCCATATTTGTCTAATGCATATGGAGAAATGAAATTATCTGTAGCACCAGGATCAAACAATATTCTAAACTTGACATTATTGACCGTACTTGATGATTCCACCACAGTGGATTGGTGCTCAGCTTGATGGTTGTTTACTGCAGCTGAGATCTGATGCCTGCTACCCCCACTCCCCATTGGAGCTTTTCCTTCTCGATGCACTGTACCAGATCGTAATTCGGGACAGTCACGCTGGTAATGTGGACCTCCACATCCCCAACAAGCAACCTGTAATGGATTGGGAGAGATAACCTGTTCAAACCTTTGAGAGGGGTTCCTCCCCCTAGGAACCCTTCCCCTAACGGCTGATCCTCTGAAATTCCTCACACCCTGGTGAGTTCCTGTGGTTGACTGGGGCACTGCCCTAGTTGCCAATGATCTGTCTACCGCTGCGACTCTTGGTGTGCTCCTGTTCCCGTAGGGAGGTGGCCTCGCATATCCTCCCCCGGGGTAGCTTCGAGGGGCCTTCCCCACAAACCTTGACTGCTGAGAGTTGAATGACCTGATGGGATTTGCACCCAGCATCTCCTCAGTGTAACAAGCACAATCTATTGCTTCGGCGACCGAAGTTGGTTTCCACATCCATACCTGAGCCCTGATCTTGGTATTGAGCCCATAAACGAAGCGCTCAACCTGGTGTTCATCATTGTCCAAGTAAGGGACATACTTGACTAATTCCATGAACCTCTCTTCATACTCCTCCACAGATAGATGCCTTTGTACCAAGGCATGAAGAGCCCCTGCTTGTTCTTCCTAGTAGGATGCGGGTAGGTACTTCCCTTTGAACTTTCCCACAAACAGTTCCCATGGAACCGTGTCTGGTGTGAGGTGTAGCTTCCTTTCTTGGTTCCTCCACCAGTTCAAAGCGGCCTCCTTTAGTTGAAATATGGCTAGCTTGGAATTGGACGTGGAAGTGTATTCCTGCAAGGTCAAGCACCTGGTCATCTCTTCCAACCACTCTGCTCGTATCCTTGATCGACCCCCTGAAAACTCTGGAAGCCTTATCTTCTGAAGCTCCCTTATGATATCCTGATGCGTAGGTCTTGGTACTGTGTTCACTTCTACCACCGGAACTTCTTCCGTTTGTGGAGGGGCCTCCACTTCTACCTCCGAGGTAACACTTCCTCTCTGTACAAGTCCCCTGAGTGTTTCGTTCATTGCTTCTAGCGGCGCAATATAAGGATGGTCTCTGGCGATGGTGCCGGCACATTCGGATCAGGTAATGCGGTCGCCTGACCTCGCCCCCGACCTGCTCGCGTTCTTACCATGTTTATCCTTACTACATGGAATAATAGGATAATTAGCATATGATGACATCATGACTAATTTACCATCAAATTCAACAGTTAATTCAAAAGTGCATCATGACTAATTTACGAGCGTTTTTACTCTAATAGCTATAGTTCTGGGCGTTTCGATCAGGCCATCTTGAGGCCACCTGGTACTAGATATACTGCAGTAGTTCTACGTAGGTTTAGGTATTGGATTCCACACAATCCTCATTAAGTCGTCATCGACTCTTCAAGATATTTAATTAATGTTTACTACCTTGCTTCTTATTAATATTTAATAATAATTTTTTATTTTTATTTTTTATAATAGCATAACCTAAGTTTTAAGTCTAGAGTCGTGTTTATCAAGCATTTTGGTCATAGGGTAGAATCATTGTCTTGGCGATCAGCTCGTCATGTTGGTCTTCGTGGTGTCTAGTTTTCGAGATTCGGTGTCTGTTTTACCCCTTCGACTAAACGTCGAAGTTTCAACAGTGAACATTTTCAAGAAAAAGATAAGCCAAATGGTGTAAATTTTAACTTACCATTAATGTTATCTAATGGTTATGCATATTAATCAACCTATCATCTAAATTAATTAATTTATCTACTTAACAATTTTAATAATTAGATTACATAAGACAATGTAAAATAATTATTACATTAATTATTATGTCAATCATAAATACAAAAATAAAACAATTTCCTAATGATTAATTATCATTTATCATTATAACACTTAACATCATAAATAAAATGCTTACCATTTAAACTTCACAAAAATTTAAATGAGTTACACAGCTGAGTAATTATTTAACTGTATATATATATTATTTATACATATATATTTTTTGAATTTTACACATACTATGAGTAAATTTTCAACTTTTATTTATCACATATAGACATATTAATTCAATATAATAATTAATTTTAAACCATAATTCCCTAAATTAATTGCTTATTTAATCATAAAACTCAATTATTGCTTAAGTTGTCTTAATTAATATTAACAATTTATACCCCACATAATTACTCATCTTAATATAATCCTGTCAACAAAGTTGTCTTAATTATACTTAATTACAAGATTACTTCTAATTAACTTTAATCAAATAAGAACAACTTATAACCAATTATTTTATGTATTTAATAATTTATATATATAATTTAATACTATATAATTTCTAAAGTTCCTTGTGTTTAAACAAGTTTTTTTTTTTAATTTTGAATTTTGAAAAATATATATATATATTAGAATAATTAAAATTAATAATAATGTTTTTATTTTTTTATATAACAAATAAAATACATTAATAAGCTTTACCCTAACCCTACTATCCCTCGCAGGCATGAGGGCCACGTGCCCGGTCTGGTCGTCCCGGTTAAGACTAGGTTCCCTTACGCGGTGGTCATTTCCCTCATGTTTTCCGAGCGAGCTCTCTCCCATTCACCTCGGCGAGCCCTGTTCTGGAGGAACCCTGCTACGGCTGAGCTCTGCTCGAACTAGTAAGCTTTCTTTAGCGTTAGGGTATATATATATATATTTTTTACAAGGGTTCATATATATATATATATATATATATATATATATATATATATATATATATATATATAAGCAGAAAGTGGAGTGGACGCAGTTGGTGCCCTCCACTCTACCCTAGCCCGAGCTGGTAGGTTTCCCCATGACCAAGGCCGCGGGTCCATGGCCGCGAGCCCCTGGTTGCGCCATGGCCGCGGACCTAGCTCCGTCTGCATACAATTATTGAAGGTTTGAAAGGCTCCGTTTCCATTGCTCCCGTAGCTTACAAACTCTTTCTGGGGTATTCCCGTTGTCTACATATGAACTAAAGCTGTATAGGGGACCATTGTCGCCCACACTGTAGCCTTTGAAACTGTTGGTGATAACATTGGAGTTCTCGAACCTCATGCTGCGTTGCGGCCGGGCATGGCTGCGCAGGATTCCCAAATTTATTTGTTTATACATTTGTTCATTCATATTTTTTTTATTTGCCGCCTCAAACGGGCCGGCCGCTCATGGCCGCAGCAGCTCAGTTGCCGACCGAGTGAGACATACCTGAAACATACCTGCATCATCAAGTATAACATCCTTCTATGGAGTATTATTGGGACTTGCTCCCTCTATCGGCCGCGCCTTGCTTGGCTGCTGGCCGGCTTACCCAGGCCACGCCTTGTGGGCTGTTGGCCGTGCTGCCATGGCTGCAGCTATGCTGCAGGCTGGCCCTGCCCAGGCCACAAGCCTCGAGGGTTGCTAGCCGGGCGGGCATGGCCGCAGCTAGCTGCTGGCCGACCCTGCCCAGGCCGCAAGCCTCGAGGGCTGCTGGTCGGGCGGGCATGGTCGCTGCTAGCTGCTAGCAGGCTGCCATGGCCGCAGCTAGCCGCAACCCTAAATGTTTTTAAAAACTTTTATTATTTTATTTTTCTCTTATATATATATATATATATGTATATATATATATATATATATATATTTAACTATGTTACGGTTTGTTTTTTTTTGTTTGGTCTTTTTTTTTTAAATATATAAATGTACATATATATATTTTATTTTGTTTTCACATAGTAAAAAAAACTATATAATATTTTTTTTTGTTTCAATATAGTTTTTTTTTTTTTTAAATTTATATCATTATTTTTTTTCGTTTCCCAAATGTTTTGTTTATTTATTTAATAAATAATAAAACAATTTGTTTATTTTTCTTACGTAAAGTATATGTTTTTTTTTTTTAATATATATATATATATATATCTATTAAAAAAAAGAAACATATTTTTCGTTCATATATATATATATATTATGAAAAAGAAAACGTTTTATAGGAGTATCATAATACAAAACAAATTCTCAAAATAATTTTATGGATATATTCTTGTCATTGCACTTATTTTCTTGTTTTCTCTTTCTTTTGTTTTCTTTATAAAAGAAAAATTTAAGTTTCCTCCTTTAATTCATTTGCAGTAGCAAGGAACAATTTACCCCAACTATTTTTGCAAATAGGGATATAGATCCTATTTATATCAGTATTTACATGTTCCTGTAAATAATAATGTAGTTTCTTTATTTAGAATATAGAGTTCTCACTCTCCTCCATGTTTCATGTTTCATGTAGGTCTCAAGCTTCCGCAACAAGCTTTTACAGCTTCTGTGATGAGCCCTTTGGTTCCAGATTTGGAACCATGGCTCTGATACCATATGTAAGACCCCAACCTAGGTCTCCTTTAACTCTTAATAAAGTCAGATATCTCACTTCCTGTCAAAATTTCTATTTTTGTTTCTGTTTCTAGTTTTGGCTATAAAATATAGCATTTACATTTACAGATGTGAAAATATAGCATTTACATTTACAGATTTGAGCAATTAAAATTCTGTTTTATCTACTTCTAACCATTTATTGTTTGTGCAGGAGTAACATATATGATAACAGCATATAATGTTTTGTAATTAACTACCTAATCAGATTGCATTACTAATCAGATTGCATAACTCTTAATGTGCAGGAGTAATCATTACTAATCAGATTGCATTATTTACTACCTAATTTTAATCGTAACCTGTTTATTAATCAGCAATAATTAATCATTAATGTACAATACTTAACATTAATCAACATTAATAACCTTAATTGACAATAATTAACATTAATCTACATTGTTAGCATTAATTATCATTATTAACTTTAATCGACATTATTAACATTGATCAACAATAGTTAATTACTAAACGACAATAATTAACATCATTATTCAACAATATTTTACACAATTTATAAATATGTAGGCGAGTTATGTAAACGTAGCTACTGCTTACATACCTTGCGTAAGTACACTAACAATAATAATTCACACACATCAATCATAATCACGAAACTTATTGTTTTCTGACACATGTTTTAACATAGTTTGCAAGGTACAACCCATTAGCTAACTGAAATCTTATTAAGTTACGACAATGCATACATTACTAAGTTACGACACATACTCAATCAGGGTTTTACACACACACACACACAGTTAGATCTTGTTTTCACCCCTACTTCACGCTACACCTATCTACCTACATCATGACTAACTTCCACATCCTATCCCGTCCTCTGCTGGACTACCCTGAAATGTCAAGTCATGACCGGTTCCAGCTAGAACCCGTAAGCGGAAGTGTTGACTACATCGACCAAGCTTCCCCAGCAGGCAACCACCAGTCATCATCACACACCTTGGGGAGCGCATCGTAGCACAGCCCTCCCATGACTTTGGGTTTCGGGGATAAACGGTGGGTAAAGCCTCCACCCCCCTAATGGAACAAGGGACTATGTCTACTCGACATAACAACAGCGTTGCACTTGTACTCGGTCTGTCATCGTATAACCAATCTGGGCGGTTGAGTTTCCTGAAACCCTACCCCACCCATGTCATAATATACATCATAATAAACAGCATAATAACCACACGAAAGTAAATAATGAATCACTCGCATACCATTTTATCTTTCGAAGTCCATGTCCCCGAGGCCCTCCCACCTCGTAGGATCCAGCTATCACTTAGCCATTTCAACCTGTAAGTCAGTCCTCGACATACAATATAGAATATCGTGCATAAATCCTCGATATGTACACATATATTTCATCATATCATAACAACAATAAACTCATTCATTCGCCATGCACCTGGCATAACATTCATTATTTCAACATATAACTGTAACGGTATCCACGTACCCATCATTCAGTAATTTCCATATATTTGACATAATTAACACATGATACATATCTAAACATGACTACCGATCATAATACTATCATCACACACACACATATATATATCGGCAAAATAATATAACCATATGTCCACAGTGTCGTCAAACCGACGAGGTCTCACAATCAAACAAATACAATATATAATAGTAGTTCAGGTAGTAATGTCAAAACGGGGTGTTACAGCCATGGTTCCAAATCTGGAACCAGAGGGCTCACTATATTGAATAGAACACTACATTGAACGAAACAATAAAAAACAAAATTACTAAAAAAAAAGATGACTCCTTAAAGTGATTACTGCAAGTATTTACTGTTGTTGAAGAGTTAGACCTGCAAAGCAAAAGGGAAAATATTCACAAGTTAGTGAAAACCTATTATTACTCATGTTAGCCTGTTGCTGCAATAGTATATATATATATATATATATATAATAAACATATAAGTACACAAATAAAGGAATAAATGCTGAAATGGGAAAGTATAGGGTAAACTATATATATATATATATATATACGTATAACAAGCCAAAATTTCTTTATATATATATATAAAACTAATTATATATATATATATATATAAAAGAATCTAAGTCATTTTAAATTAAAATTAAAAGAGCATATATTGTTTTTATATATATAGATATACAAACAAAAGTTTTTTTTATTATAAAAAAAAATCTCGAACAAAAAAAAAACGGGTATTGAAATGTTTTTACAAGAATTTTTTTTTTTATTTTTTTTTATGTAAAAGCAAAAAAAAAATTACACAAACTTTGTTTTATTTTTATTTTTTTTTTCCATGGAAAAATTCGTAATTTTATTTCAAATAGATTGAACAAAATTACATTCTGCACATGTAATAGAATCATAGTGATCCCTACATTGTCACATATTTGCTGTTCATGTATCTTACTGGTCTAGAGACCCATACAATCCCAAAATAAATGCTGTCCATACAGCACACATATAGCCGGTTTCATATCCCAATAGTAATTTCAAAATGTAGTAGTTCCTATCAAAAGATACTCAGTCTAATCTGCCCTAAAGCACCATACAGAACAGATATAAGCAATTAGCAAATGCCTCATCACAGTTCCACCAATGCCTCATATAGGCCAATGAAATACCACTATACTATAAAAAATAACCATAAAGTAACCAAAAACAGAACTGTTGAGAATGCTGATCAACAGGAACCAATCAATCTCCCACCCTGTCCTCCAATGCCTCGTTGAATGGCATATGGTAATAACTGTAGGATGTAGCAGTAGTATATAATGTAATTCGCCAAGTGCCGAGATTTAGACGTTGCTGCGTAGCTTCTTTGGAAAGAAGGTCTGCCATGCCATTTCTCTCCCTGTAAACATGTGTAAATGTTATAAGATTAAAATTCTGCTTTAACCGTAAAACATCTTCCAGTATAGGTGAGAGAACCATCACATTACATCGAGTATGCTCATTGGCCCAATCAATAACAATCAGTGAGTCACCAAAAATCTGTAATGAACGACAACCCTGTTCGAGTGCAAAAATCAGCAACAGTCTAAGTGACATGATTTCTGCATAGTTGTTTGTACCGCTCCCCAATCCAGCCACTATGTGGAAATAATGAGATTCAGATAAGTGTAATACGATCCCCCCACCGCACACCAATTGATCCATTGATGCGCCATCGAAGAAAGCCCACGGTAATGTTGTATCAATCGTTTCAGCGATCATTGGACGAATTCTAATCGTT
Organism: Larix kaempferi; assembly: GCA_027924585.1. Classification (NCBI taxonomy): domain Eukaryota; kingdom Viridiplantae; phylum Streptophyta; class Pinopsida; order Pinales; family Pinaceae; genus Larix; species Larix kaempferi. The sequence continues at coordinate 5,708,866 of BSBM01000195.1, read as the reverse complement.
ATAGGAGCAGACTTGTAATGAACAATGATGGCCACAGCTTGAGCCACGACTTGCTCCATCGGGACTCTACAGTCCTGGAAAATAATCTTGTTACGTGTGATCCATATTCCCCAGGCAAAAATGCATGGGACCGCACAGATAGTAGAAGTCTGTTGTTCAGTCCACCAATATTGGAATGCCTCAATTACATTCTCTCCCCACCAACGCGTATTGATATCCATATATTGGCAAATTTGTGTCCAAACCGTCTGTGAGAATCGGCAGTGGACAAATAAGTGTGATATAGTCTCGTACGCCTCCCTGCAGAGTGGGCAAAAGCCCGGGCCCTGTAGGAATCGTCTTTTTAGAGTGTCCCATGTAGGAGCCTTTTGTTCTAATATCGCCCAAAAAAGTAGTTTGGCTTTTCCAGGGCATTTTAGTTTCCACAGGGATTTCCACCACCACACCAAAGCCCGATTTTGCACCTCCATATTTAGCTGTATGTATCCAAGTTTTGGTGTGTATTTTCCTGAGGGATGGTGATCCTAGATAAGTTCATCAGGCCTATCTGTCAGCCGAATATTGGTGAATCTTAAGGTCCGAATATAGTCCTCCCAAACCCCGATCAGATCCTCAGGAACCTCAAGTCGCCGGGCAGAGGTCCACCCCTGGTGCATAAGAGTGGATAAACCCGGTTGTGCTATATCAGCTAAGAAAAGACATCCCCTAGCTGCCAGAAAGGTCCTTAAGTCCACAGGCAGGACATGTCCCCCCCTGCATCCTACCCAAGGATCCAGTCCAATACGAAGTAATTGCCCATTCCCAATTCGCCACACTAATCCCAATCCCACCAGCTGAAAATGCTGAACCACCGGTTTTCATACCACAGAGCAATTTGCCCTCGACTTGTTGCCCAGCCTAATCCATTCATGTAGGGTTAAGGGAGCAATGTATTTGTGGTATACCACCCTAGTCCAGAGGCTCCGAGTATGGATAATTCGCCATGCCACCTTTGCCCCCAAAGCTTTGGCAAATAGAAAGATATTCTTTAAGCCCCAGCCTCCCAGTGCTTTGGGGATCGCAATCAAATCCCATCTAACCCACACCAAGGCTCGATTCACTCCCTTACCCTTCCAAAGGAAGGCAAAAACCAACCGACGGATCTGCTCCAAGACGCCTCTGGGAATCCAAGAAAGTGACATCCAGTAAACCGGTATTGCTTCCAAAACTGATTTAACCAGAACCAGTCTCCCAGCCCGCGAGAGCCATTTTTGACTCCATCCATGTAGTCTCTGCTCCAATTTGGCAATTAGCCAGTGCCAATCAGCCTTAAGATATGCATTGGGTTTTAAGTGAAATCCAAGGTACTTTAAGCCATCATCAATATCCATAGTCCTATAGGGAAGTCTGATGGCCAGTCTGTGGATCTCCTGCTCATTTAATTGCGAGCATGAGATAGTTGATTTATCAGTATTCACAAGCATGCCCGCGGCTACTTGCAGTAGATTGAGTCCTTCTACCACCTTATCAATAGCTTGTCGCGAGCCATCACAAAATATGAGAATATCGTCAACAAATAGGAGATGTGTGATATACAATACCTGGGTAATGGAGATGCCACGAAAGGAGCCATCAGCCTTTGCTTTCAGGATAAATCGACTGAGGCCTTCAACAACAAGGAGAAATAACAGCGGTGATAGTGGACAACCTTGTTGTAGCCCCCTGCCTGCATGGAAGAATGGGCTAGCCGAACCATTTATCAATACAGCAAAGCTCACCGTGGTGATGCAGGCCATAATCCATCGAACAAATTCATAGGAGAAGCCCAAATGTGTGAGAAGCATCCGGATATAGAGCCAGCTCACCCTGTCGAAAGCTTTAGAGAGGTCAATCTTAATCACTGCACCCTTCTGCTTCTGAACCTTCAGAGTATGTAAACCTTCTTGTGCTACTCCAATGGCCTCGTGAATTTGTCGACCTTCCAAGAATCCAAATTGTTCACATGAAATATGCTGAGACAGGATATTTTTAAGTCTCCTTGCCATAACCTTTGATATGATCTTATATATGCAATTGCAGAGTGAAATAGGTCTGAATTCATCAAATCGATCAGGCTTGTCTGTTTTGGGAATGAGAGCAATAAAAGTCGAGTTAAAGGGACCATGTACAAATCCAGCCTTTCTAGATTCTTCCACCACAGTCAATAATTCCTCCCCAAAACAGTCAAAGAATCCCAAGTAAAATTCAATTGGCCAGCCATCAGGCCCAGGGCTTTTATCTTTCTGGAATGATTGCATAACCTGCAAGAGCTCAATCGGTTGCACCTCCTCCATCAAAAGTTTGTTCTCTTCCTCCCCCACAAAACGTGGGAAAAGCTGAGCCATCCTGATAACCTCAGCTATGGAGGCCCTAGGTTGAGCGGTGAATAATTCTTCGAAGTGTCGAACACCCATCTCAGCCAAACCATCAAAGCTGGAGACCCGTTCCCCTTCAGATGAACATAATTCCCAGATTGAGTTAGTGAATTTTCTTCCCTTTGCATATGCTTGAAAGAATTTTGTGTTCTCATCCCCACACTGTAGCCAAATCGCCCTACTTTTCATTCTCCACATCTCTTCACGCTCACACAGTAACACATTTCTTCTGCTTTCCCAGTCCAGCAGCTCACCTTTCTGCTGTTCATCCAGATATCCCATACCCCGACAATGTAGTAGTCTATCAATATTCAGCTCAGCATCCCTCAGAATCTGGTCATCTTTTACCCTTTTATCAGTGGCCCATATTATAGTGGCCTCTTTAATACGCTTGAGATTGAGTTGAAAGTGTGCGCCCGCATGTTCCTATGACTCCAAAGGTCGATGAACCCACTGTTGCTGAACTTTTTTAAGATAATCCTCCTCCTTCAACCAGCTAGGATTGAACTTGAATGGACTAGGGGGTTTGTTACGACTGCCTCTTAATTCCAGTAGTATGGGACAATGGTCAGAGACCCCCCCTGACCCAACCCATTGCTTTACAACATCAACCCCCAGTGCCAACACATCAGCCACCAGAAACCTATCCAGTCTTTTTGCCACCCTTTGATCCCCTGCTCTCTTATTCCTCCACGTCGGGGTTAACCTGGTAGGCTGTATGTCAAGTAGATCCTTCCCGGCGAAAGCTTGTATGAAAAAGTTAGCTAATGGATCCAGAGCAGCACGAGGCCCCCAAACTTCAGATGACCCCAGGGACAGGTTGAGATCTCCACCCAAGATCACATCCCTTCCGTCAAAGAGATCCATGCTTAGCAAGGAGTCCCAGAATCCAGCCCTATTTAAATAGGGTCCATAGATGTTGAGAATCGTTATCATCCTGCCAATCTCAGCATCCCATACTTCCAACCCAATACCAAAAGAGATACCCCAAGAGCTATCATATCTGCAATTCTTCACCTTCCACCCCGTTGCCAGCCCTCCAGAGCGACCACGAGCATCCACACCCACAAACTTCCAGCCAGGTAGCAAAGTTTCCAATACCCGAACCACCTCCACACTGCCGCCCAGTGTTTCTTGTAGTAGTAATATATCAGGTTGATTTAAATCCACCAACCTCCGGAGAGACAATTTTTTAATGGGACTCGCCAACCCACGACAGTTGAATGACAATAGTTTCATATGAAACCCCCTTCCAGGGCTTTCGCAGCTCTAAGTGCCCATTACCAAATCAACTTTTGCTCGATCTTGTGCTTTAGACAAGTGAGATTTCCGTCCCTGACCTTTCCCCATAGTACTTGCAGCCAATTCAGGAAGTCCCCTACCCCCCGATCCATCAGCAGAGATCACCCTATTTCTAAGAGCATAGCGTATACTACGACCCACAGAATTGGGAGAGGGTAGAGTGGATACTAGAGGTGGCGTGTAAACACAATTCGTGACAGGTATTACACAAGGAGCTACAGTGCATAGTGAAACAGGGCTGTCAGGAGGATGAGACTTTAAACATACCCCCCCCAAATCAGTGGAGACAGAATATAAAGGATCATTAGAAGAGAAATGTTGAGACTTACCCGGGGGAGATGAGCCCCGACGAGAGATCTGCTCATGAATCTTCCTGGAGGCTGCCCGAGTCAAAGGTGTCGTGGAGCCCAATGCAGTCCCCACTCCATCCATCTTCAAGCTCCGAATGTTATCCCAGCCCGCGTTCTCCAAAGTAGTCATGGGTGTCCCGGAACCCGGTATGCCACACGGTGCCACTGGTAGCATTGATACGACAGCCCCAGTGGCAATAACAGTCATCGATTCATGATCCCCTACCATCAGTGGACTCCCCTTCTGCGCAGTATCAGTGCTAACTTCTGCTACAGGAACAATCGGCGGTCTGTTACCCCGAAATGGTAGCGTGCACCCTGCTACCAGGTGTCCATGAGCATGACATCGGTGGCAACGAAACGGCACCCCCACGTAGTCCAAGATCTGTGTGAATTCCCCATCCTTGGTCTGAACGGAGATCTCAGCCGAAAGCCCCATCCTAAGTCGATTTTGACCAAGATCTTAGCCACCGAATAATTACCTGTTCCAGTATGGGAATAATCAGCACATATGTAGTCGCCAAGGAAATTCCCAATGGCTGCAAATCGTGATTCATTCCAGAGATGCATGGGGAGCCCCGGTAGCTTCACCCAAATAGGTTCACGGTCGATTCTTTCAGTTTTGGAGTCAAAGAAGGGCGACCATCTTTTCAGCACAATGGGGACGCCCAGCATCGTCCAATGTCAGCCTAATACAGCTTCTACCTCTCCAAAATTTGCCAAGATAAAGGAGAACCAACCCTTCGTCAATACCCTAATCTCAGGTGCAGCAGCTACCAGGTCCTTCCAATTCTCGGCCGCCCATCGCTGTAGGAAACCCCGCCCGAGCCTCTTTCCACGGACATGTCCAACCACAGCAATGTGGGAGAAGTCCTCCGCTTCCTCCATCGAGACATCCACACCCAACACCAGTTTGTCCTTCCTTCTCCGTTCCTTGACCTTGTTTGCAGAATGTTTTTGTGAAGCCGCCTGTGCAGAAACCCTTGCACGAGGAATCAGAGGTTCATCATCAGGTAGGAGTACTCCCACCCCAGATGCCACCGCAGCAGTTGCACTAGTTGAGTATCCTTGACCATCACTGGCCGGTCCCCGTACCTCCACATCACGGGGTTCCACCGACTGAAGCAGATTTCCGACAGAGAGAGAAGCTGGTCCGCCACCCGACCGCTTGTAGTCATGGCCTTCCGAAGGAATAGGAAAATTTGTATAAGACCCCAGTTGGGGTTGCAGCGTCCGCCCCAGAAGACCCGCCAAATCTGGCCTGTCCCTAATGCCAGCAGAAGACCGAAAGGTTGCTAAATCCGCCTCGAAACCCTCCAGCCCAAGAGAGATGACCGGCGAATCCATCACTCCCTCGGATCCAGGTAGATCCCCGGTCCCCCCGCCTGACAAGAAAGGGCTAGATAAAGCCCCCGACCCATAATCCGCCGAATTGTTCGCTCCAAGATCAAATATCCCTATGTCACCGTCCCCATCCGAGGTGTAGTCCACCTCCTGCTCAGATCCGCTCCCCATACCACCCCAGCGGTTCCCTCACGACAAGCAAAACCGGACCCCGACCGAGTCAGTCAGCCAAATAACAGATGGAAACCCAGATAGGGCCCAGTCCCCTATCCACCGTTCACACCGAATCCCACGGATCCCAACACTCAGCCGCAGGGTTTATGCACAACCTGCCCACCCCTCCATAAGCCACTTCAAATCAGAACAAACTTCAATCAAGAACCCGAAGAACGCCTGTATGAGGCATGGAGCAATTCGACAGGGCCACACTGCATCATACGGCAAGATCTGCTGCGACCCTGTTCTCAGTTAAAGCCCAAGACCTGCCCATACCACCTCTGAGTATTTCAATTCGAACTTCTACCTTCAGAATCCCTGCCAAGATCTTTCTCAATATAAACCCAATTGATACTCCATGGTTCGTTTTCCTTATATTTGGTATATAGTGCTCTCTGCCACAATAGTGTTATTGACCACCATCGCCCTATAATCCAAGGTATCTCCTGACCGTAAAATCAGTCCCAGGCTGGAGTCTGATCCTCCATCGCCCAGATAACCAAGGAATCTCCAGACTGTACAGTTAATTAGTAGAGCGAACCGACCTCGAGCCTGGAGTCTACTCTGCTAACTTGTGCAGAGCGTATGTCATCAGCGAAGCCACCATATTCCTCAGTGTAGAACAGTTCTTTAAACAACGTACTTCTTCCTTCAGTTTCTTGGAGCCCTCTCCAGTAGATTGGCTTCCCCCTCCTCTCTCAGTTATAAGTTAATTCTACGTTATAGATGGTTTTGTGCTTTTTATTTTGTTATGGAGAGACTACCTCGAACTTTGTTTTATTTTTATTATAGCATAGTAAAAAAATAAAAAATAAAAAATAAACAAAAAAAAATATTTGACCATGGCGGCCATGGCAGCCCGACCAGCAGCCGCAAGGGCGCGGCCTGGGCAAGCCGGTCAGCAGCCGCGGTGCTTGCAGCCTGGGAAAGCCCGGCCTGCAGCCTGAGAGCTCGCGACCTGGGTGTGGCCGACCAACAAGGGAGCTGTTGCGGCCATGGGTCGCCGACCTGTTAGAGGCAACAACAAAAAAGTATATATATATATATTTACAATAAAACAATGAACTGAAAAACACAAAATTACGACTCGCAGATTGGCTTACGACCATGGCCAGCAGCCAAGGTACAACCGAGCGTGTCTAAGGAACGCGACCAGCAGCCCATGGGCATGCCGCCGACCTACAAAAAAAAATCTATCAAATACATAAAAGGAAAATAATAACACACCTAAAATATATAGACCTGAAGGAGGTCGAGAGGCTCACCATGGCTGAGTTATAGAGCTCACTCAGCATGGGAATGGCAAAGCAGAGCTCAGAAAAGAAAACTGTGAAAGAGAAAAAAAATGAAAGCTGGTAGGGTTTGACTTAGTTTATAGAAAAAAATTAATATTGATTTAATTGCATAGTCGGATGGCCCATGAGAGGCCGCGTGCCTTAGGTTAAGGCGATTCGGGCTTTATTTTTTTGTTTCTATTTTATATATATATATACTATTTTTTCATTATATATATATATAATTATTAGTAATTTCGAAATTTATTTTATTTTAATTAATTTCATAATTTGTTAACTTTTTTTTTTTTTCCTCGGAAAAATTCGTAATTTTATTTCAGAATAGGAACAAAATTACATTCTGCACATGTAAAAGGATCACTAAGATCCCTACATTGTCACATATTAAATCCCATATTAATTACATCAAAAATTCCTTTGTTGATATGACTGTCCTCCAGCCTGCATTCCGACTAGTTATTGACCATCTCTGATCAACTACTGTCAATACTTCCCGCATCAAAAACCCATATGGATTCAAAAATGATGATATGGCTGTAATAACCCAGCCTGTATCTCGTCTATATAGAGTCTCAAATAATGAAGGTCGTGACCCTCTCAGATAACCAAAATTAATTCTGTTCATAACATCCAGTCTACAATAAACAGATTACCATCTGTTGAAGTCTGATAGCCAGCAAAATCACTGCAATATTCATAACCCTGAATTTAGTCGACAGTATGTGTCCAGGACAGCGCTGATACGCGTCCAGAGCGACCGGTCCTCAAAAACAAATCCTGTGGATAGCCTCCCGGTGAACGATTCAGCGAGCAGCCATCCCTGATCTCCCCCAACAAACAAATTCGTGGTAGATCAATTCAGTGTCTCATTGTCCTCGTAAAATGGTCTGTGATAATAGCTGAATTTTCCTGCCGGAGAATGAATAGTAATCCTCCATGTACCATGAGCTAAAGCCTGCTGCGTTGCCTCCTTGGATAGCTGGTCTGCCATCCCATTCCGCTCCCTGTAAACGTGGGTAAATGTGATGTGGTTGAAAGACAATTTTATCCGGTTCACCTCTTCCAGGATAGGTAATAGATCCATCACATGACATAGTGTAATCTCCTTGGCCCAGTTGATGACTAACAGGGAGTCACTAAAAATCTGAAGAGATAAGCAACCTTGTTCAAGGGCAAATAACATCAGCAATTTTAGCGACATGAGTTCTGCATAGTTATTTGTTCCTCTTCCCAAACCAGCCACCATATGGAAATAATGCACCTCTGATTTGTAAAGGACTCCCCCCCCTCCACAAACCGATTGTTGATTTAAGGAGGCACCATCAAAATATGCCCACGGCATGGAGGGATCAATCTGTTCTACCCGCACAGGTCGAGTTCTGCTCACATGTACAGGGGCCACAAAATGTTGAGTGACCGCCACCATTTGTGCCACGACAGTTTCCAGTGGAACCCTGCAGTCCTGGAAAATCACCTTATTGCGGGCAAGCCATATGCCCCAAGTGTATATACACGGGAGAGCCCGGAAGGGGGAGGAAGATTGAACAGACCACCATGATTGGAAAGCTTCCAGCATGCTCGCTCCCCTCCACCTCACCTTAATGGCCAATATATAGCAGATATCAATCCAAACAGCCTGTGAAAATCGACAGTGAATGAAAAGATGAGCCAGAGTCTCTTCTGCATCCCTACAAAGAGGACAGATCCCCGGACCCTGGAGAAAACGTTTTTGCAGGATGTCCCAAGTAGGGGCCTTATTTTCCAGGATTGCCCAGAATAGAAGTTTTGCTTTACCCGGACAACTTAACTTCCACAAATATTTCCACCACCACACCAATTCCCGGTTATGGTTTTCCACATTGAGCAGGATATATCCATGTTTGGGTGAATATATACCGGAGGGATGGTGATCCCAGATAAGTACATCAGCCCTATTAGTCAATCTGATATGGGTAAGTCTTAATCGCCGTATATAATCCTCCCATTCCACCTACATTCCAGCCGAGATCCCAAGTTGTCGTGCAGTAAACCACCCCTGTTGCCAAATAGTAGAAGCTCCCTGATCCGCCAAATCAGTCAGATAAGAGCATCCTCTAGTAGCCAAAAAGGACCTCAGTTCCACATAAAGGACATGTCCACCCCTGCAACCAACCCAAGGGTCCATCCCTATTCGAAGGAGACGCCCATCGCCAATCCGCCATACTAATCCCGACCCGACTAAAGAGAAATGCTGCACCACCGCTTTCCAGACCACCGAGCAGTTTGCTCTCGACTTATTGCTCAACCTGATCCATTCTAGGAGAGTTAAAGGGGCAATATATTTATGATAGACCACTCTAGTCCAGAGACTCTGTGTATGAATTAAGCGCCACGACACCTTGGCCCCCAAGGCTTTTGCAAACATGAAAATGTTCTTTAATCCCCACCCGCCCAAAGCCTTAGGAACAACAATTTTCTCCCAACGGACCCACACCAAGGCCCGATGCTCCCGCTTACCTTTCCAAAGAAAGGCAAAACACAGTCGCCTGATCTGCTCCAGAACTCCAATGGGTATCCAAGCAAGAGACATCCAATACACCGGAATAGCTTCCAAGACTGATTTTATTAAAACCAGCCTCCCAGCCCGAGAGAGCCATTTATGACTCCAACCATGAAGACGCAGTTCTAATTTAGCTATTAACCAGCACCAATCTGTCTTCAAATAAGCATTCGGTTTCAAGTGAAAGCCAAGGTACTGGAATCCATCGTCTATATCCAAAGTCCGATATGGTAGTTTGTTGACCATATAAAGAATCTCCTGCTCGGATAAATGCGAGCATGTAATAGTAGATTTGTCAATATTTACTAACATACCCGCTGCAGCTTGCACCAAATGGAGGCCTTCGACCACCTTGTCAATATCCTGGCGCGAGCCATCACAGAAAATCAGGATGTCATCAACAAAAAGGAGATGTGTAATGAACAGTACCTGAGAGATCGATATGCCTCTAAAAGAGCCATCAGTTTTTGCCTTCAGAATGTATCGGCTAAGTCCCTCTGCAACAAGGAGAAACAACAGTGGAGACAGGGGACATCCCTGTCGAAGCCCCCTTTCAGCCTGGAAGAAAGGGCTAGCAGAACCATTAATCAGAACAGCAAAGTTCACCGTAGTGAGACAGGCCATAATCCATCTGATGAATTCATAGCAGAACCCCAGATGGGTAAGAAGCATCCGGATATAAAGCCAGCTAACCCTGTCAAAAGCTTTGGAGAGATCGATCTTTATCACAACACCCTTCTGCTTCTGCACCTTGAGAGTGTGTAATCCTTCCTGTGCAACTCCAATGGCCTCATGAATTTGGCGTCCTTCCAAGAAGCCAAATTGCTCACAAGAAATGTGCTTAGACAAAATAATCTTGAGTCTACGCGCCATAACCTTAGAGATGATCTTATAGATGCAATTACAGAGAGAAATCGGTCTGAAATCAGCAAAGCTGACAGGCTTGTCCGTCTTTGGTATCAGAGCTAAAAAAGTGGCGTTGAAGGGGCCGTGTACAAACCCAGCCTTGCGAGATTCTTCCACCACATGCAAAATCTCCTCCCCGAAGAATTCATAGAATCCTAGGAAGAATTCTATAGGCCAGCCATCTGGCCCCGGGCTGCTATCTTTATTAAAGGATTTCATAACCATCGAGAGCTCATTCTGTGTCACCTCCTCCATCAACAGTCTGTTTTCTTCCTCCCCCACAAAACTGGGAAAAAGCTGTGTCACCTGAATAACCTCAGCAATGGATATACCAGGTGGAGCTGCGAAAAGATCTCCAAAATGTCGAACTCCCAATTCTTCTAATCCATCAAAGCTGGAAACCTGTTCCCCAATATCGGAAGATAGTTCCCAGATAAAATTTGTGAATTTCCTCCCCTTAGCATATGATTGAAAAAATTTTGTATTCTCATCACCGCACTGAAGCCAAACCGCCCTGCTTTTCATTCTCCACAGCTCTTCACGATCACATAGAATCACATTCCTGCGACTCTCCCACTCCAACAATTCACCTTTCTGCATATCATCCAGGAAACCCATGCCCAGACTGTTTAGTAGCCTAGCAATGTTATGTTCAACATCTTGTAAATCCAGATCATCTATCGCCCTTTTGTCATGTGCCCAATTGCTAGTGACCTCTTTAGTTCTTTTCAGATTGTGATAAAAGTGAGCACCGGCAGGCGTTTGAGAGTCCTGTGGTTGATGAACCCAATGCTCCTGAACCAGTTTAATGAAAGTCTCCTCCTTCAGCCAGCTAGGATTGAATTTGAAGGGGCTGGGTGGTTTTTTCCTGCTACCACGTAACTCCAGGAAGATGGGGCAATGGTCAGATATCCCACCTGACCCTACCCACTGTCTGATAATATCAACCCCATGTGCCAACCCTTCGGCCACCAGAAACCTATCCAGTCGTTTTTCCACTCGATGAACCCCAGCTCTCATATTCCTCCAAGTAGGAGATAGCTGGGATGGTATGATGTCGAGAAGATCCTTCCTGACAAATGCATTAATGAAATAGTTTGCTAATGAATCCGGAACAACCCGAGGCCCCCAGACTTCAGAAGACCCCAGAGTAAGGTTGAAATCCCCACCCAAAATCACATCCCTGCCATCAAATATGTCCATACTTAACAAGGAGTCCCAGTAGCCCACCCTATTTAAGTAGGGCCCATAAATATTGAGTACCGTGATCATCCGACCTATCTCCGCATCCCAAACTTCCAAGCCAAGTCCAGAGGATATCCCCCAAGTACAATCACATCTGCAGCTCGAGACCTTCCACCCTGATGCCACCCCTCCAGAGCGCCCCCTGGCATCCACTCCTACAAACTTCCAGCCAGGGAGCAAAGATTCTAATGCACGAACAACATCCTCACAGCCACCCAAAGTTTCTTGCAGCATTATACATCCGGTTGATTTAGGTCAACCAACCTACGTAGCGATGATTTTTTTATGGGGCTCGCCAACCCACGACAATTGAATGACATAATTTTCATAAACAATCCCCATCCTGGGCTTTCACTGCTCTAAGTGCCCACTCAATAGATGATTGTGTTCCCATCACTAAATCCACTTTTGCCCGTTCTTTAGCTTTAGTCATATGGGATTTACGTCCCCTGCCTTTCCCCTCAACACTAGTGGCCAATTCCGGTAGTCCCTTACCCCCTGATCCATCTGCAGTAATCTCCCTACTACGAAGTGCATATCGAATATTCCTACCCTCGGAGCATGTAGAGTGTGAGGTGGAAACCATAGATGGCGTGACATTACCCAAATCAGGCCGAAGATGATGATCATCCAGTCGAGGAGGAGACCCAAGGCTGCCCCCCCCCCAATACAAATGGGACATCTAGTAAGGATACAGAAGGAGAAAGAAATGGAGACTTACCCGTGTGTATCGCAGGTTGACCCCTACGATTAGAGGGCATCTCCCGCTGCTGTAATGTGGCCTGAGAATTTGGAGAAACAGAAAACGAAGAATCCCCCTCAACAACAGGTGGCTCACATCCATGCTGCTCCAGTCCAGTGTTCACCAAGGATGGCAAACGATCCTCTGATTCGAGCCTCCCATAAATAACAGAATGTTCCACAGAATCAAGAATCCCCCCCCCGTCAGTAGCTGGTCCACTCCCACCCTCCACCACCACCTGAGAGTCCACTTTCAACACTGGGACAGCTACATCATCTGCAGCATGATCATTCAGAGGCATACTTTTCCGGAACGGTAAGGGACAACTGGCTACAAGATGTCCAAGAGCGTGGCAGCGATGACACCTAAATGGCACGCCCACATAATCCAGTGGTTGAACATAATCCCCATCCTTAAAATGAACTTTTATCTCAGCAGAAAGTCCCATTCGAACGTCGAGGTTGACTAATATCTTAGCAACCGAGTATATGCCAGTCTTAAGATGGGAGGAATCAGAGCACACGTAATCACCAAGAAAATTCCCGATCTCAGCAAACCTAGTCTCGTTCCACATATGCATGGGAAGTCCATGAAGCTTAACCCACAGCGGTTCTTTAGCTACTCGTTCCGTTTTAGCGTCGAAGAAGGGAGACCATCTTTTCAGAACAAGTGGGACTCCCAGCATCGACCAATGATTACTCAGAACAGCATTGACCTCCCCGCTGTTCAAGAAAATGAAGGAGAACCAACCTTTCGACAAAACACGGACCTCAGGGACCGATGGCGCGATGTTATGCCACTGCTCTGCCACCCAACGTTTAAGGAAGCCTCTGCCTAATCTCCTGCCACGAACATGTCCTACCACAGCAGTATGTGAGTAATCCACGGCCTCTGCCATCGTCACATCGACCCCCAGCACTAAATGATCCAGTCTCTTACGTTCTTTGACCTTCTTAACAGGGATTTTAATAGAGTCATCCTTGACAGACCTCCCTGTTCGTGGTTGTGAATCTTCATTAGTCGATAAAACCTCTCTCCCCTGGTCCTCCATCGATTCACCACACAGCTGCCAGCGAAAAGATCCAATCGAGTAACACAATGAAAGTGATACAGATAAATCCAATTGTAAAATGTGCAAGATAGTTGCAAATGGAGTAATCCCTTCCAGAAAATTGTCCAGAGTGGTATTCCCCAGGAAAGCAGCTCACGGCCTGCTAGCAAGTGATATGGACCCCGGCAGTGGGAAAAGAAACAAGAAATCAAAAACCACGATCAGCTACAGCTCGAATCCACCTGAACCCATCATCCATTAAAGAAAACAACCTGCTACATGCCCGGTCTCTAGCTACTCTGCGATGGTGTCAAGTAGCTCTGCTCCAGTCTCAAAGGTTCTCATCATGCACAGGATCCCCATACAGGGTAGATCTCCCTCATACTGCTGCCCATAGTAGCGCACAGATCAATAGGCACGGTCCACGGAATTCTTTTCAGTAATGTGATCCACCAAAAACGTTCCAGATAGATCCTGCGATGTACACAGCTACCCTCATTCACATTACCTTCCAAAAATCACCCTCAAATCTGCCTCCAGTATTCGCCATCCATTATCTAACGTACTCCTTCTAAGCGCTTCTTGGAGCGAATTCCCGGAAAAAACTGACCCCCCCACCAAGTTGCAGTGAATACCAACCCAATAATAATTTGTTAACTATTAATAGTTTTAATTAATTTAATAGTTTGTTAATAGTTTTTATATATATATATATAAAATAAAAATAAAAATTATTAATTATTAATTATTTTGAAATTTATTTTATTTATAATTGATTTTATTAACTATTAATTATTTTATTTTATTTAATTTGATTACTACATTAATTAAGTTAATCTTAGTAAAACTTGGATTTATTACTAGTATTAGTTAATCATTACTATAGTTAAACATTATATAATTAATGTTAGCTTTTCGTCTTCTTGAAAATGCTCCTTGCCGAAACTTCGACGTATAGTTGAAGGGGCAAGACGGACACAGGATCTCAAAAACAGGACACCACAAGGACTAGCATGATGAGCTGATCGCTAGGACACTGATTCTACTCCATGACAAATTGTTTGACAAACACAACTCTAGACTTAAAACTTAGGTTATGCTATTATTAAATAATTAAATCATGCATTATTAATGAGGAATGAGGCAATAAACATTAATTGAATTTCATATAAGGTTGGGTTTGCGACTTAATGGGATTACGTGGAATCCGATACAAGACTTACGTAGAACTACTGTAGTAGATTTAGTATTGGGTGGCCACAAGATGGCTTGATCAAAACGCTCAGAACTATAACTCTTAGAGTAAAAACGCTCGTAAAAACAATCGTTTGACGCACCTCTAGAATTGAATGTTGAGTTTAACAGTAACATAGTCATGATGCCGTATTATGCTAATTATCATCTTATGCCATGTTACAGGGATAAACATGCTAAGAACACGAGCAGGTCGAGGGCGAGGTCAGGTGACGACATTACCTGAGCAGAATGTGCCGGCACCATCGCCAGAGATGATCCTTATATTGCGCTCACTGGAAGCAATAAACGAAACACTCAGGGGACTACAGAGAGGAAGTGTTACCTCAAAGGTAGAAGTGGAGTCCCCTCCACTAAGGGAGCAAGTTCCTGTGGTAGAAGTGAATACGGTACCAAGATCTCCGCATCAGGATATCACAAGGGAGGTTCAGAAGACAAGGCTTCCAGAGTTTTCAGGGGGTCGAGCAGGGATACAAGCAAAGTCTTGGTTGGAAGAGATGACCAGGTGTTTAACCTTACAGGAGTACACTTCCACGTCTAAGTCCAAGATGGCCATATTTCAACTAAAGGGGGGCGCTTTGAACTGGTGGGGGAACCAAGAAAGGCAGCTACACCTTACACCAGACACGGTTCCATGGGAACTATTTCTGGAAAAGTTCAAAGGGAAGTACCTACCCACATCCTACTAGGAAGAACAAGTAGGGTGTCTTCATGCCTTGGTACAAAGGAATCTATCCGTGAAGGAGTATGAAGAAAGGTTCATGGAATTAGTCAAGTATGTCCCCTAGTTCGACAACGACGAATGCCAGGTTGAGCGCTTCGTGTATGGGCTCAATACCAAGATCAGGGCCCAAGTGCAGATGTGGAAACCAACTTCGGTCGCCGAAGTAGTAGATTGTGCTTGTTACATTGAGGAGATGTTGGGTTCAAATCCCATTAGGTCATTCAACTCTCAGCCCAAGTAGAACTTATCTTCAAGCTAGCACAACAAATTTTCCAAACTTTCTGAACAAACCTGCAATTTACAAATAATTGATTAACTGATTCAAAGGAAAATCTGCATAAGATACACTAGTTTGGTCCAATCCAATCTTTCCTTATCAGATTATCCCATGTTTTCAGGCTCCCCTGAAGAGCATGCCATAAGAAACATTTAACTTTTAGAGGAATATTCCAGCTCCATCACCTTTTGTATCACCAATGTTGTGGGAATATACAACTTTCTTGAATAATTCTTGAATAGGCTGTCTTTGCAGTAACGATACCCTTCTTCTCATTCCTTGTCCAAACAAGCTTGTCTTCATCCAGATTTAAGAGATAACCAACAGAGTACAGAGATTTAACATAACAATTCCATTCTTGAGCATCAGCTCCAATAAGCCCCAGATCAGAAGTTCTTAACCAATAATTACCAGAAGATAAACCTCCCCAATTTTTAACTTTGTTTAAAGTAGTCAAACCATAGAATTGCAGAAAAGCCTGTAATCTATCAGACATAAAATAGTTTTCCTCCATTCCTAAAATAGGATCTTTACCAACCATGATCTTATCACTTGTACCAACCTGCCAATAGATATCCTTAGCTATCCAATCATAAAAATTCAGAATACCTCTCCACATAGGGGATATACACCACCCCAATTTCTTTGGGTTTCTCATCCACGAATACACATCTGGTTTAATATATTTAACCTGTAAAACCGTTGACCACAGTGAAGTACCAAAGATTCCACGCCACAAACTTTTGAGTCTTAAAGCCTTACTGAAAGTATTTAGGTCCTTGATACCCCAACCTCCAAATTTTTCAAGACGAGACAGAACTTCCCAGCTTGCCATGACCATCTTTTCACGCTCATTGTTTCCATTCCATAGGAAATTAAAAAACAATTCCCTCACAGCATTTAAAATATAAGAAGGAATTTCAAGAAGAGAAAGCCAATAAACCGGTATGCCTAGCATAGCTGCTTTTACTAGGATAAGTCTACCTCCAATTGATAGTAATCGATAGGCCCAATGAGAAATTCTAGCTTCAATCTAAAGCACAAGCCATTTCCAGTCTTTAATAAGATAATTATTTGGTTTTACGTAAAACCCTAGGTATTTAAAACCTTCTTCTAAATTGCAACTTTTATAAGGCAAAATCATTTCAATTTTCCTGTCTTCTGAGATCATCCACTTTAAAATGGTAGAAACTGGATTTTAAAGAACTTACTTTCATCCCCGAGGCTTTGCAAAAGATCTAAATTTAATTCTTCTAAAACAGTCCACTCTGCCATAGAGTCTACACTAGCCAGAAGCATGTCATCAACAAAAAGGAGGTGTGATAAAGCACATTCCTTGTCCAACTTAATACCTTTTATCAAACCTCTTTCCTTAGCCTGCTTCACAAGTCTACTTAAGCCATCAATAACAAGTAAGAAAAGCAGAGGGGATAAAGGACATCCCTGGCGAAGCCCTCTAGAACTTTGAAAAAAGGCAGAAGGAGATCCATTAATTAGAACAACAATACTCATAGATGACACACAAGCCATAATCCAATTTTGCACCAAAGGAGGGATGCCAATTCGGATCAAAATAAGTCTAAGAAAAAACCAATTTACTCGATCATAAGCCTTTTCTAAATCCATTTTCAACAGAAGAGCCTTCAACTTTCGAGCCTTGATAGAATGCATAAGTTCATGAGTAACCCCAATAGCATCATGGATTTGCCTATTTTGCAAAAATCCGAACTGTTCAGTAGTAATATGAGAAGAGAGAGCATTCTTTAACCGTTGAGCGATTACTTTAGAAATCAGCTTATAAGCTACATTGCACAAAGCTATAGGACGAAATTCCCCAAAGGTAACTGGTTTATTGCTCTTTGGCATTAAGGTCACAAAAGTAGAGTTAAGAGCCCCAGAAATGAAACCATTAATTCTTGAATATTCAACCATCTTTCTAATGTCTTCTCCCATAATATAAAAAAAATGGAGATACACTTCAACCCCCCATCCACCAGGTCCAGGACTCCTTTCTTTTGCAAAAAGCTTTAGGGTATTCTCAACTTCCTCCAAAGAAACTTCTTTTCCTAAATCAACAGCTTCCTGTTCATTAAAAAACCGGGGATAAAGTCTTGCAACTCTAATATGATTAAATAAGTCACAATCACCTTCATCCTTGTGAATTTTTTCAAAGAAATTAACAGCTTCAATCTTCAAAGGCTCTAATCCAGAAATAAGGTTTCCTGAATCATCTTTGATTTCCCAAATTGTATTCATATTACGACGAGCAGAGGCATAGGAATGAAATAACTTTGAGTTTTTATCTCCATAGTCAATCCATAATGCCCTACTCTTCAGTCTCCACTCCATTTCCTCCTGAAGCAACAACTCTTCCTTCTTTTGTTCAAACTTCTTCAATGCTTCAAAACCAGCCTCATTCAAATCCCCAACAAAATTAACAGAATGATTCATCTGAATCTGCTGTTCCAACTGCACCAACTCTGCCTTATCAGCAACCTTCCGATTCTTTATTCAGACAGTAACAACCTCCTTAAGCTTCCTCATTTTTAGACAGAAATAATCCAGAGGGTTATTAAACTCAGCAAAATCAAAATTCCAGAATTCCCGAACCATAACACATAATTCCTCCTTCAGTAGCCAAGAACTGTTAAACTTAAAAGGATACTGTATCTTAACACCATAATCTTCCATTTGGAAAATAATGGGCCAATGATCAGAAAACTTAACCTCATGAATCCAGGTCCGATACTTTTGAAAAAAACCAAGCAAAGAAGCCTTAACAAAAAATCTATCAAGTCTTTTATGGACCCCATCCTTCCCACTCCTACCATTAGTCCAGTGTTGGCCGGAAAAATTGTCCTAGGCCAACTTACGAAAAGACAGCCCACACACTCGACTTAATGCAATCTTGTACGTGTTTAAAGTAACTGTCCTTCACAGGATCAAGGCCCTACTGCCTTTATGATATGCTCTCAAAATAGAGAGTCTCTCTAAGGTAGGTGTGTGCCAAGTTTGTTTGGATCAATCTGCTCACAAATCAAAGAAATTTAACCTAATGACTAACTAATCCTAAGAAACCTACTTTATACTAAATGCATAAAATTAGCAGCTCCTAATTCTGTTCTAAGATAACCTAAATGCTTGCTACCTATCTCCGTGGAGAGCATGAATTGTTGAATTGACATAAGGTTTAAAACATGAAAATGATTAACACTTCTGGATTGGTAGAAAAGTCCCCAATTGCAGAAGTAAATCTCAATTATCTCACAATAAGATAACAATCTATTGTAAAGTAATTGTAAAAGAACTTCAAACCCAATATCAATGAAATTAACTAGGTACACTGTTATGAAACATATAAATATAATCATATACTAACTTGTAAATGAAACAAGGTCAACCTGCAAGTTAGTAAATTATTAGAATTGATTTATGAACAATTGAAATCATGAAACAGTTCGTTAATCTCAATATGAAAATAAACCATTTATATTTCAGATAAGCATAACCATTCGAAATTCATCAAAGGTATTTCACATATAATAGCAAGATATAGATATATATATATATATGGAAGTAAAAATAACAAAAGAGAGTGATCAACAACACAGCATAGATATTCTAAAGACTTAGCTAAGGCCTTCAGTATTCTGCAATATTCAATAATTCTCAAAAGAAGTTCAAAATATCATTGAAATAAACAGAACAAAATATGATACTATATATTATGCCTCTCTCAAATGTTTCAGAAATCGGATGCAAGGAGAAAACAGTAGAGCCTCTGGGAAACAGTCCCCATCCTTCTTTACAGAGCTTCCCCCTCTAGCAGAGAAACATACAGAAAAATGAAAAAATAAATTCGTCCAGTTTCCTGGAACGTTCCTCCCTCCAGCAGAGAAACATACAAAAAAATGAAAACATAAGTTCGTCCAGTTTCCTGGAATGTTCCCCCCTCTAGCAGAGAAACATACAAAAAAATGAAAAAATAAGTTCGTCCAGTTGCCTGGAACGTTCCCCCCCTCTAGAATTCCAATTCCTACTGCTTAAATAGGACAGCTGATATTCATCTATGGTAGATCACAACACACGAGAACCGTCTCCGTTGAATTAGAGAACTGATACATAACTCTTCTTTAATATCCCTTCATTTTCTGGATGCTTCCTTTCTTATCGAATTTTCGTTTAATGAGCTAGCTCTTGGGATTCCATCGCATCGTTACAACTTTCGCCATCAAACCTGCACATTAAAATATAATCATAAGAACTGTGCAATGAACATGAAAGAAGAAAGAACGATAGTTCAAAGATAAACGAGTTATTTCTAACGGTAAAAGATCAGAGAATTTTCCCTTTTACTTCAAACTGATGATGGTTCGATCACACTATCCTCGGTGATGCTGGTTACGTGTTACTTCTAGGAATCCTTTCAACGATTTGATGCCCATCTTAACTTGATCCCGGCGTTGGTATTTACCGGTCCACAAAGAATGATCCCTATCTCCCTCTTCTACGAAGAGATCCTTTTCAACACGAATTCTTTGTAGTTTGTTGGGCATCTCTATAGCAACGATCCTTCGGAATTGGTTTGATCTGTTACAAAATTGTTAACATAATAATATCCTCCTTCATTATGATGCAATAGGGTGTGCAGATAAACGATATCTATGGCGGTGAATAGTGAGTTGTGTTAAAGTTTCTTCCACAATCTGGTGCGGAATGCTTCTGGTAATCGTTGCAACAACTGCCTAAGATCGACGGATATCTGGTATTCCATGGCTGCTTAGCTTTGACGCGTGTGGTCTGGTGGAACCAATTGTTGATGCTCGCCGGTCTTTACTTCTTCTTTGACCCTTTAAAACCTCTTCATTGAACAAATGGAACCTGATTCTGCGGCAAGTGGTGTAACGAATGGCTTAATGCAACTTGGTAGACCAGTAGTTTAACCTCCGTAACATTAAACTCCCAATGTTTAATTAGCTTGATAGTTCAATGGATGAGTCATGAGCATTATTATCTTAATATGTGGTGTTTCTGGATGATTGGCGTATTCATTGGCAAATTTATTTTAATTGAAACTTGATAATACGGTGACAATATGAACCTGATTCTTCGCAATAATTTCTCCTAATCTCGACGATCCAGTGATCCTTTTGACAACATGATTCTCTTAACTCATAACCGGCGTGAGAGACCCTTGAATTCGCTCCGGTGCAACTTCCTTAGAGATTTGGTAGAGTTTATTTGCAGCCATTTTTTGACGTGATAAACTTGTAAACTGTTTGTTGAGATAGACCAAAACAGTGTTGTTTCATTGCATAGTCTCCATTTTTCTTTCACACCCAGAAATATTTAACGGCAGGCTCGAGATCTCTTCAAAATCTATTATGATCTAATCACGTAGAAAATTATGTAAACATATGACGTCGAAACTTGATCACCATTCCTTTTTAAACATTCTGTTTGCTGCAAACCAAAACATACTAAGAAATCTTAGTATCGTAAGCATACAAACAAACGAATAAACTATACATAAAGATTTTATGTGAATGAATAACTTCCACGTATTTGTATGATAAGAAAGTTAATAATAGATGGACCTTATAAACAACAAATTCATGAATCTCAACCACTAAGACCATACCTTGTGTTATCACACCATGATTTCCACGTGAATACTAATTTTGAAGACAAGAAATAATTTTATAAATGGTTATTAAAGTAGGTATGTGTCAATTACAATAATTTAAAAATATAGAATTTAATAATTGACATTATCCTAAGTTTAACAACCCTTTTTTTTAACCATCTATAAAACTAAGCTCATCATTGATAACATAATCCCTTTTTATGAGCATGCCAAGTAACTTTGAATAACTTTATGGTTTTAAAAAAATCATTTTTATGATTTAAAATAAAGATTTGGTTATGAAGAAAATATAATAACCTTTAATGTTAATAGTGTGTCATATTATATCAAAATCAATAGTACTAATTTTAATAAGATATTAACATTCTCTTAAAATTAAGTTATATATAATTAGATAATAGTAATAACTAAAAATATTGATTTTTATTGATAATTATAAAATAGACACAATATAATATTTAGAATAGGATTACATATGACTAACAATATTGATTAAAATACTTATATGGAAACATATTTAATAATATCTCAAAAGTCAAATATTTCCATATATATGTAAATGTTTATTAATGCTATAAATACCCTATCTAAAATAAAGAATAAGGTTGATTTGTTTAAGGACAAATACAATTATGCATTGTGAGAAAGGCAGATAAAAATTCGATGAACCATTCATATTGAAAACTAAAAACATCATCTCACTTTTTTGATATGTATAGTGAACTTAATGCAATTAAGCCAAACCAAGATATGTAGTCATTGTAAACAAGCTCAAAATAATGGATATGCAATCAAGATATGTAACCAGGAAACCAAGAAGCCAATAAATCAAATCAACACAGATGATTCACATCTTATGACAACCAAGCTAAAGAGAAAGAAGTACATAGAGTGAAGGATCTAAGTAAATTAAGCAAGATAAAAGAAAAGAAAATAGAAAGCTAATTATGTACAAAATTTACATGGGGGCCACTTTATTTGCAAAAATCAAGGGGAGTTGTTGGGGTGCCAACATCCAGGTAGGGAGCATTTTGATTGGTAACACATCCACCATATCATTATCAATTATAAGTTGTGAGAAAAAGTCAGCCAATGGATCTTCTCTAGCTGATCCCCCCCAAACTTTAGAGGTCGACTTTGTGAAATTCAGGTCTCCTGCAATAACCAGATTTTCGAGACTCATAATTCCAGAACCAAGAAGAGACTCCCAGAACCTACGTCTATCACTGTATGGCACATAGCAATTCAGGATATTCAATTGCAAATTCAAAGCCACACACACACCTTTCAATTAAATACCCTAAACAGTTCTAAAAGCTTTAAAGGAAAACAAAACAGGGTTCCAAGCCACCACCAAACCCCCAGATAAACCATTTGAGCAGATGGCAGAAACTTCCCAATTCGGCAAAATACCTCCCAATTTAGCAATTGCAACATCACTGGAACACATTGTTTCTTGAATCAACACTACACCTGGGCTAGTAGCAAAAATCAAGTTGGTTAAGGCCCCAGCCCTAGAAGCCTTACCCAACCCTCGCACATTCAATGAAAGAAAAGACATTAGATACCAGAAGCACAAGGCTCCTCTGCTCTAAGGCCCTCAACAGATAAATTTTCCACCACCTTCAATCTATCTGACACCAGTACATAAGAAATTTCTGCATTACTAAGCTCTTGTTTCCCAAATTTCTTCTTTTTGCCTTTCCTAATCGTAACATTATGAAATTTCAAGGAATGCAGAGGAATAACACTCGAATCCCCACCCGGGTTTTTTGAGTAAACAACAAGAGGGGTGAATACATTAGAAACCCCCTCAACCTTATACCCACTAACCTCTAAAAGTTCCTTGCCCTCGGTATCCAAACTAGCATTTACCATTTCCACCTCAGGATTAGGATCCAGCCTAATTTCAGGAGGCAGACCCAGATTAACTTCCTCAATCGAAAAATTAGCCAAGGGTTCAATAGAATGGGCACACCCCACATCCTCAACAATCTCCAATTCTCTTGAGAGACTTCTTGCTACCGATAACTTCCTTATATCCCTCTCAACACCAGGAATGGATCTCTCAGCCACAAAAGGAGCACTGGATAATTCATGGCGAAGAACCACTTCCCCCAAAGAGATACGTCTATCCAAATCCATTTCCAAATATACCATTAAATTTAAAGCATCCTTTGAAATTTCAGAATATGTAGATTCGGGTTTAAAGATCCCCTTACTTTTCCAGAAACCGACATAGTTTTGGTAGACAATTTAGGAGTCTGAAAACCCTTCAATTCATTCGATGAAGCTTGACGACCCAATAATGCCGAACATTTTTCCTGCACATGCCCCGTCTCCTTGCAGGAAAAAGAATGAAAGGGAATTTTGTAGAAATCTAAGCATTGATTCCAAACTTTGGAGCCCCACACAATTTCCACCGCCTCCGGGAGCCCAAACCTCATATCAAATTCAACCATCACCTTCACGTACCTCCTATCCATGCCAAACAAAGTTTTTTTATCAACCCTAATGAACCTTCCGACTGAATTAGCTAGTCCAACAATCACAGCCTCTATCCACAATTCGATAGGAAGGCCAGGCACCAGCATCCACAGGTGTCTAACACCCTGTTTTTCTCGGATAGGATCAAAATCCAGATGCCATCATTTCAAAATTAGCGACCCTTCTTTAAAATAAACCTGCGTCTGGGAAAATAAACAAAATCCAATGATTTAGGAGCAAATTGATTCGGGGAGCAATGCCCATCATTGGTACCTAGTATTTGTTAACCCAAGCCACAATTTCCTCTTTAGAACCGGAGGTAAACTCAAACCGCCCCACCAGGGATCGCTCTGCTAATAATTCCACTCTGTCCATATTGACATTCTCAGAAATCACAAACCTATCCAAATGCTCCCTCACCTTGATGGATTTAACTTGCCTTCTGCGTTTTTCCCTTACTCCAAACAAATTAGGGTTTTTCGACTGGGAGGACTTCATGCATTCCTGCTCAGAAAATCCCGAGCTCGAACAACAAAAGACCTTCGGCAATGTTGCACGAGGTGTAGACATTATGTTTAGGAACCAACCGAATCGGTAACCCTAGGGCTCCCTACACCTGTCCAGATGCAGAAATCCTAGTACTTTGGCGCCAACACCTGGGAGCCCAAAAAAGAAGAAACCCTACCAAACAGGCTGGAACCCACCAAACACTATTATAAAAATATGTTTGATTTAATTAATTAAAATATTAATTAAATGGTGAAATATTCAATTATGAGTCAAGAAATGTTTAAAATTTTTATATGAATTAAAAGGATTAAAATTAACTGAAAGAGAAGTGATGGTTGGCAAGTGACCCAACCAACACATTTATATAAATTATTTTAAACATTAATAGGGGTCATGGGGGAGGGGCTCGAGGAAAGACTTGGAGGCTAAAAACATTAATTTTGAGATAAGGGTAGTAATTGCATGAAAGGAGGGTCAGCAAAGGGAGAATAAAGTGGAGAAGAGGAGGAGAAATGAGGGATCTTTATTTTGGTAGATTTTGGGAGAAGTTTTTAGAGGAGATATAGAATTTTCAGAGCAGAGCTGAAAGGGGGTTTTTGTTGGAGATTTTTTGAAGGGATATAATAGGTTGGCTTGTACTCGGTTTGGGATCGAGGGTCCAAAGGGGTACCTTTGGAGCTGGGTGGTCGACGAGACCTCTCCGGTTGGCAGGGTGGTAGTTCAGTTTGGGATGGTTGAGTTTCAAGTGTTTGGGAAGATTTTTGTTGCAGGGAAGCAAGCAGGGCAACAACAAGCATGGAAACAAAAGGGAGCAACAACAAAAGGGGATCTACTAGCTAGTTTGAGATATTTTTCCCGCATGTATAATTATAATTTCTACCCTTGTCAATTATTATTTCTAGTTATGAACTTAAAAATTATATGTTGTTACACCTGCACAAACAGAACTGGTTAGAGTTAGATAAAACAATAAATACATTTATTCCAAAACCTGTAAATGTAAAAGTAAATGTTATATTTCTATTGGCATGAATTTTAAACAAAACCAGAAATGAAAACAGAAACAAAAACACAAATTTTGACAAGAATGTAAACAATGAAATATCTTATTTTATTAAGAGATAATGGGGACCCAGGTTGGGGTTTCTACACTCTTCTAGTAGAAACAAATCCAGAACTTCAAGATGCCTTTGCAGCCAACAACATTCCCATTCCCTCTCCCAGATAAGAAAGACCAGAACCATCGCATGAAGGCTCCCCAACCCCAGGAGTCTCTTGGGATGAAATGGTAAAACAAAGCAATGTTATTCCACAGGGATTTTCTCCTGAACACTCATCCTCAAAAGAAACACAAGAGCATCAAGATTTAGGCCCACCCCCAAACACTAGAGGGAGAAAATCTCAAAGGTACCACAGAGAGCAGGAAGCAGAGAGAGAACTTGAACTCGGAAGACAGAGAAGCATTGAGGAAACCAAACTTCTCCAAAACACTAAAAATTCAGGAGGGGCAAAAACAAATGGTAGGTCTAGAGCAGGACCTCAATCAGTTAAGAAATGTTGAAAACTGTCTCTTGGAATTGCAGGGGCATAGGAGGATTGATCAAAGTGGAAGCAATAAAAGATATTAGCAAATCTAAAAGGATTGATATTCTGCTTCTCCAAGAGACTAAAATGAGTGACGTGGAGGTAATGGCACTCTCACGTCTTTTCTGGAAAACCAGCCATGGAAATGCTATAAGATCCAGAGGTGCCTCTGGAGGAATAATGACCTTTCTTTCAAGTAAGTTTGTTATAAATTCTGTCAAGAAAAACAATCACGGCTTCTTATAGAGATACAAGAGAAAGTTGGCTCAAATCCTCTTTATATCTGCAATGTTTATGGGCCAACGCACTATAGAGACAAGCAAATTTTTTGGGATGATCTCTCTTCTTTAAGAGAGGATCTGAAAGGAAAAGAGCTCATCATTGCAGGAGACTTCAATACCACCAAATCTTAGACTGAGAAAAGACGCAGCTCGAAGGTTAGAGATCCCTATGGTGAGAAGATGGAGGACCTGATTTCTGATTTGGACTTGATAGATCCGTCTGTTAAGAACAGGAAATACACTTGGAGCAATAGAAGGCTTGGCGTCAGTCACAGTGCGGACAGGCTTGATAGATTTTTGGTAAGCTCTACCTTTGTTCAAAAAGACCTTCTTCCAGCAACTTCCATTCTGCCTTCAGTGGTTTCAGATCATAAGCCCATCTCTCTAGTGCTCTCCTCCCCTATAAACCTTGGACCCATCCCTTTTCGTTTCAACCCTATCTAGCTCCAAGATGCTAAAGTTTTGGACATAATAAAAACCGCCTGGATCCATGTTTGTGCGGGCTCTCCTAGCTTCATTTGGGATTCTAAGCTAAGAAATGTGCGCTATGCTCTAAAAAACTGGGTGAAATTCGAGTTTAAAATCCCTAGCTTCATTAAAAATCAACTTCAATCTGGACTTGCTGCTTTGCAATCCGATATGGAGAAAGAGGAAGTCGCCTCGATACTCATTTTCCAGGAGAAAGAGCTGAACAAAAATATCCTTAATGCAGCAAGACAAGAAGAAGAAGAGTGGAGAATGAAGTCAATACAAGTTTGGTTAAAAGGGGGAGACAGTAATACAAAATACTTCCATAAGCAAGCTAAGGCAAGGCTCAACTTCAACATGATCAAGGAGCTAAATGATAAAAATGGAATCAGGATTATGGAGCAGGGGGAAATCAAGACTCCTGTTTTTCAGCATTTTCGCGACCTCTACCTCGAGATCGATGAGACAAACCCCACTGCCCAGGTTGATCTTCTTTCTAGAATTCCATCTCTCATATCTGATCTAGAAAACAAAGACCTATCAAAACCAATTTTGGAGTAGGAGATCAAAGAAGCAATGTGGGGTTTGCATGTCGACAAGGCCCCTGGCCTGACGGGTTCACTATAAACTTTTATAGAGTTGCTTGGGACATCATTAAAGAAGATTTGAAGAGGATGCTAAATTGGACAAGGAAAAAGGATAATATTGGGGGGGCCACCAACTCTTCTTTCCTGGTATTGATCCCAAAGGAAAAAAAACCTTTGTTGATAGATCGGTTTAGGCCAATATCTCTTTGCAACACCTCTTACAAGATTATTTAAAAAATCCTAGCCACCAGAATGAAGAAAATCATGGGCCGTTCAATCTCGGAGTCTCAAGGAGGCTTTGTAGCTGGGCAACAAATTCTCGACAACATCATTATTGTCCAGGAAGCCATTCATTCCAGCATGGAAAGAAAGCAGCAAAGTATGGCTATAAAAATTGATATGGCTAATGCTATTGATAGAGTAAATCACTTCTTTCTCTTTGAAATAATGTCAAAATTTTGCTTCTCCAAGAGATTCGTTAGATGGATTAAGGCTTGCATCAGTAGCCCTTGGATTGCTCCGCTGGTAAATGACAGACCAACTAAGTTTTTCCAAGCCACAAGGGGTCTTCGACAAGGCTTCCCCTTGTCTCCCTTCTTGTATCTGCTAGTTGCAGAATCTATGAGTAGAAACCTTTAACACTCACAAGACAATGGGGATCTTAAATATTTGAAAATAGATAGAGGTGTTAAAGCAGCAAACCATGTGCAATTCGCCGATGACACCATTCTACTTGGGGGTGCATCCATGGTCATCGCTGAAAGATTTAAAATCACTTTATCCACTTTCCTCAAAGCCTAAGATGGAATGGTTAATGCCTCTAAATCAAAAGTTTACGAGTGGAATTCCCCCCCTGGAACCATGGCTAGGATTGCTAGGACACTCGGATTCGAAGGGTTAACAACTTGGAATTATTTTAGTTACCTGGGCATTCCAATCTTTAAAGGGAGGAAAAGGGCGACGGACTAGCATGGTTTGATTGATAAAATAATAAAAAATCACTTCTTGGGGAACCATATGGCTCAACCTAGCTCGAAAATTAAGTCTCATAAAATCTATCCTTTATGCCTTTCCAATTCATGCTTGCTCGATATCTTTAGCTCCAAAAAAAATTATACAAGAAATCAACAAAGAAATTTGGAAATTTCTTTGGCAAGGAGGCAAGGCCAACAATGCAAAGAAATTCTATTTGGTTGATTGGGATACTGTCTGCAACCCGAAAATATGTGGGGGAGATGGAGTAAGAGATCCAAATATAAAGAATATAGCACTTGGCACAAAAATCCTGTGTAGAGTAATCTCCAGAGATAATGCATGATGGAAGAAGACTCTTAAGAAAAAATACTTGAAAGGACCAAGGAGAAGATGCGTAGAAGAAATTGATTTGAGCAGAAACATATCTCCAATTTGGGATCTTTTCAAAAAGGATGGGTATATCATTTAAGAAAACATTTATTGGATCGTTGGAAGTGGAAAACAGGTAAAAATATGGCATGATAGGCTTGGATCAAGTTCCCCTACAAACTTCATTCAGGAATTTTCAGACCTCAAGCATTGTTTTGAACAAAGTAACATTCACACTTTATTTGACATTTCCTCCTGGAACAAGAGCGACAGATGGGCTGGGTGGAAGAATTTAGAGATTCCAGAACAGTTTAAGGAAGACTTTAGAGTATTTCTATCTCTACTGGAAGGGCATGCTCCAATTCATCGTCATCTCAAAGATATAAGGGGCTGGGGAAAATCGGGTTGCTACACGGTTAAAGAAGGTTACAACTTAGTTTATGACAACAAGAACAGGAACAATAAGGACACAAAGTGGAACAAAATCTGGTACAAGGATGGCTTGCCAAAGATCAATGTTTTCTTTTGGATTCTTGCTCACCGAAAAACTCTAACTGTTGAAAATATGAGGAAAAGAGGAATTCACGGACCATTATGGTGCATTCTTTGCAAAGATTTGGAAGAATCCTTGTAGCACATATTTCTTGATTGCAAATTCTCTAAGGAGGTTTGGCTTTATGCATTTCAAGATTTGAATTTCAATATAATCATGCCAACAAACTGAGATGATATTTTTACTTGTTCGAAAGATTACTTTCAAGGCTCCCTCTACCAGAAGCCCGATCTTACAAGAGCTTGGAAGCCCTACCTAGGTTCATTTGTTGGAAGATTTGGACGGCAAGAAACGAAGAGATATTTGAAGGTAAAAACTCAAGTTTGAGCAAAGTAATCACATCTGCAAAGGAACTTTGGGTGGAGGCACTATTAATGAGAGGGATGTTCAGCATAAGACAATAGCCCGTGATAGTTGAGGAAAGAGCCTAGGCATAAAATTTTCTTTTCCCCCCTCCCTCTCTTTTTTGGATTAAACCTATGAAAAAAACTAAATCTTCAAATTGGCAACTACGACTGAGCACAGACGAATTCAAAAAATGGTGTTCAAATCTCGGATGTAGCTCACTATTCTATGACGGAGCCTCGAAAGGCAATCCAAGGCTGGCAGGTGCGGGGGGAGTTATCTTTGACTCCAAGGGGATCAAGCAGAGAGAGTACGCTTGGGGAATTGGGAGAAAGACTAATAATGGAGCAGAATGGATAGCCTTGATTAAAGGGTTGGATCTTGCAAAGGAAATGGGTATTGAGGAAATGGTGGTTATTGGCGATTCGCTATTAGTCACTCGAGAAGCGAGAAATATAACGAAGAATCGTAAAGATCCTTCTTCAAAGATGCATTATTTTCTAAAATCCATCGTCAATGAATTCAAAGCTCTCAATTTCCTTCATGTTTTGAGAGACTTTAATAAGCAGGTGGACACCATGGTTAACAAAGGAGTTGGTTTTGTTAAATTTTCAGAATTTACTTCAATCTGATCTAGGATCTTAACTGAGAGAACAACATGTACAGCATATCTACAGCATATCAATCATGGAGACAATAATGCAAGCACACAAGAGACACAAAGATTTACTTGGGGAAAACCATAAAGGTGAAAAACCCCAATAACTTCCTCAGAGATAGATAGAGCAATGATACAACCAACCAAGAGAGATAGCCATAACCTAGCAGCAGATCCTCCTCCTCCATAAGTGCACCACTCCTCCTTGAGTGCATGTGTGAGAAGTGAGTGGGCAAATAGAGTGCCTCCTGCACTCTATTTATACTTGACTTGACTTGCCTTTTTACCTAACTCATGTAGGCTCGAACTTTACCACATAACATAATGCTGAGTGGGCCGACCCCCAATAGGGTGGTCTAATAACCCTTTGACCCACATGGCCGACCCCCAATAGGGTGGTCTAATAACCCTTTGACCCACATGACTTATACAGGGCCGACCCCAAATAAGGTGGTCTAATAACCCATCAAGTATAAGTTACGACACTTACAATATAAATAACGACACTTCCTTATAGAGGAATAATACCATCTCTATAGGAATACAATATACATATATGTGAAATACATTCCGAAGTTACATATACATCAACAGGTTTGAACTACGACATTCTGGAGTATGATAAGGTAACCTATGAAGGAAAATGGATCCCATAATTTAGTGACTCTCCCCTCTAGAAATGTTGAAGCATGGAGAAATCCTAGGAACATTGACAAGGGAAGCCTAAAGGGTGGTGAAAACATCTATCTTCTTATCCTAATAACTATGTTCAGGAGTTGTTGGAGGAACTTGTAAAATCTACATTAAATTCACGTATCAATCCTAGATCCATTTGCACGCTCCTCGTAAATGTTTGAATTATGTATGATGCTTCAGCTAAATGGCTCGCATGTGTGGTACTTTGATTGATTGTAGGGTTCGAGGTCTGGATTTAAAGCATGGGGAGAATGATCCTAATCTCATCTTCATCCCTGTCATTCGACGTTTGCATATTTACCTCTTTCTGGGGAGTTCTGCTGCTTGGCATATCAGACAGACATTTAGTGGTATGGAAAATTGAATTCCCAGGCCCTCAAACTTTGGAGGAGCTCATTCTTGCTGTCTACGATGCAGGAAACCTATTCGGTTTTATGAAGGAGCTCACAACTGGGTTAATCCGGTGCGGGAAGGCGTCTGTAGAATTGCGTATGAAGAAGAGGTTAGATCCCCTGTGCATGGTCTCTATCATTATGACTTCATGGGTATGGAAGCACGGCTGGATACCACCCTGGAGAAGGGCGATTATTCTAAGCTAGGCTCTATGCAGAGGAATGGCAATAACTCTATCTCTGGTGAGGTCAAGAGCCAAATGAAGGGCATGGAAGAACAAATTTGTATGGTAAGAAATGAAAATCGAGAGATGAAGAGGGCCTTAACTCACCTTTTTTCTCTTTCCCAAGTAACTCACCCAATATTCAAGCACTCCAACAACAAGCTAGTTGAGAGGGTTCTAAAATTGGAGGAAGCTACCGACTCAGCTCATCCCCACGAAGGCACCAAGGAAACAAAAATGGTGGCTGTCAACAACAAAATCATGGAAGTGGGTAGGAAAATCGATAAGCTTAAAAATGACTTGGTTAATTCAGGTCTTCTCAACAACAAAAGCCCAGCGAAGGAAGGGAATGTTGAACCTCTGGATGGTGCAATCCTTTAGTTTTCTGGTCATTGAACGCTCTCTACGGTTTCTGGTTAAGATATGTCTTCTTTTTTTGCAAAATTTGGAAATTCCATTCAACAGTGACTTGTGGACAGAGGTCCAAGTATTAGGAATTTCTAGGACAAAGTCTTTGTGGTTTGTAATGATGAAAGTTTCTTCTTATTCCCTGTTGGACATATAGGATAAAACAACTCTCATAGTCATGTTTTGTTTCTGTACTCTTCTGCTCGGACAGTATGTAAGGAGCTATAGCCTCCAGAGATTAGGTAAATTTCATGACAGTTATAGGATAGAGAAGGATGAACAAGGTGTGCTGGATGTTGTTCTACTTTGGGAACAATCCTTCCTAATCTCTCTTTAATCCCTGTTTTTTATAATATAAACCTCTTCAACCGTTTTTGTTAAAAAGAAAATGTAGACATGTATTAATTGTTGAGTTGACTCAAATGTAGATAGAAAATGCTATAATATCATATTTTTAATTCTTAAGATTCTAGCTCATACCATATTGTTCAAAGTTCAAGTTCTCCCCCATCATTTGCAATAAGTTGATATTGTAATTATATTTTAATCACGTAGTTGAATTTATGTTATTTATGCATGTGCTTGTGAATAATTATGCATTGAATTTTGGAAGACCTTGATTTGGGATTGAGCTTAAATGCACAAGATATTCCACTAGTTGAAGAAACGCCACAAGCTCTTGTTAGGAGCAAGATAATGCAAGCAGTTGGTAGATAAAAACAAAAAGCCACTTTACCCTGCTAATTGTAACATGCCATCTTCCAGCCACAATCATGAGTCAATGTCACTTCATCGTGAATTGGATCTGTTTTTTGACACACCATTAATATTTGGTTGTTCAAAATGGCAAGGGTTGAAGGAGAACCGTCAACATGTCTCACTGACCCATTATATTAATGATTGACTAGATGTTAACAGTCTAATACCTACCACTATAGTAAACAATCCAATTGGTGCTATAGAAAAGACACGTAGGAACACTTGGATATGCCCATTTTTAAAAAAATGGAAGTCAAGCAACTATGTTTCATCCTAAATTGACCAACACATCTCCTTTTGTAGAGTCAAGTGAGAGTTCTAGTGTGTAATATCCCAATTGTTAAGCACTTGGACATATGTTATTTTAATTATTATGGTACGAGGTGCCAGTACTATGGACTGTGGACATTATTATTATTATTAATTAAATAGAACAACTGGATCAACAGAGGTTGTTAAATGTGGTTAGGGGGTCATGGATTCCACATGTGAGGGGGTTGGGGACTAGGATTTTTTGCTCACCCTAACACTACTCGGAGGACCCTATTTTTTATTATTTTGGTATGTGGCGTTACTATTGAACTTATTTTATTGTTTTATGGACCCTCTTTCATTAGTGCACCCTCCTTGTAGTTTTGATGGTTGTCGGGAATGTTAATTTCCCAGTGCATTATTATTATTATCACTCCTAGTCGTTTGCTAGAACATGGTGCATGATGTTTCCAATATTTTAATTGAATTTGAGTTTTATTTGACCTATTTTTGAGCTAAGGTGCACTCATCCATGATTTTAGGAGCCGTAATCTTGATTTGTGCTTCCATACCCTTGATTTGTGCTTCTAGCAAGAGGGTAGTGGAGGGATTCTCCCTTCCAATCCTAGCATGGAATTTCCTCTTCCACATCATAGATGATCCATTTCTTGGCTTCCCTACAGAGCACAGAATGATTCATTAGCTGTGATTTCTCACCAAGTAGCAAATCGATACATATACATATGTAAAACATTTACACTTGCCACTTCTTAAGCATACAATTCTTATGTTATAAACATAAATAGTTCAAGGTGAGAAATTTCCCTCTTATCAACATTTCTTTACTGCTCCAATTGCTTGCTCAACATTCTCTTATGGAATACAATATCCATCTTTGATAATCAAGAGCTCCCATTGCTCTTCCATAATACATATTTCAACAAATTACCCTTAATAAGGCTTCCACAAACCCTCTATGTAATTCCTACTTCTCATTCCAAGCATAGAGAATGCATTTCATACACTCAATGACTGTCTCTGGGGGACGATGGGGGTCAATGGGGCTTGCCCCCTTGTGAGCCACTGCAAGGCAGGTTGAGGGAAACGCCCTCATTTTTGTTGTTGTTGTAAATCCTTCGATTTCGCGCAATCTGGAGCATAATTTCTATGTCATGTTTCAACTTTTGGCACCTCCAAATATTCCTGGAAAACTGCTCAAATTCCCTGTTTCGGCAGACTTATCATTTTTTGTCCGACCTATTTTAGAGCAACTCGCAATTTTACTCCGATTGGCGAACTCACCCTTTTTTGCCGACTGTTTCAACGAGTTTTCCTTTTTTTGCCGATTGGTGGACTCACCATTTTCCGCTGATCGTTTAGGTGCGATTCAACGTTTTTCGCCGACTGTTTCAGCGCTCTCCGATCGATGAACTCAGCCTTTTCCGTCGACCGTTTCGGCACAAAACTCGCAATTTTTTGCCGATCCGTTTCGGCGGAACTCACGATTTGTCACCGACCCATTTCAGTGGAACTCGCAATTCGGCGCTAACCTATTTCAGAGCAAAACTCACAATTTTTTGTCGATCCGTTTCAGAGCAAAACTAGCAATTTTTCGTCGATCTGTTTTGGCGGAACTCGCGATTTGTCGCCGACCCGTTTCGATGACTTAGCAGTTTCTTGCTGACCTGTTGCTGACACACTTATGAATTTAGCGCCGACGGTTTCGGAGATTTTCCAACTTCTAGCCGATCGACGGACTTTCTATTTTGGCACCGAATGTTTCGGTGCACTTGCCGCTTTTCTACCGACTATTTCGGCGCAACTCATGATTTTGCGTCAACACAAACTTAGTAGAAAAAACTCAAAAACAGTTAGAAATTTTTTTGAAAATTTTTGAATCTTTTATTCGTCTTTCTTTCCTGATGATTAGTGTTGGGCAGGAAGGGTTCTTACCTCTGCAACTATGAGATGCAGCCCATGAAGGCCCAAATGTTGCAACCTCGTTCTCTAATACCACACTGTAACGTTCCATCCCGTCGATCCAATGCAAGGAAGGGATCATGACACTAAAATCTGGGATTTTACATAAACTCAACCCCATTCATCATGAACAAGCTCATGGCATTACAAATAAAATGCATATGTGTGCAGATGCAAATCAAGCAATCAAGCACAGCGGAATAAACCATCATCCACACACATTTCATATGCATTCAGATTATCAATAACAGTCATCAATTTATAACATTGCAGAAGGAAAACACATAGATAGAAAATACTTGTCTTCATTGTGAAATGGTCCCAAGCAACTAGTTATGTCGATGCAACTTTCCACCCAACCATAGGTCTCTTCCCAGCCTATATTCTTTCAGCAATCAGAGACCACCCCCAAGCTGGGCATGATTTCTACAAGGAAAAGGGGATACTCAAGCTCATGCACAACCCAAGAAAATTTCACATCTAAGCCAAGCCAGTCCACAGCTGGGTTTATCAGGCTAAATGTGAACCCTCTTCATTTATGGATGCTTGCACTCAAGCTCAAGCCAAAACAACGGATACCCATAACCCATACCCCAAAATACTCTATCTACACACAACAAGCACAATCATTGGGCTTTGATACACATTTTTAACGATGGAATTTAGAAACAAGATGGCCATGGGTTTTCCCCAAATCGTGGGCACACCAAAACAGACTGTGGAAAGGGGAATTTGACCACAGGGAGAAAAATCGATTTCTCCCACAGTTTATGAGCATTCCAATGGACAAAATGGCCTCAATGAAACCCCAAATCGAGCTCCCATAGTCCAATCCACTTTGCAACACAAAAACGCCCTCTTCCCAGCTATAAAAACAAGGAAAAACCATAAAAACGTGGAGAGAAAATGCCCAAGTAGCTCCCAACTCGTGAGAGAGCAAAACTAACTGGTGAAGAATGGCTTGGGAAGCAATTTCGTGGCTTTTTTCTTTCCAATGAAGTCAAACATGAATTTCCATGAAGGGTGGCTTTCTCATACCCGATTTTGGATAGCCGTACCTCTCCATTCCCCAAGGCATTATCTATTTCAACCAACTCTTGGGAGAAATGAATGATTGGGTACAAAAGTCAACATGGATAGTTGAGGGTTTTATGGGTTCTTTCATTGAAACTTGTCTTGACTTGATTGGCACCAAGGGTTTGAATATTTCCCTCCCAATTCCTTGTAAAAGCATGCCCCCATCTCTTGTTGCATTGCATAGCTAGTTGTGGGTATTTCATTAAAATGCATAATTACAGGATATTTGCAATTCCATTGTAACCAGCTAGCACGTAAACCATATGCATCATAAATCGATGGTGCGGACTTGGCCTTGAGCTCCTCACCACGATTTTATAACAATATTACATCATTTACATTTTAATGCAATGGGGTAAAAAATTGGGATATTACAACATTGATCCTAAAAACATGTCAATTGTGCATAAACAAGAAATTATCTTGAATACTATTGATAACAATGAGGCCTGTTGAAGATAATAGTTTATACAATAATAATAAAATATTGGTTGAGTCTCTGGACGCCGGCGCTCTGCTATGCCCTAGCTCGCTCGCAGCCACTGCTCGGCTCTCTTGGTCGCAATGACAGCGACTGGGGGAGGGCTCCCCCCTCCCACCGCATCCGACGCCTTCAACCTGCTCCTCCGTCCCTCTGGCTCAAAACCTAAAGTTCCTGCAGTTCCAAAATTCATCAAGAAGCTCGAATCAATCCCTGAAATCGATTTGCCAGGTGAAATCCCAATCAAAGTTGCATTGGCTCTTGCTGATAGGGGCCTGGTCGGACAGTTTATGGGGCTTTGGCCTTCAACCAAGACCACCGACGACTGGATTCAAAGGAACTAGCGGCCCCAACTAAAGCACAGTGTTACCTGTTACCCTGTAGGTCGTGGCTTCTTCATCTTTGAGTTTATAGCCCAAGAAGACAGAGATCTGATATTCAGAAATGGTCCATACTTCATGGGTCCTCAAGGATTATACCTCAATAGATGGACGCCTGACTTCAATGCAGAAACGGACGTGCCGACAGAAGTGCCAGTCTGGGTAAGGCTCCCCAACCTCCCTATCCATTGCTGGAACACTCCTACTCTGGAAAAAATTGGAAACTCCTTAGGGAAATACATTGACAAAGCTGACAACAAGGGCCAATACTCATGTGCCAGAATATGTGTCGAGGTCGATCTTGAAGCAGGCCTTCCCGAAGCTATTAAACTCAAAATAGGAGATTGGACATACTACCAAAAGCTCGACTACGAACAGATCCCATTCAAATGTCGCCAATGTCATGAGCATGGTCATTTCCAAAGAAACTGTCCGAAAAATCAGGTCTCAGAAGATGAGGCAGGATGGCAAAAAGTCAAGAAAGGCAAAGCAGTCCCAAAGAATCCTGAAAAGACCGGCATAGACATGCAAAATCAGCCTTCAAGCTCAAACAAACCCTCCATCGAATCCACAAAAGAAGATCCAATCATAGTCTCAAGCCCCAAAGAACGTCAAGAGGCCAGCCCCTCTGAGAAGATGCAATCTACAGCTATCGGTGTGCCTCTGCCGGCCAAGCAAGCTAACAAGGCAGATACTGACGCCCTGAAAGCAGATCTGCTAGAGCCTGGTGAACTACCCAATACACGAGAAGAAGCTGATAAACCAAGCTCGGCCAAGGAAGTCAATGAAGAATCCCTGCTGCAATATTTAGATCCTGAAGAAGATACCGAAGGAGAGACATCCAGCGGTCTCTACTCCTTCCCGATCAAAACCCCAAGAGGAAGGAAAACCAAGAAGAAACAAAGAGAAGAAGCTACTTATCTGGAAGTCCTCGAAGGCTCTCAAAAAACTCTAAAAGGCATCATGAACACCCGCTCAAAAAAAGGTTCAATTCAGGCCTCTAAAGAGGCCAAAACCTCCCCCCATAACCGTCAATGAAATATATTTCCTGGAATTGCAGAGGGCTTGGATCCACCCTGAAAGAAGATGCAATGAGAGATCTAATCCGAATACATAGGCCTGAGATTCTGCTTATTCAAGAAACTAAAATGGAGGAGATTAAGGCCCTCCAAATCGGGAAAAGATTTTGGAAAAAAAGCGCTGGGATTGGCAACAATTCAAGAGGTGCCTCAGGAGGAATTGCCACTTTCTGGGATCCTTTCCTATATGATATTGAAGCTGAAGAACGTACTGAGCACTGGGTTTTCACAAAACTGGTCCATAAGCATTCGGGACACAAGGTAAGTCTCTTTAATCTCTATGTCCCTGTTCTGCATGCGGAAAAAAAAGAGTGCTGGAACACTCTTGATACTTTTCTTCAATTACAGAATAGAGATAACATTATTATAGCTGGAGATCTGAATGTTACTCTAGCAGCTAATGAAAAGAAAGGAGGAAATCCGGTTAGAGACCCCTCAAGAGAATGGGTAGAAGACATCATCTCTAGTTGGGATCTGCTTGACATCAAACCCGTCAATGGCAACTTTACTTGGAAAAACAAAAGAATTGGGCCTGGCCATGTTGCAGCAAGGCTAGACCGCTTCCTTGTCCAATCATCCTTTCTCGATCTAAGTCTTCTTGCCTCCTCCAAAATCCTCCCTCACTACACTTCTGACCATAGGCCGATTCTGCTTGAGCTAGCCACCGATCAAAATCTTGGTCCTATCCCCTTTCGGTTCAGTCCACTTTGGATTCACCATGATGACTTTCTTCAAATTGTAACTGAATCGTGGAACACCCACCTCACTGGCTCGCCCTCCTTTGTCTGGGAATCCAAACTTAAAAGACTCAAATTTGCCCTTAAAGCATGGGCCAAAAATCTTCCCTCTCCTGGCTCCAACAGAGAATTCGCCCAGGCTGAGCTAGAAACGCATCAAGCCTTATCTGGTTCCTCCCCTGCGTCTGACTGGACTCTCTCCAAGGAAGAAGCCTTGCAAAAAAACTTCTTCACTGCTTGTAGGGTTGAAGAAGAATACCATCGTCAAAAATCCCGTAACCTCTGGCTTCTTAGCGGAGACAAAAATACCAAATTCTTTCACAAACAAGCTGAAGCTAGGAAGAACTACAAAGCTGTCACTGAAATTCGGTTTGAGGGAGAAGTGATCCAAGATGCAGATAGAATCAAGAAGGCAGCTGTTGAAACGTTTGCTGATCTCTTCACTGCTCCCATTGAAGAGCCTCTCGATACCACTTCCCATCCTTTTGATCTCATCCCCCAGATCATCAGTGAGGGAGAAAACAACTCCCTTTCAGCACCTATCACCATGGATGAAGTTAAAAAATCTCTCGCTGCTATGAAACTCGATAGCGCGCCGGGTCCGGATGGCTTTACAACTAGATTTTTCATCTGCTGTTGGACAATCATCAAGTACGATCTTCTCAAAATGGTTAGGCACTCCCAGAAAACCAACAAGCTAGGAGGCAGCACGAACTCTTCCTTCCTGGCCCTGATCCCTAAAGAAAAAGGAGCCAACTCCTTCAACAGATTCAGGCCCATTTCCCTCTGTAACACGGGCTACAAATTAATTACAAAGATCATTGCCACCAGAATGAAAAGACTGCTCCCTCGGATCATCCCGGAGAACCAAGGAGGATTCATCAAAGGCAGGAAAATATTGGATAACATCATTCTCGTTCAAGAAGCTATCCACTCAAGCAACCAGCGTAAGGAGAAAGGCATGGTCATCAAACTCGACTTAGCTAATGCCTTTGACTGAGTTAGACATGACTTCCTGTTTGCTGTTATGGCTAAATTTGGATTCTCCAACAACTTCATTAACTGGATCAAAGGATGTGTGGGGGACCCTTGGATTGCCCCCCTTGTAAATGGAAGGCCAACTCATTTCTTCAAAGCCTCAAGAGGTTTAAGGCAGGGCTGCCCGCTTTCTCCCCTTCTTTATGCTATCCAGGCATCTATCCTCAGCTATCAACTTAACTTCAGTCAAGACATTCATGTGCTTCCTGGGCTCAGAATTGTGAACAATGTAAGGGACATCAATCATGCCCAATTTGCTGACGACACCCTACTCCTGGGAGGAGCGTCTGTCCACTCCTCGCAGCAATTCAAAAGAGAACTGGAGATATATAAAAAAGTCTCGGGGAGCAAAATAAATCTCCACAAAAGCAAAATCTTCAGCTGGAACTGTGCTGCCAGGGAATTAAGGGACATCAGCAGAACGTTGGGAATGGATTCCACCAAAGACTGGAATAACTTCATTTATCTCGGAATTCCCATTTGTAAAAACAAAATCACTTCAGCAGATTGGGATCCTATAGTGGACAAGATCAAACGCAAAATCCAAAAATGGGGGGCCAGCTGGCTCAATCTTGCAGGTAAAACTACTCTCATCAAATCAGTCCTCAATAGCATGCCCATTTACCAATCTTCTATTCTGCTCGCCCCCTGCTCTGTAGTTAACAAGATTGAAGGGTTGCTAAGGAAATTCATTTGGGAAGGAGGAAAAGGGAATGGGAACAAAATTCATCTCGTCAGTTGGGATAAGATTAAAAAGCCTCGGTATGAAGGTGGCCTTCAGGTAAGAAGTTTAACTACTCAAAATCTAGCTCTGGGAGCTAAATTACTCTGGAAAATGATCTCAGGTAAAACAAGCTGGAGCAAAGAAGCTCTCCGCAGAAAATACTTCCCTGGCCCGAGGAAGAGATGCCTGGATCAGCAGCCTCCTCCTAGTAAAGGATCGCCAATCTACAAGTTATGCATAAAAGCTTTGCTCCCATTCCATAATAAGCTGTACTGGATCCCTGGAAATGGTAGTTCAATCAACATCTGGGAAGACTCCATTCTGGGGAACCCCCCAATTGGTACTAATTCGGATATCAACAACATTAAAATATGGCTTCTTGGAAAAGGATCCATCACACTAATGGACCTCTCTGTCTGGGAGAACGATATCTGGAAAGGTTGGGACTTAGGCCAGGTTCCCCCTGATCTCAACAATGAAGCGGATGCTCTTTTGGCCCACCTCCAAGGTAAGTCCCCATCCAAAATGGATTCCAGAGATAAAAGGGGTTGGGGAACCTCTGGAGTGTACTCTACTGCGGAAGGCTACAATGAACTCCAGTCCATCCCCTATGCTGCCCCAAATCCTGCTGTCTGGAAATTTATTTGGTCCAAACCTTTCATTCCGAAAATTGATATCTTCTGCTGGTCCTTAGCCCACAAGAGTATTCTCACTGGTGATAACCTCAGAAGGAAAGGAATGGAAGGCCCAACCCGATGTCCCCTTTGCAAAAGTAATGATGAAACTATGGACCACATAATGCTGGAGTGCCCCTATGCTAAAGATGCTTGGATCCACGCCATGAGCCTTAACAAAGCCCTTAACCTGCCTCATACTGTTCAGCACCTGTTCTCCTCATGGAAATCACTGTCTCCCTTCAAGTTGAACAACAAGAACCTGCTTCAAACAGCTTGGGGATGGCTCCCAAAAGCCATATGCTGGAAACTGTGGCTAGAAAGAAACAATAGAATCTTCCGAAGTAAAGAAGCCCCTCCCTGGAAAACTGCAGTGAAGGCTAGGGCCATCCTGGGAGAAGCCCTGGATTGCCACTCCTTAAACAACGTATCCCATCTTCTGCAAGAGGAGGTCAATTGGTTAAGTCTGCTAACGACCAAGCTCCCCCACCGTTCCTCCTGCGGAGTCCCTCAATCAGAGGCTTGGGAAATCAGGATGGAGGAAGCTGACTTCAGAAGTTGGGAAGGCTCCCTAAATGATCCCTGCCTGTTCTTCGATGGGGCCTCAAAAGGAAACCCAGGACCAGCCGGTGCCGGAGGTATAATCAGATTAGCAAGAGGGATAACTGGCATCAATTATTCATGGGGACTTGGAAATGCAACTAATAACACTGTTGAATTCTGCAGTCTTTGGCAAGGCTTAAATATTGCGCGTGATCATGGAATCCGCCATTTAACAGTCTTGGGAGACTCCAGGATCCTAATCAAGGCCCTCATAACCAAGAAAGCTCCTTCGAATGTCCAACTCCGCCATGTTTTTCAAAGAATTCTCCAGGTTAGCAAACACTTCCAAAAAATTAGATTTTTCCATGTGCTTCGTGAGCTCAATAAACAAGCAGACATGGAAGCCAATAAAGGGGTCGAGCTGGATCAAGGAAATCTAAAAATCAATGGTTTGTGTCAGCGATGTGACATCCCCTAGCTGCAGGAGATCCTGTATCTTCACGCAGCATGATCCTGGGCTTCCCAAAATCACGTTTTCCATGAGATTGCAGAGATTCCCTGCACTACAGCTAAGAGAATGGTCCTTGCGCCCTCGGGAGTCTCCCTGCTCGCTCTTAAAGGAGCTCCTCCATTCTGCAACGCGAGCTCTGTGGTAAAGCCGACGGTATCAAGCTTGCTGAGATTCCTATCTCCAGATCCCGCTCAGATCGTGGTTCAACGGGCGCCCCTGCACGAGATGGCGAGCTCCTCCAGTTCCAGACTCACAGCAGATGAGCGTATTGGAGCCCTGGAAGAGGCCCTTGGGCGTTTGAGGGCAAAACATGACGCTCAGAAGGCAAAATTAGAGGCGCTCTCCAAGGCCGGAGAGCAAACCTGGGACTTACTGAACAAAGACATCATGCAACTATGGGCTGAATTCTCTGAACATATGGAAGAATTAAAAGATGAGACGCGCACTGGCTTTAAAGACATGGCGAACACTCATGGTAATTTTGGGCACCGAATCGCATCACTGGAAGCCCAAGTCTCCAATCTGAAGGATAAGCTGGAAAAATGATGACAGAACCTGCTGCACAATACGCCTCTCTTCTCTGGTATAGCTAAATAAAGTCTGGCATATGGGAGTAGTTGAGCCCTGCCTTGTTTTGAGCGATCTCTGTAAGCTCGATGAACTACTACAGAGGTGTATTGTATCTGAAATTTCTATGTAATAGCTTTCGGTAGCTAAAATACCGGCACTAATATACTTCCCACATGTTCTTGTAAAAAAAAACAATGAGGCCCGTTGAAAGCCTCAAGGTTGGTTACCTAGGTAAGTTTCAAGAGAGATGAACTCTTTACTTCCTAATCTTGGTCTAGGTGAACTAATTACTAAAAAATTAGGTAATTATGTGAATTAGCCTTGATTTAAGTTCACTAATAAGTAGTAATTGGACTGCCAAACTAAACTATGAAGATAAAAAGCAAATAAACTAGGGTAGCGCGGCTAAACCACATGTTGTTTCGCGGATCGTGTAGGTAAATTCAAAATAGGTGCGA
Source organism: Larix kaempferi (assembly GCA_027924585.1). Classification (NCBI taxonomy): domain Eukaryota; kingdom Viridiplantae; phylum Streptophyta; class Pinopsida; order Pinales; family Pinaceae; genus Larix; species Larix kaempferi. Next base: position 5,665,781 of record BSBM01000195.1, on the reverse strand, counting down.
TGAACAGCGAGGGTGGTACACTAACCAGCCACGTGGTCACCTTAATGGGGTAGCGCGGGTTGAAAACTGATTACTTGCATTGTCCATGCGACTGTTAGACTCATTTCCGCGCTGGCAGCGTGACTGAGAGGCTGGGATCCCCGCTACTGTGTAAAAATAAATTGGGGCTGACTCGAGGCCAAATCCTGGAGCAAGAGGTGGAATACCTTATCTCCTGCAAGTGACAAATACCCAGAATTAATTGCTTAGCATAAAACAACCTAGTTAAATGAGAAATGAACAAAAATAAGTATGGTTACCATTAGAACTATTGTGGAAAAAATTTCATAAGTGCACTCTTCCATTTGGTAAGGGGATAGGCCTTGTAGGCTGCAGCAAGACCTCAATCCTTGGAGCCCCTGTGGTGGTTGTTGGTTGGTATTCCTCCAAGTGATCTTGCAAGAGATTGTTAGTGTAATTCATATGCAAAGAAAGAAATATGAAAAAATACAAAATAAAAGATATGGGGGGCGAATGAAAACTCCAATAACAATCCAAGATATGCCAAACCACTTTTGTATTTCCCAATGGTATAGTTGTACAATGCCTAGGAGGTGTGGGCTTCAAGGGAATCCAACAATCTCGCTTAGGGAGGCCATTTTTGTCCGAACTAAATGCTAAGTAGATGGTATAACAATGGAGAAAAAATCTTGCCCCTTTGATGGAATGTGGCAAGGGAGCTTGAAACCCCCGCATACCATCAAGGCATGTGTCTCGTCTAACGATGTCAAATTTTGATACATACATGTATAGTTTGAAGAAATTTCAACATTGGCCCCATTCACTCCTCAACATGTGGCGTCAATGGAAGACATTGGTGATGGGCATATCGGAAGACATTAAATGACATTTCAAGAGAATCACAATGAACATTCCATAGATGGGAATGATGAATGATGACAATGAGACTGCATGGTGAACATTGATGCAAATGTGGACGATCTCAAAGCTAATTATGTGAGGGCGTCAGGAATCCTTGAGTCTTGAAACCCTCGCATATCGTCAAGGAATGTGTCTAGTATAACCATGTCAAATTTCGACGCATACAAGAACAACATGAAGAAATTTCTTGGCTACTAGAGGATGTTATTATCTGGCTGATTTAGCGGATCCGGGAGCTTCTACACTTTGGCAACAGGGGTGGATTTCTGCAAGACAACTTGGGATCTCGGCTGAACTGCAGGGGGACTGGGAGGATTATATACGGATGTTAAGACTTACCCATATTCGATTGACCAATAGGGCTGATGTACTTATCTGGGATCACCATCCCTCCGGAGTATATTCACCTAAACATGGATATATCCAGCTCAATGTGGAAATCCATAACAGGGAATTGGTGTGGTGGTGGAAATTTTTGTGGAAGTTAAGATGTCCGGGTAAAGCAAAGTTACTCTTCTGGGCGATCCTGGAAAATAAGGCCCCTACTTGGGACATTCTGCAAAAACGTTTTCTCCAGGGTCCGGGGATTTGTCCTCTTTGTAGGGATGCCGAAGAGAACTTGGCTCATCTTTTTATTCATTGTCGATTTTCACAGGCTGTTTGGAATGATATCAGCATTATATTGGATATTAAGGTGAGGTGGAGGGGAGCGAGTGTGCTGGAAGCATTCCAATTGTGGTGGTCTGTTCAATTTTCCTCCACTTTCCGGGCTCTCCCATGTATATACACTTGGGGCATATGGCTTGCCCGCAATAAGGTGATATTCCAGGACTGCAGAGTTCCACTGGAATCTGTCGTGGCACAAATGGTGGCGGTTATTCTACATTATGTGGCCCCTGTACAAGTGAGCAGAACTCGACCTGTGAAGGTAGAACAGATTGATATCTCCATGCCATGGGCATTTTTTGATGGCACCTCCTTAAACCAACAATCGGTTTGTGGAGGGGGGGGAGTCCTTTACAAATCAGAGGCGCATTATTTCCATCTGGTGGCTGGTTTGGGAAGAGGAACAAATAACTATGCAGAACTCATGTCTCTAAAATTGCTGATGTTATTTGCTCTTGAACAAGGATGCTTATCTCTTCAGATTTTTGGTGACTCCTTGTTAGTCATCAACTGGGCAAAGGAGATTACACTGTGTCATGTGATGGATCTATTACCTATCCTGGAAGAGGTGAACCGGATAAAATTGTCTTTTAACCACATCACATTTACACATGTTTACAGGGAGCGGAATGGGATGGCAGACCAGCTATCCAAGGAGGCAACGCAACAGGCTTTAGCTCATGGAACATGGAGGATAACTATTCATTCTCCGGCAGGCACATTCAGCTATTATCACAGACCATTTTATGAGGAAAATGAGGCACTGCATTGATCTACCACGCATTTGTTGATTGGTGAGATATGGGATGGCTGCTCGCTGAATTCGCTCAACGGGAGGCATTCCACAGGTTTATTTTTATGACTTTGAGGACCGGCTGGAACCATAGCACTGGAAGCTAACATCATGAGCGGGCTTTAGCATAATCTGTTTACTGTATATGGCGGGCTGTATGAACAGCAGTATTTTTGTTGATCAGAGATGGTCACGACCTTCATCATTTGAGACATTGAACATGTAGTCGAGATGTAGGCTGGAGGACAGCCATACATCATTTTTGAATTTGTATGGGTTTTTTATGCGGGATGTATGGACAGCAGTTGATCAGCGATGATCAAGACTTCCATTTCTGAGACAGTAGTCGAAGATGCAGGCTGGAGGACAGCCATATCATCAATTTTTGATTGGATTTTTGATGTAATCAATATGGGATGTAATATGTGACAATGTAGGGATCTTAGTGATTCTATTACATGTGCAGAATGTAATTTTGTTCCTCTTTTTGAAATAAAATTACGAATTTTTCCAAGGAAAAAAAAAACATGAAGAAATTTCAACGTTGGACCCATTCACTGTTCATCGTGCAACGTCAATGGATGAAATTAGTGATGGGCATGTTGGAATAAATTCCATGGCATTTGAAGAGAGTTTCAATGAAGATTCCATAGATGGGAATGACGAATTATGACAATGAGACTGCATGATGAATGTTGATGCAAACATGGATGATCTCAAAGATTATGCGAGGACATCAAGAATCCTTGAGTCTCGAAACCCTCGCATACCATCAAGGAATGTGTCTGGTCTAACCATGTCAAATTTTGACGCATACGGGAACAGTATGAATAAATTTCAAAGTTGGCCCCATTCACTACTCATCGTGCGATGTCGGTGGATGACATTGGTGATGGGCGTGTTGGAATACGTTCATGACATTTCAAGAGAGTTTCGACAAAGATTCCATAGATGGGAATGAATAATTATGACAATGAGACTACATGATAAACGTTGATGAAAACGTGGACGATCTCACAGATTATGTGGAGATGTCAGGCATCCATCTTGAGTCTTGAAATCCTCTCATACCGTCAAGGCATGTGTCTAGTCTAACCATGTCAGATTTCGATGCATATAGGAACAATTTGAAGAAATTTCAACGTTGATCCCACCCACTTCTCATCCTGTAGTGCCGGTGGATGATGTTGGTGATGGGCGTGTTGGAAGACGTTCTATGAAATTTCAAGAGAATTTTGACAAAGATTCTATAGATGGGAATGAGGAATGATGACAATGAGACTGCGTGATGAGAATTGATGCAAACGTGGATGATCTCAAAGATTATACGGGGACATCAGGAATCCTGGAGTCTTGAAACCCTCGCATACCATCAAGGCATATGTCTACTCTAACCATGTCAAATTTTGACACATACAGGCACAATTTGAAGAAATTTCAATGTTCTCCCCATTCACTGGTCACCGTGCGGTGTCCGTGGATTACATCGGTGATGGGCGTGTTGGTCGAAAACGTTCCATGACATTTCGAGAGAGTTTCGACAAAGATTCTATAGATGGGAATGATTAGGAATGATGACAATGAGACTACACGATGAACGTTGATGCAAACGTGGATGATCTCAAAGATTATGCAAGGACGTCAGGCAATATCCTTCAATATTGAGACCCTCACATGCTGTCAAGGCATGTGTCTAGTCTAACCATGTCAAATTTCAACACATATAGGAACAATTTGAAGAAATTTTAACATTGTCCGTATTAACTGCTCATTGTGTGGCATTGGTGATGGGAATGTTGGAAGACATTCCATGACATTTCAAGAGAGTTTCGACAAACAATCCATAGATGGGAATGGCGAATGATGACAGTGGGACTGCATCATGAACGTTGATGAAAATGTGGACGATCTCAAAGATTATGCGGGGACATCAGGAATCCTTGAGTATTGAAACCCTTGCATATTGTCAAGGCATGTGTCTAGTCTAACCATGTAAAATTTCAACACGTATAGGAATAGTTGGAAGAAATTTCAATGTTGGCTCCATTCACTGCTCACTGTGTGGCATCAGTGGATGGCATTAGTGATGGGCATGTTGGAAGACATTCCATGAAATTTCAAGAGAGTTCCGAAAAATCCCTAAATCCCCTAACCCATAATCCATTGACCCTTAAATCCTTAATCCCTAGTCCCTAAACCCTTAATCCCTCAACCCTAGTTAATCACTAATCCCTTAACACAAAATCCCTAAATCCCCTAACCCCTAAGCCATATACCCTTAAAAACTTAAACCCTAATCCTTAATCCCTTAATCCATAAACCTATATTCCCTAATCACCTATACATTAATCCCCTAATCCATTAACCATTAAACTGCCTAACCCGTAAGCGCCAAATCCCTTAGCTCTTGACCCTTAACCCCTTAAACCCTAAACCCTAATCCCTTAACCCTTAATCCATGTACCCCAAATCCCCAAATCCCATAATCCACAAAGCCCCTATCCACTTAACCCCCAACACCTCAACTAATTAACTATTAAGGAAAATTCGGTGCTAAATCCACTGATAAAGGAGGCGATAATTACGGTGGTAATTCCAACACTAACTCTGGTGCTAAATCCGGCGCTAACTTAGGTGTGAAACCATTTCTATTTTGGGTGCTATTTCTGGTGCTATTTTTGGCGTTATTTTTTGTGCGAGTAGCACCTAAATTAGAGCCTACATGTTTTTGTCGACACAAAAAATGCTAGAAATAGCGCCATCCCGACAAATAGCGCCGCCTTTTTAAAAAAATTGGAGAAAAATACATTAAAACAATCTTTGGAAGCAAAAAAGGGAGCAAATCACAGGTATTTGTTGCAGTGGGGGGTGAGCGTCTTAACATATTTTTTCTCTTTATATTGGGTCAAATGTAAGTCGTCATCCATTTTCCTGAAACCAATGAAGAGAGAGGTAGGGTCTTGTTCAAACTACTTAATGGTGACCCACTCCTCCATTTCTCTAATTTTCTTCCGAATCGAGACAAACAACATACCACTGAAACTAGTTCGAGCCTTGTAATGCTCTGTTATGACCCTTGGCATGTGAGAGCGTTGCTGACCCTATACTTGTTTGTGCTCTATTCATTTGAAGCAAACCATCCTTCACCCTCCATAATTTCTCTCATGCTCTCAACCTTTCCTTGATGATTATTGTTTCTCATGGTGGTGTGGGTACATATAGACTACAAACTTAACTATTGGATTTTGTTTATTTGAATCTTGAGATTGTTGTTATTTAGTGTCTTCTTCCTATTCATCTACTTCTCGGGGATTTTCTTCATGCGCTTTGTGGATTTTTCTTCTTCTGATTGAACCTTAGTCTTTGCATCTTCTATTTCTGTAGATAATTCAAGTATTTTACCTACAAGGCTTCTTCATGTTCCCTTTGATCCCTTCTTGTTTAGTAAGAGAAATATCCTTCAATGTAATTTTCTTTTCCTTCTACAAAAGCTTCAAGAACTTCTTTTGCACATTAATAGTAACTCTACCAACAGATTCCATCCAAGGGTATTGTTGTGGAAAAAATTGCACAAGTGCACTCTTCCACTTGGTAAGGGGATAGGCCTTGTAGGCTACAACAAGGCCTCGGTCCTTGGAGCCCCTGTGGTGGTTGTTGGTTGGTATTCCTACAAGTTATCTTGCAAGATATTGTTATTGTAATTCACATACAAACAAAGAAATATGAAAAAATACAAAATAAAAGAGATGGGGGAAGACTGCAAACTCCAATAAAAATCCAAGATATGCCAAAGCACTTTTGTCTTTCCCAATGGTATAGATGTACAACACCTAGGAGGTGTGGGATTTAATGGAATCCAATAATATCCCTTAGGGATTCCCTTTTCTTCCAAACTAAATGCTAAGTAGATGGTAGAACAATGGAGATAAACTATTTACCCTTAAATGGAAGGTGGCAAGGGAGCTTGGGAATGCTCACAATGATAGGAAATGGTGGTCTGTGCGGAAGATCCAACTCAAATACAGTAGCATAACCTTGCTCTTGATTTCCCTCTACAAAATGCATGCCAATGTATTCCTTTTATAGGCCAAGAGGTGGCCAACAAACAACTAGATCCAAATGTAAAGTCATCTTCTCCATGAACTAGTTCCAAGGTACACAAGGGGGGCTGGTTAATCCAACCAAGTGTGTGAGGAGTCGAATTCAGATCCTTGGAGAGGATTGAGCCTTTAATGCGCTGTTGGGAGTTAGTGGTCTCATCGTTTTGACAGTAGCACGACTATCGAAGGAATAGCCGTGCGGGTGTAGCGCAGACATTGTTCAAGTAACCTGCGTTATAGCATAGGTTAACATTGTATTACATGCACTACCCTTTCTTTTGATTGTTTTTTGGCACTTATGGACTCATGATGCATTTTGGATCTGTTGAGGATGCCTGTGGTGAGATGCATTCTTTATGTCGATGACGCATTACTAGAAGAATCGTCGAAATGTCGCATGTCTGCGCTTTTTAGGCGTTAACAAATGCCCCTTGATGTATGAGGTTCAGAGGGTACTATAGAGCCGATAATGCATCATGTTTTCATATGTTTCTCTCCTGTTCTGTAGTAAAAATCATATGTGGAAAATAGGTTCCTCCCAAAGGGGGGAAGGTTGATGGTGACGACTGTTGGGCTGTAGTAAAGAATAGTTTTTATACTAACGAGGCAAGCATACCCATGCTCGTGAAAATCCGTCAATATGATTACAATAATAGAGGACAAAAAGGGTGTCACTCTATTATACTGCCGGGACATGGATCAAGTCGGCTTCAATCCATGTGAGAGTAAAGAACCCAGTAACTACTGCGGAGTGTTGAAGAATCATAATTGTTGATGATCATGATAAACCCACAGGGGTGGGGGACCGGTATGGTGTGTGAAGCTGTTTGAGAGCCCCAGTCTGCCAAATGGACTACGACCATGATTTGGAAATGTGAACATTGCTACCTTCAAAAGTATGTTTCCCCCTGATGTGATGATGTGTTGACGTCAAGCATAGGAGAAACGAATTATTTAGCGAGCACTAATGACTCTGCGTACTAAGTTCGAGGTGATCCCTTATATTGATTGAAAGGGATCCCAAGGTACAACTGCAACTACTGCAACTCTCATAATGTAGTGTGTTGACATCGACGAGTGCTAAAATATATGATAAGACGAAGGTCTTACCTAAGAACCAAGATCATTTTGTAATCAACTGAGGGATGGACAAACCTAACATAATACTGGTTGATAAGCATGGGGCTCATAAATTCCTTTGGACGATGTAAACATGTGGAGTGGGTATTGTTAACACCCAAAAATTGTTCACTAGCTCATCTCCCTAGTCACATAACCCATTTGTCCACTTTTCCTACCATTTTGGCCTCCAAAACCTTAAAAAACCCTCAAATGGCTACCAAAAAGGCAAAAAATCATTATTTCCCTCAATTAATGAAATTCCTTCAAAAAAGGTCAAAAACCCTCAAAAAATGGTGCAAATTTCCCAAAAATAAAATAAAAAGGGAAAAAAGACAAATATAATTTCAAAAAGAGGGAAAAACCCTAAAACCACTTACCAATACTATTGGTAGCCTAAAACCATGGATCAATACTCCACCATCCAAAACCTCTATAAAAGGTGATGGAGGTCCCCCATTTTCACATCCATCAATCACTCTTCACACCCTTATGCTACCAAAATTCATGTGGAACCCTAGCCTATCACCTTGAGCTTTTGTTCACCATTCCAGTTGAGTATGGGCCACCTTTTGAGCATTTGGAGAAGGGAAATGAACTCTGGAGAACTGGTGCACTACTCTTGTACTGCTGTAAGGACTCTAACAACCTCACCATTTGAGGTAACACCATTGTAAACCCTTGTTTTCCCATTAATACAAAAAATTTCAAATTCCATTTACTGAGTTCCTCATGGCTGTTTACTTTTTACTCTTATAGTTTATATTTATATTTATGTTATCACTTGCACATGTCACATATTAATATTTAGTTTTTACTTATTTCACATATCATTTTCTATCTGTTATTGAACTGCTACTAAGGGTTCATGAATCCTTAGTAGGTGCTCTTTAGCATGAGCTGGGGTGAAAACCCTAGCTACAGTTTTGGCGACTCCACTAGCTCAATTCCCTTAGAATCTTTGGTTTTTTTTGTCGGTACTTGTCTTTTTACTTGTTTTTTGCAGCTCTGGTTCACCCCTGAACCCCAATATTTGCAGATATGGTCCTTGCCTTCACTCTAAGCCTCAAAATTTCCATTTTTCGGTTCGCCCTGCACTTTCCACAGTCATTTTTTTTGCGTCGTGGATCATGATTATCGCCGCGCCTTTGCAGCACACCTTTTTTCCCCAGAATCGCGCCCTGCAGCGCGGGTTCCAATCCCAAAGGCGCTCCCTGCAGCGCGGGTTCTAGACTCGGAGCTGCACCCTGCAGCGTGGGTTCCAGCCCTGTAGTCTCACTCTGCAGCGCATGAAACAACTCGAAATCCACGCCCTGCAGTGCGCTTTCCAGCCCCAAAGTTGTGCCTTGTTTCCTATTACTATCGGCTATTCCCAAAATGACTTTTTTGCAGTTTCCCACACCCTGCAACCATTTTTTCCAGTTTTTTCTGCCCTAATAGCCATCTGTTTGCTCGCATCCATTTTTCTAGCTGTACTTTTCTACTATTTACTTACTGCACCGTTTAAAAAAAATCACTTTATCATTTACATTTCAGCACGTTTATTTATTTTACATAGCAGTTAAATACTTTAATTTCAAGTTTTAATTATTTTGTTGCCACGCTGGGCAATTTTGGGTACACGCCACTTGTGCACACACTCTGTCACCATAATTCAAGTGAGCCTTAAAATCTACTTAACTCAACCAACTTTAACCCCACTTGGGGAACACAAAAATAACTTTTTAGTTAGGTAGGACATTGGGGATAGGCATCCAAATAACACCCCTTTGTTACTTACACTTGAGACATTGTTATTGTCATCTAGGGATCCAAAATCCCCTATTACTTGTTGGTACGGTTAACACCGATTTATCGAAGGGCCTCTCCCTTAGGAGGGCAAGTAGCAAGACTGGTTTCGGAAGTCTGAGTGGAATACCGCCCTCCACTCTGTAATGAAGGACACCTACACGTTGTTCTTGTCGTACATACCATATTGGGTGTGCAACGGCCAAAGAAATGAAGATGCGGGACACCTTTTTGAACGTACCATGAATGAGGTAGCTTAGTTTCCATTCTTCTAGGGCTCTTTTATCCAGAGTCCATCTTGGTAGAGGGATATCCTTAGCCATTTGGTTCTCCATTTCATATCGCTTGACTGTGGATTTCATCACCCTGTTGGGGATATGATTTGTGTGAGCCTTCATATCTTTTAGATAGGTGTTTTCTTGCTCCTATACCCCCATTGGATTAGTGAGTCTACCTTTTTATTTTTAGGAGTGATGCTTGTTGGTATTTTGACCATTTTTATTGTCGCTCCGTTTGTTGTAGCACATCTATTACAGCAAGTGTTTCAAGCTTGTTGTTGGCCTAAGTGTCTCATTTTTTGAGAGCTCTCCTTTTGCACACATGGTTGCACTTGGACGTTTGAGCGTTTTCTCTCCCACAACCATTTAGCACTTTTTACACCTGTCACCATTGATTCACCGAGATACTCTCGTCGCCTACGGGGCTAGTCTCCATAGTATGATTCATTTGACGCCACACGTCATAGACGAACAGTTTCATCACCGAATACATATCCAGATGAACCTTATTTTAATTCTGATTCTGATTCATAGATACCCACTTACACATCTCCATCTAGCCCCATGGCTGGCACGACTTCCAACCCATTTTACGGTGGGATTGTTGGTGGTGGATCCACCACTATCCCAGCTACTACTTCAACATCCATCCCCGCCATACCATCTTTAGGACCTACACCTAACATTCCTGTCACTACATCCATCCCTATGGTTAGTGGATTTGTCACAACTACAGTCCCGTTGGTGACTAGTAGTACACTTGGGGGCACGGGCCCTTCCTACACGATTCCCCCACCTTTGACTGGAGGTCCCACGATCCCCATCATGAATCATACCATTGCTCCCCACATTGGGGGCAGTGGCCCCACCATTTTCGCTACGACTAGCACACACGCTCCTACGATCATGTCATATCCTTCTACCAGTTTTCCATTCATGGCTAGCATCAACCTCCTTGATCTATACAGATTGACCAATGACCCTATCCGACATGAACCCACATGGCCTCCCATGCCTACCAAACTCCCTTCGGATATCCCCAAGTTCGAAGGGAAGGCGGAAGAGGACCCCCAAAACCATATCATGTCCTCCCACTTGTGGTGTTCCTCCAACTCCATAGTGGATGAGTCCATTTGCCTCTGCCTTTTACAACGGACCCTCACTGGATCTGCAACTAAGTGGTACATCGAATAACCTCATGGGACATATTCCACCTTTACATCCCTTGTTTCGACTTTCCTACAGTTCTTTCAGTTACCAGTCCGTTACGACGTTGGTGTAGAGATCCTACTGTCTTGTAGAGAGAACACAACTACCCACATCACTGACCATATTCATGAGTGGTGTAAACGTTGAAGTTTATGCAAGAGCAAGTTAGATGACCGCATCTTCCTAGATTGGTTCTTGAAATCTCTTATACCGGTTATTGCCAAGGATGTGGCATCTGAACCACCCTAATCCGAAGAAGAAGCTATTCTAAAAGCCCAACAATTTGACCTCATCTATGCTCAGTCATGCTACCTATATTCTATTTTACCTTATGCTCCCCGCGATGATTCCTCCAGGCAGGACGCACCGGGGGCATCCCACGATGCTGATGACATTATTGGACACGTTGCCTCTCATAGTCAGCCTTATACTGATATGCCTCCTGCTAGTCGCTCGACTTATAATCCTACACCCAATTCCGCTATGAGTGGCCTCGACCTTTCGCGTGCCACTGCACATTAAGGAGAAACATCTTTGTATGCTCCCCTGATCCAAGCTCCTCACGTCCAACTCATTGCTACGGTCACACACCGCCAGCATACACTCCTCCCACTGCACCTCCTGCCTATTACCATCAACAGGCTGCACCCTGCACCGACACAACCTCAAACCCCTCCAGCTTACTATCCCCCACAGGAAACACCTGCACAACCTCAAGCCCCTAAAGATTACTATCCACCGCAGGCAGCACCAACACTTGCCCAACCACAAAATCCTCCTACCCCCCAAGGTCAAGTTTATGCCCAACAAAACCAACAGCAAAACCAGCCTGCCCAAAGAAACCAGCAAGGCCAACAAAATCGGGGAAGAGGACGTAACCGAGGGAACAACCAATGCCCGGATCGCGGCGGCCAACAACCCAATCCCCCAAACAATAATGATGTTGCCCCAACTAATCAAAACCCTTATCAACCACCTCATCAAAGAAAAAACCCCAACCTACGTACGAACCACCCGTGTTCTATCTGTGGGGTATACGGCCATTATACACACAATTGTCCCCACTTAGAGCAATCTCGCCAAGTTTGGAATGATCAAACTCAGCGCCAAGGACATGCTACCCTACCGGCACCCCCCAACCCTCCGCAACCTAATGCACAACCCATGGTGTTACAGAATCCCTTACCTACGCAAGGAGTAGTGAACACCCAATAGTTGGCTCCCCCTCAAGGGGATACAACACCCCAACAACAAATCACTTATGCTGCACCTACTGGTCAACCTATTGAATCAGGTACCCATCACCTTCTTATGATGTCGTCGGTTGACGTCAATATTCAAACATGCTGAAATCAGTATGGTTCCATCACCGAAACAATTCTCGTCGACAAGGCTGCTACCGTTCTTCCCATTGATCAGTCATTATGCATACCCATAGCACCATGGGATGGGGCCCCCAAATCTCCCCGCTTCCCTTTACAGTGCATAAATAACAACCCCAACACACATGCTGCCCCCAATTATAATATCGTGGATGACTTAGCCCAATCTCCTGTTGCTATGTCAGCCCTCGAATTTTTGAAAAACTATCCTGCCCAGCACAAAACATTGTTAACCGCCATAGTTGCAATAGACCCTTTTGAATCACGGATGATGGTATTCGATTTAGACCAATCTGAACCACACATGCCTTCCACATTAACATTTCAAGTTTCTGTGTCAATCTGAAATCTTGTTATCCATCGATGCATCATTGATGAGGGTGCCTCTACATGCGTTATATCTACATTCATGTGGCAGAATCTCATATCCCCTACTCTACAGCCATCCACGAATGCCTTACGAGCTTACGATGGTTGTTTAGCTCAACCCCAAGGCCTCCTAGCCAACGTTCCAGTCCAATTAGCTGGTAAAACTATCCTTATCGACATTGAGGTCATCAACGCATAGCTTGATTATAACCTCCTGCTCGGACGTAGTTACATGTACGCCATGAAGGTTGTTGCTTCATCAGTCTTCTGCATTATGATGTTTCCCCATGAGGGAGGGGTTGTTAAGATCGACCAACTTATGTATTATGACCGGAATGCTCCCGTTGCACCAGAAAACATTCTCCCCATGGTTGAACAACCTGTTCTTGGTGCACCCACCTCTTTGGTTTCCATCGTTGGGCTTGGAATTTACTCAGAGACTCCCATGACATCTACTTTTTGGTCCGTCCCACCCCCTTCGCCAGTAGTGGAGATATTTGATCTGTGCACCATTTAGTCCAAAAAAACGTTGCCTAACTCGCAACCACCTATGCTGCCGCAACCACGATCAGTCCCTAGTCATGTTAGAGCTACACCAATCCACATTATCCCGTTCTTGTTCCCACCATCTGGAGTAGTAAGTGCACCAGTTATGGCTACGCTGAATATCCCCGGGTTAACACTAGGACTACCTGTGTGGTACTTACGTGCTCCTAATCCTCCCCCGACACCGAACGTCGCTCTCCAACCGGTCTAGCCAATTAACACTGCTAACCACCCACCTCTTGGTGTGGCAAGCACATCCACAGTCCACCCTGCCCCTCCACTTCCCAAGAACGCTGGGGGCAGAGGCCCGCAAACTTATACTACCTAACAGACAACGAAAACTGTGAAACATCCCACTCCATTCCGCACACCTCCTAAGTGCTCTTTATGTGATGACTTGGGTCATGCTACCCATAACTTTCCATAATTTCCAAACTTTTAAGAGCACATGAAAACGTTGGATGATGATCCTAGTATTCCAGTCGTCAAGCTGGATACCACCCCTAAACTGCACAACAAATCGCTGCGCACCAACCACTTTTGTGCCATATGCGGAGTCTACGATCATTATTCACATCATTTCCCGGATCTCCCTGAGTATAGATTGGTCCTCCACGAGTTGAATCAATCTTCTTTAGAGTCATCCATCACCACTATCGAGGAGATTCATCCCCTCGAATCCTCCTCCTCGGGAGAAATTAACACTATTTACATGATTTCCATGGATAGTGAACCGATTTCACCCCTAGCATCTAGCCTCCCCTCTACTGATTTGACCACACAGTGCTTTCACAGCGATGAAGAAATCCTCGAAGCGCTAACCGCACATGACTACCCTTGGGATGATATGCATCATCGATCCTATTTCATTCATGAGGAGTCTACCACTACCGCGGCTAACCAACTTTCGATTGAGTCAAAGGACTTCCTCCCAGACAAGGTGGATTGGTTTAAGAGCCCCATCCCAGATCCCGATGCCTTTGAGGAAGGTAACATGGCCAAAATTTCACCTACCATACAGGTTGATATTTCCATCCCACTCGATGCACCTGAAATGATTACATTAGGCACTTCCTATATAGAAGATGAAATACATGCTTATAAGAAGCTCTTCCAAGAGTTTCAAGATTTTTTTGCTTGGTCCTATACTGAGATGCCTGGTATTGACCCCGCCATTGTTGAACACCATATTGATACTTGGTCGGATGTCCCACTTGTTCACCAAAAGCAATGACCCATTCACCCATCCAAACTCCCCGCAGTAAGGGTTGAGATTGAGAAACTACGCAAAGCCGGGTTCATTTATCCCATCGCTTACACCACCTGGTTTTCCAATCCGGTGCCAGTTAACAAAAAACAAGGCACCATTCACGTCTCTACTGATTTTCACGATTTGAACCGAGCTTGTCCCAAAGACAACTTCCCCACACCTTTCATTGACCAACTTATTGATGCATGTGCAGGACACGAGAATCTTTCCTTTATGGACGTTCTCTGGGTATAATCAAATTCACCTTCGCAAGGAAGACCAGTACGATACTGCTTTCACTATCCAATGGGGCACCTTTGCCTATCGCATCATGCCTTTCGATCTTAAAAATGCTGGTGCCACATTTCAGTAGGCCATGACATTTTATTTTCACGATTTGACCCATATCATCGTGGTCTACCTAGACGACCTCATGGCTCGATCCAAGAAACGGTCCGACCATCTAAATGACCTCTGACAATATTTTATGCATTGTTGAAGTATAGAATCCACCTGAACCCCCTCAAGTGTGTGTTTTACGTTCCTACAGGCTGGTTATTGGGTTTCATCGTTTCCCAAAAAGGAATTTCCGCAGACCCTTTGAAGGTTCAATCCATCCTGGGCCTACCATATCCACATACATTACACCAATTACAAAGCATTCAATGGAAAGCCAACTTTCTTCGTCGTTTCGTTCCGGACTATGCTATGAAATTTCATGGTTTCCTTCGCTTGCTTTGCACCCACGTTCCTTTCATTTGGGATGAACAAGCACAAGCGGCCTTTGAATCCCTCAAATAAGCCTTGACTTCCGACCCGTTGATTTCACCTCCTGATTTCTCAAAGGATTTTATCCTTTACGTTTCGGCATCTGACTATGTTGTTTCGGGGTTGTTGGTTCAAGAAGATAGTGCAAGACAAGAACATGTCATTTATTATGTGATTCAGACCTTATCCGTTCCACAACTACGTTACCCCCATGAGGAGAATATGGCCCTTTCCGTTGTCTTCTCAATCCAAAAGGTTCGTCACTATATCCTATTAAGCCAAACTATAGTTGTTGCAAACTCTAACCCAATGGTCTATCTCTTGAGTCGTCGCCTTCTTCAAGGCCGCGTGGCCAAATGGGTCATCATACTTCAATAATATGACCTAACATTTACTACTCCCAAGAGCACCAAAGCCCTTGCATTGGCACAACTCATGACGAATTTACCATCCTCATCTATGTCAACACCAATCACTGCCAACTTACCTGACGACCACTTGTTTATCATTTCATCGGATGACCCTTGGCACGGCGACATCCTGGTGTACATACGCACACATAAGTTCTGATTTGATATCGGTCGTGATGAGCACCATCGCATATGGCATCATGCCTCGCGTTATCTCCTCCTTGGCGATGTCCTTTATAGGCGCGGTGTCGACACCATTTTACGTCGATGCCTCACACGCAACGAGGTTGAAAAAATCCTAAACGATTGTCACAGTGGAGCCTACGGCGGCCATTTCTCCGAGATGGCTACTGCTCAAAAGGTTATCTGCGCTGGGTATTTTTGGCCCACCCTCTTTATTGATTGCATTACAACAGTCAAACATTGTCAAAATTGCCAGCTCTTTTTCCCCAAGGCGAGGAGCCCTCCCGCTCCTTTCCATCCAGTTATCACCGTTGGCCCTTTATGTAAGTGGGCCATTGATTTTGTGGAGTGTAACCCCCCCTCGGTGAATGGCCATAAATACATCATTGTGGCTGTTGACTATTTCACCAAATGGGCCAAGGCCATGCCTACATTTAACTGCAAAGTTGAGACTGCAGCCCGCTTCTTTTTTAACCATGTCATCACTCGGTTTGGGGTCCCCAAGAAACTCGTATCTGACCATGGTAAACATTTTGAGGACTCTGTCTAGAAGGAGTTTTCGAGTTTTCTTAGATTTGAGCACCAATATGCCTCCTCCTATTACCCCGAAAGGAATGTCCAAGTTGAGGCTATTAATAAAATTCTGTAAACCATCCTTCAATTTACTGTTGACCAACATAAGTCCAACCGACACCATATGCTCTTTCCCTCACTTTGGGCTTACCGTGCTTTCACTAAGACTGCTATGTTTTTCACCCCTTTTCATTTGGTTCATGGTGTCGAGTCTTTTCTTCCCATTGAGTGTCAGATTCCAGCCTTGGATATTGCTATTGAACTTCTCCCGGACACCTCACCACTTGAGCAACACTTAATCCTCTTGAAGCAATCCAACGAAGATCACCAAACAGCCTTACAAACCATCGAGGCTGCGAAAAACCATTCCAAAGCCAGTTATGATAAGCATGTCCACCCTCGTACCTTCCAAGAAGGAGATCTAGTACTTGTTTATGACCAATCCCATGACAAGACCGGTAAACGAAAGTTTGAATCCATGTGGCAATGCCCATACGCTATCCACACCTACTAGGGAACGGGGCATACATCCTTACCGATTCTGAAGGAAACCCCTTGCGCAACCCATGAAATGGGTTGTATCTCAAACGCTTTTACCCTTAGCACTTTTTGGACCCATTAGTCCATGTTGTACAGTTTAATTCCTTTTTGTTTTTTACTTTTTGGATCTAGAACCTTACACTTTGCTTCCCTGCATGCCCATAGATGGATCTTGTTCCACCATGCTATGTCAGTTTCGCCGATGATGCAAGTCGTTGGACTCCAAACCTCGCCTCTGCGGCTTGGGTATTATATTCCCCCTCACACGAGTTGATCCACCTCGACAAAGTGTGCATAGGTACTGCTACCAATAACCAGGCTGAGTACGATGTTGTGACCGGTCTCTTGTCTGTTTCTCTCCAAATGGGCATAAGTCACCTTCGTGTGTTTCTTAACTCCCAGCTTCTAGTCGCCCAACTCAACAAATTTTACCGGGTACGAGATCCTTGCCTTTTTAGAAAGTTCCTGTGCACTAAACAAATGATCAAACAGTTTGAATCCATTTCATTCACTCATGTCCTAAGAAATCAAAACAGTGTTGCAAATCAAATGGCTAACAATATTCTAGACTGACACATAAATCACAACAAGTAGGAAGTAAACCATATAAGTGCAACATCATACCATTCACCTGCATATAAACATCATATAGGCATATAACATCATAAAAAACAAAAAGACAACCATCATCATAATAAACTGCATCCACGTGCATATATATATATATATCATCATAGAAATGGCATAGTGCCCATAGCACCAAATACACATACATACATAGAGGAGCCCCAACAACGTCCTCATCATATAATACATCCGAATACAAAAATTCCCCATGCTCATCGCATGGGGGCAGTTCCATCAACTGCCTGGTCAATCGGAGTCATCTCCTCCATCGTCATCGTCGTCCTCCTCTTCCTCCTCCTCTTCCTCCTCCTCTTCCTCTGCCTCTTCCTCTTCCTCCTCATCGGACTCTATCTCCTCATCCCCCTCACCATAGTAGGGGGAATCCCCCCGTGCCATGGCTCTAATCGCCTCAGCCGCCATTGTAGTACACCTCATAATAGGCCTCCACTCCTGTGGAGCATCATAGTAGACATCGATCAAGTCCCGATCTAAGTGCTACCAGCCGTCCTCTACCACCCCATCCAGAAGGCGGTTAATCCCTACCTGCAAAGTCTCCAAGGTTGTCTAAGTACTCCGTTGCCGACCCTATCAATGCCCAGGAGAGTATACTCCCTCTACACGACCCCTCCATAACCGGTATCCTCTCGGAAGTTGCGGTCCCACATCTCCACAGCAATAGTAGATCATCAATGTCATAAAATCCTCTAGCTATCATATATGCTATCGAGTACATACAACATGATACTGTAAACAAAACAAATACATACCATCTGGTCCCCATTCCTGACCAAGAGACCGTGGTAGCTCTGGATCCCCTTTGTAGTCCATCCTATAGTAAGGGTAATCCTCGATCACCATTGGGAGTTGCATCCACTAAGTGAACAAATCCTCAGTAAAGAACCGCCCCACCATCCCTCCACCCCTGCAAATCATAATCTCGCCCCATCTTCGCATCCGCGTCTCCATGGGCCCTCTATCGCGCACCGTTGTATGTGGTCACAGCGTCGACACCCGCTCAAAGAAAAAGGAACACAGGAATGAGGGAAAACAGAAATCCCCTCCTATCTGGCTCACCTTGATCATCTCACGCTGAACCAACGACAGATACATCTGGCCCCAACCATAGTAGGTACCTACCAAGACCTGCTCCACCACACCATTTGTCCCCTTTAGACCCTCTAGGGTGACTTTGACCCCAGTATGCGCACCACCAACATCACGATAGCTCGAGTCTCCAAACTCTCTATGTCACAAATCAGAATAACGTTGTCATGCACATATGTTGTGGCATAACAATGTCTCTCTAGTAAGTCCTCCATGGACACATCCGCTGGCCTCCTCGGGAGGGTATCCTTAATCATCCCCAACCGTGGAATCCCAGTCAGGAAGTACACATCCGCGAGCGTTATCTCTAATTGTTCCCCTTGTATCATGAATGCCTTTGAATCAACATCCCAAAAATCTACCAACTTGTTCAATAACAAATTGGTTGTGCGCATCAGGGGCACATTTGCGAACTTCAGTAGTCCACAACAGGCCAAGGTATCCTGATCATACTCATCATTCTGGATCGCCTCTAATAAATTCTCGAGCTCACGCTCTCTTCAAGTAACTCTCAGCATCCTGTCAATCAAACAATAAAACAGCCATCAGGACCATATCAACCCTCCCTCGATCTCCTTAGGATCGACGCAAACAAACTTAGGCAAAAAGACGCGCTTCACAGCGCACTCTTTTGCCTCATGGGTGCACTCTAGAGCACACTTTTGTCCTTGCAGTCACAATCCCTGGTCCCTTAGCCTATGATCCCCTTCCCTGAAGTTAGTTTCATATGCTTCCAGGTCAACCTTACCATCATACTCTGAACAAAGGAAGTTTGAGTCCCCCCCACCACTCGACGACCCTTGTATCCCCCCCACAGTCTGTCAGTATCACATCCAGTACTATCACCTTTTGGTTTTACACCTCGCGCTCCTATCAAGGAAACATTATTGCCTTGGTATTTGCAGGTATCCCTCTGTCGATGCCAATCCATCTATTCCTTAGGATCGACCCAGAGGTCCTTGTACCTTGGACTCATCACCATCAGTGGTGAGTGCCTACAGAGCATTTGAGAGGAGTCCTTAGTGCCTCTTCGAATGGTTGTTTCTCACGTGCTCGACTTCAACACCATCATCGCACCGTTGAGATTCATGCAGGGTATTGATCCCGTCAGTTATTGGTCGAATACCCAGGATGTCCCTTGACTCTAGCACATTGGTGAGTCTACTTGGAACCTTCCAGTTGTATGTTCCCATGGATATCTGGGCTGCACTTGGCGATAGTATTCGGAAGCACCCCAATTATATGCTTCCTCAAGTACCCAGTTCAGATGCAGTTCAGTGTACCTTTGAGACTTTGACTCTCAGTCATTGAGTCCATCCAATTGTTGGACACCTTCAAATCCAACAAAGCATCAGTTGTTATGGTACCACATTCAGTATGACTGCCATTGTTTCCATGTATCAGTTCGTCATATCAGTCATGGTCAGACCATGAGTATATTCGAGATTTGTGTCCCCTTTGGACCATTATGATGTACACAATAGTTCTCCATATATTGTTCATGTCCCCTTTTGGGCCTCATTATTATTTGTATATATTGATACGAGCATGTGAATTCTTGCCTCATCCATATATTGAGATTATTCCTCATTCATTGTTGAGTTCATGTATTTTCAGTTTTATCCTTTGTAGTTCGTATGGAGCACGTGTTCCGATTTCCAACCAGTTTATGCTCTCCTCCATCACAGTGTTCATACCCCTGGAAAATGACAGAACCTATGATTTTTATCGGCCATATGAGGAGATTCTTCCCTCACACATCAGGGGGCAATCTGTTAACACCCAAAAATTGTTCACTAGCTCATCTCCCTAGTCACATAACCCATTTGTCCACTTTTCCTACCATTTTGGCCTCTAAAACCCTCAAATGGTTACCAAAACGACAAAAAATCATTACTTCCCTCCTCAATTAATGAAATTCCTTCAAAAAAGGTCAAAAACCCTAAAAAAAGGGTCCAAAATTCCCAAAAATAAAATAAAAAGGGAAAAAGTCAAAAATAATTTCAAAAAGAGGGAAAAACCCTAAAACCACTTACCAATACTATTGGTTGCCTAAAACCATGGGTCAATACTCCACCATCCAAAACCTCTATAAAAGGTGATGGAGGCCCCCCATTTTCACATCCATCAATCACTCTTCACACCTTATGCTGCCAAAATTCCTATGGAACCCTAGCCTATCACCTTGAGCTTCTGTTCACCATTCCAGTTGAGTCTTGGCCACCTTTTGAGCATTTGGAGAAGGGAAATGAACTCTGGAGAAATGGTGCACTACTCTTGTACTACTGTAAGGACTCCAACAACCTCACCATTTGAGGTAACACCATTGCAAACTCTTGTTTTCCCATGAATACAAAAAAATTCAAATTACATTTACTGAGTTCCTCATGGTTGTTAACTTTTTACTGTTATAGTTTAGATTTATTTTTATGTTATCACTTGCACATGTCACATCTTAATATTTAGTTTTTACTTATTTCACATATCATTTTTTATCCATTGTTGAACTGCTACTAAGGGTCCCTGAATCCTTAGTAGGTGCTCTTTAGCACGAGCTGGGGTGAAAACCCTAGCTATAGGTACGACATCTTTCCTTTTGGGACGACACAGATTAAAACGAACAGAGACAAACTGCAAATGAAAGGGCTTTGATGGAGACACGAAATGAAGAGTGGTGGTAACCAACAAACAAATATTGCTGAGAATTATGGAGACTCCAATACTTCGATCAACAGCGACCAAGGGTTGCTGCCAAAATAATATGGTGTTCCCACTGTGTGAGGTGATGGGGAAACTGTTTGTAGATTAAGGATGGTAGTGGATTCCCCACTTTTGGGTGTATCGGGGGACCAATTTTGATGATGGGCGGAGTCCCCGCGGTTTTGAGTGGATCGGGGGACACTTTCCAATGATGAAGTGGGGGTTAGGTTGCAAACATGAAGACGGGTTCCCCATGAATCAATGCTATGCAGTATATGCAGACGGGATATCTGAAATAGAATTGGTTAGTTATGAGGGTGGGGACCCCATTGGTGTCTTCACGGGGGTGATGATACAAATAATATTGTGGCAGATGAAGTGCTCATGGAGGCATGAGTGGGATTTGTGAATATTTATCGTAAGGTGAGCCGAGGAAGATGATGGTGCTTAATGAGTGGAGTAAATTCACAACTACACAATGATAAGCTAAGGGAGCTCTTTTCAAGTTATATCAGGCTCCTTGTACTTCCAGGGGGTCGATATCATGGGTTTCAATTGATGACTAGGATGGAAATGGTGCACACACCCAAGGGGGACATATTATTCTCAGTAATGATGTTGATGGCACATCAAGGCTAGGAATGATGGCCCTATGGTTATCAGCGGGAGTCCTGGTAAATGCATTATAAATGGAGGGTAAATAGTGTTTGTATGCCAGTTTTGGAATGATACCTGTGGTAGGGACTTTTGCGCCATTTGATGAAGCATGGAGTTGAGTTCTTATAAAAACAAGTGTGGTGGTCTTGTCTTATTGGAGATCCTGCACATACGACGCACATACCCAAGTGTAGTAAAGAACATGCCCAAGGTATTCACAATGCAGAAATCATATAACGAAACAAGGCGTACCTATGGGGTACTGGAGTAAAAATAGTGTCCTGATGACACTAGTGGGAATCTGGATTGGTTGGATCCATGTGGAAGAGCTCGAAGTGCTAATCGCAATGGTGTGAATGGTTTTGGAAACGGAGGTATTGTTTGTCCGTGGGGTCTGTTAGAAGTTTGTGTCAAATGACTATAAATAGGGGTGGAACCCACTTTTCGAAATCATTTGTACTTCTTGTCGACAACCTCCTAGAGCATGTTTTGAGCGATTCTGGGGGATCTGGGGTGCCTTTCGATGAGCCACAAGATATAGGTATGCCTTAACCTTATATTCGTGAATTTTGTCCAGGTAAATTACGGTTAGGGGTCCCTTGGGTGGCCAGGGGAATTTTTTAGGTATTTTAGGGTTGCCCCATGGGATTTTGAGAAAATACCACGCTATAGCATAATATTTTTGGGAAGTCACGTGCTACCATAGCCTGGGATTTTCCGAAAATCACATGAGGTGTAGCACACCTCTGTAGTGCGGGTAAAATGTATTGTACAGCACGCAGAGCAGTATAGTAATGCTTCAGTCATGTGTTGGTTTAGCGTGGCCGATCCTTGATAAACCATGCTACCAGAGCGGTTGAGTGGTGTATGTCCCGCATGCTAGTTCTACATGGTCGAACAATGGTTCAACCGCATTGCGCATGGATATATTGGTGATAGTTGCGGTACATGTAGACCTTCTTAGAGAGGGTCGCTAATAAATTTTATGGATTTATATGTCTAGTAGGTGGTCATTGTCCTTGTGTAGGTTATTGGTTGCTACTCATGGCTCATGTGGGAGTTGTTACGTGGAGGGACATGGAGTATGATGCTCTCTAGGACTTAGTGCTGGGAGATATGCAGGAGACCCAGACCTTGCGAGATACGGGGCTCTTGAAGTTTTTCAAGTGCCCCTTAATGAGGTTGTCAGATTATTTATTGTGGCGTCTGTTGGACATGTGGGTTCCAGCACATGGGGTAATCCGAGTTGGTAAGGACGAACTTAGTATCACTATGTAAGATGTAAATTTTCTGATAGGGTTGACTCATCGGGGGGTGAGAGAGCCCTTCCCTCAATAGATGGTGGGAGAGACGATCCACACCCTAGTGGATCGCTTTTGTGACGATGACCAGAGTGCTATCAACTCTAGTACGATATTGATGAGCCATATGAGGGCTCTTCCAGTTCAAGTTATGGCAGTAGCCATGGTGTGAGTACTAGGGGCGATGTCCCCCAACCAGATTATGGGAGGTCAGCTCCACCTGGTTGATCGGTAATGTGGGGTCCGCTACTATTGCAGTTTATGATCCAGTAGATGTTGGATCTGCATTGGGTGGGGTTCGGTCCACCTTATGTTACGGTAGCGTGTTGTGCTCTTATTTTTTAGAGCGCTACATGTCTTTGAGGCCGCTGGTCGTAGTGCCGTCGAGGGTGCCGCAAGAGCCTCATATGTCGTACTGGGGTGGGATTATGCCTCGTAGTGGTGGTGGGCCCGTGGGGGATTATTTTACACCCCAGGTGTTGGTCAATGTTTGGGAGGGTCACATTTTCCAAATGGAGAGCTATCCCTGGAGTGGTATGGACTACCAGGGAGATATGGAGTTGCTTTCCCCATTGGGGTTTTGATGCTACAGGTACATTTTATGGTATGTACATTTTGATAGTTGCATATATATTTGTCCATACTTTTATTTCTACTCATTTATACATGTTTATCCGATATTGATGATGGTTTCCTACTTTGTGATGCAGATATAGGTCCTGTACGACCACCTTGGAGACACCAACCGAGGAGAGATCATCCTAATGCTGGGAATGCTATCGGGGGAGCTACTGAAATTGTGGGTACAACTGCTGGAGGGGACCCCTGATAGAGGAGAGGTAGGCAGGGGAGCTGCTACAAGCGGAGTAGCAGCTGTGGATCGGATGGCATCTGTCCTGGCTTACCTGGAGTAGAGGTTTGGTGCTTTATCTGTTTGGGTCAACAACTGAGGTGTTGTTGATCTTAAGGATGAGGAGTTGGCCCTCACATTTCACCTGCCAGCTGAGTGTGGGCCAACTTGGAGGTAAATTATGCAACGAGTAGCAGTTGTGTGCCATGTGGCACACGAGGTTTAGGGAGGTGCAACCCCTCCTCCGCGACAGAGACCACATAAGGGACCAGAGCCGACATGAGGGGAGGTTGTACGGCCGCTGGCCCTTATGGGACCCCAGGATCCACCAACTGGAGGGGTAGCTTAGAATTTTGTATACTATTTTTTATGAGCCTATCGTAGGTGGGTTGTATTTGATGTATCTCCCATAAATATATTTTGTATTCCCCATGAGGGCCATTTTTTGTACATGACACACATTTTTTGGCGATATATATATATATATATATACACCATTTTTGCATCACATGATGTATGCATCTCTTTTATGTATGCGATGTATGTATACTTTGTTTTATGTTTCCTATATGTTGATGTGATGCATATGTAGTAGTTGATACTAGCACATCTATTTGGGCATGATTTATCGATTTAGGACTTATGATGATGATATACATCTATGTGTAGTCGTAGGTGTGACACATAGATGTATTTATGTATGTTTGATATGCAGAGCTATGTAGCCAGGTTATGTATCAGGTGTCAATTCAACACCTCATTGGCGACGGAGTCAAGGAATGCATTGGCGTTTCTCGGTATATGTGTGAAAGTAATGGTTTCAAACTGTCTAATGAGAAGGCACGCGAGCAGAAAATTTAGGAAGAGGAGCGAATTGCGGACACAAAATAG
Organism: Larix kaempferi; assembly: GCA_027924585.1. NCBI lineage: Eukaryota > Viridiplantae > Streptophyta > Pinopsida > Pinales > Pinaceae > Larix > Larix kaempferi. The sequence goes on along the minus strand of BSBM01000195.1, from coordinate 5,640,757 downwards.
ATTCTTCAATTGTGATACGATGAGTTGTGAGTCGAGATGCACTTGTAGATGGTGAATTCCCATATGCAGGGCATCACTTAATAGACCTATTATGGCATTGTACTCTACTTTGTTGTTTGTAAGTTCCCCCAAGCAAACTCCACTAATGTGGTGGAGTATATAGGAGAAGGAATATATAGCCCAGGAAGTAGATCCTAGATGTTTGGACCATCGAATGCACCATCTGCATATCCTATGTAGATGTCCGACTAAGAGGCCATCTACATTAAGAAGAGATGGATTTTACTTTCTAATTCAAGATAATGTGAAAAGAAAGTAAGATTTTGACACAAATAAGAATATCAACGGTTGGTGTTGGATGTATTGCTTGTGTTGTTGGGGTGAACCCCCTGTTGATTTTTACTTTTTTTTGGAAATGCTTGCACATGGTCTGCATCTTCGTTGGAAGATGAGTAATCATTACAAATGAGGACATCGACTAAAGGAGATTCAACATCGATGGTATCTGTTAAGGTAGTTATTACTTCCTTGATTTGTGACCTTTGTGGGGTTATATGGAGGGGTTGTAATTGACCTTGCAGTCTCATTAGTTCAAGATGATCTTCTCGTTCGGTGTGCAAAATGGGGCACTGAACGAAGAAGTGGATCATCTCTGCACAAGATCAACAAGGTCTTGGTACCAATGGACGGAAGCGTTATTGGACTTCTTGGGTATTTATTTGCTCCATTATGCAAGCGATGGAACTAGGAGGAAGCATGTGTGTGGAATTCCCACGGGAAGCGCATTCATCATGTGGTGGCGTTGTCGAAATATTAGACGGTTATTGCAATGTTGTAGGCTCTACCATTGTTTCTGCAACTGGTGCAACTACTGTGGGAGGGGTGACTAATGGTTTCCAATGTGGTGACCAAATTAATAGATGTTGATTCTTGGCCTGAGGAGGGAGGTTACTTCATCGTCACTTGAGTGAGAGGAACGGTTTCCAAAGCCTCCCGATATCGAGGGATTTCGGGGCAATGGTGTGTATAGTGCCCATACTGAGTGCATACGGAACATGCATGATTTGTACACAATGTTTTAGACTTAGATGTGGGAAAGGGAGATATGTCCCCTTTCATCGTCGGTTTTGCGTGGGTGATGCTAAAAGAGGTGGTGAGAAAATTCCTTAGCTCTGGTAGAGTAGGACATAAGTTTGTTGCGTGGCATTGCTGAGCACAAAGAGAACACGGTGGTGTGTCCCTTTGATTGGGAGTATTGATCATAACTAGGGATTTTAACTCCTACTGGTTGATGACCCCTGCTTTAGGATTAGCAGTTTCCATTGGATTGGACAACAGATTGGGTAATAAGGGACCTTTCAACTTCGGTTGTTTGGTGCCCCCATTGGCGGGATTATTGACGATCGATTGTGGTTTAGTTGTGGATGTCATAGGTTGGGTTGTCGTCACTAAATGTGTTACGGTCCTTGTAGGCGTAGCAGCCGAAATAGGGATAACCTCATAATGGGAAATTGGTTTGGAATCCATCTCTGGGTAGGGTGGTACAGTAAGGTACCATACCAGGATCCCCAAAGTGAGATCAGGTAAAGTTAATTGAGCCATAACTAGTGTCCCTTGTACATCCGTGGGAGGGTACAAGAATGGGATTTGAAAAATTGGTGGTACCAATGGACTCAATGTTTGTTCAATGCCATGACTCGGCGGTGGTGTTGATGATGGTGTTGAGTTGGAGGTGGCTCCATTTCAGTGGTGAAAATTGTGCACATTAGGCCATCGATTATTGTGGAGATCTTTGGTGGTGGTCCTGAATATACTCTTAACAAATTGGAGTCTGTGTACATACCGGGGGCAATGTCAACATACGGTTGAGTATCGCCCAGTATAGTTGGTAGGACATTGTCGAGATTACTTGTGGTGTTGGGGTCATAGTAGTTAAGTTAGTTGAATTTGGGGATGGATCCATGTTTAAAGGATGAATATTCTCTCATGTGGACCCCACATGTCCACTTATGGCCCCCATGTCCAACTAGGACCTAATGCTAGTTCATTTTGGAGAATTTAACATTTATTCCATAATTTATTGGCCTATTTTTCCATCATCAATTTAGAATATTGAATTTTCATGAGAAACTATAGACCTTGGGGTTAAATGTCATTATTTTAATTCTTCTACATAACCCTCAGGAATTGGGTAGGACAACTTAAATATTTATATGAAAATCATTTAATTGTGGACATGATAGTTCTCCCCACCCAAGATTGCTTGTCCTCAAGCAATTTTAAACATGGATTTTGAAGAACCTTCTTCTTTCCAAAAATTTCCTTCCAAAATACTGAGTAGTGGCCCTCATGTACTGCAATTGTGTGTTTCCAAAAGCAAGGAAATGTGGGTTTTATTTTTCATATTGATATCCCTGTCACATCACCACTAAATACACAAACATTAATTAAATCCATCAAAAAAAAGTTTCCACAATTACTCTTTACCTCTTTCACATTTTGGAAACCTTTCTGATACCACTCTATAATTCCTTGAATTTGCCACTGACTCTTTCCCAACTTTGAGTCTTTAAGATTCCATGAAAATTTTAGAGAGGAACCACCATGCTTGATGTTGCACTAATCTGATTACAATCACCTTCTTAAGTGGAAACTCAATCTCCCATGCTACTTGTTTCCCCAAAAAATTGAAACCATTGAAACTAAAAATTATCCTAGGTTCCCATTGCTTGTATTGCACCCCAACAATTAGGAGTGCTCTCCAACCCATACCATCAGGAAAGAAAATTCTTGGATCCCATTTCCTTGTATGCATTCTTCCAAACATCATAAGTACAAAATATAGATCATCAAAGTACATAACAACATAATACAAATGTACATCAAGGAGGTGCCTCATCAAAGAATCATGAAAGTGCTTGTACCTCCAAATAAGTAGACCACCATTGGCCAAGTGGATACAAGCATCAAGTGACCAATCAAATCTGATCCAATGACATAGGTGAGGATCCCATGTCCTATAATGTTGCTCCAAAAGGATGTAAGATGCATCAAAATAATCAGCCATGTGTTCTTTCATCCAATAAGTGAATGAAGAAGCTCCACTAAAATCTAAACCAAGTAGGGAGCAAAGAAAACAATGAGCCTTCAAGGGGATCACATAAGTACCATTTTTGCATCCATGAATATGTTTATCATCAAGAAATAAAAAAGGATGTTTATTCCAATAAAAATGTGCTCCAATCATATATCTCTTCACCCCAGTATTGGATGAAGTTCCTCCAACATCAATTGAACTAAGCAAGGAGCAAGAAAAATCAGGGGTCTTCAAGTGACTCAAGTGAACATCATAAGTGAATCCATGTAGATGTGTATGATCATAAGGTAAAAAAGGATGTTGCTACAAATGTAAATAATAAGGTTCTCTATTCATGTCATCATCAAAAGGAGATATAGGAGTTTCATACTCTTCATGTGGCACCATTAGAAAGAAACCTTTCACCCAATTTTCATCCCCAATTGATGTGGTTGAAAAAGAAGTAGGGGGTGAATAATTGGGAACCAACATTAACTCTTTGAAACTCTCACCCATAATTTTTTTTAATGCATCTTTTCCATAATTGGCTAGTCACACTATTGTGAGATCATGTGCCTCCTCCAAGGCTCTGCAACTCTCTCCATAAGGCAACTCTGTTGGTTGTGGAGCCAGATATTCCAGTCTCATAACTGATATTGTTTCAGCCGTGTTTGTACCCAAATTTTATATGATATGTAGGTGGAATGTACACTCACCCCAGCGGGGGGGTGTGGGGGGGCATCGTCCCCCCACAGGGTTCCAGGGGGGACCATCCCCCCTGGCTGGGGGGTCTGGGGGCCAGCGCCCCCAAGAAAGGGTTCGGGGGCGAAGCCCCCGAAGGAAATTTTTGGGGTTGTTTTACGGGCCCATGGTTTGGGATAACCCATGGTATTTTCCCATTGTATCTCCCTTATAAAAGAAAGACATTGTAATACGACTAGGGTAAGATGTATTAGGTTTTATGCATTGTAAAGATCTTTGAGATATGAGAAGAGAGACTGTGAGACAATGACGAGGAAGTGCAGCGGCTGTGCTGCAGGTTGTATCCCTTCACTTTGCTGGATGGAATAATAATAAGGACTGGAAACTTTAGTGTGGACGTAGCCCAAGTTGGGGTGAACCACGATATATCTGTGTCTCTCTTGTAATGTGTGTGTGATTATATTTGAATTTTTGTTTATTGTTATAGCTCTGCGATCCTGGTTTTCTAACAAACTCATAATCCTTCTAAACAAGAACAAGTGCTTGTCTTGCTTCTTGTTTGAGTTTAGCCTCTTGAAGCAACTGCATGTCAACATGTACCCCATGTTCCACCATCACATGAGTTTCCTCCTTTGTAACATAAATCCTCTTAGCCATTGAATGTCTGCCTGATATGTAGGAAGGTGTAAAGGACCTTTGCAACCTCTCTTGAAGTTGCTCAATCTGCACCATATATTTTTAAAGTGCATTGTGAGTGGACTCCAACTCATTTGAGAGCTTGTCATTCTCTTATGCATCCTTCAAGTTTATTCCATGATACAAACCAACAATCTCAATTAAATAATCTCTATCAGAAATCAAATTAAAAAAATTACCTTTGGTGTCCAACATTGCCTTCTGGATTTTCTCCATGTCTTCAAGGGAAGATTTCTCCTCCACACACCAACAAAATTTCAAAACCAATGTATGTGTGTCATGGATAGTTTTCAAGGTCTCTTGAATCTTCTTTTCATCCATATTCAAGGACCCTTCAAGAAAATTAGGCTCTTGCAAATGAACCTCCTCATTTTCTTCCTTCTTGCTTGGACCAACTTCATGAAGCTCCAGTGGTGATGGGGAAGTTGATCTTGGTTATTCTTAAAATGATACAAGGTATTCATATCCATGGTCAATGGAACTTTGGCCCTCAGAAACACTTTCAAGATTGATCTCTGTGTCACCAACATAGAGGTGTGAGCACCCATTGGTAGGTACTCCTTCACAGTTCAAACATCCATCAATATATGCTCTTTGATTCATGTCCAAAGTAGAGTGTTTCTCAGAATGATCTTCATTATTTTGAATGGAATATTATTCATGCTCATGTGATGTTTCTTCATCTTTTTTAGAGTCACTTGGGAGTGAATTTCGACCCTCTTCATGTAATGCTTCTTCTTCTTTACCTATTTCAGAACTAGGTGGCTCATGGGTCTCCTCCTTTTCACTCAAACATATATGATTTTCTCTCCAAGGTATTTTGCAAGAAGGGCATAGAAATTTCTTCACTAAATACACATATTCAATATTAGGCCTATTTCCAAACACCCAATCAACATAGTCTTCAAAAGGAATGGCATTTTGTGTATCTCCCTTATACAGATCAAGATATGCTTGAAATTGTTGGGGAAAGTTTTTACATGTTGGTCTCAATCTAGGATTATCCTTTTGTGGTTTAACACATTCATATTCATCATACATAGAATCATATGAATAACCTTAATTCCTTATGAAATTATAATAAGTGTTTCATGATGGAACCTCTTCCCATAGCATTCACATTCTTCTTCATATTGCTCACAATCATCGTCATACTGCTCATAAGCATTGTACTCATATGAGTCATCATAATAGTAAGACATGGATAAAAGTTATTCTTCAATGGATTATATTAATGCAAAGGCGCAAGGACCATGATCTAATACAACTGTAATATCCCTAATTTGAAATTTTACACAATTTGGCCAATTTTCGAATCTTGGACTAGTGAAACCCCAAACTGTCCCAAATGATCCCAAATGGTTTCAAATTTTGTATGGGTGGAATTAGGAGGATATAGGACATATTAATACATCTATAAGAAACCCAAAAAACTGATATACCCATCCATGGTCTGCAATTTGCAAGGAAATAGTTTCGGGACAAGACTAGTTAATTTGAGAAGTGGAAATCCCCCCTAGGTATTCCATTAAATGCTCTTCCAAACAATGTACGAACTTCACTAATTCTTGGTATGAGACTTGGATATGTTATAGGACATTAATTACAATATGTGTGCAGCATTATATATTTTTTTAGGGTCGAATAGGTATCCCAATGAACAATAGCTTCTAGAGTCTAGAAATTGTGGTGAAAATGGTGGACAAGGAGTCTCGAATTTAGTCATAAACCATAGTGACACTTCAGGGGCATGCAAACATAATTTGGGACATCAAGGTAAATTCATATACAGATCATAAAATGGATTAATATCTCATCAAAATTTGATATAAAATAGGTACAACATCATTCCAAAGTCACTATGCAAATGCTATGGGGAAAATGGCTCGAATCTCTTTCTTGATTGGAAATATCACTTGAAATACATGGTGTTTCGAGCTGTGTCTCTCATGATATTATTATTACAGATATGCATAAAATAACATGTCCATGAAGTCGAAATAACAATCCTCCACTAACTATATGCAACAAGAAATGTACCATCACACTTTGACATGACATTGAGAGGAAGAGGAAACTAGCTCGAATATCAATGTTACTTGGAGAAATAGTACATGAAGTTCTTAGTATTTTGAGTTGTGGCTCTCATGATCTATCCATTATAGAGTTATGCATCCATTAACAAGTTCATAAGGTCTCAACAATGTTAGGATATTCCTATACTCCATCCTAGTCCTACCAACATTTTCATTATTTTGCATTTCAATCATGCATGCATTTTTGCATGTAGGCATGCAATTGCATGCATCCTAGTCATCAGGTTGGTGTCTCCCAACACTTAGAGATTAGTTTAATAGCCCTGGGAGCTTGTTTCTGCTAAGTTCCATCCCTCCTAGTCAGTAATGCGCCATCCTTTCACCTACCACATGAGAAAGGTGCCCTCCCTCACCTACCACCACTTACACTTCAGTTAGTTGAGTGATTTGTGGATCTGTTCCTTGATTTGAGGACAGATTGACTAGTTTACTGATTGAGACACTACGATGGACCTCCAGTGAGCCTAGATTGCCAGTTCTGACTCCAGTTAGCTCCTCTTGCGCCCTCCTTTGAGCCTCCTTTTAACCATGCGTGTGTTACACCTACTACATTCAGTTAGACTCAGTTTGCCACCTGGTTGATAGTCACTTGTGTATTGATGACACTCCACTGATGATGATTAGGACTCCTAGTGGTGTATTGTTGACACTCCATTGATGATGATGATGACTCCTAGTGCAGATAAGCCATGCCCATGCAGGCTAATTCGAATTGCCACCTTGGAATTCGAATCCTCTCCACCATTGTATTATTTATTGTTCATATTATGAATAATGAATTGGTGCGTGATGTTATTCTGCTTCTTTCTGAGTTCTACAATATCATAATTTCGTTGCTCCTTTACACTGCATTGACCACTCTTCTTCTATTTTCCTGCTTAATCTTAATATTTCTTGTGAGGTATACATCATCTCTTAGATATGCTATGAGTATTTTCACATGGTATTAGAGCTTGTTGAGAGTATTGTCTATCTCCATTCCTGAGAGTTTTTTGCAAGTTATTATCAAGATTTCGAGTGCAGCAGTTGCAACAGTTTCTGCACTTTTGCAGCAGTAGCAGTTGCATATATTTTCTATTGTTTTATGCAGGTCTTCTGAAACAACTTCCATGAATCCGAAAGGAATTCATCCTCTTTCTCCATTCAACTATGATGAGTGGAAACCTAAGATGATAGCACATTTGAAGAGACATGGTCTCTTTGATTATTGTTTTGAAAGAGAGTTCGAATCCTCTAAAGAAGAGAATGATTGGTTAAATGAAGGTGACATAGCCTATGCAGCAATGATGTATGCTATGTCTCGTTGCATGGTAACCCACTTTCTGTTGAATCTCCAAAAGAGCTATGGGCCCATCTGGATGAAATATTTGGCAAACAGAATGAAGGGATTGGTCCAAACCATTTCGAGAGCAAGCCTAGTGATGCATTTGCCCTCCTTGATGGTCTCTCTGATCATGAATCAATATCAAACATATCTCATAATGAAGTTGTCCACAAAGAAGAAGAACTTGCAGATTCTACACTCATGCTCTCAATATCTTCTATTTCGAATTATGTGCCAGCTCACACTCTAGAAACTGCAAAGGTTCTTAAATCCTCTCTTGCACAAGAGTCTGTTGGTTTGCATAATGATGATCTCATGAATGTTTCGGAGGTTAAATCAGCAATTGGAGGTAATGCATTCGCTCTCCTTGATCACTCACCTCTTATGTACTACTGTAAGATCATTTGTACACGCTCTCAGAAGTTTATTGAAGATGTAGGGCATTGCCATTCACTTGGGATAATTTCCCATGCATTTCATGGTTTTGATCTCACCTCTAATGGTTCAAAGGAGATCTCAAGAAACCATTTTTCAAGTCTTGGATCTGATTTGGATTCCAAGCAATCACTATCATGTGATGGTTCTTTTTGGCATAATCTCACCTATGATGGTTCAAAGGAGAAAACAAAAGACTATCTACACATTCATGGATTTGATCCTACCTCAGCTGATTCGAATCATAGGTTCCAGGATCATTCTCATACCTCTAGATTTGTTCTCATCACATTCGATCTGAAGAGAAAGTACAAGCACATGCTTTTTGACCCCGATCCACTTCTTCCCAAGAAGAAGATACCTCCAGACATATGACCAAGCATCACACCTTCTTACACTTAAATCTTGCCATCATGCTGATTAGTGTAAACATTCCCTGAAGTTCCTTGACTAAGTCATTAACATGGAAGAGATACAAACCCTTTTACACTGAGTTTTGAGAGGTCGTCGCAGGTTGTACTAATGCAACTTGCAATGGCGCAGGTTGTCCTAATGCAACTTGCGATGTCGTAGGTTGTCCTCTTACAGACTGTGACGATGTCAGTTAATTGACTAAAATAGCTTCTTCAAGCCCATTCTTGAAGGTAGCTGATGTGTATCCCTATACCTAACCTTTAGGGCAGCTGGCATTCGGTTCCTAGCCTCTTGGAAGGATCCCCTATCTCTCTCCTACCATATCTCAACCTACCCTATCCACTTAGTCCTATATAAGTGAAGCTCACTCCCATTCCAAAGGGAGGAAGTCTATAGTATCTAATTGCTGGTGAAATTAACTTAAGAGAGATCTCTACTCATCCCTTGAGAGATCCATCATCCCTTTGGAGGCTTTGGCATTGGCTTGACCGGAGAAGGATTGCTACGTTAAGTCATTGGTTGTAATCTCTTCATCCTATGTATTTCCCTTTCAATACAGTAATATAAGTGCTTTCCACCAAATCTCATTGTGTTAATGATATCTTGTGTAGTTTGCCTACTTAACTGCTTACTTAGACCTATTATTGTGTAGGTGCATTTTACTGCTTGTATTGTTGTCTTGTCTTGACAAGTTTTGCAGCTGATATTTGAAGACCATCGAGCTTGGAGCAGCATTCGAGGAGAAAGGATCAACGATCTAAGAGGTAAATGCATCTAGTTCCTTGATATCTAATTAGATCTAGGAGAGTCATTTATGTTTTGTCTCTATTTGTTCTAGACTCGCATTGAGCTAGGGAGATCAGGCCTCGAGTCCGCTCTTGGTATATTATCCGTCAAACAAATCTGGCGACCATACTGGGGACATACATTATTTGTAGATTTCAATTTGAATTCCATTTTCAATTGATTTCTTTTGCAAGCCATCTTATTTTTCCTCCTAAGTCTTTTTCACCATCAGATCTTCACTTTGAGGAGTTTATAGTCCTCCTATGAGTCTGCACTCAGTATTATTAAACCATTTTATTGCTCATTGTTTGGAGATTTGTTCATTTTTGAACTGGGATCTCGCCCGTCACACCAAGGCAGTGCAACTAGAGAGACACTATGTCATTTTGGTATTCTGCTTATCTGTCTATTGGCTTATTGTCGCAACCCATCCACTGGTGTACTGCGACATCGTCGCAATTCTCGAGTTAGTGACCTGCGACGATTGTTCTGTGTGTACACACAGACCACGCTGATCTGTTAGAATTGGTATATCAGCATCCCCCTGCATCTTTTTTATTTGAGTGTTGGTTTGGTGTGCAGACACCCTCTGTACTGCAAGATCCAGTCAAAGATTCATTCTTGATTTGTGTGCTAAAGTGTTTGGTTTTTTGTGTGGGTTGCATTTGGCCTCATTTTTTGACAAACTTAAGCTTGGTAGTGGAGGACACCTCGGTTTTCCCATCTTCATCCATTAGATTTGATCCCAAACTTCCTTTTCCACATGTCAGTTATCTTTGTTTACTTTTGGATTGTTTGATTTGAGTAATTCAAGTATTTTGATACGAGTGCTTGTCATTTTCTTGAGATTTTCTGAATGTGTAGGACGCTGCAAACGATCTTCTTTTTAGTCATTTATGCTTAAAAATATCATTATCATCAAAGTGTTATCTTGGCATACCATTGGAAAATTGAAGGTGCATCATTTTTACTGATTTTCAAGTGCATTTGGAAATTGTTGTAGAAATAAGTTCATGCATTGGAATGTATCATTCATTAGTCTTTTGCAAAATTTGAGAGAAAAAGTTAATCATTTGTACTTTTAAGGAATTGTGAAGTATTCATTTTCTTGAAAGTTTCAAATCAGTTCAAGTTTTGACAAAAGTGATTCCATGCTTGAAAGAGTTGTATGCATTCTTGGTTTCTTATGCCTTTTAAGCCATCATAGTGAATTGGAAAGTTAAAGTGCTCTAGATAGGGAATTTCTCTCTTTTTGTCGCTTAGTTTCATTTTGATTTGAAAAGACAAAAGAAAATGTTTTGACTTTGGTTTGATGCTTGTTGATTTTGTGTTGTGCTTGGAAAAATGGAAAAAGCAAAAAGAGTATTTTTTTTATCAAATTTGATAGATTTGGGATTGTGCTGCATATTGTTCCTTTGGTAAAAGTCACTTGGAAAGAAATTTCTCCCTCCCATACATAGAGTTCATCAAAAGAAAAGCATAATTTTTGCATGTAGTTAGGGCTTTCATTATTTTTACATTTATGTACTCACCTCATGCATTCACCTAACCGTCCAGATAAAATTAACGGTAGAACCAGGGTAAAATTTTTAGTAACTTGTGTGTAAGTTAGAGACGTGTTCCGGCATCGTAAAACGTGGCAGCTGTGGTTACTTGCCAGCACTGTATTCCGGGGGTATTGTAGTCTTCCACATACTTATCGGTATATGTTGAGATATTGTAGCTTCAAAGAATATTATATTTGTACTTTATTATTCCGGAGATGTTTCATTCCTCCGTGAAGATCTTATTGTATATCCGGAGATGTTTATTCCTCCCTCGGAATGTGGTAACTCGGGTTATTAGACTTCCCCAGTGGGGGTCGGCCCCTGTATGTGTTATGTGGGTCAAAGGGTTATTAGACCACCCTAGAGGGGTCGGCCCAGTCATTTGTAGTGGGGTATTTAACCCATTGGTTAAATACGAGCCTACGTGTACTTGTGTAAAAGATATGTCAGAGTAGTGTATAAATAGAGGAGGTGTGTTCCTCATTTGACACACTCACACACTTGAGAGAGGTGCACTTGTGGAGGAGAGGTCTGCTATGGTGGAGGAGGAGATCATGTCTTTGGTTTGCATCTTTGTATATTGCTGTTCATCTATATTGAGGAAGCTTTACTGGGTTTTCTACCCCATGAGGGTTTCCCAGGATAAATCTGTGTCTCTTGTGTTTATGCTATGCTTGTTGTTTCTTCAGTGATCCTGTATATGCTATTATTGTGAAATGGAATGTAATGCTGCTATTTTCTATCTTAGCATATTAAATCTTAACATGGTATCAGAGCTAACCTGAAGGAAGACAAGGTATGGCACTTACGACACTTGCTTTACTTACGACATTTTGAAGGTTAGGGTTTTACATAGCAAAAACCAGTCATCGTGGAACTTTCGCTATAAATCCATTTCTGAGAAGGTTCAGGGTCTGAAAAGTTTATAGGTTGAAGATAACATCCCCATGTACCTTGTGTCCAAACGGAACCCTCAGATTCATTGTACTTTATGAGTTATGATCAGTACAAGTTAGGGTTTCTGCCTCTTCCAGATCTCAGTCAAAATCAGGTGACCTTGGCAAAAAGGTCATAACTTGGGATAGGAAGATCCAAATGAAATTTCATAAAAAGTGACAGGTAGTACACAGACTGTACTATCTCAGGAAACTTTTTTTTCAGAGGCCGAAGGTGAACCAGTGACAAGTGGCGCGCCGTACAAGTTCGCTCTCCTGTTTTATCCCATAAACAGGTCACGTTGCGACACTTGGCATAACTCTCTCTCAGAGAGTCCAATTGAGGTCAGACCTATCAGGATGGAAAGATAACAGGGTGAGCTATATCAAATTTTTTTTCCAGAGGTCGAAGTTCAAACAGTGACACGTGGCACGCCGTACAAGTTCGCTCTCCTGTTTTATCCCATAAACAGGTCACGTTGCGACACTTGGCATAACTCTCTCTCAGAAAATACAATTGAGGTCAGACCTGTCAGGATGGAAAGATGACAGGTCAGGATACTATAGAAAAAGTTTTCAAACCCTGTGGAGGAAAAAAAATAAAATTTCGGAGTTATAGTAGAAACAATCAGGTACATATTTCTGTCAAAATAGAATTATTTTTGGAGCACCTTTATTCATGGCTTCCGGAATTTAGGGTTTTGGAGAAAGTTAGAATTTTTGGAATCGGAATCCATGGCTGAATGCTACTTAGGAAAATTGAAATTTAGAGACCAATATCGAATTTTTTGGTTGGGTAGAAGACCGGGCTTGATCAAACCCTAGCTTGGGATTTTGATCGGAAAGATGGAAAATTAGGGCTTTAGCAAAAGTTGGAATTTTTGAAGTCTGTAACCATGGCTGGAAGCTCCTTAGAAAAATAAGAGTTTAGAGCCTTGGATCGAAACTTTTGATTGGACAAAAGGGTGGGCTTCATCAAACCCTAGTTCGGGTTCCTATCCAGAAGATCCAGAAGTTTCGAAGGCAATTTTGAGGGGTAAAATTTTGGAGATTTCAAAATTGAAGAATGCTAGGTTGATCAGCTCAGCAAGACACATTCTTCCATCCATTCAGAAGTGTGAAAGTCAAAGATTGAATTTTTAGGGTTTCTCTAGCAAACCCTAATCAAGCTCTAGATCAAGTTTCAGGGGGAGTTGAGGCTAAGGCCTTACATAAAAAGACTACAAGAAATCTCGACAGGTATGACTTAAGGAGGTTCAGGTATGTCTTAAAATTTGATTCTTGATTAAGTTCATAATGTGTTTGTCTTCATGCTATTTATTAGTACAATCTTGATTAATGTTAGAATTGTCTTATCACCCTAGTAATAGTATGAATGCATGTGAATGATCGAACACATTCATTGATTAGGGCTATATGATTGTACTAATGCATTATGGTGTTGTATGAGGTTGATGTCGTTTGCTAACAAGATACAGGTACATCACAAAAGACAAATCAAGCTCCTTAAAACATGACAACATGAAGACAAAGACTCATCCATAATCTTTGTTCTACTTACGAGGTATGTATGACTTTGTTATATTATGCTTAACCTATGAGACATGCAGGTTCTAGCTCAGGATCTCTAAATCATTGAAGAGATTGTTTAGGTATGTTGTAGATAACTAAGCAGGTATACTAATCCAGGTTTGTTTTCCTATGACAAGTTAGAATCTTACCTTAGGATCCCTTATATAAGTATACTTGGTATGATTGGTTATGCTTATTCATAAAGTTAGTAATCAAGGGTTTATGCATATTATGTCTCTTATCTTGATGATCTAATTAACCAGAAGAGTACTATGATCAAACAAGAATATGCAGAAGTAAAAGAATACTTCCTTGAAACCTTGAATATTATCTATAATCATGACTATACATTTTCAAAGATTATTTAGAACTAGAATGTTTTGATAATATTGAGAATATACTAATGAATGTATGTCTGTGTATGAGATCATGAGGATGACACTAGTGCACATTTGAGCATGCACAGTGGTACAGAATGAATAGAAGTTCAAAAGACATATAGAAGATCAAGCGGGAGGCAACCACACAAACATAAAAGATAAGTATTTGAGTTGTTATTTTAAATAGTAAATGATATTGCTTGTATGCATATTTGTATTCCTAGAATATATCATGCTGAGTGAAAACATTCATAGAGCATTGAATAGTATACTACTAATATGCATATGATTGGTAAGTTGGACAAACATTCCATTGTTGCTTGTCTAGAATGAAACCTCTTTGCTGACATGCTGAGAGATGTGCACACTCTCAATAGTATGTTCTGGTAGAGATGGAAGGCATCTAGATAGCCACTGTATGCATACAGGATATGGGAAAGTGTTGTGCCAAAGTATTGGTCAAAATAGTTGCATAACTATGTAAATGATATCTGTATGCATAATAGGTTATCATGTCAATATGATTTGATGATTATGAAGTATTATTAATCATGTACTTAATTTTGATTTGTAGGAAAGATCATGATGAATGATGAACACTGAACAAGCGATGGATGTTAAACAAAAAAAAAAGATTTTCAAATCAAACACACTATAGAAGGCTTGTGGCTAGAAGATTCTCTTAGAAAGAAGAAGAGAATCATGATGAGATGTTTGCTCCAAGTGGCTAGATAAGACCATTTTCTTAATGGTGTAATTAAAGAAGAAGTGTGAATCAGGTTCTGTATGGGTTCCCGGGATCGATAGTAATTGATGAGAATACATGTGAGGATTGCATCATCCTTGAACACAAGTTCTAAAGTGAGCCGTAGACAAGTGTCTCCGAGAAAGAAGAGGGATTGTATCATCCTTGAACACTTGTTCTAAAGAGAGCCGTAGATGTATGTCTTCGAAAATGAAGTCCTTGGTGGACTTGAGGGGATTGGATCATCCCTGGACTTCAGTCCTAAAGAAGAGCCGTAGACATATGTCTTCGAGAATGAAGTTCTTGGTGAACATGTGAGGGGATTGGATCATCCCTGGACTTCAGTCCTAAAGAAGAGCCGTAGACGTATGTCTTCGAGAATGAAGTTCTTGGTGAACATGTGAGGGGATTGGAT
Source organism: Larix kaempferi (assembly GCA_027924585.1). Lineage (NCBI taxonomy): Eukaryota > Viridiplantae > Streptophyta > Pinopsida > Pinales > Pinaceae > Larix > Larix kaempferi. The sequence goes on along the minus strand of BSBM01000195.1, from coordinate 5,625,634 downwards.
CATCCCTGGACTTCAGTCCTAAAGAAAAGCCGTAGACGTATGTCTTCGAGAATGAAGTTTTTGGTGAACATGTGAGGGGATTGGATCATCCCTGGACTTCAGTCCTAAAGAAGAGCCGTAGACGTATGTCTTCGAAAATGAAGTTCTTGGTGAACATGTGAAGGGATTGGATCATTCCTGGACTTCAGTCCTAAAGAAGAGCCGTAGACGTATGTCTTCGAAAATGAAGTTCTTGATGAACATGTGAAGGGATTGGATCATTCCTGGACTTCAGTCCTAAAGAAGAGCCGTAGACGTATGTCTTCGAAAATGAAGTTCTTGGTGAACATGTGAAGGGATTGTATCATTCCTGGACTTCAGTCCTAAAGAAGAGCCGTAGACGTAAGTCTTCGAGAATGAAGTCCTTGGTGGACGGTGAGGGATTAAGTCATCCTTGGACGTAGGTCCTAAATGTACGGTGGAGGATTAAGTCATCCTTGGACGTGGTCCTAAATGTACAGTGGAGGATTAAGTCATCCTTGGACGTGGTCCTAAATGTACGGTGGAGGATTAAGTCATCCTTGGACGTGGTCCTAAATGTACGGTGGAGGATTAAGTCATCCTTGGACGTGGTCCTAAATGTACGGTGGAGGATTAAGTCATCCTTGGACGTGGTCCTAAATGTACGGTTGAGGATTAAGTCATCCTTGGACGTGGTCCTAAATGTACGGTTGAGGATTAAGTCATCCTTGGACGTAGGTCCTAAATGTATGGTTGAGGATTAAGTCATCCTTGGACATAGGTCCTAAATGCACGGTTGAGGATTGAGTCATCCTTGGACGTAGGTCCTAAATGCACGGTTGAGGATTAAGTCATCCTTGGACGTAGGTCCTAAATGCACGGTTGAGGATTAAGTCATCCTTGGACGTGGTCCTAAATGTACGGTTGAGGATTGAGTCATCCTTGGACGTGGTCCTAAATGTACGGTTGTGGATTAAATCATCCTTGGACAGTAAATCTAGTAATTCCGAAAGGAAGGATAGTCCTAAATGAATTGAGTGGATTAAATCATCCTTGGACAGTAAATCCAGTAATTCTGAAAGGAAGGATAGTCCTAAATGAATTGAGTGGATTAAATCATCCTTGGACAGTAAATCCAGTAATTCCGAAAGGAAGGATAGTCCTAAATGAATTCAGTGGATTAAATCATCCTTGGACAGTAAATCCAGTAATTCCGAAAGGAAGGATAGTCCTAAATGAATTCAGTGGATTAAATCATCCTTGGATAGTAAATCCAGTAATTCCGAAAGGAAGGATAGTCCTAAATTAATTGAGTGGATTAAATCATCCTTGGACAGTAAATCCAGTAATTCCGAAAGGAAGGATAGTCCTAAATGAATTCAGTGGATTAAATCATCCTTGGACAGTAAATCCAGTAATTCCGAAAGGAAGGATAGTCCTAAATGAATTGAGTGGATTAAATCATCCTTGGACAGTAAATCCAGTAATTCCGAAAGGAAGGATAGTCCTAAATGAATTGAGTGGATTAAATCATCCTTGGAAAGTAAATCCAGTAATTTCAAAAGGAAGGATAGTCCTAAATGAATTGAATGGATTAAATCATCCTTGGACAGTAAATCCAGTAATTCGAAAGGAAGGATAGTCCTAAATGAGATTGAGTGGACTAATCATCCTGTAAATAGATTGGGATTGCCTCGTCCCTAGACATGGTGAGATGTCTTAAAGTGATAAGGACTAATCATCCTGTAAATAGATTGGGATTGCCTCGTCCCTAGACATGGTGAGATGTCTTAAAGTGATAAGGACTAATCATCCTGTAAATAGATTGGGATTGCCTCGTCCCTAGACATGGTGAGATGTCTTAAAGCGATAAGGACTAATCATCCTATAAATAGATTGGGATTGCCTCGTCCCTAGACATGGTGAGATGTCTTAAAGCGATAAGGACTAATCATGCTGTAAATATATTGGGATTGCCTCGTCCCTAGACATGGTGAGGTGTCTTAAAGTGATAAGGATTGATCATCCTGTAAGTTGATCTGGATTGAATCATCCATAGACATGAGAGTTGTCTTAAACCGAGAGGGACTGATCATCCTGTAAGCGGATCAGGATTGTATCATCCTTGGACCTATGTCCTAAAGTGAGAGGGATTGATCATCCCGTAATTGGATCTTGTGTGTTGCAGGGTATGCTTCTATTGTGTATACTTGTATTGATGAGGATACTTGTATTGATGATGTGTATACTTGTATTGATGAGGATACTTGTATTGATGATGTGTATACTTGTATTGATGAGGATACTTGTATTAATGATATTTATACTTGTATTGATGATGTTGTTGATCGTGATGATCTAGATGACAATGTTGCTGATCGTGATGATCTAGATGACGATGCTGCTGATCGTGTGATGACGATGTTGATGATCATGTGATGACGATGCTGATGATCGTGTGATGACGATGCTGATGATCGTGTGATGACAATGCTGATGATCGTGTGATGACGATGCTGATGATCGTGTGATGACGATGCTGATGATCGTGTGATGACGATGCTGATGATCGTGATGTTGATGACGATGCTGATGATCGTGTGATGATGATGTTGATGATCGTGAGATGATGATGCTGATGATCGTGAGGATCCAGATGTTGATGTTGCTGTAGTTGTTCGAGTGCTGCAAAAGATAAAGACTCAGTACTAAAGATGTTGATGTTCCAGTAACTGCTTGAGTTACTGATGATGTTGAGAAAGCTTCCAATGATTTATAGATGTATCATGTATCATGTTGATGATTCCTTGCTCGTGCAGATGCTGTTATAATATCCTTCTCGTTAAGGGGGAGTGTTGAGATATTGTAACTTCAAAGAATATTATATTTGTACTTTATTATTCCGGAGATGTTTCATTCCTCCGTGAAGATCTTATTGTATATCCGGAGATGTTTATTCCTCCGTCGGAATGTGGTAACTCGGGTTATTAGACTTCCCCAGTGGGGGTCGGCCCCTGTATGTGTTATGTGGGTCAAAGGGTTATTAGACCACCCTAGAGGGGTCGGCCCAATCATTTGTAGTGGGGTATTTAACCCATTGGTTAAATACGAGCCTACGTGTACTTGTGTAAAAGATATGTCAGAGTAGTGTATAAATAGAGGAGGTGTGTTCCTCATTTGACACACTCACACACTTGAGAGAGGTGCACTTGTGGAGGAGAGGTCTGCTATGGTGGAGGAGGAGATCATGTCTTTGGTTTGCATCTTTGTATATTGCTGGTCATCTATATTGAGGAAGCTTTACTGGGTTTTCTACCCCATGAGGGTTTCCCAGGATAAATCTATGTCTCTTGTGTTTATGCTATGCTTGTTGTTTCTTCAGTGATCCTGTATATGCTATTATTGTGAAATGGAATGTAATGCTGCTATTTTCTATCTTAGCATATTAAATCTTAACAGTATATTGAAGCTCTTTCACGTACCAACCAGGTATATCGAAGCTCTTTCACGTACCCACCAAGTACTTTGTGTACTTGGCGTATATCGAAAGGTGTTTCACGTACTTGGCGTATATAGAAAGGTGTTTCACGTACTTGGTAGTATATAGGAAGGGATCGTGCCATGCGGTTGTGCATTAGACAACACCACTATGGATTTGAGCTCCCACGTACCTTGCGTATATCAGGAAACACCATTAGGATTCCTGATACCAACTGAGTTAACCTTTTGGCTGTCTTGGCAGAGCAATACACCAAGAACAACACTCAGGGAGATTACTACGCATGTACTGTCCAGGTAGTCAGGTATTCAGGAAAGGGTACAGTCCCAATCCTCCTTGTCACGTTTTACTGTTGGATCCTACGGTATATACCGATTTGCGAAGCCTTGATAATCCTGTGAGGTTCCCGACTTTTGAATCCACTCCTATCACATAAGTTTGCTTGTGGCCTTAGTTTGTGTAGTTTTTCTGGTCTGCTTTTCTTTTTGCTTAGAAACCCTTAGGAGAAACGTTTGTTTCAATCACTCTGGCTGACTTTCCTTGGAGAAGGTCCCGTCGGATTCAGAACTTACTGCTTGAATATCCCCTAAACCAAGAGGTAATTTCCCAAGTAAGAATGGACCAACAAGCCACAGTCGTGTCACTTGAAGTGGAAAACCCTACTTTGAACGTTGGAGGACTCTTGTTTCCTCATACCCCTCCAGAATCACCTGCTCCGACCTTCCACAGGGTGAAGAGACGGGCACTTCCACTTCACAAAACCTACCTCCCATGCTATCGGGAGAGCCTGGATCAGTGGAATGGTTAAATCCACCCCGGGACGACCCTGCAGTAGCTGTTGGACCATCAACAGCTTATTGGACATCATCTCTAGGCCACCCAGTGGCCCATTTTGCCATTGCATCCCCACCCAGTGGGACTACTCTGGACGATCCTCTAGCTATTATCGTAACCAATTGGCTCATTTTCGTACTATGGCTGAGGAGCTTCGGAGATCAAGTCTCCAATGAAGGGTTGAAGACCTGACGTTACCCCCTATCAACCACTCCCAGGTCGTTCTTTTTCTTTTGATTCACCGGAATCATCTGCACAACTGTTGACTCAAACCTAGTCGACAGGGGTTTCCATCGTTGTCGACACCAACCCACCGCAATCTCCCTGAACACCGGCCTATACAGGTTTTACCCTGTCCAGCAACCTGCAGAGCAGATGAGGTCTCACCCGAGGCGATCAAGGGAGAGTGGACGAAACCATGTTTCCACCGAATGAAGGAGGATGATTGCAGCAACACTTGCTTAACTTACTTATCGCAGAATTCAAAGCAGATCTATGCATTCAAGATTAACATCATTCGTATTCATAGCATTATTCAACAGAAACATTCATTGCGATAAGTATAACATTAAAGTATTAACTGTAGTAAGAAATCATCGCAACATGCATCAACATAAAATGTACACAGGGAATTTCACCAAACGGTTCTGTCATGTCATATTACTTCAGAAAAACCTTGATACAACATCTCCGCAAAACCAGATCTCAACAATATCACTTGATCTCACATACAGACTCAGAGATGCACAGAAACAACATCCAAAAATTGTGCCCATATCAGATCAAAAACACGGTTTTCCAACACATATGACTCTTTGACTATAAATAGGCTTTTGCCTTTACAATGCTTGTCCACTTACTAACAAATTCCTAATTGACTCTTGGACAATTGACCCAAAATCTAACTGACACGGTCCAAATGACCCAAAAACTCGCCTACTGCGGTACAATTAACTCAAAATTACATCTCACATGGTCCAATGACCCAAAAACCTGCATTCTGCGGTACAATCGGCTCAAAAATACATAAAATAGTCTATCCTTCTGCCTTCCGTGACCTCTTCTGAACGTGTCGCAGCATCGTCGATGCTACGATTCTTCCTTACCAAACAACCTGCCAAAAGGCCCCCAACACAATCTTGTGGCTCACCCTCGAGCCACGTCAACTAGACATGGTGTATTCGCTGGTCTTGACTCTACTATAGCTGAACTATATTTCTGCAACTATTCTTGCTGTTTGGATCACACGATGTTGTCCTGCTCCTTCTGCTCCATTGATCATCTGCTTGCTGTCATGTACTTCTCGCCCCAAAGTGGTCATTTCCTGGCTTGCTGTCATGGACCTTGCAAACTCATCCTCTAGTCTTGAGAGACCGATTGCAGACAGAGAGGAATTTTACGAGCAACACTGGGGTGTAAAACAAGCCAGTGGTTCTGGCACATCTGTTTCGCACCAGTAAGCACATGTTACAGGGACTCGAGGGCTTCCACCCCCATCCTTTGTGTATCGAAGGGACCACGAGACTTTGAACCATCACCAACTGCCTAGACATCTCGGACGAGACTTCATGCTTGTAACCCCTAAGTGTCCGAGGCATGACTTGGTCCAAGCGCTCATGTACACTCGTCGTTCGGTCCCTCAACGCACCTGGTGTGCTACCACATGAAATGAAATGGATCATTTCCACAACCTCCTTGGAATTCCTAACTTAGCTAGATTCCTGACCCTCTTGTAACATAACCCCTCTTAATCGGAACAACCTCTGTTCTCTTACTATCCTCTGGTTCCTATATTTATACATCGCATTCAGCCGGTTGTCTGCCTCAGCAATCATTTGCACCACCTGCTCACGCTCGAGGTTAATCATAACAGTCCGCTGCTCAGTGTGAGTATTAGCTGGACTTCTGATGTGTTCATAGCAATCATACTTCCGCCTGTTTCCCTGCGTGCCAAAGTGTGCGAATCATCATCCCCTGGACCCTTTGGCCATGCTGCCATGGTGGATTCCTAGTGCGAACCATGCAAACCATCACTCTAGGTGCCGTCAGCCATGCTGCCTTGGTGTACTCCTTATTCCAAACGTGCGTGCTTCTGGCACAATCTGAATCGACTAACAATCATATCTTCCAAAAAGGAAAAAGTTCTGTCTACATAATGATTTCTGATTTGACCCAGTCGCAACGCTGCCACTTGTCGCGGACCACTCCTAACTTGCGGCACAAGCCTCCCTGCTTCTGCATTCCATTCCTGTTGGTGTGCCACCCTGCCACCAATCAATCTACACTTTTTTTTTCCCGATATGACTTAGGCATCATGCTTTTCCAAGCCCGATCGATAGGGCTTCAACCTGCTACCATTAATCAACTTGGGGAGCATCGCTCCATCCAACTGCTGCAATTGTACCGCTCCTCCTGAAGTTATGCTATTGATGTGATACGGACCAAGCCAATGCATCTACAATTTTCCTGGATGTTTCGTAAACTTACTGTCATACAATAGCACCAAGTCACCTTGTTGAAACTGTTGGTTCTTCATATGGCGATCATGGCAAGCCCTCTGGAGATCCTTCTCCACACCCTGATGGAAACTAGCGATAAAGTGATCTTCCTCCAGCTTCACTAACTGCGCTAGATGTTCCTCCAATGCTGTCGCAGAATCCATTCTTGTCATTGCTACAATGCGCATACTTGGAACAATGTACTCCATTGGCATGATTGCTTCTTGTCCATACACCAGCTTAAATGGCGTCTGACCCGTCAACCTTTTACATGTGGTGCGATAGGTACACAATACTACTGGTATTTTGAGATCCCAGTCGGTGCGGTTCACATTGCACACCTTTGTCGACGCATGTTCCAATATCTCGTTGAAAGCTTCCATGGTGACATTTTCTTGCGGATGATATGGCGTACTCTTCTTATGCTGAATCTGCAGCTCCTTCATCAATGCGCTGATGGTGCGATCGAGAAAGTGGCTGCCTTGATCACTCAACAATATCTTAGGGTAGCCGAAGCGAGTGATAATGTTATCAAATAAGAATCACGCGACCGTGGCCGTGGAACAAACAACGACTAGTGCAGCTTTCGCCCATCTTGTCAAGTAATCTGTTGCCGTGATGATATACCTGGCACCAATGCGCTTACCCGGTGGATTGATTGGTCCCACAAAATCTATTGCTGATTTGTCAACTGGCTGCAGTGTTAACTGAGGCATCAATGGCATCTCGTCCCTCCTGGATGGCTTCCCGGTTCTCTGACAGGCATCGCAGGACTGCGCATAGTCGATCGCATCATTATGGAGCGGTGGGCCACCAAAGCCCTGCCCGAAGCACCTTCCTAGCAGTCGCCCGACCGCCGTAGTGTCCTCCAGCTACTCCTCCATGTGCTTCTGCCAATATCTGCGCTTGCTTGTGTGGCAAGACACACCATCGTAATATCTCGTCGGCACCCATCTTGTATAACTCTCCTGCGATGACCTGGAAGTTGGCAGCTTTAACCACCAACTGCTTGTTCTGACTAGTGGTGAGCTCTTCTGGTGCGGTACTTGTTGCCCAAAATTGGATGATTTATTCAAAATAGCCATCGGCTACTTCAACCCAAAACAGTTGGGCATCAGGAAACCCGTCTTCAATGTTAGTTGGCTCCTCGCCTGTTTCAATCCGTGATAGATGATTAGGGCCGAAATTCAACCGCCCTGGCTTCACAATTACTTCAAAGTCAAATTCTTGAAAAAGAAGTAACCATCGGCATATCTTCCCCCCCAACACAGGTTTATTGACCAGGTACTTTAGTGCCGAATGGTCTATGAACATCTTAAAATGTCCGCCCAATAAGTAGTGTCGAAACTTCTGTAGCGCATAGACCATCACCAATCCTTCCCACTCAGTAGTGGTGTAGTTCTTTTCTGCGGATGACAGATTTCGACTGGCGAAAGCAATAGGGTGATCAAGATCCCCCTCTCTTGGCTGCGCTAGCACCACATCGAGTTCAATTGACGATGCATCAACATGGACATGGAATTCCTTACTCCAGTCTGGGAATACTAGTATCGGTGCTGAAGCCATCTTAGCCTTCAACTGTTGAAAACTATCCTGACATTCAGTGCTCCATTGAAATACTGTATCCTTCTTTAATAGCTTCTCCATAGGGGCGATGATCACTGCATATCCCCTGATGAACTTGTGGTAATACCCAGTATGTCCTAAAGTCCCCCTCAGTTGCTTCACAGTGGTCGGCGGTGTCAAACTAAAAATGAGCGCAATCTTTGTTGGATCGACCAACAACCCTTGTTTGCATATGATGTGACCCAACAATATCCCAAACGAGGCACAAAAAATGCACTTCTTCAAATTCAGCGATATCTGGTGTTATCGACAGCGTTCCAGCATCAACCGCAGATTGGCCAGATGATCACGGATCAAACCATAAACTATCCAGTTGTCCATGTATACCTGCAAGAACTTTTGGATGAAATCCTTGAATGCAGCAACAACAACTTGCGAAAATATTGCAAGTGCATTCTTCAGTCTGAATGGCATGACAGTATACTGAAAACACCCCCATTCTATCATAAAAGTTGTCTTGTGGCGGTCTTCCTTGGCAATACGGATCTGATGATAGCCGGAGAACCCATCTGTGAAAGAATACATCTCCTAGCCACCTACCCCCTCGAGCACTTCATCAGTAAACGGGGTCGGAAAGGGGTCATGCAAGCAGGCATCATTCAACTTTCGTAGATCAACACAGATGCGCACCTCGCCAGTCTTCTCGTCCTGCACTACCATAGGACTGATCCTTTCTAATTCTTCGATCGGTTCAATGATACCAGCATCCAACATGCGATCAAGTTCTTCCTTGACCTTCTCCTTATGTCATGGATTGAGCCGATAAGGTCACTGCCTGATGGGTTTCGCATCTGGTTTCAAGGGAATCTTCATTTCTCCTAGATCACCCAAAATACCTTTCATTTCAGATAACTTCATAGGAAAAAGGTCTTGGAACTCATGTAACAACTCAGTGACCTTTCCCATCATCTCATCATCCCAATAATATCCAACATTCGCGAACTTGGGAGTGGCCTCCGTCCCAATATTGATCTTGTGAAGCTTCAAGGGCTGACTGAACAGATCACTTGGCGCACCAGGTGGTACCACATCGTGACTTCCTTCAGACTCCGGATTGTTGACATTCTGTGGATCATCACCATCTTCGGGCCCACCAGTGATATTGTAACATTCCATAATGGATTGCATCTGGCAGTGCATATGCGGATCCACCGGGTACGCCACAGGAACAACCTTTAGAACCACATCGTGAATGATCTGCAGAGCGTTATGAATATCCGGGTTGGGATCAACAAAACTGAATGTATGAGTAAAAAAATGGTCAACTCCAACCACGTAGTGATTTCTCCCCGTAATTCAGCTGCCGTATACCATGACCGCGACATTTCATCCAAAGTATGGATAAATGCGTGGACCCACTCATCTCTTGGTCGCGATGCCCATAATGTCTGACACTCCATCAAATGGCCTCCAGGATCGTTCCGACCATCATACTTCCCTGCATGGTAGACCTCAGTGTCGCCAAAGCGTACCATCATCAATATTCTGCATTTTGACCATCCATCAATTGATGCCTTGTGTGTCGCCCACCAGCGTGCTAGAGCAGCCTTCAGTGCTTCATCCAATGCCAGCAAGCGCTGTGGTTCCAAAACTCTTTCCTTGAACTCCGTCAGAAAGTTAGACAAGCCAATCAGTCCTTCATATATTGGTAGTGTGACCGTTTCAGTTGCGACACGGCAGAGCGACTGCGTGATCAATCCACACTTAAGGAGTGACACCTTGTGCACGTGGTTCTGCCAGTGTTCTAGCGCGTCATCAGAGTCGGAAGACGCAAAGCTGTCACTGCACCATCCAAGCTTACCATTGTCAGTTGGATGAATGTAATCTTCTGTAATATTGAATACATGGTCCCATCCACTGGGATCTTCATCTTTCACTAGTTCAAGGTATCTGCGTCCTTCAGCTAGATCCAATGGGGCGATAACTCTGAGATCGCGATTTTCAAAAGTCATCATCCGTTGCTTGAAATTGATTACCGCTCCACTTTCGTTAGCCCATCCGATCCCCAGCAACGCGGGATAAGAGCTTCCTCCTTCACCCACTTCGATGACATCGAATTCAATGTAGGTCTTCATGCCCTCAATGTCCACCAACAACGGGGCGACTCTCCCAATCGGCGTCACTTTAGTGTGATTAGCTAGCTAACTGGAGTTGTACCGGAGACCAACTCAATGGGGGGCTCCCCATTTTCTACCATGCCTGCTTGGTTAAGATGTTGACATCCGAACCAAGATCCAGAATAACTGAGTTGACATCGTAATCTCCATTTTGAATATTCATCCACATCTACTTGGCAATCTTCCTCCATTGTAAGGAATTCACTGCGGATTCCTAGCATCCCCTTGGAAATCGTTGCAACAACCCCTCAATCTCGGCAAGCGCAGTAGGATCCCTTGCCAACAAAAAACAACTTTCCAATAATTTTTGCAAAGTTCCAGACTACGTTGATGGACCAACATCTGATGTGTCATCAAAGACAAGGGATATGTCATAGATAATAGCCTTGCCTTTGTCCAACTCCCATCGTGCCTGCTGGAACGTATCGCGCTCTGAATTAATGTCAAATGGCACCTTCTTCTTCCTTGCCAACCAGATCAGCGGATGTGAGGTGTCTTCTCCTGTTTTTGCACCTCCTTGAGTGATCACCGCAACAGTTGCATCATGTGGCTTGGGCCCTGCTAAGATTGTTGAAACATTCACACCCTGATTCTGCTTCAACGACGGATTCCCTAGCTGGTTCACATTGTGATTAACATTCTGAATTGGTCGCTGGTTCTAGTTCTGCACAGGTTGCTGTACCAATTGCTACACCTGATTCTGCATGGGCTATTGAGCCTAGTTCTGCAATTGTGGAATATTCCCTGCCTACCATCGTGCAATAACCTGTGGACAGTTGTCTACTATATGGTTTGCAATGAAGCAAAAAGTACACAGTGACTGTAATAGTGGACAATCACGCTAATAGTGTCCCCATACCGCACAGTGATAGCACTGCACAAGTCCACGACCGCTTTGTCCTCCTCCGCGACCAAATCCTCTGCCACGTCCACCCTGGAATCCTCCACGGAATCCACCCTGCTGTTGGTATTGCTGTTGATTGTACTGTTGTTGCATCAGAGATGGTTGCATGCCTTGCCCTTGTTGCGCATACTGCGGTTGCTGAACGTACTATGGCTGCTGTGGAGCCATTTGCATCTAAGCATATTGTGGCACAAACTACTGTTGTTGTTGTTGTGGTACAAACTGCACTTGCGGTTGAGGTAGCGACTGGGCTACCTGTGGTTGCAGTGGCGGTTGTTGTACGACACACTAGTCATCCTTTACATAGAATGTGTCGTACGTTCTCTAATGAAGCAACCCATATGCCTGGTAATCTTTGTCATCATGTCCCACCAATTTGCAGAAAGTGCAATATAGATTCATTGGTTTGGTGACCATTTTCTGCATATATGGACATTCTTCATGGTGGTGCCCAAATACCTGACAAACACGACACCACGGCATGCCAACACCATTTAACGGGTTTGGCGCTCCTGAAACCAAATAGTTGCAGAAGTCGGGGCAATTGTCCTTCATATGCCCTTCTCCTCGACATCGCGCACACCATACTTCTTCGCATTGTTCATTGCCCTTCTTCAAATCTTGCAGATGTATGGTCAAGTTAGCCAGCTGCGTCTGTATCTGCGACATCCCGACTGCTTTTCTCCAATCGGTGACGCCTCCAACCGCATTTCAATCTCCAGAGCTTCACTGGGCATCGAGATGTTTTGTTGCATCAATGGTAGCCAAATATGCGGTAGCAGTGCTGCGATGAACCACTCTTTATGTTGGACAATGCTCACATCGAAACTAACCCTTTCCATCAGTGTCTTGAACCGCTGGTCGAAATCCCACACCATCCCATTGATATTGCTTAATTTCTTTCAATTCTGTAATATATTGGGCCTCAGACTTGGGCTTCCTGAATTCTATAATCAACCCATCCCTGATCTCATCTAGCGACTTCCCTGGAGCTCCTGTAGGGACTAGAACAAACTTCATAAACCAATCTAAGCACAACCTCGCAGGGTCATCGCCAGCTGTCCTTTCTTGGCATCATCATCAGTGATCTGTTTTACAGTCCAGACTGATTCACACAAAAACCAATACTGTTCTGGGTTATCTGTCCCACTCCCATGGAACAATGGTAACTTAGCATCATCGCCCGCCATCCTGGGCTTCCTTCCTGCAGGTATTGAACTACTAGCGATCAAGTTTTTTTGATCCGGTGGGGTTGAAGTGGTGTTTCTCATTGGTTGATAGATAGTGAGCAGAGGTGTGGGTACGTTGCTGCTGAGGTTAGGTCCTGCCTCTATCTTGGGCATAGCCTATGCGTCCTTGTCCGGGCTGTGAGGTCGCTTTGTTCCGTGTGGTCTTCCTTTGCGAACTTGTGGTCTTCCTCTGCATCTTTTCCTGTCGAAACCTCACTCCTCCCCTTGTAAGACCACTCTCTTCCTCGGCTTCTCTCACAACCTTGTCGTGACCTACACCCATTTACCCCTGATCATTCCATGCACCGCCCCCCCTGTTGTCACGATACCCATGGCCTCCATCCACTAGGCTGCTTACTGATCTATATGCATCTTCAATATACCCTTTTCGTAAATAAGCATCTTAATGGACAACTGGAGGGACAACATAAACCTTCCTTGGGGTTCACGAAAGAAATATCTTTCAGCTTCACTATAGGACTTTTGCGTATCAACCGTGAATTCAGTAATATACCCTTCCAAGATGCTATCAAGCCACACTTCCACAACCCATGATGCTTTATTATCGACTTCCTGCAGTTCTTGGATCAGCTCTGGGGTCCAGGCCGTCGGCTCACCACCTTGGTGGCTCCTCTTCTGATAGGTCAACTTTGCCAACCACTCGAACAAAAGGACCGAGAATTCACAGAAAAACCATTCGTGTGGACCATCGTGAATATATCTACCCACCCACTGATCTACCGTCAGTTGAGTGTTCCGGCTTTCTTCTTCGGCAAATTCCTGCAACTTGTGATCTAACCAGCTCTGTATCTCCAGTTGCATCAGACGGCACAACATATCCTCCTTTCACTTCGCACACGGTCCCGGCAATGAAACCATTTGTTGAATCAAACCCAGTCAACAGGGGTTCCCATCGTTGTCGACACCAACCCACCGCGATCTCCCTAAACACTGGCCCAGATAGGTTTTACCCTGTCCATCAACACCTGCAGAGCAGATGAGGTCTCACCCGAGGCGATCAAGGGAGAGTGGATAGAACCATGTTTCCGCCGAATGAAGGAGGATGATTGCGACAACACTTGCTTAACTTACTTATTGCAACATTCAAAGCAGATCTATGCATTCAAGATTAACATCATTCGTATTCATAGCATTATTCAACAGAAACATTCATTGCGACAAGTATAACATTAAAGTATCAACTACAGTAAGAAATCATCGCAACATGCATCAACATAAAAGGTACATAGGGAATTTCACCAAACGGTTCCGTCATGTCATATCACTTCAGAAAAACCTTGATACAACATCTCCGCAAAACCAGATCTCAACAATATCACTTGATCTCACATACAGACTCAAAGATGCACAAAAGCAACATCCAAAAATCGTGCCCAGATCAGATCAAAAACATTGTTTTCCAACACATATGACTCTTTGAATATAAATAGGCTTCCGCCTTTACAATGCTTGTCCACTTACTAACAACTTCCTAATCGAATCTTGGAAAATTGACCCAAAATCTAACTGACACGGTCCAAATGACCCAAAACCCACCTATTGCGGTACAATTAACTCAAAATTACATCTCATATGGTCCAATGACCCAAAAACCTGCATTCTGTGGTACAATCGGTTCAAAAATACATAAAATAGTCTATCCTTCTGCCTTCCGCGACCTCTTTTGACGTGTCGCAGCATCGTCGATGCTGCGATTCTTCCTTACCAAACCGCCTGCCAACAACAACACCTGACTACTTTTGAAACTGGTCAACCATTGCTTCCTGCACATATATCCATTAGATAGGAGACCAGTTGAATACCTCAAACCACCCAACCTATTGAAGGGCAGCAGTCCAACACACCTGTCACTACTACGGTTACATTACTTACTCCTCCCCCACCTCAAAACTCATGGGGCGGATACTCTTTACCCCCTACCTTCCTTACAATTAATGTTAATCCTACAGTAGATAATCAGCAACCCATGTTAGTTCAACCTTTGATTCGTTGTCAGCAAGTTGTTGCTGGGGGGAAACCCCCGCCTCCTAACCATACTACTGGAGGAGGAGTGCCCATCGGTCCTTCCATTGGAGATTCCTTACCTGCCGGACCTTCCACTATGGGATTATCCCATGTTGGGGGGCCGTCAAATGTCGTTCAACCACCATGGAGTCAAGCGTATCCAGGTTACCTTAACCCTGTGTCAGGACAACTTAATCCCAAAACGCACTCTACGGGGTACCCTACCTCGAAAACCCATGCACTCTATAGGGGGCATCAAAATGTCTTGCGACACGGACCCCCACCAACCATCCCTCAAGTACCACTACCCCCGATTGGTCCCCCTCCATCTCCTGCCGGAGGCAGCGGACCCCCATACAATCCTGGAGGCGACGGACCTCTACCTTTTGGTGGAGGACCATGTCCTTCTAGCAACAACGACCCACCCCCTCGTGGTGGCGGTGGTGGAGGCCCTCCCCCTTCTGGCATAGGCGGAGGACCACCTCCCCCCGGTGGTGGTGGATCCCCACCTTATGGTGTTGGACCGCCCCTTCCGGTGGTGGTGGTGGAGGACCACATTATTATGGTGGTGGTGGTGGCGGAGGACCTTACCCTCAAGGTGGCAGCGGTGGTAGAGGACCCTATCCCTCCGGCGAAGGAGGTGGCCCACCCCCCCTCCCGGCAGAGGAGGTAGAGGACCATCTTATTACGGCGGTGGAGGTGGACCCCCACCCCCTCCTAGCGGTGGCGGCGGACCCCCACCCCCCCAGCGATGGCGGTGGACCTCCACCCCCCCAAGCGGTGGTAGTGGACCCCCACCCTATAGTTATGGACCACCTTATTATGGTGGTGGATCTACATTTGGTCCTGGCGTCATACCCCCTTATGGTCAGTTTCCTCCGGGAACCCCTTACAACCAGTCGATTCAAGGTCCTACCAGTCCATACATGCCTTATCAGTACTATCAGTACCCACAGTTGAACCAACAGCTGCCATTTTTGGCCACTTTGGACTTACCTGATTTGTCTCATATTATGAATGATCCCATTTTCCATGGGCACAATTGGCCGCCCATTCTAGTTAAGTTACCATCATATATCCCCAAATTTGATGGCAAGTGCGGTGAAGATCCTAAAAACCACGCGATGACATACCATTTATGGTCATCCAACTCCTTGATGGACGATTTGATCAGTCTCAGGTTATTTCAACGGGCTCTCACTGGCCCAACTGCCAAGTGGTATATTGAACTACCACCCAACTCTTTTCCTGACTTGAGTTCTCTTGCTATGTCATTTTTGACCCACTTACAATTGCCTATTCGCTATGAGACTGGTACCGACTTATTGACTCCTCTTCGCCAAAACACCGCAACCCACATCTCGTATCATATCCATGAGTGGCGGCAGAGACGACGACTCATTAAGGCCCATATTCTGGACCAACTCTTAGCTGACTGGTTCACAAAGTCACTTTTACCTATCGTAGCTCGAGACGTAGCTATGGGAGGGGCTGTCACTAAGAAATAGGCCATTGCCCGTGCCCATTACCTAGACTTGGTATATGCTCAATCCGACACTTTATACGAAATTGTTCCCGACTCACCCCGTCCCACGTTTAATCCTGCACAACCACCTAAGGGACCTCAAGCTGATGGCATCATTGGTTCCCTCACCACCCAGCCTCCTTTTCAAATTGTTGGATCGTCGAACCCCCAAGGTTCCTCCCTATCTCCAGCACAGGCTGGCAACAACACTACCAAGTCCACTGCTCCTACCTCCACCGAAGAGGTGAATTCTGTGCAATCAACTTCATCTTAGAAGCTCGAAGGAAAGAAGAAGAATAAAGGGAAACCTAAGAAATATTCTAACCAACAGGATCCCAAACCCACTCAGGAAGACACCAAACAGAAGAGGAAGTTAAAGTATCCTTGTTTGTTGTGAGATGAAGACCATTTCTCTGAGGAATGTCCTCACCGAGCCAAAGTGCAAAATTTTCTCAAAGGAAACTCTACTACCGTAGTTCTCAACCATCCCTTCCCCACTCAAAACCAACAGCTGATCGCCCAAACCTCTCCTTCCCAAGGAGAAGCATCCTCCACTGCGCATGTTCTCATGATGCGTAGTGAGATCGTCAACTTGAACACACGTTCTCGTTCGTATGACTCCTTTCCGCCAAAGGAACCCATTGGAAGTAATACTAAAAAAGCTTCCACTTCGATTCCCGACGTCATTGTACCACATGCTTCTCTCACCATTGAGAAGCCCTCTTTAGAGTCAGTGTTGCGTTCGCCCAAAAGCACGATTCGAAAATCTGTTTTCAATCCCAATGCTCGGGCCGCTCAAAACTACAATATTGTAGAGGACCTAGCACAAGCTCCTTGTGCTATGTTGATGCTTGAGGTCTTGCAAAACTGTCCTAACCAACGCAAGACTCTCCTCGCTGCCATCGGCGCGGTTGATCTGAATTCATCGAACACCATCATGTTTCGGCTGGAATACTTTAAGCCGAGGATTTCCCATCAGTTACCATTTCAAGTTGCCACAAACATTGTCGGGAAGACAATCCATTGTACCATTTTGGACGAAGGTTCCTCTACTTCAGTCATGTCAATTTCATGTTGTAGAGCCATTGGCTCTCCCGAGTTGAACCATTCTCCTACCACTTTGAAAGCATTCGACGAACGTGGCTTTCAACCTCATGGGCTGTTACAAGCTTTAGCAGTCGAGTTGGGGGGCAAGACTACAACCATTAACGTGGAAGTGGTCGTTGCCCCGTTAGATTATAACATTCTGCTTGGTCGTAATTGGTTTTACACCATGGCTGTGGTTGCATCCTCTATTTTCCGCATAGTACAATTCCCTCATCAAGGCCGAATTGTCACAGTCGACCAACTGGATTTCTGTACACCTGACACCGCTACTCATCCTGGCGATAATGTTCCATTACTTGGACAGTCTTCGTATCCTTATGAGAATGTGGGGGTTGGCCTCATTAAGGACTGATCCCTTATGGGCATTTTCCCAACTTCGGATTCCCCCAATCATGTTGCCACAGTGAACATGATCTCCTCTCGGAATTCATCCGTCCCTAGCTCCACTGATTCATGGTTTGTACCTGATGAAGCCACCACACACCTGATTGGAGACAATATGCATCTTTCACTCGCCGAACTCACGTACGAGGCTATCTAGTCAGCTCCGGAGGACCACTTAGCCATGGCCCCCACCTCCTATTCTCTACAACGGACATCATCCCTACCTGATCCTCTGCTGTGGACTTTTTATTAGGATGAGTCCATTAAGGAAATCATGAGTGCGGATGATCCTCAGTGGGAAGACCTCCACCATCGGTCCTCTTTCCTACCTTCATTGGACACTGTAGAGAATAGCATCAGCACCATATTTACACCGGATGTCTACCTTGCCTCTCAGTCCTTGATACTCACATGTCAACCAGACTCTGAAGGCAACTTAGCCAACATTGAGCCCACCATTTCGGTCGACATATCGGTTACACCTGGTGTAGTGGAACACACTCGCTTAGGCCAGAAGTGTTCCCCTGAAGAAATCACGACGTTCATGGCCTTGTTCAAGCAATTTCGAGACATGTTTGCTTGGACTTACGAGGAGATGCCCATGATAGACCCCGCTATTGTTTCACACACGATTAAAACCTATCCCAACGCTAAACCAGTCCAACAAAAGTTGTGACCGGTGCACCCCCGGAAGACTGCGACAATCAAGGCAGAGATTGAAAATCTCTTGAAAGATGGTTTTATCTACCCTATCCCGTTGACAGAATGGGTCTCAAACGTTGTCCCTCTAGCTAAGAAGCAAGGTACCATTCGTGTCTGCGTCGATTATCGGGATCTCAACAAGGCTTGTCCCAAGGACAATTACCTGACTCCCTTTATTGACCAGATAATTGACAACTATGCAAGAAGCGTCATCTTTTCATTTATGGATGGATTTTCCGGCTACAACCAAATTGAGATCCACCCGGCCGATCAGCACAAGAAAAATTTCATCTGTCCTTGGGGTACGTTTGCTTATTGCAAGCTTCCTTTTGGCCTTAAAAATGCTGGTGCCACATTCCAGCGGGCCATGTCGTATGCCTTTCACGATGTGAAGGACTTTGTGGAACCTTACTTGGACGATCTACCTGCCCATTCACGGCAGCGTGAGTACCACATCGATCATCTGACGAAGGTATTCCTCAGATGCAGGCAGTATAACATCCGCCTGAACCCTCATAAGTGCATCTTTTGTGTCGATTTTGGATGCCTCCTCGGTGTCATAGTCTCAAAAGATGGGATCCGCATTGATCCCCTGAAGGTGGCAGCCATCGTCGTTCTCCCACCTCCCACTGACATAATGAAACTTCAAAGTTTGCAAGGGAAGGCAACTTATTAAGGCATTTTGTCTGTAATTTCACAAAAGACGCAGGGCTACATGATATTGATGAAGAAAGATGTCCCATTCACATGGGATGACCAAGCGCAACAATCTTTTGAAAGTCTAAAACATGCTATCATGCATGCCCCTGTGCTCCAACTGCCCAATTAATACAAGGATTATATCCTTTATCTTGCTGCTTCTTCCACCACTATCGCCATGGTTTTGGTGAAGGAGGACCATAACTCCCAGGAACATGTGATATACTACACAAGTAAGGGTCTCATTGACGCCGAAACTCATTAATCACATGTCGAGAAACTCGCTCTCGCGGCAGTCATTGCCATCCAAAAGTTCCGACATTACATCTTGCTTCGCACCACCACCATCATCGCCAATTCTAACCCTATGTACCACGTTTTGACACGTCAGGTGCTTGGGGGCAAGTACTCACGCTGGATCATGATACTATAGGAATTCGATCTCCTTTTCAAAAAGGCTAAGTCTAAAAAGTCTTTGGTGTTCGCCGAGTTGATCTGCGATCTTCCTCGTCCTGATGTCAACTTTCAACCCAATGATTCTCTTCCAGACGAATCATTGTTCCTCATCAGCATGTCCGATCCATGGTATGGAGATATCACTTTATATCTTCAAACCCAACATTTCATCCCTCATTTCTCACAGGATGACCGTCGTCGAATACGCTACCATGCAAAGTATTATCTAATCATTAATGATACTTTGTATTGTCATGGTATCGATTCTATTCTTCGCCCTTGTCTCACTCATGAAGAGGCTGAACACATTCTAAATGATTGTCATGTTGGGGCGTGTGCCAGTCATCTCTTTGGGATGGCTACATCCCAGAATATAGTTCGCACAAGATATTTTTTGCCATCTATCTTCAAATATTGTATCAAGGCAGTAAAAAAATGTCATCCCTGCCAGCACTTCCAAACTAAGAAGTGCACCCACCCAGCCCCGCTACACCCGATTATTTTCGTTGGCCCCTTCACTAAATGGGGCATTGACTTCATGCATTGTAAGCCTACCTCGGCCAGGGGGCATGGTTACATCATAGTAGCCATGGATTACTTCACAAAGTGGGCCGAGGCTATGCCTACATACACGAACGACAGCAAAACTGCCGCACTCTTCATGTTCAACCATGTTATAGCACGGTTTGGAGTTCCTCAAGCGATAGTTACTGACCATGGCTCTCATTTCATGAACCATATGGTCAACGAGTTGAGAACTAGATTGGGTTTTCTCCATGAAAACTCAACACCTTACTACCCACAGTTTAATGGACAAGTAGAGGCCATTAACAAGGTCTTGAAAACCATGATCCAACGCATTGTGGGTACACACAAGTCCAACTGGCATAATATGCTTTTCTCCACACTTTGGGCTTGTCGAACTTCCGTTAAAACCGCCACTGGATTTACTCCCTTCCAACTGGTGTATGGATTGGAGGCTGTCCTACCGATTGAGTGTGAGATTGCGTCCCTCAAACTCACAGTTGAACTTCTCCCCAACACTATTGCCGAGGAAGAACGCTTCCTCTACCTAGCCAAACTCGACGAGACTCACCCCGATGTCGCTCTTTCCAACAAGGCTCATAAGAAATGCATCAAAGTGCAGTATGACAAGTTGGTAGAACCTCACGTCTACAGCGAAGGTGATTTGGTCCTCACATACGACCAAAGACATGATAAGCTGGGGGCAGGAAAGTTTGAGTCCATGTGGCATGGACCCTACATAGTGAAATGCATCTTAGAGAAGGGAGATTATGAGCTTGAAGACTACGACGGGATATCTTTAGGTGAACCCCATAATGGGATTTACCTGAAGAGGTACTATGCTTGAGTCTTTCATGCATAAGTACTTTGTATATAATGTGCATGGCATGTGTGTTTTTGTGTGGTGCGACGCTTTGTTTTTGCGTGCTTAGGTCTTATTTCGTTTCTTATACCATGTTCTGTCTACGTGTGCAGATGGAAACTTGCTACAGATTCGCGGACGGCGTCAGCCGGCATACCCGTAACCTTGCTTCGGTAGCCTGGGTGCTCTATTCTCCCACTGGCGAGCTTATTAGCTTAGGAGGAATGTGTCTAGGTTTCACAACCAACAATGGTACATAATATCAAGCAGTCATTGGAACCCTAAACGATGCTATTTCTTTGGGTATGGACCACGTTATCATCCATCTGGATTCTCAACTGGTGGTCTCTCATCTTAACCGGGTTTACACCATCCGCGATCCTACCCTACTCCATCTCTACAGACGAGTTCGTCTCCTGGAAAGGTCCTTCAAGTCCATTCAGTACCTACACATCCCACGAGATGTGAACACAATTGCCAACTCCATGGCCAACTTCCTTTTAGATTGGTACATTGCACACACATAAGCATATTCATGAACTGTAAAAGTAGACATAACATGTAAATAACTCATTGTATAAGCAAACACATAAACAAGATCACATCATTCATCCATTAAAACACATAATGTATAAATCCGCCAAAATTTCTGTATATATATATATATATATAATCAAGATAATGTAGTGCTGATACAAAAAGTCTGAAGCACGACGACTTTCAATGAGTCTATACAAAATCTGAAGCCCGACAACTTTTAGTAGTACAAAATCTGAGGATCACATAGCTCTCAGTATACACATAATAACATCACTGCTGGGCCTAACGTCTGGACCGTGCACCCCTAGGTCTAGCAACCCTCTCTTGCTGGATGTGGAAGCAGTCAACTGCCCTCGCCACCTTGCGGAGTAGCGTACCAAAACGCATAGTCATGCCGACTGTGTACCTCTGCATAGGCCTCGACAACTCATGTACTGCCGCATCTGGGATGTCCAATATCAACCTTGTAAGGTTCTCATAGACGTTTTCCATCTCCATGATGGGATCATGCATGGCTGGAACTACTGGTAGTACCTCTCCTCTCCTCGTGATAAGCGAGACTCCCACTGGCCGTGAAGGGCCCACATATGCACACATATGTTATTAACTCATCAGCACTATCCAAAAAAATTATAAATACACAAAATAAAAAGTACAAGGGTCATTGTTCTTACCGATGTCTCCCCACTCTGCTCCCTCAGGTAGCGCTAGGTATGGGTCCTCCCTGTAATCCATACCACTGTACGGATAGTCCTATATCATAAGTAGCTGTCCTTCCAGCCAGGTGAAGAATCCATAACCATACCCGATGATAGGACCCCCACCACCATGGCAGGCCATCACCTCTGTCCATCAGACCATGTGAGGATCCCTGTCATCCAAAGTCACCTACAGGCGTAGAAGGGGAACCCACTCCAACAGAAATGAGATCACTATCGATCCATACACGAACTGCTTGAGCTCTCCGCGCCGACACTTGGTCAGCTGAGCTCGAATGTTGGTGAGGAGTCCCTCACACCACTTGAAAACCTTCGGAGACATACAGTCCTCCGCATACAACATCTGGGACCTGGTAGCTAGATGAGCCGTTTGGCTCCCTACTATCCTCTCTATGGTGAAAAAGACAGCATGCAACGGACGATATCGCAACTCTTTGATGGGAATCTTCCCACTAGAGGCACAGGCACGAGGAGTACAATGTTGGACGATCAAGTCATCCACCGTCCGGTCACTTCCCCGTGATCCGATAAGAGACATGTTGTCCCCCCTATGGGACAATCCAGTCAAGAAGTAGATGTCCTCGACATCTATAGTTAGTATGTGCTCACCAATCATGAAATGTTGTTGAGCTGCATCCCAACTCCGAAGCATATCCTCCAGCAGCGGGACTTGGGCCCTCATGCCCTGGACCTGGAAGAACTTCAGTAACCCACAGTTCCTCAATGCCTCCACACACAGCGGATCATTTTCAGCTTGCACATCATCCACTTCATGTTCTCACTCACGCCACTCTAGAACCATGTTGGCGGCCACAAACTTGTCAAAAGGAGCATTTAAACAACATTAGAACTCACTGAAGCCTTCCAAACTTTTTCTTGTGGGTTAGTTTTTGAGTTAACCTTGGACGTTTCCACCGTCACACCTCGTCCTTGCAGACATGGCGACATCATCGCAAGGCACCCTTGCGAGCTTTGCGACAACCCAGGTTCCTCGCAGTTCCCGTAAGGGAGACCTGCAACGATCCGAGGGCACACAAAATCCCCTCAAACCAACTCAAAAAACCCTAAAAATGAAAATAAATTGAAATTCTAAACCACTAGAAATATGCTGGTTGAGATTTAGGGTTACCTGCTCCAAACGGCTCGAGAAATGGTTTCTCGTAGCTCTGGCAATCGACGATTGAAATTCTGCTCCAAATGGCACTTTCTTCTCCCCAATTTAGCAAATAAACAATGGTAACTATATTTGGTCATTTTTTCTATTTATAAACAAAAAGGGAATATTCTTTTTCAAATTTAGATGCTTTATGGGTTATTTGCTATAGTTTGGATAATTTTTACTGCGTTTTGAATGCCCGGTTGACTTTTTGACCTAGTTTTCAAGCATGCAGGAGACATTAAGTGTTCCATTTGCGCCGTTTTCACATTGTAGCGGTCATCTCAGGTATGAACAACCTCTTGAATATTTTTGTCGTTATTTTTTATCCATTAGATTTCAATTATTTAATGATGACGATCTTACTCTTTGTTCTTCCTTGTGCTCTTAAAACCATGAGAATAAGGTACCGAGTTATGATTTATCACTTTTCTAGGCTCTTTAAACTCCTACGGAAAGGGAACCCCCTGAGAGTCTATCTTTAAGTGCTTTTCGAGCTCTCGAAATACGAAAAGATTGCCAAGCGAACTTGTTGCGTTCACACTTGTTAAAGAATTTGAATGGTCATCGTCCCGGTGATAGTTTACCACTTTTTCAGACTAGGGGGCACTACTTATGAAAAATGTATACTCCAGCCAATCATGACTGGAAGAGTCCTCTCCCGCGTTGTTTTACCCTTTTTTGGGCAATGAGGCTAACTTTACCAAAACGGACCGTTGGAGTCTTCTTTAGTTCTTTTCAGACTCTCTAAACATGAAATGATGACCGAGTTTACCTTCTATGGACTCGTTAAACATTCACATTGAAGGGCCCATCATGGGACGAACCCATCCTCTCCCAGGTTCAAAAAATATTTGGGATTGGACTCATCTGTGAGATGAGCTATACTGAGCATTTGGTTACCCTCATCAAGCTAGTAAAAAACACATGAGGCACTCATCATTCATGATGGGGAAAAAGGAAAGCTTTTTTATTACACCTTTATATGTGGCAGTACCTAGTCATTCTTAAACATGGCACTCATTTGCATTTGCGTACAGTACTTGGATCATCCGTTTGTCATCGAGTTTTACCTACTTCATGAGTCTTGTCACTCCTTTGAGTCATTCAAAGAATGCTTCCATCATCAGTTGCATTAGGAAGTTGGTGTCGTACTCGTCATGTCAATACTACCAAGTCATGCCATGCCCATGTTCAAGAATACTTTCACCATTCATAATCTGCAGTCAGTATGCCTTCCACCATGTCGGTCTACTCTGAGTCAGTCCTGTATGTTGTTGTACCATCCAATCTACTCCAAACATCCGTTGCCGTGTTTTGTGTCGATGATGGGGGATTCGTCATGGCCCTCCTTCGATGGGTTCATCGTTGTCAACTTCAACACATCATCCGAGGATTGAATCTAGAAACCAATTGAGTACCTTGGGCCTGCATGCCTTAATGGCAGGTTACCTCGCTTTCAACATGAGTTTACGTCATTGAATATTGATTGAAAGATTTCATCCGACGTTCGACTTCAACTCATTTATTCACGCTTGATGATATGTACTATGATACCTTGGGAATCATTGACATTAATGATGATTTCCCTCATGCTTGTCAATGGTATACATCAATGACCAGTAATCAAGTGGTTTCTACCATGTTCGACGTCAAGACATTTGTAATCACATGGATAGATTCGTATCATTGCGGGTTCGGCTTGAAGACCCTGGGGAGTCATGTTTTACCTAGGTTGTGATGGAGATTGTTTTGAGTCATATCACACGGATCCACATTTGTATTGGTCGTGGCTGTGTTATCATCTCGTCATGGATCTACGCTTGTGACTAGTAGCCATGATTGTGTTCAGTCGGTCATTACTACCATGGATCTGCAATGTATTGGTCGGCAGCCATGATTGTGTTCAGTCGGTCATTACTACCATGGATTTGCAATGTATTGGTCGGCAGCCATGTTGTGAGTCATATGAGACTGTGTACTCAGATTCAGTTGTACTGCAGTAGCATCCTTCATCCGACGAGCCATCGCTATTCGTTCTATCAAAGCATTTCACCTGTCCAATTTTCAAACAACTTCATGCTTTGGGGGGCATTCGATTACACTTAAATCTTGCCATCATGCTGATTAGTGTAAACATTCCCTGAAGTTCCTTGACTAAGTCATTAACCTGGAAGAGATACAAACCCTTTTACACTAAGTTTTGAGAGGTCATCGCAGGTTGTCCTAATGCAACCTACGATGTCAGTTAATTGACTAAAATAGCTTCTTCGAGCCCATTCGCGAGGGTAGCTGATTTGTATCCCTATCCCTAACCTTTGGGCAGCTGGCATTCGGTTCCTAGCCTCTTGTAAGGATCCCTTATCTCTCTCCTACCATATGTCAACCTACCCTATCCACTTAGTCCTACATAAGTGAAGCTCACTCCCATTCCAAAGGGAAGAAGTCTATAATATCTAATTGCTGGTGAAATTAGCTTAAGAGAGATCTCTACTCATCCCTTGAGAGATCCATCATCCCTTTGGAGGCTTTGGCATTGGCTTGACTGGAGAAGGATTGCTACGTTAAGTCATTGGTTGTAATCTCTTCATCCTATGTATTTCCCTTTCAATACAGTAATATAAGTGCTTTCCACCAAATCTCATTGTGTTAATGATATATTGTGTAGTTTGCCTACTTAGACCTATTATTGTGTAGGTGCATTCTACTGTTTGTATTGTTGTGCTGTCTTAACAGGTTTTGCAGCTGATATCTGAAGACCATCGAGCTTGGAGCAGCATTCGAGGAGAAAGGATCAGCGATCTAAGAGGTAAATGCATCTAGTTCCTTGATCTCTAATTAGATCTAGGAGAGTCATTTATGTTATGTCTCTATTTGTTCTAGACTCACATTGAGATAGGGAGATCAGGCCTCGAGTCCGCTCTTGGTAGATTGTCTGTCAAACACACCTGCTTGAGTTTGGAGCATTTATTTTGGTGTGCCCTATAGTCTATTTTGAAGGGGGGCATTTTTCCCATGAGGTTTTCCCCATTTCCTCGGTTTATGGACTGTTATTTATTATTCATTGTATTGGGTGACCTTTGGTGTCAGTTACCAGGGCCTAGGATGGATTAAGGGGGGGTGTTAGGATATTCCTATACTCCATCCTAGTCCTACCAACATTTTCATTATTTTGCATTTCAGTCATGCATGCATTTTTGCATGCAGGAATGCAATTGCATGCATCCCAGTCATCAGGTTGGTGTCTCCTAGCACATAGAGCTTAGTTTACTAGCGCAAGGATCCTGTTTCTATTAAGTTCCAGCCCTCGTAGTCAGTAATGTGCCCTCTTTTCACCTACCACATGATAAAGGTGCCCTCCCTCACTTACCACCAGTTACACTTCAGTTAGTTGAGTGATTTGTGGATTTGTTCCTTGATTTGAGGACATATTGACTAGTTTACTGACCGACACACTCTGATGGACCTCCAGTGAGCCTAGATTGCCAGTTTTGACTCCAGTCAGCTCCTCTTGCACTCTCCTTTGAACCTCCTTCACTACATTAGTGCACCATGCATGTGTTACACCTACTACATTTAGTTAGACTCAGTTTTCCACTTGGTTGACAATCACTTGTGTATTGATGACACTCCACTGATGATGATTAGGACTCTTAGTGGTGTATTGTTGACACTCCACTGATGATGATGACTCCTAGCACAGATAATCCATGCCCATGTAGGCTAATTCGAATTTCCACCTTGGAATTCAAATCCTCTCCACCATTGTATTATTTATTGTTCATATTATGATTAATGAATTAGTGTGTGATGTTATTCAGCTTCTATCCGAGTTCTACTGTATCATAATTATGTTGCTCCTTTACACTGCATTGACCACTCTTCTTCTATTTTCCTGCTTAATCTTAATCTTTCTTGTGAGGTATACATCAGCTCTTATATCTGCTATGAGGATTTTCACAAACAACACCCTTCCATTATCTATATGCAACAAAGAGTGCGTTATCTCACTTTACATGAACATTGAGAGAAAGATAGGAGAATGATAGTAGAGAAGGAAGAGAGAATGTGAAATTGAAATCAGATGGGGCTTGAATATGCATCAAAATATCTCCATGAAACTTTGTTGATAGGTCTGAATGGCCTCTCCATCAACCAACTTGGATGGGAATCATGCACCCTCAAAATTGGTACTAAGGCAGGGAGGATGAACATCCACCGTGCAAGGACAAGATTGAAGCTATCCAAATTGAAAAGATGCAAATAAAAAATGATCAAAAGCTACTCCATTTCGACTTGGACTCCTTTTAATAAATTTATTTGAGTCATTTACATCCGTAGAACTCAAATTATATCCTAATTACTCATGAAATTCGAGTTAGTGGGGGTTATGACACTTCATTGGCCCCATATGACACTTGGCTCATCTTTTGTCTCCAACTCCTCCATGAATTCGACTTGGGGAATATTTTGGATGCTTTGGAGATGTGTAAATCCTCTCATTCTCCCTCTTGGTCTATTTTTATCTCTTACATTGTCATAAATGTCACAGAATCTATCATAAGTATCATAAGTGTCATAGAATTTGTCATAAGTGTCATTATACTTGTCCTAGTTGTCATAGAATATGTAATTGCCTATTTTTAACCCTATGACTCTTCCTCTTCCTTCATGAATGTTACCTCTTCCCTTACAACTCTAATTTGGGATGGATCCATGTTTAAAGGAGGAATATTCTCTCATGTGGACCCCACATGTCCACTTATGCGCCCCCAAGTCCAACTAGGACCTAATGCCACTTCATTTTGGAGCATTTAACATTTATTCCATAATTTATTGGCCTATTTTTCCATAATCCATTTAGAATATTGAATTTTCATGATAAACTATAGACCTTGGCGTTAAATGTTAATATTTTAATTCTACCACATAACCCTTAGGAATTGGGTAGGCCAACTTAATTATTTGTCTGAAAATCATTTAATTGGGAACATGACATTTAGTGTAAGAGAGGTAATTCACAATCCCTACCTTTCTGATTCACCAAGCCCACATGAAGTGTGAGGTGAAGAGCATACTAGGGTTGGGAGAGTCTTTAGGTCTCTTACTATGTGCTAGTGGTGCAAACAGAGGTGATGAAAGCAAATCGATTATCGCCAAATTAACTAGAAGAGTATATCAAGTAATACGTACTTTTAACTATAAGAGATGCTCATGGTGCTTTGCAAGTAAAAAATGCTAACTAATAGACAAGTGTGCAATGGAGGTATTTCACACTTCTCACCCTTTTCTGATTCACTAAGCTCACATGAAGTGCGAGGTGAATATAATACTTCGGGAGACAAGAGTATTTAGGTCCTTGATTGTGTGCAAAATGTGTATTCTACACTAGCATTGATACTAAAAACATGTCAATTGTGCATAAACAAGAAATTGTCTTAAATACTAGAGACAACAATAAGGCCTGTTGAAAGCCTCAAGGTTGGTTACCTAGGTAAGTTTCAAGAGATAAGAACTCTTTACTTCCTAATCATAGTTTAGGTGAAGTAATTGCTAAAAAAATAAGTAATTATGTGCATTAGCCTTAATTTAAGTTCACTAGTAAGCAGTAATTGGATTTCCAAACTAAACTATGCAGATAAAAAGCAAATAAACTAGGGTAGCACGGCTAAACCACACGCTTCCGTGCAGACTGTGCGGGTAAATTCAAAATAGGTGCGTTGAACAGCGCAGGTGATACACTAACCAACCGCGCAGGTCACCATAACGGGGTAGTGCGGGTCGAACATCGATTACCTGCGCTGTTCGTGCGACTGTTAGAGTCGTTTCCATGCTGGCAACGCAACCAAGAGGCCGGGATCCCCGCTTTTGTGTAAAAATAAATTGGGGCCGAGTCGAGGAAAAATCCTAGAGAAAGAGGTGGAATACTTGATTTCCTGCAAGTGACAAATACCCATAATTAATTGCTTAGCATAAAACAACCTAGTTAAATGAGAAATGAACAAAAATAAGTATGGTTTCCATTAGAACTGTTGTGGGAAAAATTGCACAAGTGCACTCTTCCACTTGGTAAGGGGATAGGCCTTATAGGATGCAGTAAGGCCAAAGTCCTTGGAGCCCCTGTGGTGGTTGTTGGTTGGTATTCCTCCAAGTGATCCTGCAAGATATTGTTAGTGTAATTCATATGGAAACAAATAAATATGAAAAAATACAAAATAAAAGAGATGGGGGGAGAATGCAAACTCCAATAACAATCCAAGATATGCCAAACCACTTTTGTATTTTCCAATGGTATAGTTGTACAACACCTAGGAGGTGGGAGATTCAAGGGAAGCCAACAATCTGCCTTAGAGAGGCTCTTTTTGTCCAAACTAAATGCTAAGTAGATGGTATAACAATGGAGAAAAATTATTGCCCCTTTGATGGATGGTGGCAAGGGAGCTTGAAACCCTCGCATACCATCAAGGAATGTGTCTCGTCTAACCATGTCAAATTATGACACATACATGTACAGTTTGAAGAAATTTCAACATTGGCCTCATTCACTGCTCACTATGCGGCGTCAGTGGAAGACATTGGTGATGGGTGTATTGGAATACGTTCCATGACATTTCAAGAGAATTTCGATGAACATTACATAGATGGGAAAGAGGAATGATGACAATGATACTGCATGATGAACATTGATGCAAATGTGGATGATCTCAAAGCTGATTATGTGAGGACGCCAGGAATCCTTAAGTCTTGAAACCCTCGCATACCGTCAAGGCATGTGTCTTGTATAACCATGTCAAATTTCGACGCATATAGGAACAACCAAAGAAATTTCAATGTTGGCCCCATTAACTGCTCATCGTGCAACTTCAATGGATGAAATTAGTGATGGGCATGTTGAAAGAATCCATGACACTTGAAGAGAGTTTCGATGAAGATTACATATATGGGAATGAGAAATTATGACAATGAGACTACACAATGAACGTTGATGCAAACATGGATGATCTCAAATATTATATGAGGACATCATGAATCCTTGAGTCTTGAAACCCTCACATCCCATCAAGGCATGTGTCTAGTCTAACCATGTCAAATTTCAATGCATACGGGAACAATATGAATAAATTTCAACGTTGGCCCCATTCACTACTCATCGTGTGAAATCAGTGGATGACATTGGTGATGGGCATGTTGGAAGACGTTCCATGACATTTCAAGAGAGTTTCGAAAAATATTCCATAGATGGGAATGAAGAATGATGAAAATGAGCCTACATGATAAATGCTGATGCAAACATGGACGATCTCAAAGATTATGTGGGGACGTCGGGAATCCATCTTGAGTCTTGAAAGAATCTCATAACGTCAAGGCATGTGTCTAGTCTAACCATGTCAAATTTCGATGCATACATGAACAGTTTGAAGAAATTTCAACATTGGTCCCATCCACTTCTCATCGTGCAGTGTCGATGGATGATTTTGGTGATGGGAGTGTTGGAAGATGTTCCATGACATTTCAAGAGAATTTCGACAAAGATTCTATAGATGGGAATGAGGAATGATGACAATGAGACTGCATGATGAACATTAATGAAAATGTGGATGATCTCAAATATTATACAAGGACATTAGGAATCCTTGAGTCTTGAAACCCTCGCATACCGTCAAGGCATATGTCTACTCTAACCATGTCAAATTTTGACACATATAGGCACGGTTTAAAGAAATTTAAATGTTCGCCTCATTCACTGGTCACCATGCGGTGTCGACGGATGACATTGGTGATCAGCGTGTTGGTTGAAGACGTTCCATGACATTTCAAGAGAGTTTTGACAAAGATTCTATAGATGGGAATTATTAGGAATGATGACATTGAGACTACATGATGAACGTTGATGCAAACATGGACAATCTCAAATATTATGCAAGGATGTTAGGAAATATCCTTCAATATTGAGACCCTTGCATACCGTCAAGGCATGTGTCTAGTCTAACCATATCAAATTTCAACACATACAGGAATAGTTTGAATAAATTTTTAACATTGGCCCCATTAACTGCTCACTGTGCGACATTTGTGGATGACATTGGTGATGATCATGTTGGAAGACATTCCATTACATTTCAAGAGAGTTTTGACAAACAATCCATATATGGGAATGACGAATGATGACAGTGAGACTGCATCATGAACGTTGATGCAAACGTGGATGATCTCAAAATATTATGCGGGAACATCAGGGATCCTTGAGTCTTGAAATGTAATGTCCCCATTCAAATAAATCTCAAAAGAGAAAATTCCACCAATCTACTAGTTTTCTAGGTTGGGGTGGAAACATTCAGATTTTGAATATGGGAGCTAATAAACCCCAAATGGACCTTAGATTGATATAAATATATTAAAAGTGGTTAAATAAATATTTATGATAGGAAAATAAGGTGGCACTTGGTCATGGGGACACATTGGTGGTGTGGGACCCACACTAAGCTAGATTCCGCACACATTTGAATCCAAGGTGGAGTCTAATGTTCTTTGGGATTTGGGAGGTCAATATAATTGGCATGACTCAATGAAGGTTGACTTGGAGTGGAAGAGTAACTCCCATGGAAGAGGAAGAGGCATTTGATAGATATTGAGACACTTGGGCTAGATTCCCTAGCTTCTATGACAACAATGATGAAGATTCTATGACACCTATGAAACAAATCAGACATGATTGCTGACATATGACATATATGACATGTCAGGGCTAAAAATAGCCTCCAAGAGGGAGCACAAGGGAGTTAGGACAGCCAAATAGTCACCCATTAGAATTGAGTGAAGGAGGAGGCTAGGAATGGAGGGACAAGTGGCATACATTGGAATCTCTTCCTAATTTGAGTTGGCATGAATCTCATGGATGGAATTCAAGCTAAGGAGGTCTTTGGAATTTTATAAAATTAAAGAAAAAATAAGGAGAGTATCTTTTGATCATTTTACATTTTGCATTTGGAGAGGAGATCTAGTAGAGTGTTATTCTACTTGCCTTAGCACCAATTTCGAGGGTGAAAGCTTCCCATCCAAGTTGTAAATTGGAGAAGCCATTCATAACTTTCATTTGGAGATAAATTGGAGTAATTTGTTGCAAGTTGAAGCTATAGGTCAGATCGTGATCACATTTCATACAACTTGCTTCTACAACTATTCTTCCATTTCTTGTCATATTCTTGCTCCTTGAGGAGAGGCGCACTTGGTGGGGTGATGATGTCTTTGGGATGGTTCTTGAGGCCCCATATATTTTTAATATGATATATATACTCTGTATTTACTTCTTAGAATACTTTTAGATTGAAACTCCAAGATATTTTATGTATAAAAGCTAAACTATGAATAAATGGTGTCATTTCCCCAATACCTTGTTACTTGCACTTGAAGTGGTATCAAATTCGAATGGTTCAGTAAAAATATGATATATTATTGTTGTATGGAGTTCCATTAATATTATGAATAAGTTTCATATTCATTAGAGAATTATTGGGAGAAATATTCTTAAGTTTCATAACCATTTGTGAAGATTTACTATCATTTCCCCCTATGTTAAAGCTAGTATCCAAACATCTGATTTATGGAAGTTGAAGAAGCCTATAGAAACTAATTTATGATGATATGAGGAGACCATTGAAGTCCTTTATCATTAAAATGTCTCTGTTCTGAAATTTGGGAAGTTCTTATAGTGTTTGGGAAGCCATCTTTGTCCCCTACCCTTGGGGGTTTTGAACCTCGATTTGACTAGTAAAGTTCCCTATTTTTCCCTGATTATAAATGAATGTTGCAGAAGTGTTTTGAGAGTTTAAAAACATCCATAAGACTCATTTATATGTCTGAATACCTTCCAAACTCATTCAGACCCAATTTGGAAGCATTATGATCCATTTGGAAGCAGTTGAGTC
Organism: Larix kaempferi; assembly: GCA_027924585.1. Lineage (NCBI taxonomy): Eukaryota > Viridiplantae > Streptophyta > Pinopsida > Pinales > Pinaceae > Larix > Larix kaempferi. The sequence continues at coordinate 5,592,301 of BSBM01000195.1, read as the reverse complement.
ATTACTAGTCTAAGGGTCGAATTGGCCAAAAATTACATTTTTTCCAATTTATCCAAATTTATTAAAAATGGACACTACAAGTGATATCAAAGCATGGTCCTTGAACCTTATTTGGATGACCATTCATGAGGACAAGAAGTCAAATAAATCATCCCCCGCCCTTAGAATCTCAAACTGAAATTACTTTTGTTGAAAGGAAAGAAATAGGAGAAGAAGTGCATTCTTTGGTAAACATGAGTAAGGATGAGAAAGGAAACTTCGAGGAGAATGAGGAGTTTATAAAATTCCTGAAACCATTCTTTGAATACATGAAAAAATAGCTAATGCAAGGGTTCGAATTGTTGGTTATTCAATTTGGAAGCAAATTGGCAATAGGAGGGAGCAGTGGTTCTCCTTTCGAGGAAAATAAGTCAATGGATGAAAGAATTTATGTCACAAAGGAGGAACCTCATGTAATGGTGGAACATTAGGTGCATGTTGATATGCAAGTTCTTGAAGATGATACACTCAAATAAGAAGAAATACAAGCACTTGTCTTTGTTCAGAGGGATTATGAGTTGCCTCATGGAGAGAGTTGCAAAGCCTTGGAGGAGGCACATGATATCACAATAGTTGGACCAGCCAATTATGGAGAATATGTATTAAATATTTTGATGGGTAAGAGTTGCAAAGAGTTAAGTTTGGTTCATAATTCCTCACCCCATAATTCTTTTTCAACCACATCAATTGGGGATAAAAATTGGTGAAAGGTTTTTTTCTAATGGTGCCACATGAGGAGTATGAAACTCCTATCTCTCCTTTTGATGATGACATGAATAGAGAACCTTATTATTTACATTGGCAGCAACATCCTTTGTTATTTATTGATGATACACATATCCATGGATTCATAAATGGTACTCATGTGAGCCCCTTGAAGGCTCATTGTTTTCTTTGCTCCCTACTTGGTTCAGATTTTAGTGGAGATTCTTCATTCACTTATTGGATGAAAGAATACATAGTTGATTATTTTGATGCATCCTACATCTTTTTGGAGAAGCATTATAGGACATGGGATCCTCACCTATGTAATTGGAGCATATTTGATTGTTCACTTGATGCTTGTATGCACTTGGCAAATGGTGGTCTACTTACTTGGAGGTACAAGCACTTTCATGATCATTTGATGAGCCACCTCCTTGATGTACATTTTTATTATGTTGTTAAGTACTTTGATGATCTATAATTTGTACTTATGATGTTTGGAAGAATCGATACAAGGAAATGGGATCCAGGAATTCTCTTGCCTAATGGTATGGGTTGGAGAGCACTCCTAATTGTTGGAGTGCAATACAAGCAATGGGACCCAGGAATAATTTTTAGTCTCATTGCTTTCAATTTTTTTTGGGAAAAAATTTTTTGGAATCAAAGTTTTGGAAAGGAAGCAGGTTCTTCAAAATCCATGTTTGAAATTGCTTGAGGACAAGCAATATTGGGTGGGGAGGACTGTAATGTCCCCATTCAAATAAATCTCAAAAGAGAAAATTCCACCAATCTACTAGTTTCCTAGGTTGGGGTGGAAACATTGGGATTTTGAATAAGGGAGCTAGTCAACCCCAAATGGGCATTAGATTGACATAAATATAGGTTAAATAAATATTTATGATAGGAAAATAAGGTGGCACTTGGTCATGGAGAAACATTGGTGGTGTGGGACCCACACAAATCTAGATTCCTCATGCCACGTGGCTTCCTATTCTCACCCATTCGAATCCTGTTGAAATATTGTAACTTCTAAGAATATTCTATTTGTACTTTATTATCCGGAGATGTTTCATTCCTCTGTCAAGACATTATTATATATCCGGAGATGTTTATTCCTCCGTTGGGATGTTGTAACTAGGGTTATTAGACATCCCTAGTGGGGTCGGCCCTGAGTTAAGTGTTTAGGGGTTATTAGACTCTCCTAGGAGAAGTCGGACCAATAAGGGTTAAAATTCAAGTGAAGTAAAGTATAAATAGAGGAGGTGTGTTCCTCATTTAATACACACTCACTCATTCACTCACTTGTGAATTTCACATAGGAGAGAGAGAGATCTGCGAAGGAGGAGAAGGATCTCTTGTTTGGGGATTACATGGTTGTATTTGTTGGTCATCTATATTGAGGAAGCTTTGCTGGGTTTTCTATCCCATGAGGGTTTCCCAGGATAAATCTGTGTCTATCTTGTGATTGTTTTTCTTTCAGTGATCCTTATTATGCTCTTGTTGTGAATTTTATGCTAAACGTAACATGGTATCAGAGCTAGCCTGAATAGGACATCTTTCACAAGGTGAAAATATCTCTCTCTCCTCCTTCGGTGAAAATTAGGATTTTTGCAAAAGTTGGAATTTTTGGAATCTGAGAGAATGGTTGGATGCTCCTCCTCAAAAGAGAAATTCTGATCCCTAGATCAAAGTTTTTGAGTGGGTAGAACCTCGGGATATGTCAAACCCTACTTTGACTTCTGGACCATAAAACCAAAAAACCAATGAACCAGAATAGCTGCGAACTTGTGCACAAGTGAGCTAGAAAAAATGTGAACTTGTGCACTAGTGAACCAGAAAAGTTGCGAACCAGTAAACCATAAAACCTATTGCGGATTCGAAATTTTCTGGTCAAGTTTGAAGGGTGAAAATCTTAAGTTTCCAGAAACCAAGTACACCAGTCAACTCAACTCAGTCAAGCACATCTCCTGGTAAGGTCTATTTTGTATTTTGAGAATTTTCAATTTTTGGTGACCTCCTAGATAAGATGGCCCCAATCACTAAGCTTGAGGATAAGCTATAGGGTATAGAGAATTTTCGGGCATGGAAATATAGGATTGGTCTCATTCTTGAAGAGAATGATCTTGCCCAATACATCAAAGATGAAGTTGCAGAACCTGATGATGATGAAGCTAAAGAGAAGTACAAGAAGGACATGATTAGGGAAAAGAGAATCATTGTTGATTCTATTAAAGATCACTTGATCCCTCAAGTGTCATCCAAGAAGACCCCAAAATAAATGTATGATGCCCTAGCCAGAATGTATGAAGGAAGGAACATCAATAGGAAGATGAACCTGAGATCTCAAAGTGAAGAGCACTAAGATGAGTCAAGAAGAATCCATTCAAGATTACTTCACAAGGGTCTCCCGGTTCAAGGAACAACTAGAAGCCATTGGAGACTCCCTTGATGAAGATGAGCTAGTCACGACCGCTCTCAATGGTCTCACTAGACCTTGGGATTCATTCATCCAGACCATGTGTGCCAGAAAGGAAAGCACGAAGTTTGATATTTTATGGGAGGATTGCATTCAAGAAGAGGCTAGAGTAGCCAATAGAGAAGCCTTACTCAAAGAAGATAATCAAGCATTAGCCATCCATACCAAAAGAATAAGGAGTCAATCCAAATTCAAGGAGGAAATCCACAAGGAGTCTCAACCTCCACAAAGGTTTCAAAAGAAAAGAAGAACCATTCTAGAAAGAAATTACTCTTCATTCCAATGTTTCAATTGTCACAAAATAGGACACATTGCTAAGGATTGTCCTTCAAAGAAGAAGAAGGGTTTCCACCACAGAATACATCAAGCACATCTAGCAGAAGATGATAGTAAAGATGAAGAAGAGGAAAGACCTCAAAGGAAAAGAGCTAAGGTAGAAGAAGAAGATGCAGAAGAGTATTTTCTATTCTCTGCACTCTCTGGGTCTGTAACACCTAGAGAAGACACAAGGATTATTGATAGTGGTACTTCAAAGCACATGACAAGACAAAATAAAACTCTTTCAAGACTTGAAGAGAATACCTCTCCACATAAGGTATCATTAGGAGATGACTATCAATATCTTTTCAAAGGAATTGGTGAAGCAAGCTACAAGCTTGATTCTGGAACCCCCATGAAGATGAAGGAAGTTTTATATGTACCAGGTTTGAAGAAGAACCTACTTTATATCTCAACATTAGATAAGAAAGGTTATAGGGTTGAAATCATAGATGGACAAGTATGCATGTGGCCCAAAGGAAAATCAATTGAGGATGCAGTTGTTATTGGTGAAGAGGAAGGAGGGCTGTATCAACTCAAGGGACATTCAACAACAACCCTTGTTCATGAAGCCACTAGCCCAAGTGAGCTATGGCATAGAAGGATTTATCACATCAACTACAAAGCACTACCCTATGTGAGGAAAATAGTAATAGGATTACCAAATTTGAAGGTTGATCATGAATGCACTTGCAAAGGATGTGCAAAAGGGAAGAATATCAAGAATCCATTTCCAAAGAATGAAACAAAGACTAAAAGTACTTTGGAATTGATTCATTCAGATGTATGTGGTCCAATTCCTTCCACATACTTGAGTGGATATGAATACTACCTTACATTTATTGATGACTATTCAAGAAAGACATGGATATATTTCCTAAAGTAAAAGATGAAGTCTTTGGAAAATTCAAGGAATTCAAAGCCTTGATAGAAAATCATTTAGAAAAGAAGATTAAGACACTTAGGACAGATAATGGTGGAGAATATACTTCAAAGGATTTTGAAGTCTTTTGTAAAGAAGCTGGAATCAAGAGGGAACTAACCACTCCCTACAATCCTCAACATAATGGTGTCGCGGAAAGAAAGAATAGAACCATCATGGAAGTAGCGAAGACAATGATACATGATAAAGATATTCCTATGCATCTATGGGACGAAGCAACAAGGACGACAGTCTATGTCCAAAATATATTGTCTCCTAGTGCCCTTGGATTCAAGACTCCAGAAGAAATGTTCACAGGGAAGAAGCCTGAGGTAAGCCACCTCAAGATATTTGGGTGCCCTGTATATGTTCACATACCAAAAGAAAAGAGAACTAAGCTGGACCCTTCCGGAAAGAAGGGAATATTTGTTGGATATTGTGAAGCATCCAAAGTATTCAGAATATACATCCTAGGATTCCATCACATGGAAATTAGTAGATATGTAACATTTGATGAAGTTTCTCTCAAAAGATCTAGAAAGAGCTAGTGTGAAGAAGTATATGAAGAATATATACCTCCTAGAAATACAGAAGATGTTTCCTTCCCTGAAGAAGAAACACCAGAAGACCATGATATGATAGAACCTCAAGAACCCCCACCTATGAACATATCACGTAAGAGAAAGCCAACATGGGCAAGAGAAATTATACAAGAAGCAGAAAGATATGGAGCTCCAGAAGGCTCCACTAGAGCAAGCAAGAAACCAAAGCCATTTTCCAGCTATGTGGCTTTGATGTGTGATCTTGTAGATCAAGAACGTACCAGTTATGAAGAAGCAGTTCATAAGAAAGAATGGGTAGAAGCAATGACGGAGGAATACCAGTTAATAATGAAGAATGATGTTTGGGATGTAGTTCCCAAACCAAAAGACAAGAGTGTGGTATCATCCAAGTGGATATACAAGATAAAGCTGCTGCGGATGGTAGCATTGAAAAGTATAAGGCAAGGTTTGTGGCTAGAGGATTCTCTCAGAAAGAGGGAATTGACTATGAAGAAACATTTGCACCAGTTGCAAGGTACACTTCCATTAGAACCATCATGGCACTTGCATCCATGATGAATTGGAGATTACATCAGATGGATGTGAAGACAACCTTCCTGAATGGTGTGATTGAGGAAGAAGTGTACATAGAACAACCACAAGGATTTGAGGTTGAAGATAGAATAACTCACGTATGTAAGTTGAAGAAATATTTGTATGGGTTGAAACAAGCTCCTAGAGCTTGGTACGGAAGAATTGATAGCTTCTTGACAAGATTGGGCTTTACCAAAAGTAAAGTTGATCCTAACCTTTACCTTAAGGTTATGGATGATGAACCTGTCATACTATTATTGTATGTTGATGATCTATTTTTGACAGGAAATGAGAAACAAATCATGGAAAGCAAGAAGAAGCTAGCTACAGAATTTGAGATGAAAGATCTTGTATTGATGCATTACTTCTTAGGTTTGGAAGTATGGTAAGGTCCAGAAGGAATCTTTCTCAACCAGGGAAAGTATGTTGTGGAAATCTTGAAAAGATTTGATATGTTGGAATGTAAATCCATGGCCACTCCCATGGATACCAACTTGAATTTGTTGGCTGATGAATCGTCAGAATTAGTGGATGTGACTCAGTACAGACAGATTATTGGGTCGATGATGTATCTGATGAATACCAAGCCAGATATATGCTTTGTTGTGAACACCCTTAGTCAGTATCTAGTTGAGCCTAGACATTTTCACCTGATAGATGCAAAGCATGTGATGAGGTACCTAAAAGGTACGGTAGACTTTGGTCTATATTATCTTGGAGGTCATGACTTCAGATTGTATGGTTATACAGATGCAGATTGGGATGGAAGTGTCTCAGATAGAAAGAGCACATCAGATGGATGTTATTGTCTGGGATCTGCTATGATCTCGTGGTTTAGCAGGAAGCAGTCCAATGTGGCTCTCAACACAGCTAAAGCGGAATATGTAGTAGCTTGCTCTGCTAGTTGTGAAGCCATATGGCTTCATAAGTTATTATCGAGACTATTTGACTTAGAGATGGACTCCACTATGATTCTGTGTGACAACCAAAGTTGTATCAAGATGACGGAGAATCCAGTGTTTCGTGATAAGTCAAAGCTTATAGAGATTCAATATTTCTATATACAGGATATGGTGCAAAAAGGAGATATAAACCTCGAGTATGTGAGAACCGATGAGCAAGTTGCTGATGTATTGACCAAACCCCTATCTCGAGTAAAGTTTGAGTATTTCCGAGACAAGCTTGGTGTAGTTAAAAAGGACCCTCCTCGAAAGGGGGAGTGATGTGGTTGATTATGATATTTGGATACTAGTATCGATGACGTGGATACCTATATCAATGATGAGGTTTCCTATACCGATGGTAAGTTCGATGATGAGGTTACCTGTTCCGATGATGAGGTCGATGATGATGATAATTGTACCGACAATGAGGTCGATGAAGTGGTTCTTAGACTTTGTTGAAGTGGATGAGAGGATTGCATCATCCTTGGACTTATGTCCTAAAGTGAGAGGGATTGATCATCATGTAAGTAGATCAGGATTGCATCATCCTTGGACTTATGTCCTGAAGTGATAGGGATTGATCATCCCGTAAGTAGATCAGGATTGCATTGTCCTTAGACATGGTATGCTGTCTAAATTGATAAGGATTGATCATCCTGTAAGTAGATCTGGATTGCATTGTCCCTAGACATGTTGTGGTGTCTTAAATTGATAAGGATTGATCATCCTATAAGTAGATTGGATTGCATCGTCCCTAGACATGTTTTGGTGTCTTAAATTGATAAGGATTGATCATCCTGTAAGTAGATCTGGATTGCATCATCCCCAGACATGTTGTGGTGTCTTACATTGATAGAGATTGATCATCCCGTAAGCAGATCTGGATTGCATCATCCCTAGACATGATATGGTGTCTTAAATTGATAGGGATTGATCATCACGTAAGTGGATCAGGATTGCATCGTCCTTGGATTTATGTCCTAAATTGATAGGGATTGACCATTCCGTAATTGGATCATGTGTGTTGCAAATTATGATGCTGTTGATCAAGAGATCCAGACGCTGAGGCTGTTGATCGGAAGATCCATATGTTGATGCTGTTGATTAAGAGATCTAGATGATGAGGTTGTTGATTGGAAGATCCAAATGTTGATGCTGTTGATCAAGAGATCCAGACGATGAGGCTATTGATCAGAACATCCATATGTTGATGCCGTTGATCGAGAGATCTAGACGATGAGGCTGTGGATCAAGATATCCAGATGATGTTGTTGATTGGAAGATCCAAGTGATGATGATTGAAGAAAACTTCCAATGATTTATAGATGTATCATGGATCATGTTGTTGATGACTCCTTGCTACTGCAGATGTTGTTAGAATATCCTTCTCGTTAAGGGGGAGTGTTGAAATATTGCAACTTATAAGAATATTCTATTTGTACTTTATTATCCGGAGATGTTTCATTCCTCCATCGGGACATTATTATATATCCAAAGATGTTTATTCCTCTGTCAGGATGTTGTAACTAGGGTTATTAGAATTCCCTAGTGGGGTCGGCCCTGAGTTAAGTGTTTAGGGGTTACTAGACTCTCCTAGGAGAAGTCGGCCCAGTAAGGGTTAAAATTCAATTGAAGTAAAGTATAAATAGATGAGGTGTGTTCCTCATTTAACACACACACACTCACTCATTCACTCACTTGTGAATTGCGCATAGGAGAGAGAGAGATCTGCGAAGGAGGAGAAGGAGATCTTGTTTGGGGATTACATCTTTGTATTTTTTGGTCATCTATATTGAGGAATATTTGTTGGGTTTTCTACCCCATGAGGGTTTCCCAAGATAAATCTGTGTCTATCTTGTGATTGTGTTTCTTTCATTGATCCTTATTATGCTCTTGTTGTGAATTTTATGCTAAAATTAACAAATCCAAGGTGGAGTCTAATGTTCTTGGGGAGTTGGGAGGTCAATATACTTGGCATGACTCAATGAAGGTCGAATTGGAGTGGAAGAGGAAGAGGCATTTGAGAGATATTGAGACACTTGGGATAGATTCCCTAACTTCTATGACAACAATGATGAAGATGCTATGACACCTATGACACAAATCAAACCTGATTTCTGAAATCTGACATATATGACATGTCAGGGCTAAAAATAGCCTCCAAGAGGGCAAACAAGGGAGTTATGGAAGCCAAAGAGTCACCCATTCAAATTTAGTGAAGGAGGAAGCTAGGAATGGAGGGACAAGTGGCATACATTGGAATATCTTCCTAATTTGAGTTGGCATGAATCTCATGGATGGAATTCAAGCTAAGGAGGTCTTTTGAATTTTATAAAAGTCAAGAACAAAGAAGGAGAGTATCTTTTGATCATTTTGCATTTTGCATTTGGAGAGGAGAGCTAGTAGAGTGTTATTCTACTTGCCTTAGCACCAATTTCAAGGGTGAAAGATTCCCATCCTAATTGGAAATTGGAGAGTCCATTCAGACCTTTCGTTTGGAGATACAATGGAGTCATTTGTTTCATTTTGAAGCTATAGGCAGATCGTGATCACATCTCCTTCATCTTGCTTCTACATCTATTCTTCCATTTCTTGTCATATTCTTGCTCCTTGAGGAGAGGCGCACTTGGTGAGGTGATTATATATTTGGGATAGTTCTTGAGGCCCCATATATTTGTAATCTGATATATATACTTTGCATTTAATTCTAATAATACTTTCAAATCTAAACTCCAAGATATGTTATGTATAAATTCTAAACTATGAATAAATGGTGTCATTTCCCCAATACCTTGTTACTTGCACTTGAAGTGGTATCAAATTCGAATGGTTCAGTCAAAATATGATATATTATTGTTTTATGGAGTGACATTAATATTCTTAAGAAGTTTCATATTCATTAGAGAAGCATTGGGAGCAATATTCTTAAGTTTCATAACCATTTGTGAAGATTTACTATCATTTCCCCCTATGTTAAAGCTAGTATCCAAACATTTGATTTATGGAAGTTGAAGAAGCCTATAGAAACTAATTTATGATGAATTGGGGATCCCATTAAATTCCTTTATTAGTTCCATGTATATATTATGAAATTTGGGAAGGTCTTACAGTGTTTGGGAATCCATCTTTGTCCCCTACCCTTGGGGGTTTCGAACCTCAATTTGACTAGTAAAGTTCCCTATTTTTCACTGATTATAAATGAATGTTGCAGAAGTGTTTTGAGAGTGTACAAGCATCCATAAGCCTCATTTATATGTATGAATACCTTCCAAACTCATTCAGACCCAATTTGGAAGCATTTGGAATCAGTTGAGTCATTACTAGTCTAAGGGTCGAATTGGCCAAAAATTACAATTTTTCCAATTTATACAAATTTATTAAAAAGGGACACTACAAGTGGTATAAGAGAATGGTCCTTTCACCTGATGTGGACTACCATTCAAAATATGAAGGGAAGAAGTAGGAGAAGAAGTGCATTCTTTGGTAACCATGAGTAAGGATGAGAAAGGAACCTTCAAGGAGAATGAGGAGTTTAGAAAATTCTTGAAACCATTCTTTGAATACATTAAAAAACAACTAATGCAAGGTTTCGAATTGTTGGCTAGTCAATTTGGAAGAAATTTGGCAATAGGAGGGAGCAATGGTTCTCCTTTCGAGGAAAAGAAGGCAATGGATGAAAGAATTTATGTCACAAAGGAGGAACCTAATGTAATGGTGGCACATGAGGTACATGTTTATATGTAGGTGATTTAATATGATACACTCAAACAAGAAGAAAGACAAGCACTTGTCTTTGTTCATAGGGATTATGAGTTGCCTCATGGAGAGAGTTGCAAAGCCTTGGAGGAGGCACATGATATCACAATAGTTGGACCAGCCAATTATGGAGAAGATGAATTAAAGATTTATATGGGTAAGATTTGCAAAGAGTTAAGTTTGGTTCATAATTCCTCACCCCCTACTTCTTTTTCAACCACGTCATTTGGGGATGAAAATTGGGTGAAAGTTTTTTTCTAATGGTGCCACATGAGGAGTATGAAAATCCTATCTCTCCTTTTGATGATGACATGACTAGAGAACTTTATTATTTACATTGGCATCAACATAATTTGTTATTTATTGATGATACACATATCCATGGATGCATAAATAGTACTTATGTGAGCCCCTTGAAGGCTCATTGTTTTCTTTGCTCCCTAGGTGGTTTATATTTTAGTGGAGATTATTCATTCACTTATTGGATGAAATAATACATGGTTGATTATTTTGATGCATCCTAAATCTTTTTGTATCAGCACTATAGGACATGGGATCCTCACCTATGTCATTGGAGCATATTTGATTGGTCACTTGATGCTTGTATGCACTTGGCAAATGGTGGTCTACTTACTTGGAGGTACAAGCACTTTCATGATCCTTTGATGTACATTTTTATTATGTTGTTATGTGCTTTGATGATCTATATTTTTTAATTATGATGTTTGGAAGAAGGCATACAAGGAAATGGGATCCAGGAATTCTCTTTCCTAATGGTGTGGGTTGGAGAGAAATCCTAATTGTTGGAGTGCACTACAAGCAATGGGACCCTGGAATAATTTTTAGTCTCATTGATTTCAAAAAATATTGGAAAAGAAAGTTTTGGAAAGGAAGAAGGTTCTTCAAAATCCATGTTCGAAATTGCTTGACGACAAGCAATATTGGGTGGGGAGGACTGTAATGTCCCCATTCAAATAAATCTCAAAAGAGAAAATTCCACCAATCTACTAGTTTCCTAGGTTGGGGTGGAACCATTGGGATTTTGAATAAGGGAGATAATAAACCCCAAATGGACATTAGATTGATATAAATAGATTAAATTGGGTTAAATAAATATTTATTATAGGAAAATAAGGTGGCATTTGGTCATGGAGACACATTGGTGGTGTGGGACCCACACAAAGCTAGATTCCCCATGCCACGTGGCATCCTATTCTCACCCATTCTAATCCAAGGTGGAGTCTAATGTTCCTGGGGAGTTGGGAGGTCAATATACTTGGAATGACTCAATGAAGTTTGAATTGGAGTGGAAGATTAACTCCCATGGAAGAGTAAGAGGCATTTGAGAGATATTGAGACACTTGGGCTAGATTCCCTAGCTTCTATGACAACAATGATGAAGATTCTATGACACCTATGACACAAATCAGACCTGATTGGTGACATTTGACATATATGACATGTCAAGGCTAAAATAGCCTCCAAGAGGGTGCACAAGGTAGTTAGGGCAGCCAAAGAGTCACCCATTCGAATTGAGTGAAGGAGGAGGCTAGGAATGGAGGGATAAGTGGCATACATTGGAATCTCTTCCTAATTTGAGTTGGCATGAATATCATGGATGGAATTTGAGCTAAGGAGGTATTTGGAATTTTATAAAATTCAAGAACAAAGAAGGAGAGTAGCTTTTGATCATTTTACATTTTGCATTTGGAGAGGAGAGCTAGTAGAGTGTTATTCTACTTGCCTTAGCACCAATTTCGAGGGTGAAGGATTCCCATCCTAATTGGAAATTGAAGAGGCCATTCAGAACTTTCATTTGGAGCTACAATGGAGTCATTTGTTGCAGGTTGAAGCTACAGGGAAGCTCGTGATCACATCTCGACCTTCAGCTTGCTTCTACAACTATTCTTCGATTTCTTGTCATATTATTTCTCCTTGAGGAGAGGCGCACTTGGTGAGGTGATGATCTCTTTGGGATAGTTCTTGAGGCCCCATATATTTGTAATATGATATATATACTATGTATTTACTTCTCAGAATACTTTCAGATCGAAACTCCAAGATATTTTATGTATAAATGCTAAACTATGAATAAATAGTGTCATTTCCCCAATACCTTGTTACTTGCACTTGAAGTCGTGTCAAATTCGAATGGTTTAGTCAAAATATGATATATTATTGTTGTATGGAGTTCCATTAATATGATGAAGAAGTTTAATATTCATTAGAGAATCATTGGGAGCAATATTCTTAAGTTTCATAACCATTTGTGAAGATTTACTATCATTTCCCCTATGTTAAAGCTAGTATCCAAACATCTGATTTATGGAAGTTGAAGAATCCTATAGAAACTAATTGATGATAAATTGGGAAAGGTATTACAGTGTTTGAGAATCCACCTTTTTCCCCTACCCTTAGGGGTTTGGAACCTCGATTTGACTAGTAAAGTTACCTCTTTTCCCCTGATTATAAATGAATGTTGCAGAAGTTTTTTTAAAGTGTACAAGCATCCATAAGCCTCATTTATATGTCTGAATACCTTCCAAACACATTCAGACCCAATTTGGAATCATTTGGATCCATTTGGAAGCAGTTGAGTCATTACTAGTCTAAGGGTCGAATTGGCCAAAAATTGCATTTTTTCCAATTTATCTAAATTTCTTAAAAAGGGACACTACATGAAACCCTTGCATATCGTCAAGGCATGTATCTAGTCTAACCATGTCAAATTTCAATGTTGGCCCCATTCACTGCTCATTGTGTGGCATCAGTGGATGGGATTGGTGATGGGCATGTTGGAAGATGTTCCATGAAATTTCAAGAGAGTTCCAAAAAATCCCTAAATCCCCTAACCCATAATCCATTGAACCTTAAATCCTTAATCCCTAATCCCTAAACCCTTAAGCCCTCATCCCTAGTTAATCACTAATGCCTTAACACAAAATCCCTAAATCCCCTAACCCCTAAGCCATCTACCCTTAAACACTTAAACCCTAATCCTTAATCCATTAATCCATAAGCCCGTATTCCCTAAGCACTTAAACATTAATCCCCTAAGCCATTAACCATTAAACTACCTAACCCGTAAACACCAAATCCCTTAGCTCTTGACCCTTAACCCCTTAAACCCTAAACCCTTCATCCATGTACCCCAAATCCCTAAATCCCATAATCCACAAAGCTCCTATCCACTTAACCCCCAACACCTCAACTAATTCACTATTAAGTCAATTCCAGTGCTAAATCCAATGCTAAAGGTGGCCATAATTACGATGGTAAATCCAACGCTAAATCTAGTGCTAAATCTGACTCTAAATTCGGTGCTAACTCAAACATGAAACCATTTCTATTTTGGGTGCTATTTCTATTGCTATTTTTGGCATTATTTTTTGTGCGAGTAGCACCTAAATTAGCGCCTACATGTTTTTGTCGAAAACACTAAATAGTGCTATCTCGATAAATAGCGTCAACTTTTTCAAAATTTTGAAGAAAAATACACTAAAACAATCTTTGGAAGCAAAAAAAGGAGCAAATCACAAGGATTTGTTGTAGTCAGGGGTGAGCGTCTTAACATATTTTGTCTCTTTAGATTAGGTCAAATGTAAGTCGTCATCCATTTTCCCGAAACCAATGAAGAGAGATGCATGGTCTTGTTCGAACTACTTAATGCTCCATTTCTCTAATTTTATTCTAAACCGAGACAAACTGCGTACCACTGAAACTAGTTTGAGATTTGTAATGCTCAGTTATGACCCTTGGCATGTGAGAGCGTTGTTGACCCTAGACATGTTTGTGCTCTATTAATTTGAAGCAAACCATCCTTTGCCCTCTATAATTTTTCTCGTGCTCTCAACCTTGTCTTGATGATTATTGTTTCTCATGGTGATGTGGGTACATATAATATACAACCTTAACTATTGGATTTTGTTTATTTGACTCTTGAGATTGTTTTTATTTAGTGTCTTCTTCCTTTTCATCTCCTTCCCATGGCTTTTCTTCATGCGCTTTGTGGATTTTTATTCTTTTGATTCAACCTTTGTCTATGCATCTGCTATTTCTGTAGATAATTCAAGTATTTTACCTACAAGGACTTTTTCATGTTCCCTTTGATCCCTTCTTGTTTGGTAAGAGAAATATCCTGCAATGTAATGTTCTTTTCCTTATACCAAAGCTTCAAGAACTTATTTTGCACATTAATAGTAATTCTACCAACAGATTCCATCCAAGGGTATTGTTGTGGAACAAATTGCACAAGTGCACTCTTCCACTTGGTAAGGGGATAGGCCTTGTAGGATGCAGCTAGGCCTCGGTCCTTGGAGCCCCTGTGGTGATTGTTGGTTGGTATTCCTCGAAGTTATATTGCAAGAGATTGTTAGTGTAATTCACATGCAAACAAAGAAATATGAAAAAATAAAAAATAAAAGAGATGGGGGGAGAATGCAAACTCCAATAACAATCCAAAATATGCCAAAGCACTTTTGTATTGCCCAATGGTATAGTTCTACAACACCTAGGAGGTGTGGAATTCAAGGGAATCAAACAATATCCCTTAGGGAGGCCCTTTTTGTCCAAACTAAATGCTAAGTATATGGTCGAACAATGGAGAGAAAATCTTGCCCATTTGATGGAAGGTGGCAAGGGATCTTGGGAATGCTCACAATGATACGAAAGGGTGGTCTATGAGGAAGATCCAACTCAAATACAACAGAATAACCTTTCTCTTTATTTCGCTCTACAAAATGCATGCCAATGGCTTCCTTTTATAAACCAAGAGGTGGCCAACAAACAACTAGATCCAAATGTGAACTCATCTTCTCCATGAACTAGTTCCAAGGTACACAACGGGGGTTGGTTAATGCCACCAAGTGTGTGAGGAACCGAATTCGGATCCTTTAAGAGGATTAAGCCTTTAATGTGCTGTTGGGATTTAGTGGTCCCGTTGTTTTGACAGTAGTGCAACAATCGAAGGAATAGCCGCATGGGTGTAGCGCAGACATTGTTCAAGTAACCTCCGCTATAGCGTAGGTTAACATTGTATTACCTGCGCTACCCTTTCATTTGACTATTTTTTGGAACTTATGGACTCATGATGTATTTTGGATCTGCTGAGGATGCCTTTGGTGAGATGCATTCTTTATGTTGTTGACTCATTACTCGAAGAATCGTCGAAATGTCGCATGTGTGTGCTTTTTAGGGGTTAACAGATGCCCCCTGATGTACGAGGTTCAGAGGGTACTGTAGAGCCGATAATGCATCGTGTTTTGTTTTGTTTCTCTCATGTTCTATAGGACAAATCATATGTGGAAAATAGGTTCCTCCCATGGGGGAAGGTTGTTGGTGACGACTGTTCGGTTGTAGTAAAGAATAGTTTTTATACAAAGGAGGCAGGTATACCCATGCTTGTGAAAAGTTGTCAATATGATTACAATAATATAGGACAAAAAGGGTGTCACTCGATTATATTGTTGGGACATTGATGAAGTCGGCTTCAATCCATGTGAGAGTAAAGAACCCAGGAACTCTTGCAGAATGTTGAAGAAGCAGAACTGTTGATGATCATGATAAAACCACGGGGGTGGGGGAGCAGTATCGTGTGTGAAGCTATTTGAGAGCTTCAATATGTTAGATGGACTGCCACCATGATTCGCAAATGTGAACATTTCTACCTTCAAAAGTACGTTTCCCCCTGATGTGATGATGTGATGATGTGTTGATGTCGAGCATAGGAGAAATGACTTAGTTAGGGAGCACTAATGACTCTCCCTACTAAGTCGAGGTGGTCCCTTATATTGATTTAAAGGGATCCCAAGGTACAACTGAAACTCTCGGAATTTAGTGTCTTGACGTCGACGAGAGCTAAAATATATGATAAGACTAAGGTCTTACCCTAAGAACCAAGATCATATTATAATCAAGTGAGGGATAGACAAAGCTAACACAATATTGGTTTATAAGTGTGGGGATCATAACTTCCTTTGATCAATGTAAACATGTGGAGTGGGCACGACATCTTTCCTTTTAGGACGACACAGTTTGAAACGGACGGAGACAAATTGCAAATGAAATGGCTTTGATGGAGACACAAAACGGAGAGTGATGGTAACCAACAAACAAATACTGCTGAGAATTATGGAGACTCCAATACTTCGATCAAAGGCGACCATGGGTTGCTGCCAAAATAATATGGTGTTCCCACTGTGTGAGGTGATGGGGAAACTGTTTGTACATAAAGGATGGTGGTGGGATCCCCACTTTTGGGTGTGTCGGGGGACCAATTTTGATGATGGGAGGATTCCCCATGGTTTTGAGTGGATCGGGGGACACTTTCCAATGATGATGTGGGGGTTAGGTTGCAAACATGAAGACGGGTTCCCCATGAATAAATTCTATAGAGTATATGTCTGCGAGATAACTGAAATAGAACTAGTTACTTCTGATGGTGGGGGGGCCATTGGTGTCTTCACGGGGGTGCTGATACGAAGAATATTGTTGTGGATGAAGTGCTCATGGAGGTGAGTGGGCTTTGTGAATATTTATCGTAATCTGAGCCAAGGAAGATGATGGTACTTATTGAGTGGAGTAAATGGACAAATACACAATTATAAGCTAAGGGAGCTCTTTTCAAATTATATCATGCTTCTCAAACTTCTGGGGGATCGATATCATGGGTGTTAATTGATAACTAGGATGGAAATGGTGCGCACATCCATGGGGGGGACATACTATTCTCAATAATGATGTTGATGACACATCAAGGCTGGGAATGAGGGCCCTATGGTTATTAGCGGGAGTACTGGTAGATGCATTATAAACGAAGGGTAAATAGTGTTTGTATTCCAGTTTTGGACTGCCAAACTAAACTATGCAGATAAAACACAAATAAACTAGGGTAGCGCGGCTAAACCACACACTGTCACACGGACTGTGCGGGTAAATTCAAAACAGGTTCGCTGAACAGCGTGGGTGGTACACTAGCCAGTCGTTTGGGTCACCTTAATGGGGTAGCTCGGGTCGAACACTAATTACCTGCGCTGTCTGTGTGATTGTTAGAGTCGTTTCCGCACTGGGAGCGCGACCAAGAGTTCGAGATCTACGCTACTGTGTAAAAATAAATTGGCGTCGACTTGGGCCAAATCTTGGAGAAAGAGGTGTGGAATACCTGATCTCCTACAAATGACAAATACCCATAATTAATTGCTTAGCATAAAACAACCTAGTGAAATGAGAAATGAACAAAAATAAGTATGGTTTCCATTAGAATAGTTGTGGAAAAAATTGCACTAGTGCACTCTTCCACTTGCTAAGGAGATAGGCTTTGTAGGCTGCAGCAAGGCCTAAGTCCTTGGATCCCCTGTGGTGGTTGTTGGTTGGTATTCCTCCAAGTGATCTTGCAAGAGATCATTAGCGTAATTCATATGCAAACAAAGAAATATGAAAAACTACAAAATAAAAGGCATGGGCGAAGAATGCAAACTCCAATAACAATCCAAGATATGCCAAACCACTTTTGTATTGCCCAATGGTATATTTTTACAACACCTAGGAGGTGTGGGCTTCAAGGGAAGCCAAAAATATCCCTTAGGGAGGCCCTTTTTGTCCAAACTAAATGCTAAGTAGATGCTAGAACAATGGATAAAAACTCTTTCCCCTTTGATGGAAGGTGGTAAGGGACCTTGGGGATTCTCACAATGATAGGAAGTGGTGGGTTGTGAGGAATCTCCAACTCAAATCCAAGAGCATAAGATTGCTCTTGATTTCTCTCTACAAAATGCATGCCAATGGCTTCCTTTTATAGGCCAAGAGGTGACCAACAAACAACTAGATCCAAATGTGAACTCATCTTCTCCATGAACTAGTTCCAAGGTACACAAGGGGGCCTAGTTAATGCCACCAAGTGTGTGAGGAGACGAATTCCAATCCTTGGATAGGATTGAGCCTTTAATGCACCGTTGGGTGTTAGTTGTCATGTTATAGCGCGGGTTAACAGTGTATTACCTGCACTACCCTTTTTTTTTACTGTTTTTTGGCACTTATGGACTCATGCTATATTTTGGATATATTGAGTATGCCTATGATGAGATGCATTCTTTATGTTGATGATGCGTTACTAGAAGAATCATCAAAATGTCGCATGTGCACTTTTTAGGCGTTAAACGTATCCCAAAATAACATCTACATCATTCACATTAATAGCACAAAAATATGAATCCAACACAGATTTATGCATAGTAATCTTCAAATATTTAAAAATGTGAACATTTTCACCCTCAACATGTGTTCTTTGAATATGCTTTGTAGGGACTTGCAACTTTTTAGGCAAATTGACATCGATGAGATTATACTTGCTGCTAGGGATTATAGAAACAATAACATTTTCCTACTGAATACATCCAAAACATATGATGGGAATTTTGTGCATGAAAAGAAACCTTTATGGATCTCATGGTTGTTCTTAACAACTTTAAAACCTATATCTAAAAACACAATTTTAGATTCTTCATTTGAAAGTTTTTTCATCTTCTCCTCATAAAGTGATGTCCACTTGTAGTGATTCTTTTTCAAAGTATGAGACCATCTCTCTAAAATAGATTTTTGCATTCTATATCAGAAAATCTCAATAGTGCATGAGATCAATTGTCCTGAACCCCAAGTGAGCATACACTACAACAAAACAGGCAATTAATGCCTAAAATAGTGTCAGAATCTAGTGTTTTTCAGTTCACGAATTGGGCACTTTTCCCCATGCAAAATTCGGCGCCATGGTGCATGTTCACTTTAGTGCCGGAAATAGCGTCAGAAATAGTGCCCAAAGTAGCTCTGAATAATGTGGCACCTATATTAGCACCGGGGATAGCGTCGAATTTGGATTCCCATTTGGCTTCCATTTCTGCTACCATTTTTGTTTCTAGTTTTACTCCCAATGATGCTTCGTGTTTTGATTCTATCTTTGCGTCGAAAAAATATTCTTTTTTTGGCTTCCTAATTGACGTCAAGTTTTGCTTCCATTATGACATCCTTTGTTGCTTCCAATTTTGCTTCAAGTGTTGCTTCCGGGATTGATTCCATTTTGTGGGATTCAAGGGAAGCCAAAAATATCCCTTAGGGATGCCCTTTTTGTCCAAACTAAATGCTAAGTCGATGGTAGAACAATGGAGAGAAACTCTTGCCCCTTTGATGGAAGGTGGCAAGGGAGCTTGGGAATGCTCACAATGATAGGAAATGGTGGTCTATGAGGAAGCACCAACTCAAATAAAGTAGGATAACCTTGCTCTTGATTTCCCTCTAAAAAATGCATGCCAATGGATTCCTTTTATAGGCCAATAGGTGGCCAACAAACAACTATATGCAAATGTGAACTCATCTTCTCCATGAACTAGTTCCAAGGTACACAAGGGGGGTTCGTTAATTCCACCAAGTTTGTGAGGAGCCGAATTCGGATCCTTGGAGAGGATTGAGCCTTTAATGTGTTGCCGGTATATTGTCGTCCCATCATTTTGATAGTAGCACGACAATCGAAGGAATAGTCGCACGGGTGTAGCGCGGACATTGATCAAGTAACCTGCGTTATAGAACATGATAAGATTGTATTACTTGCGCTACCCTTTCTTTTGACTATTTTTTGGCACTTATGGAATCATGTTGTATTTTGGATCTATTGAGGATGCATGTGGTGAAATGCATTCTTTATGTTGATGACGTGTTACTGGAAGAATTGTTGAAATGTCACATGTGTGCACTTTTTAGGCATTAACAGATGCCCCCTGATGTATGTGTTTCAGAGGGTACTGTAGAGCCGATAATGCATAATGTTTTCTTCTATTTCTCTCATGTTTTGTAGGACAAATCATATGTGGAAACTAGGTTCCTCCCATGGGGGAAGGTTGTTGGTGACGACTGTTGGGCTGTAGTAAAGAATAGTTTTTATACAAATGAGGCACGCATAAACAGGCTCGTGAAAAGCTGTCAATATGATTACAATAATAGAGGACAAAAAGGGTGTCACTCGATTATACTATTGGGACATGGATGAAGTCTACTTCAATCCAAGTTAGAGTAAAGAACCCAAGAATTGCTGCGGAGTGCTGAAGAAGCATAACTCTTGATGATCGTGATAAACCCACAGGGGTGAGGGACAAGTATGGTGTGTGAAGTTTTTTCAGAGCTCCAGTCTACTAGATGGACTGCGACCATGATTAGCAAATGTGAAAACTGCTACCTTCAAAAGAACGTTTCCCCATAATGCAATGAAGTGTTGACGTCAAGCATAGGAGAAACAACTTAGTTAGGGAGCACTAATTACTCTCCCTACAAATTTTGAGGTGATCCCTTATATTAATTGAAAGGGATCACAAGGTACAACTGCAACTCTTGGAAAGTAGTATGTTGACGTTGACGAGAGTTGAAATGCATGATAATATGAAGGTCTTACCCTAAGAACCAAGATCATATTGTAATCAAGTGGGGGACGGACAGACTTAACACAATACTAGTTGATAAGTGTGGAGCTCATAACTTCCTTTGATTGATGTAAACATGTGGAGTGGGTACGACAGCTTTCCTTTCACGACAACACAGATTGAGATGGACTGAGACAAACTGCAAATGAAAGGGATTTGATGGAGACACAAAACAGAGAGTGATGGTAATATCCAAACAAGTACTACTGAGAATTATGGAGACTCCAATACTTCGATCAAAGGCGACCATGGGTTGCTGCCAAAATAATATGGTGTTCCCACTGTGTGAGGTGACGAGGAAACTATTTGTACATAAAGGATGGTGGTAAGGTCTCCACTTTTGGGTGTATCGGGGGACCAATTTTGATGATGAGCGGATTCCCCATGGTTTTGAGGGGATCGAGAAACACTTTCAGATGATGAAGTGGGGGTTAGGTTACAAAAATGAAGACAAGTTCCCCATGAATCAATTCTAAGCAGTATAGGCCTGCGGGATAACTAAAACAAAATTGGTTACTTCTAATGGTGGGGGCCCCATTGGTGTCTTCACAGGGGTGCTAATACGAAGAATATTGTTGGGGATGAAGTGCTCACGGAGGTATGAGTGGGATTTGTGAATGTTTATCTTAATGTGCACCAAGGAATATGATGGTACTTACTAAGTGGAGTAAATGCGTAACTACACAATGATAAGCTAAGGGAGCTCTTTTCAAGTTATATCAGGCTCCTCGGACTTCTGGGGGGTCGATATCATGTGTGTCAATTGAGAACTAGGATGGAAATGGTGCACACACCCATGGGGGAACATACTATTCTCAGTAATGATGTTGATGGCACATCAAGGTTGGGAATGAGGGCCCTATGGTTATCAGCGGAAGTACTGGTAGATGCATTATAAACATAGGGTAAATAGTGTTTGTATTCCAGTTTTAGACTGCCAAACTAAACTATGCAGATAAAAAGAAAATAAACTAGGGTAGCGCGGCTAAACCACACGTTGTCACGTAGACCATGCCGGTAAATTCAAAACAGGTGAGTTGAACAATGCGGGTGGTACACTAACCAGTCGCGCAGGTCACCTTAAAGGAGTAGCACAGGTCGAACACCGATTACATATGTTGTTCGTGCAATTGTTAGAGTCGTTTCCATGTTGGCAGCACGGCCGAGAATTTGGGATCTGCACAACTATGTAAAAATAAATTGGGGCCGACTCGCGACCAAATCCTGGAGGAAGAGGGGGAATACCTGATCTCCTGCAAGTGACAAATACCCAAAATTAATTTCTTAGCATAAAACAACCTAGTGAAATGAGAAATGAACAAAAATAAGTATGGTTTCCATTAGAACTGTTGTGGAAAAAATTGCACAAGTGCACTCTTCCACTTGGTAAGGGGCTAGGCTTTGTACGCTGCAGCAAGGCCTCGGTCCTTGGAGCCCCTGTGGTGGTTGTTGGTTGGTATTCCTCTAAGTTATCCTACAAGAGATTGTTAGTGTAATTTATATGCAAACAAAGAAATATGAAAAAATACAAAATAAAAGAGATGGGGGGAGAATGCCAAACCACTTTTCTATTCCCCAATGGAATAGTTGTACAACACCTAGGAGGTGTGGGCTTCAAGGGAAGCCAACAATCTCGCTTAGGGAGGCCCTTTTTGTCCGAACTAAATGCTAAGTAGATGGTAAAACAATGGAGAAAAACTCTTTCCCCTTTGATGGAAGGTGGCAAGGGAGCTTGGGGATTCTCACAATGATAGGAAGTGGTTGGCTATGAGGAATATGCAACTCAAATCCAATAGCATAACCTTGCTCTTGATTTCTCTCTACGAAATGCATGCCAATGGATTCCTTTTATAGGCCAAGAAGTGGCCAATAAATAGCTAGATCCAAATCTGAACTCATCTTCTCCATGAACTAGTTCCAAGGTACACAAGGGGGACTAGTTAATGCCACCAAGTGTGTGAGGAGCCGAATTCGAATCCTTGGATAATATTGAGCCTTTAATGCGTCGTTGGGTGTTAGTGGTCCTGTCGTTTTTACAATAGCATGACTATCGAAGGAATAGTCATGCGGGTGTAGCACAGCCATTGTTCAGGTAACCTGCATTATAGCGTGGGTTAACAGTGTATTACCCGTGCTACCCTTTATTTTGATTTTTTTTGGCACTTATGGACTCATGCTATATTTTGGATTTGTTGAGGATTCCTATGGTGAGATGCATTCTTTATGTTGATGACGTGTTATTGGAAGAATCGTCGAAATGTCGCATGTGTGCACTTTTTAGGCGTTAACAAGTATCCAAAAATAACATCTACATCATTCATATTGATAGCATAAAGATATGAATGCAACATAGATTTATGCATGGTAATATTCAAATATTTAAAAATGTGAACATTTTCACCCTCAACATGTGTTCTTTGAATATGCTTTGTAGGGACTTGCAACTTTTTAGGCAAATTGACATCGATGAGATTATACTTACTACTAGGGATTATAGAAACAATAACATTTTCCTACTGAATACATCCAAAACATATGATGGGAATTTTGTGCATGAAAAGAAACCTTTATGGATCTCATGGTTGTTCTTAACAACTTTAAAACCTATATCTAAAAACACAATTTTAGATTCTTCATTTGAAAGTTTTTTCATCTTCTCCTCATGAAGTGATGTCCACTTGTAGTGATTCTTTTTCAAAGTATGAGACCATCTCTCTAAAATAGATTTTTGCATTCTATATCAGAAAATATCAATAGTGCATGAGATCAATTGTCCTGAACCCCAAGTGAGAATACACTACAACAAAACAAGCAATTAACACCTAAAATAGCGTCAGAATCTAATGTTTTTTAGTTCACTAAATGGGCACTTTCGCCAAAGCAAAATTCGACGCCATGGTGCATGTTCACTTCAGCGCCGGAAATAGCGTTGGAAATAGCGCCCAAAGTAGCGCTGAAAAATTTGGCACCTATGTTAGCACCGGGGATAGCGCTGAATTTGGATTCCCATTTGGCTTCCATTTATGCTACCATTTGTTCTTCTAGTTTTGCTCCCAATCATGCTTCATGTTTTGATTCTAGCTTTGTGTCGAAAAAAGCTTCTTTTTTGGCTTCCTAATTGACGTCAAGTTTCGCTTCCATGATGACATCCTTTGTTGCTTCCAATTTTGCTTCAAGTGTTGCTTCTAGGTTTGATTCCATTTTGTGGGATTCAAGGGAAGCCAACAATATCCCATGGGAGGCCCGTTTTGTCCAAACTAAATGCTAAGTAGATGGTAGAACAATAGAGAGAAACTCTTTCCCCTTTGATGGAAGGTGGCAACCGAGCTTGGGAATGCTCAGAATGATAGGAAATGGTGGTCTATGAGGAAGCTCCAACTCAAATCCAACAGCATAACCTTGCTCTTGATTTCCCTCTACAAAATGCATGCCAATGGATTCCTTTTATAGGCCAATAGGTGGCCAACAAACAACTATTTGCAAATGTGAACTCATCTTCTCCATGAACTAGTTCCATGGTACACAAGGGGGGTTGGTTAATTCCACCAAGTGTGTGAGGAACCGAATTCGGATCCTTGGAGAGGATTGAGCCTTTAATGCACTGCTAGTATATTGTCGTCCCATCATTTTGATAGTAGCGTGACAATCGAAGGAATAGTCGCACAGGTGTAGCGCAGACATTGATCAAGTAACCTGCGTTATAGAACATGATAACATTGTATTACCCGTGCTACCCTTTATTTTGAATTTTTTTTGGCACTTATGGAATCATGTTGTATTTTGGATCTATTGAGGATGCATGTGGTGAAATGTATTCTTTATGTTGATGATGCGTTACTAGAAGAATCGCCAAAATGTCGCATGTGTGCACTTTTTAGGCGTTAATAGATGCCCCCTGATGTATGTGTTTCAGAGGGTACTGTAGAGCCGATAATGCATAATGTTTTCTTCTATTTCTCTCATGTTTTGTAGGACAAATCATATGTCGAAACTACGTACCTCCCATGGGGGAAGGTTGTTGGTGACGACTGTTGGACTGTAGTAAAGAATAGTAAAGAATAGTTTTTATCGTTTTTATACTCGATTATATTGTTGGGACATGGATGAAGTAGGCTTATATCCATGTGAGAGTAAAGAAACCAGGAACTGTTGTGGAGTCCTGAAGAAGCAGAACTTTTGATGATCATGATAAACCCACGGGGGTGGGTGACCGGTATGGTGTGTGAATCTTTTTGCGAGCTTCAGTCTGCCAGATGGACTGTGACCATGATTCGCAAACGTAAACACTGCTACCTTCAAAAGAACGTTTCCCCCTAATGCGATGAAGTGTTGACGTCGATCATAGGAGAAACTACTTAGTTAGGGAGCACTAATTACTCTCCCTACAAAGTTTGAGGTGATCCCTTATATTAATTTAAAGGGATCACAAGGTACAACTACAACTCTTGGAATGTAGTATGTTGACGTTGACGAGAGGTGAAATACATGATAAGACGAATGTCTTACCCTAAGAACCAAGATCATATTGTAATCAAGTGAGGGATGGACAGACTTAACACAATATTGGTTGATAAGCATGGAGATCATAACTATCTTTGATCGATGTAAACATGTGGAGTGGGTACGACAACTTTCCTTTCACGATGACATAGATTGAAATGGACGGAGACAAACAGCAAATGAAAGGGATTTTATGGAGACACAAAACGGAGAGTGATCGTAACAGCCAAACAAGTGCTGTTGAGAATTATGGAGCTTCCAATACTTCGATCAAAGGCGACCATGGCTTGTTGCCAAAATAATATGGTGTTCCCACCGTGTGAGGTGGCAGGGATAAATGAAACATAACTAGTTACTTCTGATGGTGGGGGACCCATTGGTGTCTTAACAGGGGTGCTAATACGAAGAAGATTGTTGGGGATGAAGTGCTCATGGAGGTATGAGTGGGATTTGTGAATGTTTATCTTAATGTGATCCGAGGAATATGATGGTACTTACTAAGTGGAGTAAATGCAAAACTACACAATGATAAGCTAAGGGAGTGCTTTTCAAGTTATATCAGGCTCCTCAGACTTCTGGGGGGTCGATATCATGTGTGTCAATTGAAACCTGGGATAGAAATGGTGTGAACACCCATGGGGGGACATACTATTCTCAGTAATGATGTTGATGGGACATCAATGCTGGGAATGAGGGCCCTATGGTTATCAACAGGAGTACTAGTAGATGCATTATAAACGGAGGGTAAATATTGTTTGTACTCCAGTTTTAGACTACAAAACTAAAGTATGTAGATAAAAATAAAATAAACTAGGGTAGAGCGGCTAAACCACACGATGTCGTGTGGACCATGCGTGTAAATTCAAAATAGGTGCGTTGAACAGTGCGGGTGGTACACTAACCAGTCGCGAGAGTCACCTTAAAGGGGTAGCGCAGGTCGAACACTGATTACCTATGTTGTCCATGCAACTGTGAGAGTCGTTTCCGCGCTGGCAGCACAACCACGAGTTTGGGATCTATGAAACTATGTAAAAATAAATTGGGGCCGACTCGGGGCCAAATCCTAGAGCAAGAGGTGGAATACCTGATCTTCTACAAGTGACAAATACCCAGAATCAATTTCTTAGCATAAAACAACCTAGTGAAATGAGAAATGAACAAAAATAAGTATGGTTTCCATTAGAACTGTTCTGGAAAAAATTGCACAAGTGCAGTCTTCCACTTGGTAAGGAGATAGGCTTTGTAGGTTGCAGCAAGGCCTCGATCCTTGGAGCCCCTGTGGTGGTTGTTGGTTGGTATTCCTCTAAGTTATCCTGCAAGAGATTGCTAGTGTAATTCATATGCAAACAAAGAAATATGAAAAAATACAAAATAAAAGAGATGGGGGGAGAATGCAAACTCCAATAACAATCCAAAATATGCCAAACCACTTTTGTATTGCCCAATGGTATAGTTGTACAACACCTAGGAGGTGTGGGCTTCAAGGGAAGCCAAAAATCTCGCTTAGGGAGGCCCTTTTTGTCCGAACTAAATGCTAAGTAGATGGTAAAACAATGGAGAAAAACTCTTGCCCGTTTGATGGAAGGTGACAAGGGAGCTTGGGGATTCTCACAATGATAGGAAGTGGCGGGATATGAGTAATATCTAACTCAAATCCAATAGCATAACCTTGCTCTTGATTTCTCTCTAAAAAATGCCTGCCAATGGATTCCTTTTATAGGCCAAGAAGTGGCCAACAAATAGCTAGATCCAAATGTGAACTCATCTTCTTCATGAACTAGTTCCAAGGTACATAAGGGGGCTAGTTAATGCCACCAATTGTGTGAGGAGACGAATTCGAATCCTTGGATAATATTGATCCTTTAATGCATCGCTGGGTGTTATTGGTGCTGTCGTTTTGACAATAGCACGACTATCGAAGGAATAGTCGTGTGGGTGTAGCACGGCCATTGTTCAGGTAACCTGCATTATAGCTTGGGTTGATAGTGTATTACCTGCGCTACCCTTTATTTTGACTGTTTTTGGGCACTTATGGACTCATGCTATATTTTGGATCTGTTGAGGATTCCTATGGTGAGATGCATTCTTTATGTTGATGACGTGTTATTGGAAGAATCGTCGAAATGTCGCATGTGTGCACTTTTTAGGCATTAACAAGTATCCAAAAATAACATCTACATCATTCATATTGATAGCATAAAAATATGAATGCAACACAGATTTATGCATGGTAATCTTCAAATATTTAAAAATGTGAACATTTTCACCCTCAACATGTGTTCTTTGAATATGCTTTGTAGGGACTTGCAACTTTTTAGGCAAATTGACATTGATGAGATTATACTTGGGCTTATAGAAACAATAACATTTTCTTACTGAATACATCCAAAACATATAATGGGAAGTTTGTGCATGAAAAGAAACCTTTATGGATCTCATGGTTGTTCTTAAAAACTTTAAAACCTATATCTAAAAACACAATTTTAGATTCTTCATTTGAAAGTTTTTTCATCTTGTCCTCATAAAGTTGTTAGGATATTCCTATACTCCATCCTAGTCCTACAAGCATTTTCATCCTTTGCATTTTCAGTCTTGCATGCAACATGCATTGCATGCATCCGCATGTTGCCCAGTCATCAGGTTGACACCTCCAGCACCTAGTCCCTAGTCTTCCAGCCCTCGGGAGCTTATTTCCACTTAGATTGAGCCCTCCTAGCCAGTGATGCACCCACATCTCACCATCCACTTGACAAAGGCGCCCTTCTTCACCTGCCAGTCCAGTTGTCTTCAGTTAACTTAGTTCTCTCCTTGATTTTAGGCTTGACTCACTCTTAACTGACCTTACCACTCTGATGGACCTCAATTGTGACTAGACTACTCATTCTGACTCCAGTTAGCTCCTCATGCGCCCTCCACTGAACCTCCTTCATTCAGTTAGTTCCAGTTACACTCAGTTACACCTACCACACTCAGTTAGACTCAGTTTGATTGATGGTTGATAGTTACTTGAGCATTGATGACTCCACTGATGATGAGATAGACTACTAGTTGTGCTCCGATGACACTCCAGTGATCTTTTTATCACTCCATGAAGGCCAATTCGAATTGCCACCTTGGCATTCGAATTCCTCGTGCATTGTATTATTTATTTGTCCATTTGTGATTAATGAATAAAGGTGTGTGAAGTATTTTTGCTTCTATCCGAGTTCTACTGTATTATTGTTATGTTGCTCATCTTACTGCATTGACCACTGTTAATCTTATTCCTAAATTCTTTCTTGTGAGGTATACATCATCTCTTAGATGGTTCTTTTTGGCATAGTCTCACCCATGGTGGTTCGAAGGAGAAGACAAAAGACTATCTGCACATTCATAGATTTGATCCTACCTCAATTGATTCGAATCACAGGTTCAAGGATCATCCTCATACTTTTGGATTTGTTCTCATCACATTTGATCTGAAGAGCAAGTACAAGAACATGCTTTCTGAGCATGATCCATTTCTTCCCAAGAATAAGATACCTCCAGACATATGACCAAGCATCACACTTTCTTGAGTTTGGAGCATTTATTTTTGTGTGTGCCTTACAGTCTATTTTGAGGGGGGGGTATTTTTCCCATGAGGTTTTCCCCATTTCCTCGGTTTATTGACTGTTATTATTCATTGTATTGGGTGACCTTTGGTCTTAGTTACCAGGGCCCAGGATGGATTAAGGGGGGGTGTTAGGATATTCCTATACTCCATCCTAGTCCTACCAGCATTTTCATCCTTTGCATTTTCATTCTTGCATGCATTGCATGCATCCGCATGCTGCCCAGTCATCAGGTTGACACCTCCAGCACCTAGTCCCTAGTCTTCCAGCACTCGGGAGCTTATTTCCACTCAGATTGAGCCCTCCTAGCCAATGATGCGCCCACATCTCACCATCCACTTGACAAAGGCGCCCTTCTTCACCTACCAGTCCAGTTGTCTTCAGTTAACTGAGTTCTCTCCTTGATTTTAGGCTTGAATCACTCTTAACTGACCTTACCACTCCGATGGACCTCCAGTGTGACTAGAATGCTCATTCTGACTCCAGTTAGCTCCTCATGCGCCCTCCATTGAGCCTCCTTCATTCAGTTAGTTCCAGTTACACTTAGTTACACCTACCACACTCAGTTAGACTTAGTTTGACTGATGGTTGACAAATACTTGAGCATTGATGACTCCACTGATGATGAGATAGACTACTAGCTGTGCTCCGATGACACTCCAGTGATCTTTTTATCACTCCATGAAGGCCAATTCGAATTGCCACCTTGGCATTCGAATTCCTCATGCATTGTATTATTTATTTTTCAATTTGTGATTAATGAATAAGTGTGTGTGAAGTATTTTTGCTTCTATCTGAGTTCTACTGTATTATTATTATGTTGCACATCTTACTGCATTGACCACTCTTAATCTTATTCCTAAATTCTTTCTTGTGAGGTATACATCATCTCTTAGATCTGTTGTGAGGATTCTCACAAAAGTGATGTCCACTTGTAGTGATTCTTTTTCAAAGCATGAGACCATCTCTCTAAAATAGCTTTTTACATTCTATATCAGAAAATCTCAATAGTGCATGAGATCAATTGTCCTAAACCCCAAGTGAGCATACACTACAACAAAACAAGCAATTAACGCCTAAAATAGCGTCAGAATCTAGTGTTTTTTAGTTCACTAAATGGGCACTTTCGCCAAAGCAAAATTCGGCGCCATGGTGCATGTTCACTTTAGCGCTGGAAATAGCGCCAAAAATAGCACCCAAAGTAGCGCTGAAAAATTTGGCACCTATGTTAGCACCGGGGATAGCACCAAATTTGGATTCACATTTGGCTTCCATTTATGATACCATTTGTTCTTCTAGTTTTGATCCCAATCATGCTTCATGTTTTGATTCTAGCTTTGCGTCGAAAAAAGATTCTTTTTTGGCTTCCTAATTGATGTCAAGTTTAGCTTCCATTATGATGTCCTTTGTTGCTTCCAATTTTGCTTCAAGTGTTGCTTCTGGGTTTGATTCCATTTTCTGGGATTCAAGGGAAGTCAACAATATTCCTTAGGGAGGCCCTTTTTGTCCAAACTAAATGCTAAGTAGATGATAGAACAATGGAGAGAAACTCTTGCCCCTTTGATCGAAGGTGGCAAGGGAGCTTGGGAATGCTCACAATGATAGGAAATGGTCGTCTATGAGGAAGCTCCAACTCAAATAAAACAGCATAACCTTTCTCTTGATTTCCCTCTACAAAATGTATACCAATGGATTCCTTTTATAGGCCAAGAGGTGGCCAACAAATAGCTAGTCTCCATGAACTAGTTCCAAGGTACACAAGGGGGTTGGTTAATGCCACGAAGTGTGTGAGGAGCCAAATTTGGATCCTTGAAGAGGATTGGGCCTTTAATGCATTGCTGGGATTTAGTAGTCCCGTCATTTTGATAGTAGCACGACAATCGAAGGAATAATGGCGCGGGTGTAGCGCGAACATTTTTCAAGTAACTTGTGTTATAGCGCAGGTTAACATTGTATTACCCGTGCTACCCTTTCTTTTGACTGTTTTTTGGCACTTGTGGACTCATGTTGTATTTTGGATCTGTTGAGGATGCCTGTGATTAGATGAATTCGTTATGTTGATGAAGCGTTACTGGAAGAATATCCGAAATGTCGCATGTGTGCGCTTTTTAGGCGTTAACAAATGCCCCCTGATGTATGAGGTTCAGAGGGTACTGTAGAGCCGATAATGCATCATGTTTTCTTCTCTTTCTCTTATGTTCAGTAGGACAAAGAATATGTGGAATTTAGGTTCCACCCATGGGTGAAGGTTGTTGGTGACGACTGTTGGGCTATTGTAAAGAATAGTTTTTATATAAACGAGACAGGCATACCCATACTCGTGAAAAGTTATCAATATGATTACAATAATATAGGACAAAAAGGGTGTCACTCGATTATACTGTTGGGACATGGATAAATTCGGCTTCATTCCATGTGAGATTAAAGAACCCAGGAACTGTTGTGGAGTCTTGGAGAAGCAGAACTTTTGATGATCATGATAAACCCACGGGGGTGGGGGACCGGTATGGTGTGTGAAGCTGTTTGAGAGCTGCAGTCTGCCAGATGGACTATGAACATTATTCGCAAATGTGAACACTGATACACTCAAAAGAACGCTTCCCCCTAATGCGATGAAGTGTTGACGTCGAGCATAGGAGAAACGACTTAGTTAGGGAGCACTAATTACTCTCCCTACAAATTTTGAGGTGATCCCTTATATTAATTGAAAGCGATCACAAGGTACAAATGCAACTCTTGGAATGTAGTATGTTGATGTCGACAAGAGTTGAAATACATGATAAGACAAAGGTCTTACCCTAAGAACCAAGATCATATTGTAATCAAGTGAGGGACGGACAGAATTAACACAATACTGGTTGATAAGCGTGGAGCCCATAACTTCCTTTGATCGATGTAAACATGTGGAGTGGGTACGATAGCTTTCCTTTCATGATGACATAGATTGAAATGGACGGAGACAAACTGCAAATGAAAGGGATTTGATGGAGACACAAAACAAAGAGTGATGGTAACAGCCAAACAAGTCCTGCTGAGAATTATGGATACTCCAATACTTCAATCAAAGGCGACCATGGGTTTCTGCCAAAATAATATGGTGTTCCCACCGTGTGAGGTGATGGGGAAACTGTTTGTACATAAAGGATGGTAGTGGGGTCCCCACTTTTGGGTGTATCGGGGGACCAATTTTGATGATGGGCAGATTCCCCACGGTTTTGGGTGGATCGGGAGACACTTTCCAATGATGAAGTGGGGATTAGGTTGCAAAAATGAAGACGAGTTCCCCATGAATCAATTCTATGCAGTATATGCCTATGGGATAACTGAAACAGAACTGGTTACTTCTGATGGTGGGGGGCCCATTGGTGTCTTAAACGGGGTGCTAATACGAAGAAGATTGTTGGGGATGAAGTGCTCATGGAGGTATGAGTGGGATTTGTGAATGTTTATCTTAATGTGAGCCGAGGAATATGATGGTACTTACTAAGTGGAGTAAATGCGCAACTACACAATGATAAGCTAAGGGCGTGATTTTCAAGTTATATCAGGCTCCTCAGACTTCTGGGGGGCCGATATCATGTGTGTAATTGATGACTGGGATAGAAATGGTGTGCACACCCATGGGAGAACACACTATTCTCAGTAATGATGTTGATGGAACATCAAGGCTGGGAATGAGGCCCCTATGGTTATCAGCGGGAGTACTGGTAGATGCATTATAAACGGAGGGTAAATAGTGTTTGTATTCCAGTTTTAGATTGCCAAACTAAACTATGTAGATAAAAATAAAACAAACTAGGGTAGCGCGGATAAACCATACACTATCGCGCGGACCATGCTGGTAAATTCAAAACAGGTGCATTGAATAGTGCGGGTGGTACACTAACCAGTCATGTGGGTCACCTTAAAGGGGTAGCGAAGGTCGAACATTGATTACCAATGATGTCTGTGCGACTGTTAGAGTCGTTTCTGCGCTGGAAACATAGCCAAGAGTTTGGAATCTATGCAACTATGTAAAAATAAATTTGGGCTGACTCGGGGCCAAATCCTAGAGCAAGAGGTGGAATACCTGATCTCCTACAAGTGACAAATACCCAGAATTAATTTCTTAGCATAAAACAACCAAGTGAAATGAGAAATCAACAAAAATAAGTATGGTTTCCATTAGAACTGTTGTGGAAAAAATTGCACAAGTGCACTCTTCCACTTGGTAAGGGGATAGACTTTGTAGGCTGCAACAAGGCCTCTGTCCCTGGAACCCCTGTGGTGGTTGTTGGTTGGTGTTCCTCTAAGTTATCATGCAAGAGATTGTTAGTGTAATTCAATGCAAACAAAGAGATATGAAAAAATACAAAATAAAAGAGATAGGGGGAGAATGCAAACTCCAATAACAATCCAAGATATGCCAAACCACTTTTGTATTTCCCAATGGTATAGTTGTACAACACCTAGGAGGTGTAGGCTTCAAGGGAATCCAACAATCTCGCTTAGGGAGGCCCTTCTTGTCTGAACTAAATGCTAAGTAGATGGCAAAACAATTTTGAAAAATTCTTGCCCCTTTGATGGAAGGTGGCAAGGGAGCTTGGGGATTCTCACAATGATAGGAAGTGGTGGGCTATGAGTAATATGCAACTCAAATCCAATAGCATAACCTTGCTCTTTATTTCTCTCTACAAAATGCATGCCAATGGATTCCTTTTATAGGCCAAGAAGTGGCCAACAAATAGCTAGATCCAAATCTGAACTCATCTTCTCCATGAACTAGTTCCAAGGTACACAAGGGGGGCTAGTTAATGCCACCAAGTGTGTGAGGAGCCGAATTTGAATCCTTGGATAATATTGAGCCTTTAATGCGTTGTTGTGGGTTATTGGTGTTGTCGTTTTGACATTAGCATGACTATGGAAGGAATAGTCGTGCGGGTGTAGCGCGGCCATTGTTCATGTAACCTGCATTATAGCGTGGGTTAACAGTGTATTACCTGCGCTACCCTTTATTTTGACTGTTTTTTGGCACTTATGGACTCATGCTATATTTTAGATCTGTTTTGGATTCCTATGGTGAGATGCATTATTTATGTCGATGACGTGTTATTGGAAGAATCGTCGAAATGTCGCATGTGTGCACTTTTTAGGCGTTAACAGGTATCCAAAAATAACATCTACATCATTCATATTGATAGCATAAAAATATGAATGCAACGCAGATTTATGCATGGTAATCTTCAAATATTAAAAAATGTGAACATTTTCACCCTCAACATGTGTTCTTTGAATATGCTTTGTAGGGACTTTCAACTTTTTAGGAAAATTGACATTGATGAGATTATACTTGCTACTAGGGCTTATAGAAACAATAACATTTTCTTACTGAATACATTCAAAACATATAATGGGAAGTTTGTGCATGAAAAGAAACCTTTATGGATCTCATGGTTGTTCTTAACAACTTTAAAACCTATATCTAAAAACACAATTTTAGATTCTTCTTTTGAAAGTTTTTTCATCTTGTCCTCGTAAAGTGATGTCCACTTGTAGTGATTCTTTTTCAAAGTATGAGACCATCTCTCTAAAATAGCTTTTTATATTCTATATCAGAAAATCTAAATAGTGCATGAGGTCAATTGTCCTGAACTCCAAGTGAGCATACACTACAACAAAACAAGCAATTAACGCCTAAAATAGCGTTAGAATCTAGTGTTTTTTAGTTCACTAAATGGGCACTTTCGCCGACGCAAAATTTGGTGCCATGGTGCATGTTCACTTTAGTGTCGGAAATAGCGCCCAAAGTAGCACTGAAAATTTGGCACCTATGTTAGCACCGGGGATAGCGCCAACTTTGGATTCTCATTTGGCTTCCATTTATGCTACCATTTGTTCTTCTAGTTTTGTTCCCAATCATGCTTCATGTTTTTATTCTAGCTTTGCGTCGAAAAAAGCTTCTTTTTTGGCTTCCTAATTGATGTCAAGTTTCGCTTCCATTATGACGTCCTTTGTTGCTTCCAATTTTGCTTCAAGTGTTGCTTCTAGGTTTGATTCCATTTTGTGGGATTCAAGGGAAGCCAACAATATCATTTAGGGAGGCCCCTTTTGTCCAAACTAAATGCTAAGTAGATGGTAGAACAATGGAGAGAAACTCTTGCCCCTTCGATGGAAAGTGGCAAGTGAGCTCGGGAATGCTCACAATGATAGGAAATGGTGGTCTATGAGGAAACTCCAACTCAAATACAACAGCATAACCTTGCTCTTTATTTCCCTCTACAAAATGCATGCCAATGGATTCCTTTTATAGGGGAATAGGTGGCCAACAAACAACTATATGCAAATGTGAACTCATCTTCTCCATGAACTAGTTCCAAGGTACACAAGGGGGGTTGGTTAATTCCACCAAGTGTGTGAGGAGCTGTATTCGGATCCTTGGAGAGGATTGATCCTTTAATGCGTTGATGGTATATTGTTGTCCCGTCATTTTGATAGTAGCTCTACAATCGAAGGAATAGTCACACGGGTGTAGCGCGGACATTGATCAAGTAACCTGCGTTATAGAACAGGATAACATTGTATTACCCGCGCTACCCTTTCTTCTAACTATTATTTGGAACTTATGGAATCATGTTGTATTTTGGATCTGTTGAGGATGCATGTGGTGAAATGCATTCTTTATGTTGATGACGTGTTACTGGAAGAATCGCCGAAATGTAGCATGTGTGCACTTTTTAGGTGTTAACAGATGTCCCCTGATGTATGTGTTTCAGAGGGTACTGTAGAGCCGATAATGCATAATGTTTTCTTCTATTTCTCTCATGTTTTATAGGACAAATCATATGTGGCAGCTACGTTCCTCCCATGGGGGAAGGTTGCTGGTGATGACTGTTTGGTTGTAGTAAAGAATAGTTTTTATACAAACGAGGCAGGCATAACCAGGCTCGTGAAAAGCTATCAATATGATTACAATAATAGAGGACAAAAAGAGTGTCACTCGATTATACTGTTGGGACATGGATGAAGTAGGCTTCAATCCATGTGAGGGTAAAGAACCCAGGAACTGTTGTGGAGTCCTGAAGAAGCATAACTTTTGATGATCATGATAAACCCGCGGGGGTGGGGGACCAGTATGGAGTGTGAAGTTGTTTGAGAGCTTCAGTCTACCAGATCGACTGTGATGATGATTCGCAAACATAGACACTGCTACCTTCAAAAGAACGTTTCCCCCTAATGTGATGAAGTGTTGACGTAGAGCATAGGAGAAACTACTTAGTTAGGGAGCACTAATTACTCTCCCTACAAAGTTTGAGGTGATACCTTATATTAATTGAAAGGGATCACAAGGTACAAGTGCAACTCTTGGAATGTAGTATGTTGACATCAAAGAGAGCTGAAATACATGATAAGATGAAGGTCTTACCCTAAGAACCAAGAACATATTGTAATCAAGTGAGGGACAGACAGACTTAACAAAATATTGGTTGATAAGCGTGGAGCTCATAACCTTCTTTGATCGATGTAAACATGTCGAGTGGGTACGATAGCTTTCCTTTTACGACGACACAAATTGAAATGGACGGAGACAAACTGCAAATGAAAGGGATTTTATGCAGACACAAAACGGAGAGTGATCGTAATAGCCAAACAAGTACTACTGAGAATTATGGAGCCTCCAATACTTTGATCAAGGGTGACCATGGGTTGCTGCCAAAATAATATGGTGTTCCCACCGTGTGAGGTGACGGGGAAACTGTTTGTACATAAAGGATGGTAGTGGGGTCCCCACTTTTGGGTGTATTGGGGGACCAATTTTGATGATGGGTAGATTCCCCACGGTTTTGAGTGGATCGGGAGACACTTTCCAATGATGAAGTGGGGGTTAGGTTGCAAAATGAAGACAAGTTCCCCATGAATCAATTCTATGCAATATATGCCTGCGGGATAACTGAAACAGAATTGGTTACTTCTGATGGTGGGGGTCCCATTGGTGTCTTCACAGGGGTGCTAATATGAAGAAGATTGTTGGGGATGAAGTGCTCATGGAGGTATGAGTGGGATTTGTGAATGTTTATCTTAATGTGAGCCGAGGAATATGATGGTACTTACTAAGTGGAGTAAATGTGCAACTGCACAATGGTAAGCTAAGGGAGCTCTTTTCAAGTTATAACAGGCTCCTCGGACTTCTGGGGGGTCGATATCATGTCTTTCAATTGATGACTGGGATGGAAATGGTGAGCATACCCATGGGGGAACATACTATTCTCACTAATGATGTTGATGGCACATCAAGGGTGGGAATGAGGGCCCTATGGTTATCAGCGGGAGTACTGGTAGATGCATTATAAATGGAGGGTAAATAGTGTTTGTATTCTAGTTTTAGACTGCGAAACTAAACTATGCAGACAAAAAGAAAATAAACTAGGGCAGCGTGGCTAAACCACAGGCTGTCGTGCGGACCATGCAGGTAAATTCAAAACAGGTGCATTGAACAGTGCAGGTGGTACACTAACCAGTCACGCGGGTCACCTTAAAGGGGTAGCGTAGGTCGAACACTTATTACATGTGCTGTCCATGCGACTGTTGGAGTCGTTTCCGTGCTGGCCACACGACCGAGTGTTTTGGATCTGCGCAACTATGTAAAAATAAATTGGGGTTGACTCGAGGCCAAATCCTGGAGCAAGAGGTGGAATACTTGATCTCCTGCAAGTGACAAATACCCAGAATTAATTTCTTAGCATAAAACAACCTAGTGAAATGAGAAATGAACAAAAATAAGTATTGATTCTATTAGAACTGTTGTGAAAAAAATTGCACAAGTGCACTCTTCCACTTGGTAAGGGGATAGGATTTGTAGGCTGTAGCAAGGCCTCGGTCCTTGGAGCCCCTATGGTGGTTGTTGGTTGGTATTTCTCTAAGTTATCCTATAAGAGATTGTTAGTGTAATTCATATGCAAACAAAGAAATATGAAAAAATACAAAATAAAAGAGATGGGGGGAGAATGCAAACTCCAATAACAATCCAAGATATGCCAAACCACTTTTGTATTGCCAAATGGTACAATTGTACATCACCTAGGAGGTGTGGGCTTCAAGGGAAGCCAACAATCTCGCTTAGGGAAGCCCTTTTTGTCCGAACTAAATGCTAAGTATATAGTAAAACAATGGAGAAAAACTCTTGCCCCTTTTATGGAAGGTGGCAAGGGAGGTTGGGGATTCTCACAATGATAGGAAGTGGTGGGCTATGAGGAATATGCAACTCAAATCCAATAGCATAACCTTGCTCTTGATTTCTCTCTACAATATGCAACTCAAATCCAACTTTTTAGGTAAATTGGCATTGATGAGATTATACTTACTACTAGGTCTTATAGAAACAATAACATTTTCTTACTGAATACATCCAAAACATATAATGGGAAGTTTGTGCATGAAAAGAAACCTTTATGGATCTCATAGTTGTTCTTAACAACTTTAAAACCTATATCTAAAAGCACAATTTTAGATTCTTCATTTGAAAGTTTTTTCATCTTGTCCTCATAAAGTGATGTCCACTTGTAGTGATTCATTTTCAAAGTATGAGACCATCTCTCTAAAATAGCTTTTTACATTCTATATCAGAAAATATCAATAGTGCATGAGGTCAATTGTCCTTAACCCCAAGTGAGCATACACTACAACAAAACAAGCAATTAACGCCTAAAATAGCATCAGAATCTAGTGTTTTTTAGTTCACTAAATGGGCACTTTCACCGGCGCAAAATTTGGCGCCATGGTGTATGTTCACTTCAGCACCAGAAATAGCATTGGAAATAACGCCCAAAGTAGCACTGAAAAATTTGGCACCTATGTTAGCACCAGGGATAGCGCAGAATTTGGATTCCCATTTGTCTTCCATTTATGCTACCATTTGTTCTTCTAGTTTTACTCCCAATCATGCTTCATGTTTTGATTCTAGCTTTGCGTTGAAAAAAGCTTCTTTTTTGGCGTCCTAATTGACGCCAAGTTTCGCTTCCATTATGACATCCTTTGTTGCTTCCAATTTTGCTTCAAGTGTTGCTTCTGGGTTTGATTCCATTTTGTGGGATTCAAGGGAATCCAACAATATCCCTTAGGGAGGCCCTTTTTGTCCAAACTAAATTCTAAGTAGATGGTAGAACAATGGAGAGAAACTCTTGCCCCTTTGATAGAAGGTGGCAAGGGAGCTTGGGAATGCTCACAATGATAGGAAATGGTGGTCTATGAGGTAGCTCCAACTGAAATACAATGCCATAACCTTGCTCTTGATTTCCCTCTACAAAATGCATACCAATGGCTTCCTTTTATAGGGCAAGAGGTGGCCAACAAACATCTAGATCCAAATGTGAACTCATCTTCTCAATGAACTAGTTCCAAGGTACACAAGGGGGTTGGTTAATGCCACCAAGTGTGTGAGGAGCCGAATTCGGATCCTTGGAGAGGATTGGGCCTTTAATGCGCTGTTGGGATTTAGTGGTCCCGTCGTTTTGACAGTAGCACGACAATCGAAGGAATAGTGGCGCAGGTGTAGCGCGGACATTGTTCAAGTAACATGTGTTATAGCGCAGGTTAACATTGTATTACCTGTGCTACCCTTTATTTTGACTATTTTTTGGCACTTGTGGACTCATGTTGTATTTTGGATCTGTTGAGGATGCCTATGGTGAGATGAATTCATTATGTTGATCACGCATTACTGGAAGAATCGCCGAAATGTCTCATGTGTGCACTTTTTAGGCTTTAACATATGCCCCCTTATGTATGAGGTTCAAAGGGTACTGTAGAGTCGATAATGCATCATGCTTTCTTCTATTTCTCTTATGTTCTGTAGGACAAAGAATATGTGGAAAACAGGTTCCACCCATGGGTGAAGGTTTTTGGTGACGACTGTTGGGACATGGATGAAATCGGCTTCAATGCATGTGAGAGTAAAGAACCTAGGAACTGTTGTGGAGTCTTGGAGAAGCAGAAATTTTTATGATTGTGATAAACCCACGGGGTGGGGGACCAGTATGGTGTTTGAAGCTGTTTGAGAGCTGCAGTCTGCCAAATTTCCACAAGGCCATCAAGCAAGAAGAGAATTTAAGCCGACTGTAGCAGCTGATAGAGAGTTAAAAGGGCCACTTCAGTGTTGGGGTTGTGGGGAGAACCACATGCTTAGAGATTTCCAACTGCAAAGAAGAACCCCAGGAGCTTGCACAATGTTAAAGGAGCAGCTATAGTAGAGGATATGGAAAGAGCAGCGCCTAGAATTTATGCAGCACTGGATGATCATCATGCAGACCACCAATCAGCAGTGGTGGAGGTTCCAGGTAAGATTGTTGAGCAATCTATTTCTGTTTTGATTGACCCAGGGTCTACTCATAGTTATTTATCTCCTAAGATAGTTGGAAGTTTATCTCTTGGTAAGATAAGACATGAGAACGCTTGGCTAGTTCAATTGGCCACTGGTACCAAGAGGAAGGTAAGTGAAGTAGTGAAGGAGTGTCCTATAGAATTGAATGGACTCCTCACACATGCTGAATTAAATATCTTGCCATTGGGATCATATGATGCCCTAATTGGCATGGATTGGATGGAAAGGCATAGAGCCAAGGTGGACTGTTATGAGAAAGCATTGGAATGCCTTGATGATGAAGGTCAACCAAGGTTGGTTAAAGGGATTCCAAAGCATGTTTCAGTAAGGCAGATTTCAACTCTGCAATTGAGGAAGTTTTATAAAAAGGGTTGCCAGTTATATGCTGTGCATATATCAGATTCAACAGAGGATAATGGACCCGGGATAGAAGACTTCTAGATATTGCAGGAGTTTCAGGATGTGTTTCCATATGAGGTTCCAGGATTACCACCCAAGAGAGATATTGACTTTTCCATTAATCTTATCCCCGGAGCAACACCCATCTCCAAAGCTCCTTATAGAATGAGCACACCAGAGTTGGTAGAGTTGAAGATGCAGCTGCAGGAATTAATGGATAAGGAATATATCAGACCGAGTGTATCCCCGTGGGGTGCACCAGTGTTGTTTGTTAAGAAGAAGGATGGAACATTGAGGCTATGTATTGATTACAGACAACTCAATAAGGTGACAGTTAAGAACAAGTATCCCTTGCCAAGGATTGATGACTTGTTTGATCAAATGAAGGAAGCTAGAGTGTTTTCCAAGATTGACTTGAGGTCTGGATACCATCAGGTAAGGATTAAGGAAGAAGACATTCATAAGACAACCTTCAGAACTAGGTATGGTCATTATAAATTTACAGTAGTGCCATTTGGTCTTACCAATGCACCTGCTACGTTCATGTGTTTCATGAATAGTGTCTTTAGCAAGTACTTGGACAGATTTGTAATTGTGTTCTTGGATGACATTCTTGTGTATTCAAAGAATGAAGAAGAACACAATGAGCATTTCAGAATGGTATTGCAAGTCCTTAGAGAACACCAGCTGTATGCTAAGCTGAGTAAATGTAACTTCTATCAAGAGAAGGTGCAATATTTGGGTCATATTATATCAACAGAAGGCATTGCAGTAGATCCAGAGAAGATTGAGGCCATCATGGATTGGTCCACTCCAAGGAATGCAGCAGATGTTAGATCTTTTATGGGCTTTGCTAGTTACTACAATAGGTTCATTGAAGGATTCTCCAGGATAGCCCATCCAATTAATTCATTGCAGAGGAAGGACAACAAATTCACATGGTCTGAAAAATGTGAAAGAAGTTTCCAACAGTTGAAGGAATTGCTTACTAGTGCACCTGTGTTGAAGATTGCAGATCTAAGTAAATATTTTGTGGTATGCACTGATGCTTGCATTGAAGGACTCGGTGGGGTGATCATGCAAGAAGTTTCTGTAATTTGTTATGAATCTAGGAAGCTGAAAGAGCATGAAAGGAACTACGCCACCCATGACTTAGAGCTAGCAGCCATAATTCATGCTCTCAAGAGATGGAGACATTATCTTTTGGGAAGGAGATTTGAGCTCAGAACTGATCATATGAGTTTAAAATACTTGTTTGACCAACCAAATATGAATGCAAGGCAGACTAGATGGATGGAATTCCTGTGTGAGTTTGATTTGGAAATTAAGCATGTCAAGGGTAAGGAGAATAAGGTTGCTGATGCGCTCAGCAGGAGATTCCATATTGCAGCAATAAGTAGATGTGAATTAGACTTGAAGGCAATAATTTTAGAGGCTCAAGATAGTGATGAAGTCTATCTTCATATCAGAGAGAAATTGCAGCAAAATGTTATAGAGAATAAGTATGCAAGATATCAGTTGGGTGAGGGTGATGTTCTCATTTATCAAAACACCAGACTATACATTCCCAACAATGTAGATTTGAAGAAGTTGGTGATAGATGATATACATCAGAAGCCATACTCAAGGCACCGAGGATATCAAAAGACTATAACAGTAGAAAGGAAGCAGTACTTTTGGCACGGTATGAAGAAGGACATAGCTGAGTACATTGCTAGATGTCAGAAGTGCCAACAGGTCAAGGCAGAGCACCAACATCCAGCAGGATTGTTACAGCCATTACCCATTCCAGACTGGAAGTGGGAAGTGATTTCTATGGATTTCATAACAGGATTGCCTATGACAGTGAAGAAGCACGATTCAATCATGGTTGTGGTGGACAAGCTATCAAAGGTAGCTCATTTCATTCCAGTCAAGTCCACCCACAAGGCTAATGACATTGTAGATATCTTCATGAGGGAGATATTCAGGTTGCATGGATTGCCTAAGGCGATAGTTTTAGATCGTGACACAAAGTTCACATCCAATTTTTGGAAAGGATTGTTCCACGAGTTGGGAACTCAATTGAAGTTTAGCACCGCCTATCATCCTCAAACAGATGGTCAGACTAAGAGAGTGAACCATATCCTTGGAGATATGTTAAGGATGTACGTGATGGAAAAGCCATCTAAGTGGGAAGACTACTTACACCCAGTGGAATTTGCTTACAACAATGGACATCAAGCACCATTGAAGATGAGTCCTTTTGAAGTGTTGTATGGTAAAGGATGCAGAACTCTAGTGAGCTGGTACAGCCCAGTGAATAGAGTAGTGCTTGGACCATAGATGATTGAGGAGATGGAACAGGAAGTTGTTAATATCAGGCAGAATTTGAAGGCAGCATAGGACAGGCAGAAGAGTTATGCATATATGAAAAGAGTGCATAAGGAATTTCAGATTGGGGATCATGTCTACTTGAGAGTGAGACCCCGAAAGAGTTCCATGAAATTGGGAAGTTGTGCCAAGTTGGCACCCAGATATTGTGGGCCATTTGAAATCCTTGATAGGATAGGGCCAATTGCATATATAATTGCATTTCCTACTAACATGAAATATCATAATGTTTTCCATGTATCTTTGCTTAAGAAATATGTACATGATCCTAATCATATCATTGATTGGCATATGATACAGGTGGAACCAAAAGGAGAGTTCCGGGTGGATCCTACATGCATCCTCGACAGGAAGGTTACCTTGCTCCGAAACCAGGCCATAGGGTAGGTAAAGGTGCAATGGAGTCACCTATCCCAGAAGAGGCCACGTGGGAGCTAGAGGATGCCATGAAGGAGGCATTACCATTTGTGTTCAGTTTTGAGAACACCGAGGACGGTGTTATGTTAAGGGAGAGGGAGTTGTAATACCCCATTTTTCCCTTGATGTATTTGGATTTGATGTAAATACTGTGTATATACAGTGTGTGTATTTTTCCTAGTGTGGAGCTCAAGGCCAAGGCCCCACTAGTGGATGATTAAGTTTATTGCTTAGGAAAGTATTTGGATAGTTTGATTATTCATGGGATGATTAAGCCATGAAGGAATGTAAATGATGTAATTATTACTAAATGAATAAAATAACCAAGAATTTGGCTAAGGAGGAAACAAATGAGAAGTGGCCATGTGTATCCACTAGGGAGAGGTGAGGGGGTTTTGGGATTGATTGCCCAAATTTCCACATGTCTGACTGGGAACCCGTTGGAACTCCCTGCTGACATTAATGCAACTGGAGTGGGTGGTTGAGAAACCTGATGGCTAAGGCCACTAGAGTATGGAGCATGCCTGTGATTGCGTATGGCAGGGCATGGCTCTGATCGCTTAAACAGGACGACACTCAATCACCTGGGAAAGCTCGTTGAACCTGTTTGACTGTCGGAGGGACACACATTCCTGCTCCTCCTCACTCACGCACTCACTAGCCCTGCATGCACTTGCCATTCACGAGCCATCGACCCTCGAAGAGAATTTGTTCTTGTATTTCCTGTATGGACCGAACCAATCCGAGAAAAAGGAAATCTGAGGTTAATCGTGATTCCTGTGTGGGAGAAAACGCCTGAGAGTTGATAACCGTAATCACCCTGTGTGCAAACCCTAGTTACAGGGACAAAGTGGTATTGATAGAAGATGTTGCAGAGTGGTATTGGCAAAGCGGCCATGAGGAAACCCCAAGTCTGGTAACGAATCAATTGTTGAACTGTGGGAGAGAGTTGGGTTGCTTGATAAACCCAGTGAAGGCTATAGTCTCAATGAACTAGTGATTGGACCTTTCTATGTCCATCCTGGAATAGCACTGGAAGGGAAGGACAGTGAGAGACTGTGTAGCAGTGATAGGATCTTCCTTGTGTTGGATGTGGTAGGTATTGTGGGTTCCAGGTCAGTTGAGAGCGACTGGACCTTTCTATGTCCATCCTGGAATAGCACTGGAAGGGAAGATGCCTTGAGAAACTGTGTAACAATAATGTAGGTCTTCCTTATGTTGGATGTGGTAGGTATTGTGGGTGCCCGGTCAACTGAGTGCTGAGATGCCTGCAGCTCTGTGGTTGAGCTTACTGGCTTAGCAACACCTTCCCTATTATCCCTGAATTGCTTGACAACCACTGTAGGTTGGCTTAGCATGGGTAGGAGCCCTGGAATGCTTGATAAACCCAACCACATATTGGTTTAGCATGAGAATGGAGCCTTGACTGTGAGAGAACCTGTTAGCCCTCCTTAGTGGATACACTACCCAACTCGGGGGTGGTATCTCAGCTGAAATAGTACAAGCTGGACAAAGATCTAAGGTTGGGT
This sequence comes from Larix kaempferi, assembly GCA_027924585.1. Classification (NCBI taxonomy): domain Eukaryota; kingdom Viridiplantae; phylum Streptophyta; class Pinopsida; order Pinales; family Pinaceae; genus Larix; species Larix kaempferi. The sequence goes on along the minus strand of BSBM01000195.1, from coordinate 5,547,384 downwards.
GGACCTTTGCTCTCAGTTAGCCAGTTGCTTCGAAATTGAAAGATAAGTATTTCTAGTTATGTCAAATGATGTTGTTCATTGTGACATGGTTTCATTGTTGTGATGAATGCTTGTGTATAATTATGGAACTGTGGAATGTATGAATATGAATGAGATTGACATGAAGTCATATGTAGGCCTGAGTAAGAAGTTGAGTTACTATTGTATGTACATCTTATATTGCATGAGTCTAATGCCTTGTGATTCTTGCATATGATAGATGTGTTAATTAAGCTTGTTTGATGCATCCTACATGTTATAATGAATGATAGTGTTACATTGCTTGTAATGAATGTTTATGTACACTAACCCTGTGAAGGAGATGTATACGTACACCTGATTCCTGGGGAGGTAAAGGAAACCTGGAAGTGGTTTCAGAAACCTCTATGGATCAGATGGAGAGGAAGATCTTGGCAGGTTGAAGGTTGAAAGTGTCTAAGTGGAAATATAGACAGAACTTCAAAGAATAAAATGAGAAGGTTAGATGCCTCACCTGATCAGGGGATTCTACCATTGGATAGAGCTCTCCAAGAGCTTTTCAACGGTACCAACCTCGCCCCATTTGTATACCGGAGGGAGGAGTTATGCCCCTTAGAAGATTTGATGAAAATTGCCTTATAGAGACGGGATTTCCTCAATTCTGGATCCACAAATTTGGGTTTCGTGTTTCAGGTTGTGGGTTGTGGGATCTCCAAGTTCGAAGGTTATGCATTGGGGATTTCCACAATTTTGGGTTGCGGGTTGCCGGAGGCGAATTGCGGGACCCACTGTTTCGGATTGTGGGATCGCCGAGTTTGAAAGTAAGCGTTTTGGGATTTCCACGTACCCGAACCCGCAACTGCGGGTTGCGGATTGCGGGATTCGCTGTTACGGAATGATGGCTGCGGGTTCACCGCTGTGGGTTGCGGATTGCGGATCCGAGCTCTCCCGACTGTGTGTATGGGCGCTCAGTCGATGTTTTGGGAGAAAAAAATGGATCATGGTCTCCAATGGCCAGGTAGGTCGGTGGGGACATGACACTTTTCAAGTTATGTCAGTCTCCTTGGACTTCTGGGGGGTCGATATCATGTGTGTCAATTGATGACTGGGATGGAAATGGTGCGCACCCCCATGGGGGAACATACTATTATCAGTAATGATGTTGATGTCACATCAAGGCTTGGAATGAGGGCCCTATGGTTATCAGCGGGAGTATTGGTAAATGCATTATAAACAGAGGGTAAATAGTGTTTGTATTCTAGTTTTAGACTGCCAAACTAAACTATGCAGATAAAAAGAAAATAAACTAGGGTAGCTCGGCTAAACCACATGTTTTCATGCGGACCATGCAGGTAAATTCAAAACAAGTGCGTTGAACAGTGCGGGTGGTACACTAACCAATCGCGCGGGTCACCTTAAAGGGGTAGCGCAGGTCGAACACTGATTACTTGTGCTGTCCGTGCGACTGTTAGAGTTGTTTCCGCACTGGAAGCAAGGTCGAGAGTTTGGGATCTGCGCAACTATGTAAAAATAAATTGGGGCCAATTCAGGGCCAAATCCTGGAGCAAGAGGTCGAATACCTGATCTCCTGCAAGTGACAAATACCCAGAATTAATTTCTTAGCATAAAACAACATAGTGAAATGAGAAATGAACAAAAATAAGTATGGTTTCCATTAGAACTGTTGTGGAAAAAATTGCACAAGTGCACTCTTCCACTTGGTAAGGGAATAGGGCTTGTAGGCTGCAGTAAGGCCTCGGTACTTGGAGCCCCTGTGGTGGTGGTTGGTTGGTATTCCTCTAAGTTATCCAGCAAGAGATTGTTAGTGTAATTCATATGCAAACAAAGAAATATGAAAAAATACAAAATAAAAGAGATGGGGGGAGAATGAAAACTCCAATAACAATCCAAGATATGCCAAACCACTTTTGTATTTCCCAATGGTATAGTTGTACAACACCTAGGAGGTGTGGGATTCAAGGGAAGCTAACAATCTTGCTTAGGGAGGCCCTTTTTGTCCTAACTAAATGCTAAGTACATAGTAAAACAATGGAGAAAAACTCTTGCCCCTTTTATGGAAGGTGGCAAGGGAGCTTGGGGATTCTCACAATGATAGGAAGTGATGGGCTATGAGGAATATCCAACTCATGTCCAATAGCATAACCTTGCTCTTGATTTATCTCTACAAAATGCATGCCAATGGATTCCTTTTATAGGCCAAGAAGTGGCCAACAAATAGCTAGATCCAAATGTGAACTCATCTTCTCCATGAACTAGTTCCAAGGTACACAAGGGGGGCTAATTAATGCCACCAAGTGTGTGAGGAGCCGAATTCGAATCCTTGGATAATATTGAGCCTTTAATGCGTCACTGGGTGTTAGTGGTCCCGTCGTTTTGACAATAGCATGACTATCGAAGGAATAGTCGTGCGGGTGTAGCACGGCCATTGTTCAAGTAACCTGCATTATAGCGTGGGTTAACAGTGTATTACCCACGCTACCCTTTATTTTGATTATTTTTGGCACTTATGGACTCATGCTATATTTTGGATCTGTTGAGGATTCCTATGGTGAGATGCATTCTTTATGTTGATGATGTGTTACTGGAAGAATCGTCGAAATGTCGCATGTGTGCAATTTTAAGGCGTTAATAGGTATCCAAAAATAACATCTACATCATTCATATGGATAGCATAAAAATATGAATGCAACGCAGATTTATGCATGGTAATCTTCAAATATTTAAAAATGTGAACATTTTCACCCTCAACATGTGTTCTTTGAATATGCTTTGTAGGGACTTGCAACTTTTTAGGAAAATTTACATTGATGAGATTATAATTGCTACTAGGGCTTATAGAAACAATAACATTTTCTTACTGAATACATCCAAAACATATAATGGGAAGTTTGTGCATGAAAAGAAACCTTTACGGATCTCATGGTTGTTCTTAACAACTTTAAAACCTATATCTAAAAACACAATTTTAGATTCTTCATTTGAAATTTTTTTCATCTTCTCCTCATAAAGTGATGTCCACTTGTAGTGATTCTTTTTAAAAGTATGAGACCATCTCTCTAAAATAGTTGTTTACATTCTATATCAGAAAATCTCAATAGTGCATGAGGTCAATTGTCCTTAACCCCAAGTGAGCATACACTACAACAAAACAAGCAATTAACGCCTAAAATAGCGTCATAATCTAGTGTTTTTTAATTCACTAAATGGGCACTTTCACCGACACAAAATTCGGCGCCATGGTGCATGTTCAGTTTAGCACCATAAATAGCGCCAAAAATAGAGCCCAAAGTAGCACTGAAAAATTTGGCACCTATGTTAGCACCGGGGATAGTGCAGAATTTGGATTCCCATTTGGATTCCATTTATGCTACCATTTGTTCTTCTAGTTTTGCTCCCAATCATGCTTCATGTTTTGATTCTAGCTTTGCATAAAAAAAAGCTTCTTTTTTGGCTTCCTAATTGATGTCAAGTTTCGCTTCCATTATGACGTCCTTTGTTGCTTCCAATTTTGCTTCAAGTGTTGCTTCTGGGTTTGATTCCATTTTGTGGGATTCAAGGGAAGCCAACAATATCCCTTAGGGAGTCCCTTTTTGTCCAACCTAAATGCTAAGTAGATGGTAGAACAATGGAGAGAAACTCTTGCCCCTTTGATGGAAGGTGGCAAGGGAGCTTGGGAATGCTCACAATGATTGGAAATGGTGGTCTATGAGGAAGCTCCAACTCAAATACAACAGCATAACCTTGCTCTTGATTTCCCTCTACAAAATTCATACCAATGGCTTCCTTGTATAGGCCAAGAGGTGGCCAACAAACAGCTAGATCCAAATGTGAACTCATCTTCTCCATGAACTAGTTCCAAGGTACACAAGGGAGTTGGTTAATGCCACCAAGTGTGTGAGGAGCAGAATTCGGATCCTTGGAGAGGATTGGGCCTTTAATGCATTGTTGGGAATTAGTGGTCCCGTCGCTTTGACAGTAGCACGACAATCGAAGGAATAGTGGCACAAGTGTAGCATGAACATTGTCCAAGTAACCTGTGTTATAGCACAGGTTAATATTGTATTACCTGTGCTACCATTTCTTTTGACTGTTTTCTTGCACTTGTGGACTCATGTTGTATTTTGGATCTGTTGAGGATGCCTATGGTGAGATGAATTCATTATGTTGATGACGCGTTATTGGAAGAATTGCCGAAATGTCGCATGTGTGCGCTTTTTAGGTGTTAATAGATGCCCCCTGATGTATGAGGTTCAGAGGGTACTGTAAAGCCGAAAATGCATCATGTTTTCTTTTGTTTCTCTTATGTTCTATAGGACAAAGATAATGTGGAAAATAGGTTCCAGCCATGCGTGAAGGTCGTTGGTGACGATTGTTGGGCTGCGGTAAAGAATAGTTTTTATATAAACGAGGCAGGCATAACCATGCTCGTGAAAAGTTGTCAATATGATTACAATAATATAGGACAAAAAGGGTGTCACTCGATTATATTGTTGGGACATGGATGAAGTCAGCTTCAATCCATGTGAGAGTAAAGAACGCAGGAACTGTTGTGGAGTCCTGAAGAAGCAGAACTTTTGATGATCATGATAAACCCACGGGGGCGGGGGACCGGTATGGTGTGTGAAGTTGTTTGAGAGATGCAGTCTGCCAGATGGACTGTGACTGTGATTCGCAAATGTGAACACTGCAACCTTCAAAAGAACATTTCCCCCTAATGCAATGAAGTGTTGACGTCGAGCATAGGAGAAACGACTTAGTTAGGGAGCACTAATTACTCTCCCTACAAAGTTTTAGGTGATCCCTTATATTAATTGAAAGGGATCACAAGGTACAAGTGCAACTCTTGGAATATAGTATGTTGACATCGATGAGAGCTGAAATACATGATAAGACAAAGGTCTTACCCTAAGAACCAAGATCATATTGTAATCGAGGGACGAATAGACTTAACACAATACTGGTTGATAAGCGTGGAGCTCATAACTTCCTTTGATCGATGTAAACATGTGGAGTGGGTACGACAACTTTCCTTTCACGACGACACAGATTGAAATGGACGGATACAAAGTTGAAATGAAAGGGATTTGATGGAGACACAAAACGGAGAGTGATGGTAACAACCAAACAAGTACTGCTGAGAATTATGGAGACTCCAATACTTCGATCAAAGGAAACCATGGGTTGCTTCCAAAATAATATGGTGTTCCCACCGTGTGAGGTGACGGGGAAATTGTTTGTACATAAAGGTTGTTGGTGGGGTCTCCACTTTTGGGTGTATCGGGGGATAAATTTTGATGATGGGCAGATTCCCCATGGTTTTGAGTGGATCAGGAGACATTTTCCAATGATGAAGTGGGGGTTAGGCTGCAAAAATGAAGACGAGTTCCCCATGAATCAATTCTATGTTGTATATGCCTGCGGGATAACTGAAACAAAACTGGTTACTTCTAATGGTGGGGGCCCCATTGGTGTCTTCACAAGGGTGCTAATATGAAGACGATTGTTGGGGATGAAGTGATCATGGAGGTATGAGTGGGATTTGTGAATTTTTATCTCAATGTGAGCCGAGGAATATGATGGTACTTACAAAGTGGAGTAAATGCACAACTACACAATGATAAGCTAAGGGAGTGCTTTTCAAGTTATATCAGGCTCCTCGGACTTCTGGGGGGTCGATATCATGTGTGTCAATTGATGACTGGGATAGAAATGGTGCACACACCCATGGGGGAACATACTATTCTTAGTAGTGATGTTGATGGCACATCAAGGATAGGAATGAGGGCCCTATGGTTATCAGTGGGAGTACTAGTAGATTCATTATAAACGGAGGGTAAATAGTGTTTGTATTCCAGTTTTAGACTGCCAAACTAAACTATGCAGATAAAAAGAAAATAAACTAGGGTAGCGCGGCTAAACCACATGTTGTCGCGTGGATCATGCGGGTAAATTAAAAACAGGTACGTTGAACAATGCGGCTGGTACACTAACCAGTCACGCAGGTCACCCTAAAGGGGTAGCGCAGGTCGAACACTGATTACTTGTGTTATCCATGCGACTGTTAGAGTCGTTCCCGCGCTGGTAGCATGGCCGAGAGTTTTGGATCTGTGCAACTATGTAAAAATATATTGGGGCCGACTCGGGGCCAAATCCTGGAGCAAGAGGTGGAATACCTGATTTCCTACAAGTGAAAAATACCCAGAATTAATTTCTTAGCATAAAACAACCTAGTGAAATGAGAAATGAACAAAAATAAGTATGGTTTCCATTAGAACTGCTATGGAAAAAATTGCACAAGTGCACTCTTCAACTTGTTAAGGGGATAGGCTTTGTAGGCTACAGCAAGGCCTCGGTCCTTGGAGCCCCTGTCGTGGTTGTTGCTAGGTATTCCTATAAGTTATCCTGCAAGAGATTGTTAGTGTAATTCATTTGCAAACAAAGAAATATGCAAAAATACAAAATAAAAGAGATGGGGGGAGAATGAAAACTCCAATAACAATCCAATATATGTCAAACCACTTTTGTATTGCCCAATATTATAGCTGTACAACACTTAGGAGGTGTGGGCTTCAAGGGAATCCAACAATATCGCTTAGAGAGGCCCTTTTTGTCCGAACTAAATGCTAGGTAGATGGTAAAACAATGGAGAAAAACTCTTGCCCCTTTGATGGAAGGTGGCAAGGGATCTTGGTGATTCTCATAATGATAGGAAGTGGTAGGCTATGAGGAATATCCAACTCAAATCCAGTAGCATAACCTTGCGCTTGATTTCTCTACAAAATGCATCCTAATGGATTCCTTTTATAGGCCAAGAAGTGGCCAACAAATAGCTAGATCCAAATGTGAACTCATCTTCTCCATGAACTAGTTCCAAGGTACACAGGGGGGGCTAGTTAATGCCACCAACTGTGTGAGGAGCCGAATTCGAATCCTTGGATAATATTGAGCCTTTAATGCGTCGTTGGGTGTTAGTGGTACTGTCGTTTTGACAATAGCACGATTATCGAAGGAATAGTCATGCGGGTGTAGCGTGGCCATTGTTCAGGTAACCTGCATTATAGCGTGGGTTAACAGTGTATTACCCGTGCTACCCTTTATTTTGACTGTTTTTTGGCAATTATGGACTCATGCTATATTTTGGATCTGTTGAGGATTCCTATGGTGAGATGCATTCTTTATGTTGATGACGTGTTACTGGAAGAATGGTCGAAATTTCGCATGTGTGCACTTTTTAGGCGTTAACAGGTATCCAAAAATAACATCTACATCAGTCATATTGATAGCATAAAAATATGAATGCAACGCAGATTTATGCATGGTAATCTTCAAATATTTAAAAATGTGAACATTTTCACCCTCAACATGTGTTCTTTGAATATGCTTTGTAGGGACTTGCAACTTTTTAGGCAAATTGACATTGATGAGATTATACTTGCTACTAGGGCTTATAGAAACAATAACATTTTCTTACTAAATACATCCAAAACATATAATGGGAAGTTTGTGCATGAAAAGAAACCTTTATGGATCTCAAGGTTGTTCTTAACAACATTAAAACCTATATCTAAAAACACAATTTTAGATTCTTCATTTGAAAGTTTTTTCATCTTGTCCTGATAAAGTGATGTCCACTTGTAGTGAATCTTTTTCAAAGTATAAGACCAGCTCTCTAAAATAGCTTTTTACATTCTATATCAGAAAATATCAATAGTGCATGAGGTCAATTGTTCTAAACCCCAAGTGAGCATACACTACAACAAAACAAGCAATTAACGCCTAAAATAACGTCGGAATCTAGTGTTTTTTAGTTAAGTAAATGGGCACTTTCTCCGACACAAAATTCATTGCCATGGTGCATGTTCACTTCAGCGCCGGAAATAGCATTGGAAATAGCGCCCAAAGTAGCGCTAAAAAATTTGGAACCTATGTTAGCACGGGGGATAGCGCCAAATTTGGATTCCCATTTGGCCTCCATTTATGCTACCATTTGTTCTTCTAGTTTTGCTCCCAATCATGCTTCATGTTTTGATTCTAGCTTTGCGTCGAATAAAGCTTCTTTTTTGGCTTCCTAATTGACGTCAAGTTTCGCTTCCATTATGATGTCCTTTGTTGCTTCCAATTTTGCTTCAAGTGTTGCTTCTGGGTTTGATTCCATTTTGTGGGATTCAAGGGAAGCCAACAATATCCCTTAGGGAGGCCCTTTTTGTCCAAACTAAATGCTAAGTAGATGGTAGAACAATGGAGAGAAACTCTTGCCCATTTGATGGAAGGTGGCAAGGGAGCTTGGGAATGCTCACAATGTTAGGAAATGGTGGTCTATGCGGAAGCTCCAACTCAAATACAACAGCATAACCTTGCTCTTAATTTCCCTCTACAAAATGCATACCAATGGCTTCCTTTTATAGACCAAGAGGTGGCCAACAAACAACTAGATCCAAATGTGAACTCATCTTCTCCATGAACTAGTTCCAAGGTACACAAGGGGGTTGGTTAATGCCACCAAGTGTGTGAGGAGCCAAATTCGGATCCTCGTAGAGGATTGGGCCTTTAATGCGCTGTTGGGATTTAGTGGTCCCGTCGTTTTGACAGTAGCACGACAATCAAAGGAATAGTGGCTCGGGTGTAGCGCGGACATTGTTCAAGTAACCTATGTTATAGCGCAGGTTAACATTGTATTACCCGTGCTACCCTGACTTTTTTTCGCACTTGTGGACTCATGTTGTATTTTGGATCTGTTGAGGATGCATGTGGTGAGATGAATTCGTTATGTTGATGAAGCGTTACTGGAAGAATCACCGAAATGTCGCATGTGTGTGCTTTTTAGGCGTTAAGAGATGCCCCCTGATGTATGAGGTTTAGAGGGTACTGTAGAGCCGATAATGCATCATGTTTTCTTCTCTTTCTCTTATGTTCTGTAGGACAAAGAATATGTGGAAAATAGGTTCCACCCATGGGTGAAGGTTGTTGGTGACGATTGTTGGGCTATGGTAAAGAATAGTTTTTATATAAACGAGGCAGGCATACCCATGCTCGTGAAAAGTTGTGAATATGATTACAATAATATAGGACAAAAAGGGTGTCACTCGATTATACTGTTGGGACATGGATGAAGTCAGCTTCAATCCATGTGAGAATAAAGAACCCGGGAACTGTTGTGGAGTCCTGAAGAAGCAGAAATTTTGATGATCATGATAAGCCCATGGGGGTGGGGGACCGGTATGGTGTGTGAAGCTGTTTGAGAGCTTCAGTGCTAGATGGACTGTGACCATGATTCGCAAATGTGAACACTGCTACCTTCAAAAGAACATTTCCCCCTAATGCGATGAAGTGTTGATGTCGAGCATAGGAGAAACGACTTAGTTAGGGAGCACTAATTACTATCCCTACAAAGCTTGAGGTGATCCCTTATATTAATTGAAAGCGATCAGAATGTACAACTGCAATTCTTGGAATGTAGTATGTTGACGTCGACGAGATATGAAATACATGATAAGATGAAGGTCTTACCCTAAGAACCAAGATCATATTGTAATCAAGTGAGGGACGGACATACTTAACACAATACTGGTTGATAAGCGTGGAGCTCATAACTTCCTTTGATCGATGTAAACATGTGGAGTGGGTACGACAGCTTTCCTTTCACAACGACATAGATTGAAATGGACGGAGACAAACTGCAAATGAAAGGGATTTGATGGAGACACAAAACGGAGAGTGATGGTAACAGCCAAACAAGTACTGCTGAGAATTATGGAGACTCCAATACTTCAATCAAAGGTGACCATGGGTTGCTGCCAAAATAATATGGTGTTCCCACTGTATGAGGTGACGGGGAAACTATTTGTACATAAAGGATGGTGGTGGGGTCCCCACTTTTGGGTGTATCGGGGGACCAATTTTGATGATGGGCAGATTCCCCACGGTTTTGAGTGGATCGGGAGACACTTTCCAATGATGAAGTGGGGGTTAGGTTGCAAATATGAAGACGAGTTCCCCATGAATCAATTGTATGCATTATATGCCTGCGGAATAACTAAAATAGAACTGGTTATTTATGATGGTGGGGGACCCATTTGTGTCTTCAAAGGGGTGTTAATATGAAGAATATTGTTGGGGATCAAGTGCTCATGGAGGTATGAGTGGGATTTGTGAATGTTTATCCTAATGTGAGCCAAGGAATATGATAGTACTTACTAAGTGGAGTAAATGCGCAACTACACAATGATAAGCTAAGGGAGCTATTTTCAATTTATATCAAGCTCCTCAGACTTCTGTGGGGTCGATATCATGTGTGTCAATTGATGACTAGGATGGAAATGGTGCGCACACCCATGGGGGAACATACTATTCTCAGTAATGATGTTGATGGCACATCAAGGCTGGGAATGAGGGCCCTATGGTTATCAGCGGGAGTACTAGTAGATGCATTATAAATGGAGGGTAAATAGTGTTTGTATTCCAGTTTTAGACTTCCAAACTAAACAATGCAAATAAAAAGAAAATAAACTAGTTTAGCGTAGCTAAACCACACACTGTCGCGTGGACCATCCGGGTAAATTCAAAACAAGTGCGTTGAATAGTGCAGGTGGTACACTAACCAGTCACGCAGGTCACCTTAAAGGGGTAGCACAGGTCGAACACCAATTACTTGTGATGTCCATGCGACTGTTAGAGTCGTTTTCGTGCTGGCAGCACGGCAGAGAGTTTGGGATCTACGCAACTATGTATAAATAAGTTGGGGCCAAATTCTGGAGCAAGAGGTGGTATACCTGATCTCCTACAAGTGAAAATACCCAAAATTAATTTCTTAACATAAAACAACCTAGTGAAATGAGGAATGAATAAAAATAAGTATGGTTTCCATTAGAACTATTGTGGAAAAAATTGCACAAGTGCACTCTTCCACTTGGTAAGGGGATAGGCTTTGTAGGCTACAGCAATGCCTCGGTCCTTGGAGCCCCTGTCGTGGTTGTTGGTTGGTATTCCTCTAAGTTATATTGCAAGAGATTGTTAGTGTAATTCATTTGCAAACAAAGAAATATGAAAAAATACAAAATAAAAGAGATGGGGGAGAATGCAAACTCCAATAACAATCCAAGGTATGCCAAACCACTTTTGTATTGTCCAATGGTATAGTTGTACAACACCTAGGAGGTGTGGGCTTCAAGGGAATCCAAAAATCTCGCTTAGGGAGGCCCTTTTTGTTCAAACTAAATGCTAAGTAGATGGTAAAACAATTTTGAAAAACTCTTGCCCCTTTGATGGAAGGTGGCAAGGGAGCTTGGGGATTCTCACAATGATAGGAAGTGGAGGGCTATGAGGAATATCCAACTTAAATACAATAGCATAACCTTCCTCTTGATTTCTCTCTACAAAATGCATGCCAATGGATTCCTTTTATAGGCCAAGAAGTGGCCAACAAAGAGCTAGATCCAAATGTGAACTCATCTTCTCCATGAACTAGTTCCAAGGTACACAAGGGGGGCTAGCTAATGCCACCAAGTGTGTGAGGAGCCGAATTTGAATCCTTGGATAATATTGATCCTTTAATGCATCGTTGGGTGTTAGTGGTGTTGTCTTTTTTACCATAGCACGAGTATCGAAGGAATAGTCATGCAGGTGTAGCGCGGCCATTGTTCATGTTACCAGCATTATAGTGTGGGTTAACAGTGTATTACCCGCGCTATACGTTATTTTGACTGTTTTTTGGCACTTATGGACTCATGCCATATTTTGGATCTCTTGAGGATTCCTATGGTGATATGCATGCTTTATGTTGATGACGTGTTACTGGAAGCATCGTTGAAATGTCGCATGTGTGCACTTTTTAGGCATTAACAGGTATCCAAAAATAACATCTACATCATTCATATTGATAGCATAAAAATATGAATGCAACGCAGATTTATGCATGGTAATCTTCAAATATTAAAAAATGTGAACATTTTCACCCTCAACATGTGTTCTTTGAATATGCTTTGTAGGAACTTGCAACTTTTTAGGCAAATTGACATTGATTTGATTATACTTGTTACTAGGGCTGATAGAAACAATAACATTTTCTTACTGAATACATCCAAAACATATATTAGGAAGTTTGTGCATGAAAAGAAACCTTTATGGATCTCATGGTTGTTCTTAACAACTTTAAAACCTATATCTAAAAACACAATTTTAGATTCTTCATTTGAAAGTTTTTTCATCTTGTCCTCATAAAGTGATGTCCACTTGTAGTGATTCTTTTTCAAAGTATGAGACCATCTCTCTAAAATAGCTTTTTACAATCTATATCAGAAAATCTCAATAGTGCATGAGGTCAATTGTCATGAACCCCAAGTGAGCATACACTACAACAAAACAAGCAATTAATGCCTAAAATAGCGTCAAAATCTCGTGTTTTTTAGTTCACTAAATAGGCGCTTTCGTCGACGCAAAATTCGGCGCCATGGTGCATGTGTGCGCTTTTTACGCATTAACAAATGTCCCCTAATGTATGAGGTTCAGAGGGTACTGTAGAGCCGATAATGCATCATGTTTTCTTATGTTTTGTAGGACAAAGAATATGTGGAAAATAGGTTCTACCTGTTACATCGTAATCTTCCACCCTGTGAGCATCAGCATTATTTGGCCTATAGGATCCATTTCAATGACTCAGATCCACTCATATCCTTCAGGGATACTATTTTTCCCTATTTTTGTTCCTACCCGCAGGTTGCATCATTATAGCATGCATACCCGTGAGTTGCATCACTTTAGCCCGCGGGTATCAAGTAAAATGGTAAAAATCACTAATTTATTACTTTTTACTCCCAAAAGGCGGTCATTGGGTGACCTTTGGCTCTCCATCTGCCCAAGTAACGCCTCGATATGTCCTTTCACCTACCTTTGAGAGGACTATATATTGAGCACATATGGCTTAAGGATGGGAGGAAGAGGAGAATAGTAAGAGAACTCTAGTGGATTTTTTCCGTATCTTGAGTCTGCAGTCATTGATCCTTGTAGTTGTGAACCCTTTATGTTCACCTTCCAAACTCCTATCTAGTTTGAGTTTTCCATTCATGGAGGATTGAAGTGGTGGAGGCACAAGTGGATTGATCTAGATCTTGGTTCAGATTGGTTGCCGACAAGAGGTCGTATCACTTTGTACTTCTTCTTGTTCATTAATAGAAATACTCATATTCTCATCCATCATGTTGTGAATGTTGTTTATTATACATTGGGTTACATTTGATTGTGATGTTATGGACCATTGTTATTGATAATGTTAATTACATCTATATATTATATGTACTTGTTGGATATTGGCTGTCAAGACTAATTTGCAGATTTAAAGTGCATGGATTGAAAGCTCCAATGGGGATCTTCATCAAACGTTTGGATCGAGGTTGGCTACATTTCTCCATTATCTTAACATTATCATTTATAATAGCATTGTTTTGAGAATTGAGTAGATTTCTGGTAGTCATCTATCTGTTGTGGTATTCCCAAGCCATAGTGAGTTTTCTCCAATACATAAATGGCGACTCCGCTGGGGAAAACATCCATGTTTGGGAAACATTTTGAGCATTAGTCCATAATTAGAGTTGCTTTTTATCGAAGCTCTGCGTCACTGATTGTCCGTTAAGATACACCATAGAAAACTTGCTTTTTCTTAGCCCTTGGACTCTTTATTTTCCTATTTTCCTTTCCTCACCCATGGGCTAGCTTAGCTCAGCTCGCGTATACCCACATCTGTTTACTCCACTGCTCGCGGGTACCCACAGGTATTCCTTCGACAGTAGCGTACAACTTTGGATTCTGTTGGTTTATGGCTATTGGTTGTTGCTGGGTTGGCTTTGGTTGTTCCTGAGTCTTTATTGACCTCTTTCTTGACTGTTTCATGCCTTGGTTGTGACCAGAACTCTTCGTTTCTCTTGGTTGAGCCTTCTTGGTTTTTTACCAAACTTTGGATTTAGCCTCTTGGTTTTTTCCTTTTGAGCTCTTTCCTTTGGTTGAGTCTTGTTGTTTAGGATCTGCTGGGTTGTCTTAGTGATCTTCTCGACACTTTAGTGACTGAATAGTAGGATTTTTCTTGCATTTTTTCATTCCATTTATATTGAAAAACTACAAAAATATACATCTAGTTTTTTGCATTTTCCTTCTTGTTTATAAGCGAAAATACAAAAATATTTTACTTTCATGTACTGCATCTTGCATTGAGTGCTTGTTGCCTTCATTTAGATTCTTCTTGTACATCGAAAAGATAAAAGTTTGCATCTTTATTTCGGAATTGTTGGTTGATTTTGCATATAGTGACATTGTTTTATTGGATAGATGAGTCTAGGATTGGACGATTTTGCATACTATTGAGTCTACACATCACTAGTTTCATGATCATATCCCTTGAGTAATCATAGCCACTAAAATTAACGCTTAATCTTAAAATTGATTAGACTGATTTTATTTACAGGGTACACCAACTAGCATAGGTTTAGAGTCTTGGAATAGATCATTATGAGTTAACAATCCAAGACTACTAGATGAAACATTAGGTGTCTGACCAGGGAGTGGAGGAATCCATGGTATAGATCGGTGTTCTCAGGAAGCTCTACTCAATCCAAAGTTAAGCATGAGGTCACGGGAGGTTGGTTGAGGAGATATCCCTCTGATACCGGCTGAACATGGGAGATATATCCAGGATTTGTTCATATCTGGGGGTACCGGAGGTTCTCCCTCTTGTGCTTCGGGCTTAGCTACCCTATCCATACGACGGATCCCACCTGCAACTGTCCCCCTGAGCATTGGTTATATTGTGGTGACCATAGTTTCCTTACCTAGGTATCGCATAGGGTACTTGCGGTGGTTATATTGTTTGTGTCCTGAGTCAAATAGGGATTGGATAGCACAGTTGTGTTTGTGCAGTGGACTTGACCCTGTACACGCAGTGAAGCCTAGGTGTCTCTATAACTGATTCTGTTACCTCCAACTATAGTTTGGGAGTCTCAAGCCTCTCCTAGGCGAGACATACCGGCTCTAATGTCGGGAGCTCATTTAGCCACTCTGTTTGTCTGCTCTTGGCTATAGTTTCTCTAGGTCTGTGCTTTTGATTTACTGTTTTTTATCGATAGTTGGCCTTTAGGGGACATTTTGATTACATATTCTCTCCGGAGATATCGTGGCGTGGAGCCCTACTCTCCACCAGTCCCGTCGGTTGGCTGGTTTAAAGCTAGCCGAGCTTTCACGCTGTGTTTCTAGAGGACGCCAGAGGGATCCCTCTGAGTCTTCGGATTCTTACATGACCTACGTCCAAGAATTCATGGCTGCACATCCCGATACTGAGGAAAAACCTTCGACTCCTTCAGGTAGAGTTGGCCATACTTTCGATCCCCATACTCCTCGTGAGGAGTGGGGAGGTGATCCACCTGAGACTCAACCTATTTCTATTTGGCCTAATCCACTTGATTGAGATCCGTTTGATCCTTTGAATCTGGATAATTATCTTTACGGAATGCCTGACTGACCCGAGAACGAAGAACAAGACGAGCCTTTCGTTCCTTCGTTTCCATGCAGTTATAGATACGGGATGCCTGAATCACATAATGACACTACGATCAACCCCACCGCACTCTCTTTTGGTATGCCTAGTCATAGTACTGTTGAACCTTCCACTACGGTTGGTAGTCACGCTGGCACTAGTCAAAGTGTTAGCCATACTATACCCACTGGGGGCACTACGTTGTCCACCCACACACATAGTATGGGGACTGGTCATACTCCTAATAATGCTAATTTTGGAAGATGACCACCTCCTAGGATTAACCAACCTAATCGGAATGTTGTTCGAAACACGACTCACCATCCACCACCTAATACACGTGTCGCTACTCGTCAACCCAGGACTACTTTTGCACATGATTATGTTCCTCCCAACCACGGGGGTGGACACATACCGCATACTTTTGCATCCACTGCCGCCACTATTAATGCTAATGTAGGGGGTGGGAATATCTCCTATCCACATGGACATCACGCCACCATCCCTACGACTAGTCACACCAATATTGGAGTTGGGAATACTTCTCATGCTTATGGTCATCACAGGACTAATCAAGCTAATCCTAATGCTGGGGGTGGAAACATACCATACCATTACGATCATTACAACATGGTTCCCGATATGAATAGTACATACATGCCCCATACTCATGGTGGCAACCCTTACTACAACACAGTCGATGCTGGCCACCAGTATCACCCACCAACCCAATATGGTGCCCAAAACACGCATATACCTGCTTACTCTCAAATGGGTCAGGCAGGAGGAGATTATCAATCTTATAGCCATGGGAAAGCTTATGGACCGTCAGGTTCTCATTATCAGCAGTTTAATCCTCATGGTCAAGCTTTTGTTCCATCTTATAACACGGTTCCGTTTAACCAACCTTTATTGGGGCTTATAATCAAGATTTCTAGCCTCAGCTCCCGTTCCTTGCACGCTTGAATCTCCTAGATCTTTCGAAGCTCACAAATGATCCAGTGTGTCACGACCCTAGTTGGCCCCCGGTTCCTACCAAGCTCCCTTCGGACATTCCGAAGTTTGAGGGGAAAGGTGGTGAGGACCCAGGAGATCATGTCATGACATTTCACCTTTGGCACTCCTCCAACTCTTTGAATCATGATTCCATTAGATTACGACTATTTCACGCACCCTCATGGGGGCAGCCGCGAAGTGGTATGTGGAGTTGCCTGGAAACACCTATAGGGGATTCAACAAGATTGCTTTGGTTTTCTTAGACCATTTCCAGTTACCGGTTCGTTATGATACTGGTACTGAGTTGTTGTCCACCTTCCGTCAGAATAAGGCCACACATATTTATGACCATGTTCAAGAGTGGCGTTGGCAGAAGAGATTAGTGAAAGCCAACATTCCTCCAGAGTTCCTGTTGGAATGGTTCCTCAAGTCTCTACTCCCATACATTGCTAAGGATGTTTCGATGTCCAACATTGTGAATGAGGAAAAAACCATCTTGAAAGTCCAGCAGTTAGATCTACTTTATTCTCAGTCTGGCATTTTGTATGACATTATTCCTGACACACCGAGGACAAGACAGGAGCCTACGTTAGTTCCTAGACCACATTCCGATGGCATTGTGGGGTCCGCATGCACTCGCCCTGTAGACTTGGTAGCTAATCAAATGCAATTTGTCACTAAACCAGTCTGCTCCCAGACAGGTTCACACCTTGTCCACTTCCACTCCATCGTCTGATGCACACAATGTGCAATCAACGAAACCATCGGGTAACCAGCAACCTAGTGGTAAGAAAAAGGGGAGAAATAATCGTAGGGGTGGAAACAATGGAAGTAATAACAATAGAAATCGTAATACTCTTCGTAAAGAGAATGCCAACCCTCCTCGGGAAGGTGGTAATGCTGGCGAGGATCGTAAACCTAGGCGTAAGGTGAAATTCCCTTGCAAGCATTGTGGGGAGGATCATCTTACTCACTTATGTCCTCAAATTGAAGAAGCATCGAAGCATTTGGCACAGAGCCCAGCTGTGTTGAAGGATCCCCTTCCTCATCATCAAAACATGGCTTCGCATGCTCCCACCACTGGTTATGGTACTAATGAAATGGCAACGTCTTCTTCCAATACTAGTGGTTATGGATGTGTGAATATGGTTTAGTCCAAGGTTTGTGTTGCTACTCGTCAGCACGATTATGGTGCACCACAACCCAATTTGGGGAATTAGCCTCCCCCTCCTCTTGACAACTCCTTGCATATCGAGAATCCCTCCATTATGTCGCGGATACCGAAAGGTGTTCTCAAGCACTCTGCACATAATCCCAATGCTCGAGCCGCCCAGAACTACTCCATCGTAGAAGATTTGGGCCAAACTCCGTGTGCCATGTCGGCTCTTGAAGTTTTGCAAGCCTGTCCTTCTCAAAAGCATGCCCTTTTTAGTGCGTTAGGAGTTCGGGATGGGGGAAATCCTAGTGTTATCAAGTTCGATACTACTGATGTCCAGCCTCGCTTACCTTACCACGTGGCTTTCCAAATCCAGGTGGTTTGCCTTAAGAGCTTCATCAAACGGACTATGGTTGATGAAGGTGCCTCCGCGTCAGTAATGTCGTTAGCTTGTTGGAAATCTCTTGGCTCTCCTCCTCTACTTGCGTCTAGAACTACACTCACTGCATTCGACGATAGATCTTTTACACCGCATGGAATTATCTCTTCCCTTGTTGTCTCCTTGGGAGGTAAGTCTGTGCTTATTGAAGTCGAAGTGGTTGATGCGCCCATCGACTACAACCTTTTACTGGGTCGGAACAAGATGTACGCTATGAAGGCTGCCGCATCTACTGTATTTAGAGTTATCTGCTTTCCCCATGAAGGAAATATTGTGACAATCGATCAGCTAGATTTTGTCGGCACTCCTTCGGCAGCATCCACGAGATCTGTTGTTATACCTCCATATTCCATAGTGTCACATCTTCACCACAAAAAGAGTTGACGACACTTCCCCTACTACTTAAAACACCCAGAAGAGAAAAATGATGAGTAATCCTTGAAGGAAAATCCACCCTGTCAAGAATTAACCTAGCTGAGACTTCATTTACCCTAACTACCGCGCCTTGCTCCATTATGAGTGCACGGTAGTCCGTACTACCGCACTATGCTCTGTCCCTGACACGCGGTACTACCGCGTTATGCTCTGATCTAGGGGCGCGGTACACCTTTTTTAGCCTTTTTGCCATGGCTTGTGGGATTTTGGATTTTCGAGATATTTTTGAGGATTGGGGTCCCTGATTCGATCCTAACTCACTTTCTGTGATTAGTAGGCCTGATCCACTTAGTTATCCCAAGATCCACCCATCTCTCTTGTTGGTTAACCCTACCACACACTATAAGAGAGAGCCATTCCATGAGCAAACCGGGAGGACTCTTAGAGGTATCAAACTTATGATCTTGCAGCCTTGTGGAGATAGCTAGAGGCGGAAGCACTTGAAGTTGGAGGATCGGCTTGGACATCAAGCAACCTTTGTAAGCATTCTTCAAGTTTGTAATAAAGTTAACTTGTCTTGTTTTTCCCATTTCATGTGCATTGTATGAGTTCTTGACATGGAATGTATCTCGTTCAGATTTGAATTTAATATTTACTTCAAGGTATTTGGAAGCTTGAATGCTTGTTCCTTGTTTGGTTTCAACAGGTTCTATATTGGAGCTTTGGGATCAAAAGCTAGAAGCGGGACAAACGTCAGATTGAAAGGTGAGTTATGTCTTTCATCTCTTCTGAATGCATTTAATCTTGTTGTGAAAATTAGTTCAAGAGATTCAAGGTAGCATTTGTTTAGTTTTGTTCTTATCTTAGAGTCAGTTAGAAATCTGCTTTAATTTAAGAGAATTTTTACTTATCTGTAGGCAAAAATTCTACCAACATCTGTAGTCCCGCGAGTTTCTAATTCTCAGCTGGCAACTGGGAACATAGGTGTTGGAATGTACCCTTCATTGATGGGAACTTTTAACCATTCTGCACCTATGGATTTTATTGGAACCATTACCGACAATGCGTCTCCTCCTTCCAATAATATGTTATTTCGGACCTCCTATTTAGATGATCCGTGGACTTTACCATCCACGAATTCCACGTCTGGAGACATTGCGCACGTCGGGATGTCTATGCCTTTATCTGTAGCGGAGCTCGCTTACGATCATATCCAACAAACCACTGCATATTCGGATCTCTTTTCTTCCCAGACAATTGAAGAAGATCCTGTTACGCTGCCAATTTGGGCAGCCAACTCATCTTGCTCCCACGATTGCCTTGATGATACTTTACCATTTGATGAAGCTATCCTTGAGGCCATGTGTGGTAGTCAGAGGCCTTGGGAAGATATGCACCATCGCTCTTATTTCCTTCCCAACCTCGAGCTTGTTGAGCAAGAGGAGTTTAGGATGACTCTAGCAGAGATGGTTGGTAACCCTGTGGCTCTTTTGGAGTTGCATGATGTTTTTGCAGAGGGAAATATGGCCAATATTTCCCCAACCACTTCGATCAACATCTCTCGCACTCCCAGAAAGATAGAGAATGTTTACATTGGTGCCGATTGCACTCATGAGGAGATCGATATTTACACTGACTTGTTCATAGAACTCTGGGAAGCTTTCACCTGGTCATACGAGGAGATGCCAGGAATAGACCCCCGCATTGTTGAACACGAGATTAGAACGTATCCCGATGCTAAACCAGTTCGACAACGCTTACGTGCTGTGAACCCTAGGAAGGCAGCTGCTATTAAGGCAGAGGTGGAGAAACTGCTCAGAGCTAGTTTCATCTACCCCATTCCCCTTACCGAATGGGTGTCAAACCCCATTCCTGTGGATAAGAAGCAAGGAATGATATGTGTATGCATCGATTTCAAAGATTTGAACCGTGCATGTCCGAAAGACAACTTCCCCACGCCATTCATTGATCAAATATTGGATGCTTGTGCGGGAAGTGAGATTTTTTCATTCATGGATGGCTTCTCGGGATATAATCAGATTCAAATCAAACCCACGGACCAACATAAGACGGCATTTATTTGTCCATGGGGAACATTTTCATATCGAAAAATGCCCTTCAGCCTTAAAAACGCCAGATCTACTTTTCAGCAAGCCATGATCTATGCCTTTCACGATCTTAAGATGATTACGGAAGTTTTCTTGGATGATCTTGATGGCCATTCTCGCAAGAGAATGGACCACCTCGAGCACCTCTGTATGATTCTCGAACGATGTATCCACTACAAAATTCGATTGAATCCAAACAAATGCATCTTCGCTATTAGGATTGGTCGCCTTCTAGGATTCATAGTTTCAAAAGAGGGTATTAGAGTCGATCCTCTCAAAGTTGAGGCAATACTTCAGTTGCCTCCTCCATGTAATTTGTTACAACTTCAGAGCCTCCAAGGGAGAGCTACTTTTCTGCGTCAGTTTATAGCTAACTATGCTAGTATTACCAAAGGTTTCACACGCTTATTGAAGAAAGACACACCTTTTATCTGGGATGAGCGAGCCCAGCAGTCTTTCGACGCCCTTAAGAAAGCTTTGGTAATGGCCCCTGTGCTTAGTCCACCAGACTTTACACGAGATTTCATTCTTTATGTGGCCGCGTCTCAAGAGACTATTGGCATGGTCTTGGTTCAAGTAGATGATGCGCTCGTCGAGCATGTTATCTATTATCTCAGTCAAAATTTAGTAGATGCTGAGCTAAGGTACACTCACGTAGAAAAGATGGCACTTGCGACTGTCCATGCAGTCCAACGGTTACGACATTACATTTTGCTTCGAACAACCACAGTTGTAGCTCACATCAATCCATTTCAGTTCGTGCTATCATGATGCCTTATCGGGGTTAAGTATAATAAATGGATTGTAATCCTTCAGGAATTTGATCTTGATTTTGCTTCGGCGAAATCGGTGAAATCATTGGTGTTCGCTGAGCTTATGTCGGACCTTCCACGACTTGATGAGGATGTCATTCATGAAGATTCCTTTGTGGATGAACACTTATTTCTTATCTCGTCCGAGGACCCTTGGTATGGGGATGTCATTGTATATCTCCAAACTTTGAAGTTTCCTCCGCATTATTCATGATATGAGCAACAGCGTTTGAGACATAACGCTAAAGATTATACTATCGTCGGTGACACTTTGTATCGCCGAGGAAAGGATTCCATTCTCCGTCGTAGCTTGACTCACGAAGAAGCAGAACGGGTACTTAATGATTGCCATGCGGGGGCGTGTGGCGGTCACTTATCTGGGCTTGCTACAGCCCAGCGTATCATGCGAGCGGGTTATTTTTGGCCTACCATCTTTAAAGATTGTATTAATACTATGAAGAGATGTCACCCTTGCCAGGTGTTTTCTCGGAACATACACTCGCATCCAGCACCCCTCCATCCAGTCATCACTGTCGATCCCTTCACTAAGTGGGGGGTAGATTTCATGGATTGCAAACTAGCTTCGGCTGGGGGCATCACCATATTATTGTGGCCGTGGATTATTTTTCCAAGTGGGCTGAGGCCATGCCTACTGTAAAAGCCGACGGTGCTACTGCAGCCCATTTCGTGTTCAACCAGATTATCACTCGATTCGGTATCCCGAAAGAGATTGTCACTGACCATGGCAATCACTTTCAAAACAAGATGATGGAGGATTTGTCTCTCAAGCTTGGGTTTCATCAGGAACACTCCTCTTCCTACTATCCTCAAGCGAACGGTCAGGTTGAAGCAGTAAATAAGTCTTTGAAGACCATTCTCCAACGTACCATCCAACAAAGCAAGACCAATTGGCATATCATGTTATATCCTGCTTTGTGGGCATATCTAACCGCAGTTAAGACTGCCACCGGGTTCTCACCGTTTCAGTTAGTTCATGGTGTGGAGTCACTTTTACCGATTGAATGCGAAATCCCTTCGCTCAAGCTATCCATAGAGCTCCTCCCTGATACAACAGAGATTGAGCAACGTTTAGTACACCTCGAGCAACCTCAAGATGCCATTGTGGCCATTGATGTTAACAAGCGTCGTGTCAAGGTTCAATATGATAGGTCTATCCGTCCCCGGTAATATGCTGAAGGTGACTTGGTACTTTTGTATGACCAAGTTAAAGAACCCCTGGGGGCAGGCAAGTTCAATCCCATGTGGCATGGTCCTTACATTGTGAGGTGTGTCCTCGAAAAAGGAGCTTATGAGTTATAAGACTATGAGGGGACTGTCTTGAAGGAGCCTAGAAATGGGCTCTACCTCAAGCGATATTACGCTTGAACCTCTGGTTCAGGCTGATACTTTTGTACACTATTGTATAGTTTTTCTATACATAGTTTAACTTGCCTTTTGGTTATCGGGTCTGCTAATTAGCTTCTGTTTGATTGATAGATGTCAACAGGATCTCCTACATTCTTAGGTTTCACGGATTGTGCTAACCGACATACGCAGCAGCTTGCTTCTGCTGCCTGGGTTATTTTCTCACCTGACCACCTAGTTGTGTCCTCAGGAGGTGCTTGTCTCGTTCCTACATCTAATAATGTGGCTGAGTATAGTATCGTTATTGAGCTACTTCAGGATGCTATTTCATATGGCGTCTAGTCTTTAGAAGTCCGCCTGGATTCACAACTAGTTGTGTCTTAGCTGAATGGGCAGTACAGTGTACGAGACCCTACATTACTACGGATTTTCCTTAACCTACGACTCTTGGAGAGACATTTTGTTTCAATTACATATATTCATATTCCAAGAAGTCTTAATTATATGTCTGATGCATACGCTAACTATGTATTAGATTAGCATTTGTCACATTCATCATGAAGCACATAAATACAAAGACGTTCATACATTTGTACATACACACATATAGCAGAACCGAGAACCAAAGTTTTGTATATAAATATGTCCAAAAATGGTAGTGGCATACAAACTAGAGCCCGTAGCCCTCAAAATATACATATCGATACAAAAATGAGGCCCTGGGATATCTATTCCCTCCGAGGAGGTCTAGCTGCCGCCTCGACAGGATGTGTCTCATAGAAGTAATGTACTGCATTGGCCACTCGCTGCAGTAGCCGCACCCACTCACCAAGAACACCCACTACCTAGCGCTGCATGGCCTCAGGTAGTCGGGATACCTCTATCTATGGTACTCGGGAAACCATCTGTGATATGTTGCACCGCAACGTCTGAAGTGTACGCCCTGCTGCAGCATCTACTGCCTCGTCACCTCTACCCCGACAACCATGTCTCAGGAAGCCCTAGGGTCTCACTGGGCCTTTGTTTGCAAGCAAACAGTCAAACTTTAGCACATGACACTACCACCAAAAATATTTTTTGCATTTCAACTATAATAAAAAAAATCCATAAAAATTTAATAAACACAAAACCAAAAGAGTACTCACCGATGTCTCTGAACGGTGCGCCTGGTGGCAGCGGCTTGTCACGATCCTGTCTGAAGTCTATCCCCGCATAGGGATAGTCCTCTATAGCGATCACCTGCCAGTTCCACCAGCGGAAGAACTCCTCGGTATATGGTGACGCCAGACGGCCACCACCTTGTCGTGTCAAGATCTCAGTCCACCGGGTCAGGGCTGGATCACGAAGACTGTGAGGAGGGACATCCACCCTCGGACTAAGCCCCAGAACTCTCTCAAAGAAGAAGCTGCATGGTATTCTACCATACCCAAAGTTTTTGGCCTTCTCCTCTTTGCATTCCGTCAGTTGTGTCTTCATAGACACCAGCAGAGTAGTACACCAGTCGAATATCATAGGTTGCATGCATTGTGATGCGTAAAACATCACCGGCCTGGATGCCTGGTGCAGTGCTTTGGATCCAGTGATCCACACCAGGGTAGCCACAATAATATTTGTGCTCCGATCTACTATGGCATTGACGAGCACTTGGCTTCCCACCGCTCGTGTGTTTGTAGGACAATACCGCACTATGTAGTCCTGAACAGTGATCCCACCACCCACAGTCCGAGACCGAAGACTGGCCACCTCCCCTCTACGGGAAAAACCGGTAATGAAATAGATATCCTCTACTTCCAGTGTCAGAGTTTTCCCGTTGAGGATGAAGCTTTGTGCATCCGCATCCCAGTATTTTATCAGATGATGGAGTAATAGGTTTTGGGCCCTTAAACCCCCTATACTCCAGTACTTATACAAACCACATTCTTGCAATGCTTGTTGCGCTTGCAAATTATTGCGCACGGCCTCATCAACCTGGTCATGCTCTCTTTCCCTCCACTCTAGAACCATCCTAGAGTGCAAAACAAGTAAATTTTGGTCAATTTCATGATTAAAAATTTCTTCACGGCCATACCTGCGAGCTAATTTGTATACAGTGCCGGGTACTCGCGGGCAATCTATTTTTTGACTGCGCGTTTGGTGCCCTACTCGCGACCCGCATAGTTATAACCCGCGGGTAGCGCCGAAGCCATCTAGGGCTTGGCCAAACAAAAAAGCATTGAAATGAAAGGTATGGAAGTAACTACCAACCTGCTCCAGATGGTTCTCTGAACAGTCACTTGTAGCTCCCAGGATCGGCAACTGAACTTTCAGGTAAAAACTAACCACTAAACTCCAAATTGGTGAATAGTGCAAATGAATTGTAATTTGGAAATTTTTATTACTATTTATAATTTTCTGGCCCCACTTCTCTATAGTTTTTGTCATTTTGAGTCGTTATGAACTAATATCGTGTCATGGAGTAGTGTGTTTTAATCATATTTCCTAGGGGAAAGTTGTTCTGAACCATTTCACACCTACGGCATGTACGTTTCACACCTAGCGTATAGGTTAGATGCCATTTTCGCATGCATTATGCATTTGACCTATTGACCATTTCCATAAACCCTAGGTGCGACCCCGCTTCGTAACTGACATGGAACCTTCACACTACTATGGAAGTGTCGTTATGTGGCGGTAGGGATTTTTCGAAACATGGGTACCCTAGTTAGAACCCCTTTATGCATTATGGTTCCCGTGCCATTGTTTTTCCTTAGGATTGGGAGTCCTTTGTAGTCACGCCATGACGTTGCGATAAAGACTCATACTCTACTTTGTATTATGCTGGCCATTTCCCTTAAGGACTCCCCTCAGTTATATCATGTTGTGATTGCATTGCATCCTCCTGCTTGTCGCTTGAGCCTTGTGCCGGATCCCGCTTACTCAGTTGTTAGCCTAGTGCCTGAGCACTTTTCCCTGTCGAGCCCTGCAGAGCTTATATATTTTCCCTTCACAATTTGATGACCCTTTGACCCTGAGGGAACATACCCCTGAGTATCCACATCCTGCACGCACTTCCTTGTATTGAGCATAGGTATGTTCCACTGCTTGGGACTAGTCTGCTAGCTATTTGACACCCGTTCCCTCACTTGTTGTACTATAAGCAATTTTATTCTTTTTCAAGCTTTTCCCAAATATGAAAAGACGAAAAAAATAAAATATTCCAAAAAGTCGGACGGGATTATGGTCACTATTTCTTGTTGGAAGCTGTTGTGTTGCCTTTGAACAGAGCATTCATTCCACTCCGTATATTATGAGTCAGGACTATAGTTGGGCCTTAGGAGCTGTACTTGTTTCTTAGTTTTCTCCATCGATTGGTTAAGCTTCCAGTCATTATGGAGACCTCTATGATGCCTCCTGCATTACACAGTTTATGTCAAGTCTATGCTGCCTGAGTCTATCCATCTGCTCATGCTCTTGTTCAAAGGAAGTCTTGAAACTAGTGTCGGCCACTCCTCATATCTCTTGACTAATGCATGTCGGCCATCCTTATTGAGTCATTCCGTTTCACCTGAGATCTTCCAAATATTTCAGCATTGCTGGTACCTCGTGCTGGTCGATGGGGGATGACTTAATGCCCTCCTTCCAGTGAGTCTCGTTCCGTCGACTTCAACCCATTTATTCTGGGACTTGAGGCTTAGAGTTCGGTTGAGTACCTTGAGGCTTGCAATCATTAGTGGCAGGTTCTCTCGCCATCGATAGTTCTGGTAATACATCAATGTCCCCTGATCGATGGATTCATCCTAGTGTTCGACTTCAACCCATTTTTTCACACTCTGATGATTGTGCTCTGTGCCTTGATGCTCATTTTCATTATTGGTGGGTCATCTCGCGTCTGTTATCGGTATACATCATTGACCGGTAATAAGACGATGTCTCATCAGGTTCGACCCCAACTCCTTTATTCACATGATGGGACTTGCATCGTCGAAGACTTGTGTAGAAGACCCCAAGCGATTGTGGCATTCAGTATGCTACATATGACTTTGACTTTACATTTGAGATATCACCTCTCATATTTCAGCAGTTTGTACCTCCAGTTTGCACCAGTTATCTTCTTTTCAGTAGAAGACCATATCTTACTGTAGAGGGATCATGGATATGACCACTCATGACATGTATCCAGTATATACTACCTATTCATGGCCATTGTATCATATTGTTGTACTATACCGACATGTATTCAGAGATACTATTGTATTATGACGAGTGAGCTGCTCTTTCCACTTGTGTCTCCATCACTCCACTTCTGAGTTTTATAATGTATTTCAGCCATCGTAGCATTAGTCTCTAACCTCACACATTAGGGGGCATCTGTTACATTGTAATCTTCCACCCTGTGAGCATCAGCATTATTTGGCCTGTAGGATCCATTTCAGTGACTCAGATCCACTCATATCCTTCAAAGATACTATTTTTCCCTATTTTTGTTCCTACTAGCATGTTGCATCATTATAGCATGCGTACCCACGAGTTGCATCATTATAGCATGCGTACCCGCGAGTTGCATCACTATAGCCCACATGTATCAAGTAAAATGGTAAAAATCACTAATTTATTACTTTTTACTCCCAAAAAGCAATCATTGGGTGACCTTTGGCTCTCCATCTGCCTGAGTAACGCCTCGATATGTCCTTTCACCTACCTTTGAGAGGACTAAATATTGAGCACATATGGCTTATGGACGGGAGGAAGAGGATAATAGTAAGAGAACTCTAGTGGATTTTTGCCCTATCTTGAGTCTGCAGTCATTGATCCTTGTAGTTGTGAACCCTTTATGTTCACCTTCCAAACTCCTATCTAGTTTGATTTTGACATTCATGGAGAATTGAAGTGGTGGAGGCACAAGTGGATTGATCTAGATCTTGGTTCAGATTGGTTGCCGGAAAGAGGTCATATCACTTTGTACTTCTTCTTGTTCATTAATAGAAATACTCATATTCTCGTCCATCATGTTGTGAATGTTGTTTATTATATATTGGGTTACATTTGCTTGTGATGTTATGTACCATTGTTATTGATAATGTTAATGCCATCTATATATTATATGTACTTGTTGGATATTGGCTGTCAAGACTAATTTGCAGATTTCAAGTGCATGGATTGAAAGCTCCAACGGGGATCTTCATCAAACGTTTAGATCGAGGTTGGTTACATTTCTCCATTATCTTAACATTATCATTTATAACAGCATTGTTTTGAGAATTGAGTAGATTTCTGGTAGTCATCTGTCTGTTGTGGTATTCCCAAGCCATAGTGAGTTTTCTCCAATACACCACCCATGGGTGAAGGTTGTTGGCGATGACTGTTGGGCTGTAGTAAAGAATAGTTTTTATATAAACGAGACAGGAATACCCATGCTCGTGAAAAGTTGTCAGTATGATTACAATAATATAGGACAAAAAGGGTGTCACTCGATTATTCTGTTGGGACATGGATGAAGTCGGCTTCAATCCATGTGAGAGTAAAGAACCCGGGAACTATTGTGGAGTCCTGAAGAAGCAGAACTTTTGATGATCATGATAAACCCACAGGGGTGGTGGATCGGTATGGTGTGTGAAGTTGTTTGAGAGCTTTAGTCTGCCAGATGGACTGTGACCATGATTCACAAATGTGAACACTACTACCTTCAAAAGAACGTTTCCCCCTAATGTGATGAAGTGTTGATGTCGAGCATAGGAGAAACAACTTAGTTAGGGAGCACTAATTACTATCCCTACAAAGTTTGAGGTGATCCCTTATATTGATTGAAAGGGATCACAAGCTACAATTGCAACTCTTGGAATGTAGTATGTTGACGTCGACGAGAGATGAAACACATGATAAGATGAAGGTCTTACGCTAAGAACCAAGATCATATTGTAATCAAGTGAGGGACGGACAGACTTAACACAATACTGGTTGATAAGCATGGAGCTCATAACATCCTTTGATCGATGCAAACATGTGGAGTGGTTACGACAACTTTCCTTTCATGATGACACAGATTGAAATGGACGGAGACAAACTGCAAATGAAAGGGATTTGATGGAGACACAAAACGGAGAGTGATGGTAACAGCCAAACAAGTACTGCTGAGAATTATGGAGACTCCAATACTTCGATCAAAGGAGACCATGGGTTGCTGCCAAAATAATATGGTGTTCCCATCGTATGAGGTGACGGGGAAACTGTTTGTACATAAAGGATGGTGGTGGGGTCCCCACTTTTGGGTGTATCGGGGGACCAATTTTGATGATGGGCAGATTCCCCATGGTTTTGAGTGGATTAGGAGACACTTTCCAATGATGAAGTGGGGGTTAGGTTGCAAATATGAAGATGAGTTCCCCATGAATCAATTATATGTAGTATATTCCTGCGGGATAACTAAAACAAAACTGATTACTTCTGATGGTGGGGGCCCCATTGGTGTCTTCACAAGGGTGCTAATACGAAGAAGATTGTTGGGGATGAAGTGCTCATGGAGGTATGAGTGGGATTTGTGAATGTTTATCTTAATGTGAGTCGAGGAATATGATGGTACTTACTAAGTGGAGTAAATGCACAACTACACAATGATAAGCTAAGGGAGCTCTTTTCAAGTTATATCAACCTCCATAGACTTCTAGGGGGTCAATATCATGTGTGTCAATTGATGATTGGGATGGAAATGGTGCGCTCACCCATGGGGGAACATACTATTCTCAGTAATGATGTTGATGGCACATCAAGGTTGGGAATGAGGGCCCTATGGTTATCAGTGGGAGTACTAGTAGATGCATTATAAACGGAGGGTAAATAGTGTTTGTATTCCAGTTTTAGACTTCCAAACTAAATAATGCAGATAAAAAGAAAATAAACTAGGGTAGCGCGGCTAAACCACACACTGTCACGCGGACCATGTGGGTAAATTCAAAACAAGTGCGTTGAACAGTACGGGTGGTACACTAACCAGTCGCGCGGGTCACTTTAAAGGGGTGCACATGTCGAACACTTCTATCTGTGCCACTGTTAGAGTCGTTTCCGAGCTGGCA
Source organism: Larix kaempferi (assembly GCA_027924585.1). NCBI lineage: Eukaryota > Viridiplantae > Streptophyta > Pinopsida > Pinales > Pinaceae > Larix > Larix kaempferi. The sequence continues at coordinate 5,517,534 of BSBM01000195.1, read as the reverse complement.
GCATGGCCAAGAGTTTGGGATCTGCGCAACTATGTAAAAATAAATTGGGGCCAAATCCTGGAGCAAGAGGTGGAATACCTGATCTACTACAAGTGACAAATACCCAGAATTAATTTCTTAGCATAAAACAACCCAGTGAAATGAGAAATGAACAAAAATAAGTATGGTTTCCATTAGAACTATTGTGGAAAAAATTGCACAAGTGCACTCTTCCACTTGGTAAGGGGATAGGCTTTGTAGGCTGCAACAAGGCCTCAGTCCTTGGATCCCCTATGGTGGTTGTTGATTGGTATTCCTTTAAGTTATCCTGCAAGAGATTGTTAGTGTAATTCATATGCAAACAAAGAAATATGAAAAAATACAAAATAAAAGAGATGGGGGGAGAATGCAAACTCCAATAACAATCCAAGATATGCCAAACCATTTTTGTATTGCCCAATGCTATAGTTGTACAACACCTAGGAGGTGTGGGATTCAAGGGAAGCCAACAATCTCGCTTAGGGAGGCCCTTTTTGTCCGAACTAAATGCTAAGTAGATGGTAAAACAATTTTGAAAACCTCTTGCCCCTTTGATGGAAGGTGGCAAGGGAGCTTGGGGATTCTCACAATGATAGGAAGTGGTGGACTATGAGGAATATCCAACTCAAATCCAATAGCATAACCTTGCTCTTGATTTCTCTCTACAAAATGCATGTCAATGGATTCCTTTTATAGGCCAACAAGTGGCCAACAAATTTCTAGATCCAAATGTGAACTCATCTTCTCCATGAACTAGTTCCAGGGTACACAAGGGGGGCTAGCTAATGGCACCAAGTGTGTGAGGAGTTGAATTTGAATCCTTGGATAATATTGAGCCTTTAATGCGTCGTTGGGTGTTAGTGGTGCTATTGTTTTTACAATAGCACGACTATCGAAGGAATAGTCGTGCGGGTGTAGCGCGGCCATTGTTCAAGTAACCTGCATTATAGTGTGGGTTAACAGTTTATTACCTGCACTACCCTTTATTTTGACTGTTTTTTGGCACTTATGGACTCATGCTATATTTTGGATCTATTGAGGATTCCTATGGTGGGATGCATTCTTTATGTTGATGATTTGTTACTGGAAGCATCGTCGAAATGTCGCATGTGTGCACTTTTTAGGCGTTAACAGGTATCCAAAAATAACATCTACATCATTCATATTGATAGCATAAAAATATGAATGAAACGCATATTTATGCATCGTAATCTTCAAATATTTAAAAATGTGAACATTTTCACCCTCAACATGTGTTCTTTGAATATGCTTTGTAGGAACTTGCAACTTTTTAGGCAAATTGACATTGATGAGATTATACTTGCTACTAGGGCTTATAGAAACAATAACATTTTCTTACTGAATACATCCAAAACATATAATGGGAAGTTTGTGCATGAAAAGAAACCTTTATGGATCTCATGGTTGTTCTTAACAACTTTAAAACCTATATCTAAAAACACAATTTTAGATTCTTCATTTGAAAGTTTTTTCATCTTATCCTCATAAAGTGATGTCCACTTGTAGTGATTCTTTTTCAAAGTATGAGACCATCTCTCTAAAATAGCTTTTTACAATCTATATCAGAAAATCTCTATAGTGCATGAGGTCAATTGTCCAGAACCCCAAGTGAGCATACACTACAACAAAACAAGCAATTAACGCCTAAAATAGCGTCAAAATCTAGCGTTTTTTAGTTCACTAAATGGGCACTTTCGTCAACGCAAAATTCCGCGCCATGGTGCATGTGTGCGCTTTTTAGGCGTTAACAGATGCCCCCTAATGTATGCAGTTCAGAGGGTACCGTAGAGCGGATAATGCATCATGTTTTCATTTGTTTCTCTTATGTTCTGTAGGAGAAAGAATATGTGGAAAATAGGTTCCACCCATGGGTGAAGGTTGTTGGTGACGACTGTTGGGCTGTAGTCAAGAATAGTTTTTATATAAACAAGTCAGGCATACCCATGCTCGTGAAAAGTTGTCAATATGATTACAATAATATAGGACAAAAAGGGAAGTCTGATGACTAGGAGTCATATGATGAGTGGGTGTCACGAAGGAAAGCTGATCAATGGTCACAATATTCCCATGATGAGGAAAATACATCACTCGAAAGAGTGTGGACACTACAACTTTCATAGCATAGACATAATCACGTCCAAGGAGCAGATTGAAATCTAAAGGACCTTGGACAACCATGACATCAACATAAACCGTTTTACCTCTCAACGTGATAGGTAACTGCGGGAGAATCCCTACAGGTCCGGTAGGCCTTCTATTAAAAGCCAAAACATGTTCAGTGACTGGCACAAGCTGAGGTGAACCTATGGCTTGCCAAGCAGTTGAGGTTAAAATACTAACAGAAGCTCCCTCATCAACTATCGTACGAAAGATTTCCTTATCGGAAACTCCTACAGATATTTGAAAAGGAATACTCGAAGGAAGACGAGATTCTGTTACACCATTCCAATCAAAGGAAATGACCTCAGTACTTGGAGGGAGTCCTATAGAAATGGACAAGGTTTCCCCTTGCCTAGGATATTCTAAACTGACTAGGAAAACATCGGCGGTTTCCAATTCACTATCAATTGGAAGATAAGAATGAGACGAAGATTGTGTCATGGTGACTACTTCAATCTGGACTTTCTCCAATGAAAGAGCGGGATCGAGTGGAGATGAGATCGACTTGATCACTTCACTCTCCGAAGGAAGAGTGGGATCAATTACATACGAAACTGAATTGATCACTTGGTCAACCAGGGGGGGATCGAGGGACAACTTGCTATCACTTGTTGGAAGCACCTGTTGAGAGCTAGTAATATCTTCCAACCACCGTGAAGCTTCATCCATGCTTGGACAAAGGTAAGTAGGATGCATTCCCTTGCATATCCAACAAGGGTCTGCAGATCTACCCCTCCGACCCTTCACAAATCGGTCACTAGTCGAGGGAGTGTCATCAACATGATGGTCAGAGGTTGACGATACAAGCGTTTTGGGTTTTTTAGACCACACTTCTGACATGCGGGAAAGATCGGGACAAATCTTGAGAAGGTGATCACCCTTACAAAATTTTCAAGGGAACTTTGGCTTACAAGGCGTTCTCATAGAATGAGTGCCATCAGAAGCAGATGGTTGACGCTTGGTCTCTTTCTTATCCTTCTTCTTCTTAATCTTTCTTTACTTCTTCTTCTCTCCACCTGATTACTAACATTAGAGTTTTCAGTAGGAGAAGAGGAAGAGTTGGAAGCGGATTCGACTTTCGACGAAGAAGGAGAATGGTCACCATGAGACTGATGCTCATGTGGTGAAGGACCTAGGTTCGACACAATTGGTGCACTTGGTGTAACCGGATTGGAGAATAACCATACTGGTAATCCTATCGTCAATCCAGGAAGACTCAACGTAGCCATAAAGGGACGACCAACAGTTCCACAAGGGGGAATAACAAATGGCATACCCTGGAAAGGGGCCCCTTGGTTGGTAGTCCCAAAAGAATATTCCATATTTAAACTTACTAAGAGTCTCTAAAGTACCACACAAGTCAAGCACTACTCAAGTGTAAAAGCAACAAGCAAACTGTGTGAATAGGAGTGGATTCAAATTCTGGAACCTCACGGGATTATCAAGGCATCGCAAACCATGATATACTGCAGGGTCCAACAATATGACGTGACAAGGCGGATTGGGACCGTACCCTTACCTGCATACCCATTACCTGGACAGTACATGCATGCTAATCTCCCCGAGTGTTGTTCTCGGTGTATTGCTTTGCCAAGACAGCCAAATGATTAACTCGGTTGGTTTCAGGAATCCTAATGGTGTCTCCTTATATAAGCAAGGTACATGGGAGCTCAATTCCGTAGTGGTGCTGTCTAATGCACAATCGTTGACACGAGACCTTCCGATATATGTCTCGAGTACGTGATACACCCTTCGATATACGCCAAGTACGGATTATGGTACTTGGTGGGTACGTGAAGGAGCTCGATATACCGATGTACGTGGAAGACTAAAATACCCCCGGACTACAGTGCTGGCAAATAACGACAGCTAGCATTAATTTTATCTTGTACGGTTAGGTGGATGCATGAGGTGAGTACATAAATTAAAACATACTTCAATCCTCAACTACATGATAATGCACATTTTCCTTTCCTTTTCAATGAAAACTACTTAAGGTAGGGAGAGATTTTTATTTCTTTCAAACAAAAAGTGCTTAATTAGTAGCAAAAAGAAGAATTCCTTCCTAGAGTGCAATAATTCTAACTTTCTGCAATAATCAGCCAAAAAGCGTAAAGAAAATAAAAGATGCAACTAATCTTAACAATGTATAAGACAAAATAATGAAGCACTTTCAATTTTCAAATGCATGTATCAAAAATGAAATTTGATAACTAAATGCTTTTCATATCTATTTACAGAAAGTGAGAGAATATCTACAGCACTCTTTAATCATTCAGAAATTCCCAAAGAAAAATGGCAAGCACCCAACACAACTCAAAGACACTCAAGAACGGCTCAAAATCTACCAAATGCAATAATTATAACTCATTTCCTATCTTTTTACACTTGAAAAAGACACATCTAAGCTATGGAAAGAAGGATTCTACAAACGTTTCAATCAACTACAAGACAAAGATAAGCACATAACCATCTTATCTAACTCAAATGCACACAAGTCTGAAACAAGCCTTTCTTCTTCTTATGATGATAAGACCAAGAATATCAAATGATCAAAATAAAGCAAGAAGAATACTTTTGTTTTCCAATTTCATGAATATAGCAAAAGAGTGACAAAATCAATCTTTTCTTTGAACTAAAGTGGAGACAAAGAATCAATCTTTCCCAAAATTGATTGAATAGCTCAGCAAGGTAAGGGAAACAAGATGCATAACCCAAGAAAGAGAGGCTCAAAAAGACATGGATATCCCACACTCTTCGAGTCTTTAAAACAAGCCAATCACACTCAACCAAAAATTATCTCAAAACCTTGAGATGGGTCAAAACGACTGAAGAATGCACGATTCATGGCCCCGGCCATGAGGGGGAATTTTTTTTCAAAAATAGAATCCATTTCGCTTAAAATTGCAAGCAAAACACTAGTTTTTACTCAGGGGGCCAAACATGAATCCAAATCTCAAAAGACCCAAAAACCAATACAAACAAGCCAAACAAAACACACAAATCAAAGATGGGATCTCTCGCTGGATCTTGCAACACAGAGGGAGTTCATACAGCAAACCAAAGTTCAAACTGTCAGATGAGGGAAGTGATGCCAGTATGCCAACTTTTGGCAAATCAGCGCACTCTGTCTTTACACACAGTGTGACATCGCAGTTTGCCTTCACGGGAGGTGCGACAATGTCGCAGTATAGCAATATAAAGGATGCGATGGGTGACTAACAGGTGAAGAACAGAGATTCAGAATGACACAGTGTCGCTCTGTTTCCACTGCCCAGGTGCGACAGGCGAGTTCTAGATTAAAAAATGAACCAGATCTCTCAATAATGAACCAAAAAAATGCATGAAAATGAGTTTTACAAACTCAGAGGAAGCAAATCAGAATCTTCAATGCGAAGATCTGATAGTGAAATCACTCGTAAGAAGTAAATGGAAAAAAATGATAAAAGAGGCTTGTGTCAAGTAATCAACTGAAAATGACTCTCAGATTTAATGACTACTAAACAAAACAAACACTACTCCCCCAGTATGGTTGCCAGATTTGTTACCGGACAATCCACTCGACCAGAGCCAAGCCGGATCTCCCTAGCTCAATGCGAGTCTAGAAAAAATAAAACAGACTACAAACACATTTCCTAGATCTACTTAAGGATCAAGTACTAGATCACTTACCTCTTTGATTCGCTATCATTTCTCCCGAATGTTGCTCCACGTCCCACGGTCGTCAAATTCAAGCTGCAAGACCTATTAAGACACAGAAAAGAGAAACGAGTAAAGAGCATCTATACAATAAGAGACCAATGTAAACAGTTAAGCAGGTAAACAACACAACATCATTACACATAAGAATGATATTGGTGGAAAGCATTTGTATTACTGCAAATAGAGGAGTACATGATAGAGATATAGAACTACAACGAATGACTTAACGTAGCATCCCTTCTCCACACAAGCCAATTGCCAAGCCCTTCCAAGGAAGCATGAATTCTCCAAGAGGTGAGTGAGGGTGTCTAAGAGAGATTTCACCAGCATGTAGATACCATAGTCTTCCTCCCTTTGGTATGGGAGTGAGCCTCGTATATATAGGACTAAGTGGATGAGATTATGGATAGGATAGGTTGAGAGATGGTAGGAGAGAGATAGGGGATCTTCCTAATGAGTTAGGGGTCGAGTACCAGCTCTCCAAGAGATCAGGGATAAGTCCCCAAATTGGCAAGCTTCGAGAAAGATCTCGAAATGGCTATTTTTTCCCATTAACAGACCTCGTCGCACCTTGCTATAGAGAAGACTGGGACGTCGCATGTTGCTAGTGTGCAACCTGCAACGACATCTCAAAAGGTTGTACAAACTGAGTACAAATCCTCTCAAATGAATACTTGGTCCAAATGACTTCAGGGATGTATACACAACGGTCAAGATGACGACATTATCACAACAGTCATGATGACAACACTTGGTCATAATGACGGTACTTGCAATGGTCATGATGACGACACTAGGTCATGACGATGAAACTTGCAACACTTGCGACACTTGTGACACTTGCACAAGGGTGATGACGTTTTGGCGTAACAGAATCCCCCCAAAGCATGAAGCTGTTAAGGATGTACAGGTGAAGTGCTTTGATAGAAAAAATGGCAAAAGACTTGTCGGATGAAGGACGCTGCTGCAGTACAACTGACTCTGAACTGACAATCTCATATGTAGTACAACATGGTTGCCGACCAATACATTGCAGATCCATGGGAGTAATGACCGACTGAACACAATCATGGCTACTAGACACAAGCATAGATCCATGATGAGATGATAACACAGCCACGACCAATACAAAAGTGGATCCGTGTAATATGACTCAATACAAACTCCATCGCAACCTGGGTAAAACATGACTCCCCAGGGTCTTCAAGCTGAACCCGCAATGATACAAATCTATCCATGTGATTACAAATGTCTTGACATTGAACATGGTATAAACCACTTGATTACTGGTCATTGATGTAAACCATTAACAAGTGCGAGGGAGATCACCATTGATGTCAATGATTCCCAAGGTATCACAGTACATACCATCAAGAGTGAATCAATGAACTGAAGTCGAACACCTAATGGAATCTTTCAATCAAGAGTCAATGAGGTAAACTCATGTTGAAAGCGAGGTAACCTGCCATTGAGGCATGCAGGGCCAAGGTACTTGGTTGGTTTCTAAGTTCAATCCTCGGATGATGATTTGAAGTCGGCGAGGATGAACCTGTCGAAGGAGGGCCATGATGAATCCCCCATCATCGACATGAAACTCGATAAAAGAGTATAGAGTGGATCGGATAGTGCAATAATATGTAAGACTAACTCAAAGTAACAACGGCATGGCCACCTGTGTACTGACTGTGTACGTGTTCTTGAACATGGGCATGGCATGACTCGGTAGTATTGACACAATGAGAATCATACCAACCCCTAATGCAACTGATGGTGGAAGCATTCTTTGGCTGATCCAAAGGAGAGACACGACTCATGGAATTCTAAAGACTCAAGGACAAATAGATTATCCAAGTACTTAATGCAAATGCAAACGAGTGCCATGTTCAAGAACGACTATATACTGCCACTAAGGTATGTAACACAAACACTTTCGTTTTTCCCCATCATGAATGATGAGTGCCTCACTTGTTTTTTAACGAGCTTGATGAGGGTAACCAGATGCTCGGTATAGCTCATCTCATAGATGAGTCCAATTCCAAATGTTCTACGAACCTAGGAAAGGGTTCGTCCCATAATGGGCCCTTCAATATTTAAAATTTAATGAGTCTAGAGAAGGAAAACTCGGCGTCATTTCATGTTTAGAGAGTCTGAAAAGAAATAAAGGAGACTCCAACGGTCATTTTTCGTAAAGTTGGCCTCATCGCCCAAAAAAGGGTAAAACAACGCGGGAGAGGACCCTTCCACCCATGGTTGGTTGGAGTATTCATTTTTTGTAAATAGTGCTTCCTGGTCCGAAAAAGGGGTAAACTATCACCAAAAAGACGATCATTCAAATGCTTTTACAAGCATGAAAGCATCAAGTTCGCTTGGCAATCTTTTCCTATTTAGGGAGTCTGAAAAGAGCTTAAAAAGGACTCCATGAACAACTTTGTCATGGTTGATGACCGAGTACGACAATGGAAAAAAGTAAACTCAGCACAGTTCCTTTTTCGTAAATAGTCTAGCGAGGCCGGATAAAGTGATAAACCTATACTCGTTAGACACACCTTTTTACTCAAATTTTTAATAAGCACGAGAATGGTATCAAAAGCACTCGAATCTTTTTCATATTTGAACCAGAGCACGAAAAAGTAAAAAGTAAGCTCAAACCACTTTTCATGTTTCAACCAGAGCACGAAAAAAGTGAAAAAGTAAGCTCAAACCACTTTTCATGTTTTTAACCAGAGCACGAAAAAAGTGAAAAGTAAGCTCAAGTGCCATCTTACTGTTTTTAACGAGCTCGAAGATAGGTTGGAAGAATTCTCATGATGTCTGCTTCATTTTTTAACGAGCTTGTAAAATAAAATGAACTATGCCCGGGATAATTTTCATGGTTTAATAAGCTCGAAACCTAAAAAAGGAAAGTATGCTCGAAAATATTCCCAATGGTGGATTTCTTCCCGTCACGAAATCTAAAGGTTGGTGCATGCCCCCAGCATGATTGCTAGAAGTAAGTGACTTATCTCCAACGTGGTGTGGAGAGGCGATTGATTTGACTTCAACGTAACTTCTAGAGGTTGAAGACATGCCCCCAACCTTCATTTCATTCGCTTAAGGCATAAGGAGGTGAAAAGAAGGTTCAGGTACTAAGTCTACGAGGAGACTCGACTCAAAGGGAAAGGATATGTTTCATTTTTAGATGAGCTTGACACAAGATTAGAACTCTGCTCGTGGGAACCTATTTCATTTTTTAACGAGCATGACATAGAATGGGAACTATGCTCATATGTTAAGGCCCATTGATGGGTTCCTTCCCAACATGATGCCCAGAGGTTGGTAAATGCCCCCAGCATGATTGCTAGTGGCTTAACATGGTAGTATTCCTTCAACATGATTGTTGATGGTACGACATGTGACATGCCCCCCAAGCTTCTTTTCATTTGAAAATGATGCTTGCTAACCCAACTACCAACCTGGCTACTAATATGAAAATGTTTGCCAAGGGGGGGAAAACGAGAATCAAATGAAATGAAGGTTCAAATTCTAACTCTAGCGAGAGACTCGAACTGATGGGAGGGAGATCTATTTCATTTTTACACAATCTTGAAATAGACAATAACTATGCTTGAGGGGGCCCATCTTATTTTTTAACGAGCTTGAAAGGGAATAAAACTATGCTCGAGGGGGGCCATCTTATTTTTTAACAAGCTTGAAATGGAATAAAACTATTCTCAAGGGGGCCCATCTTATTTTTAAACGAGCTTGAAATGGAATAAAACTATGCTAGAGTGGATTGGTTTCATTTTTACACAAGCTTGAAACCAAAGGTAAACTATGCTAGGGTGGTTGGTTTCATTTTTTAATGAGCTCGAAACATAACATAAACCATGCTCGTAGGAACCTATTTCATTTTTTAACGAGCTTGACATGGGAACTATGCTCATGTGAAATGGTTTCATTTTTATGCAAGCTTGAAATCAAAGAGAAACTTTGCTTGAAGGTTGGTTTCATTTTTTAACGAGCTTGAAACAGAACATAAACTGTGCTCGTACAGTGGATTGGTTTCATTTTTATGCAAGCTCGAAACCAAAGGGAAACTATGCTAGGGTGTTCGGTTTAATTTTTTAACGAGCTTGAAACATAACGTAAACCGTGCTCGTACACCTCATCTTCAGGGGAAAGAAACCACTAAAACATGTGGAACATTTAGGGAAGTCTGATGACTAGGAGTCATATGATGAGTGCGTGTCACGAAGGAAAGCTGATCAATGGTCACAATATAACCATGATGAGGAAAATACATCACTCGAAAGAGTGTGGACACTACAGCTTTCGTAGCATAGACATAATCACGTCCAAGGGGCAGATTGAAATCTAAAGGACCTTGGACAACCATGACATCAACATAAACCGTTTTACCTCTCAACGTGATAGGTACTGCGAGAGAATCCCTAAAGGTCCGGTAGGCCTTCTATTAAAAGCCAAAATCTGGTCAGTGACTAGCACAAGCTGAGGCGAACCTATGGCTTGCCAAGCAGTTGAGGATAAAATACTAACAGAAGCTCCCTCATCAACTATCGTACGAAATATTTCCTTATCAGAAACTCCTACAGATATTTGAAAAGGAATACTCGAAGGGAGACCAGATTCTTTTAGACCATTCCAATCAAAGGAAATGACCTCAGTACTTGGAGGGGGTCCTATAGAAATGGACAGGGTTTCCCCTTTCCTAGGACATTCTGAACTGACTAGGAAAACATCAGTGGTTTCCAATTCACTCTCACTTGGAAGATAAGAATGAGACGAAGATTGTGTCATGGTGACTTCTTCAATCTGGACTTTCTCCAATGAAAGAGCGGGATCAAGTGGAGATGAGATCGACTCGATCACTTCACTCTCCGAAGGAAGAGTGGGATCAATTACAGACGAAACTAAATTGATCACTTGGTCAACCAGCAGGGATCACTTCACTCTCCGAAGGAAGAGTGGGATCAATTACAGATGAAACTAAATTGATCACTTGGTCAACCAGCAGGGGATCGAGGGACAACTTACTATCGCTTGTTGGAAGCACCTGTTGAGAGCTAGTAATATCTTCCAACCACCATGAAGCTTCATCCATGCTTGGACAACAGTAAGTACGATGCATGCCCTTGCATATCCAACAAGGGTATGCGGCTCTACCCTTGCGACCCTTCACAAATCGGTCACTGGTCGAGGGAGTGTCATCAACATGATGGTCAGAGGTTGACGATACAAGCGGTTTGGATTTTTTAGACCACACTTTTGACACGTGGGAAAGACTGGGACAAGTCTTCAGAAGGTGATCACCTTTACAAACTTTGCAAGGGAACGTTGGCTTACGAGGTGTTCTCATAGAATGAGTGCCATCAAAGGCAGATGGTTGACACTTGGTCTCTTTCTTATCCTTCTTCTTCTTAATCTTCCTTTTATTCTTCTTCTTCTCCACCTGATTACTAACACTAGAGTTTTCAGTAGGAGAAGAGGAAGAGACAGAAGCTGATTCAACTTTCGATGAAGAAGAAGAATGGTCACCATGAGACTGATGCTCATGTGGTGAAGGACCTAGTTTCGACACAATCGGTGCACTTGGTGTAATCGGATTGGAGAATAACCATACTGGTAATCCTATTGTCAATCCAGGAAGACTCAACGTAGCCATAAAGGGACTGCCAACATTTCCACAAGGGGGAATAACAAATGGCATACCCTGGAAAGGGGCCCCTTGGTTTGTAGTCCCAGAAGAATCTTCCATATTTAAACTTCCTAAGAGTCTCTAAAGTACCACACAAGTCAAGCACTACTCAAGTCTAAAAGCAACAAGCAAACTGTGTGAATAGGAATGGATTCAAATTCTGGAACCTCACGGGATTATCAAGGCATCGCAAACCGCGATATACTGCAGGGTCCAACAATATGACGCGACAAGGAGGATTGGGACCGTACCCTTTCCTGCATACCCGATTACCCAAACAGTACATGTGTGTTAATCTCCCCGAGTGTTGTTCTCGGTTTATTGCTTTGCCAAGACGACCAAATGGTTAACTCAGTTGGTTTCAGGAATCCTTATGGTGTCTCCCGATATACGCAAGGTACGTGGGAGCTCAAATCCGTAGTGGTGTTGTCTAATGCACAGTAGTTGGCACAAGACCTTCCGATATATGTGTCGAGTACGTGATACACCCTTCAATATACGCCAAGTATGGATTATGGTACTTGGTGGATACGTGAAGGAGCTCGATATACGAATGTAAGTCGAAGACTACAATAACCCCGGACTACAGTGCTGGAAAATAACAACAACTGCCACGCTTAAAGATGTCGGTACATGTCCCTAACTTACACACAAGTTGCTAAATGATTTTAACCTAAGCTAGGGTTAATTTTATCTTATACGGTTAGGTGGATGCTTGAGGTGAGTACATAAATGTAAACATAATGCAATCCTCAACTACATGATAATGCACATTTTCCTTTCCTTTTCAATGAAAACTACTTAAGGTAGGGAAAGATTTTTCTTTCTTTCAAACCAAAAGTACTTAAGTAGTAGCGAAAAGAAGAATTCCTTCCTAGAGTGCAATAATTCTAACTTTCTGCAATAATCAGCCAAGAAGCGTAAAGAAAATGAAAGATGCAGCTAATCGTAACAATGTATAAGACAAAATAATGAAGCACTTTCAATTTTCAAATGCATGAATCAAAAATGGAATTTGATAACTAAATGCTTTTCATATCTATTTACAGAAAGCGAGAGAATATCTACAACACTCTTTAATCATTCAGAAATTCCCAAAGAAAAACAGCAAGCACCCAACACAACTCAAAGGCACTCAAGAACGGCTCAAAATATACCAAATGCAATAATTATAACTCGTTTCCTATCTTTTTACACTTAAAAAAGACACATCTAAGCTATGGAAAGAAGGATTCTACAAACGTTTCCAATCAAATGCAAGACAAAGATAAGCACTTAACAATCTTATCTAACTCAAATGCACACAAATCTGAAACAAGCCTTTCTTCTTCTTATGATGATAAGACCAAGAATATCAAAAGATCAAAAATAAAGTAAGAAGAATACTTATGTTTTCCAATTTCATGAATATAGCAAAAGAGTGACAAAATCAATCTTTTCTTTGAACTAAAGTGGAGACAAAGAATCAATCTTTCCCAAAAATGATTGAATAGCTCAGCATGTAAGTGAAACAAGATGCATAACCCAAGAAAAAGAAGCTCAAAAAGACATGGATATCCCACACTCTTCGAGTCTTTAAAACAAGCCAACCACAGTCAACCAAAAATGATCTCAAAACCTTGAAATGGGTCAAAACGACTGAAGAATGCACGATTCATGGCCCCGCCCATGACGGGGAATTTTTTTTCAAAAATAGAACCCATTTCGCTTTAAAATGCAAGCAAAACACTAGTTTTTACTCAAGGGGCCAAACATGAATCCAAATCTCAAAAGACCCAAAAACCAATACAAACAAGCCAAACAAAACTCACAAATCAAAGATGGGATCTCTGGCTAGATCTTGGAGCACAGAGGGAGTTAATACAACAAACCAAAGTTCAAACTGTCAGATGAGGGAAGGGATGCCAGTATGCCAACTTTTGGCAGATCGACGCACTCTGTCTTTACACACAGTGCGACGTCACAGTTTGCCTTCACGGGAGGTGCGACGATGTCGTAGTATAGCAATGTAAAGGATGCGATGGGTGACTAACAGGTGAAGAACAGAGATTCAGAATGACACAGTGTCGCTCTGTTTCCACTACCCAGGTGCGACAGGCGAGTTCTAGATTCAAAAATGAACCAGATCTCTCAATAGTGAACCAAAAATAGGCTTGAAAATGAGTTGTACAAACTCATAAGAAGAAGATCAGAATCTTCAATGCGAAGATCTGATAGTGAAATCACTCCTTAGAAGTAAATGGAAAGAAATGATAAAAGAGGCTTGTGTCAAGTAATCAACTAAAAATGACTCTCAAATTTAATGACTACTACACAAAACAAACACTACTCCCTAGTATGGTCGCCAGATTTGTTACCGGACAATCCACTCAACCGGAGGCAAGCCGGATCTCCCTAGCTCAATGCGAGTCTACAAAAAATAGAACAAACTACAAACACATTTCCTATATCTACTTAAGGATCAAGTACTAGATGTCTTACCTCTTTGATTCGCTATCCTTTCTCCCGAATGTTGCTCCGCGTCCCATGGTCGTCAGATCCAAGCTGCAAGACCTGTTAAGACACAGAAAAGAGAAACGAGTAAAGAGCATCTATACAATAAGAGATCTATGTAAACAGTTAAGCAGGTAAACAACACAACATCATTACACATAAGAATGTTATTGGTGGAAAGCATTTGTATTACTGCTAATAGAGGAGTACATGATAGAGATATAGAACTACAACCAATGACTTAACGTAGCAGCCCTTCTCCACACAAGCCAATTGCCAAGCCCTTCCAAGGAAGCATGAATTCTCCAAGAGGTGAGTGAGGGTGTTTAAGAGAGATTTCACCAGCATGTAGATACCATAGTCTTCCTCCCTTTGGTATGGGAGTGAGCCTCGTATATATAGGACTAAGTGGATGAGATTATGGATAGGATAGGTTGAGAGATGGTAGGAGAGAGATAGGGGATCTTCCCAATGAGTTAGGGGTCGAGTACCAACTCTCCAAGAGATCAGGGATAAGTCCCCAAATGGGAAAGCTTCGAGAAAGATCTCGAAATGGCTATTTTTTCCCATTAACAGACCTCGTCGCACCTTGCTATAGAGAAGACCGCAACGTCGCATGTTGCTAGTGTGCAACCTGCGACGACCTCTCAAAAGGTTGTACAAACTGAGTACAAATCCTCTCAAATGAATACTTGGTCCAGTTGACTTCAGGGATGTATACACAATGGTCAAGATGAAGACATTATCACAATGGTCATGATGACAACACTTGGTCATAATGACAGTACTTGCAATGGTCATGATGACAACACTAGGTCATGACGACGACACTTGCAACACTTGCGACACTTCTGACACTTGCACAAGGGTGAGGACATTTTGGTGTAACAAAATGCCCCCCAAAGCATGAAGCTTTTAAGGATGTACATGTGAAGTGCTTTGATAGAAAAAATGGCAAAAGACTTGTTGGATGAAGGATGCTGCTGCAGTACAACTGACTCTGAACTGACAATCTCATATGTAGTATAACATGGCTGCCAACCAATACATTACAGATCCATGGGAGTAATGACCGACTGAACACAATCATGGCTACTAGACACAAGCGTAGATCCATGATGAGATGATAACACAGCCATGACCAATACAAAAGTGGATCCGTGTAATATGACTCAATACAAACTCCATCACAACCTGGGAAAAACATGACTCCCCAGGGTCTTCAAGCTGAACCCGCAATGATACGAATCTATCCATGTGATTACAAATGTCTTGACGTCGAACATGGTAGAAACCACTTGATTACCGGTCATTGATGTAAACCGTTAACAAGTGCGAGGGAGATCACCATTGATGTCAATGATTCCCAAGGTGTCACAGTACATACCATCAAGCGTGAATCAATGCGCTGAAGTCGAACGCCTAATGGAATCTTTCAATCAAGAGTCAATGAGGTAAACTCATTTTGAAAGCGAGGTAACCTGCCATTGAGGCATGTAGGGCCAAGGTACTTGGTTGGTTTCTAAGTTCAATCCTCGGATGATGATTTGAAGTCGACGAGGATGAACTTGTCGAAGGAGGGCCATGATGAATCCCCCATCATCGACATGAAACTCCATAAAAGAGTATAGAGTGGATCGAACAGTACAATAATATGTAATACTTACTCAAAGTAACAACGGCATGGCCACCTGTGTACTGACTGTGGACGTGTTCTTGAACATGGGCATGGCATGACTCAACAATATTGACACAATGAGAATGATACCAACCCCTAATGCAACTGATGGTGGAAGCATTCTTTGGCTGATCCAAAGGAGAGACGCGACTCATGGAATTGACAAGACTCGAAGACAAATAGATTATCCAAGTACTGAATGCAAATGCAAACGAGTGCCATGTTCAAGAACGACTATATACTGCCACTAAGGTATGTAACACAAACACTTTCCTTTTTACCCATCATGAATGATGAGTGCCTCACTTGTTTTTTAACGAGCTTGATGAGGGTAACCAGATGCTCGGTATAGCTCATCTCACAGATGAGTCCAATCCCAAATGTTTTATGAACCTAGGAAATGAGGGGTTCATCCCATAATGGGCCCTTCAATGTTTAAAATTTAACGAGTCCAGAGAAGGAAAACTTGGCGTCATTTCATGTTTAGAGAGTCTGAAAAGAACTAAAGGAGACTCCAACGATATTTTTTCATAAAGTTAGCCTCATCACCCAAAAAAGGGTAAAACAACGCAGGAGAGGACTCTTCCAGCCATGGTTGGTTGGAGTATTCCTTTTTCGTAAACAGTGCTTCCTGGTCCGAAAAATGGGTAAACTATCACTAGAAAGACGATCATTGAAATGCTTTTACAAGCGTGAAAGCATCAAGTTCGCTTGGCAATCTTTTCCTATTTAGGGAGTCTGAAAAGAGCTTAAAAGGGACTCCATGAACAACTTTGTCATGGTTGATGACCGAGTACGACAAGGGAAAAAAGTAAACTCGGCACAGTTCCTTTTCCGTAAATAGTCTAGCGAGGCCGGATAAAGTGATAAACCTATACTCGTTAGACACTCCTTTTTACTCAAATTTTTAACAAGCACGATAATGGTATCAAAAGCACTCGGAATCTTTTTCATATTTGAACTAGAGCATGAAAAAGTAAAAAGTAAGCTCAATCCACTTTTCATGTTTCAACCAGAGCACGAAAAAAGTGAAAAAGTACGCTCAAACCACTTTTCATGTTTTTAACCAGAGCACGAAAAAAGTGAAAAGTAAGCTCAAGTGCTATCTTACTATTTTTAACGAGCTCGAAGATAGGTTGGAAGAATGTTCATTATGTTTGCTTCATTTTTTAACGAGCTTGTAACAGAAAATGAACTATGCTCGGGATAATTTTCATGGTTTAATGAGCTCGAAACCTAAAAAAGGAAAGTATGCTCGAAAATGTTCCCCATGGTGGATTTCTTCCCGTCATGAAATCCAAAGGTTGGTGCATACCCCCAGCATGATTGCTAGAAGTAAGTGACTTAGCTCCAACGTCATGTGGAGAGGCGATCGATTTGACTCCAATGTAACTTCTAGAGGTTAAAGACATGCCCCCAACCTTCATTTCATTCGCCTAAGGTATAGGCAGGTGAAAAGAAGGTTCAGGTACTAAGTCTACGAGGAGACTTGACTCAAAGGGAAAGGATATATTTCATTTTTAGATGAGCTTGACACAAAATTAGAACTCTGCTCGCGGGAACCTATTTCGTTTTTTAACGAGCTTGACATAGAATGGGAACTATGCTCATATGTTAAGGCCCATTGGCGGGTTCCTTCCTAACATGATGCCCAGAGGTTGGTAAATGCCCCCAGCATGATTGCTAGCGGCTTAAAATGGTAGTATTCCTTCAACATGATTGTTGTCGGTACAACATGTGACATGCCCCACAAGCTTCATTTCGTCTGAAACTGATTCTTTCTAACCCAACTACCAACCTGGCTACTAATATGAAAATGTTCACCAAGGGGGGGAAAACGAGAATCAAATGAAATGAAGGTTCAAATTCTAACTCTAGCGAGAGACTCGAGCCGATGGGAGGGAGATCTATTTCATTTTTACACAAGCTTGAAATAGACAAAAACTATGCTTGAGGGGGCCCATCTTATTTTTTAATGAGCTTGAAACAGAACATAAATTGTGCTCGTAGAGTGGATTGGTTTCATTTTTATGCAAGCTCGAAACCAAAGGGAAACTATGCTTGGGTGTTCGGTTTACATTTTTAACGAGCTTGAAACATAACGTAAACCGTGCTTGTACCCCCCATCTTCAGAGGGAAGAAACCACTAAAACATGTGGAACATTTAGGGAAGTCTGATGACTAGGAGTCATATGATGAGTGGGTGTCACGAAGGAAAGCTGATCAATGGTCAAAATATTCCCATGATGAGGAACATACATCACTCGAAAGAGTGTGGACACTACAGCTTTCATAGCAGAGACATAATCACGTCCAAGGAGCAAATTGAAATCAAAAGGACCTTGGACTACCATGACATCAACGTAAACCGTTTTACCTCTCAACGTGATAGGTAACTGTGGGAGAATCCCTAAAGTTCCGGTAGGCCTTCTATTAAAAGCCAAAATCTGGTCAGTGACTAGCACAAGCTGAGGCAAACCTATGGCTTGCCAAGTAGTTGAGGATAAAATACTAACAGAAGCTCCCTCATCAACTATCTTACAAAAGATTTCCTTATCGGAAACTCCTACAGATATTTGAAAAGGAATACTCGAAGGAAGACGAGATTTTGTTACACCATTCCAATCAAAGGAAATGACCTCTGTACTTGGAGGGGGTTCTGTAGAAATGGAAAGGGTTTCCCCTTGCTTAGCACATTCTGAACTGACTAGGAAAACATCATCGGTTTCCAATTCACTCTCTCTTGGAAGATAAGAATGAGACGAAGATTGTGTCATGGTGACTGCTTCAATCTGGACTTTCTCCAATGAAAGAGGGGGATCGAGTGGAGATGAGATCGACTCGATCACTTCAATCTCCGAAGGAAGAGTGGGATCAATTACAGACGAAACTGAATTGATCACTTGGTCAACCAGCGGGGGATCGAGAGACAACTTACTATCGCTTGTTGGAAGCACCTATTAAGAGCTAGTAATATCTTCCAACCATCGTGAAGCTTCATCCATGCTTGGACAAAGGCAAGTATGATGCATGCCCTTGCATATCCAACAAGGGTCTGCGTCTCTACCCTTCCGACCCTTCATAAATGGGTCACTAGTCGAGGGAGTGTCATCAACATTATGGTCAGAGGTTGACGATACAAGCAGTTTGGGTTTTTTAGACCACACTTCTGACACGCGGGAAAGACCGGGACAAATCTTGAGAAGGTGATCACCCTTACAAAGTTTGCAAGGGAACTTTGGCTTACGAGGTGTTCTCATCGAATGAGTGCCATCAGAGGCAGATGGTTGATGCTTGGTCTCTTTCTTATCCTTCTTCTTCTTAATCTACCTTTTCTTCTTCTTCTTCTCCACCTGATTACTAACACTAGAGTTTTCAGTAGGAGAAGAGGAAGAGACGGAAGCCGATTCAACTTTCGACGAAGAAGGAGAATGGTCACCATGAGACTGATGCTCATGTGGCGAAGGACCTAGGTTCGACACAATTGGTGCACTTGGTGTAACCGGATTGGAGAATAACCATACTGGAATCCTATCGTCCATCCAGGAAGACTCAACGTAGCCATAAAGGGATGACCAACAGTTCCACAAGGGGGAATAACAAATGGCATACCCTCGAAAGGGGCCCCTTGGTTTGTAGTCCCAGAAGAATACTTCATATTTAAACTTCCTAAGAGGCTCTAAAGTACCACACAAGTCAAGCACTACTCAAGTCTAAAAGCAACAAGCAAACTGTGTGAATAGGAGTGGATTCAAAGTCTGGAACCTCACGGGATTATCAAGGCATCGCAAACCGCGATATACTACAGGGTCCAACAATATGACGCGACAAGGAGGATTGGGACCATACACTTGCCTGCATACCCGATTACCTAGACAGTACGTGCGTGCTAATCTCCCCGAGTGTTGTTCTCGGTGTATTGCTTTGCCAACACGGCCAAATGGTTAACTCGGTTGGTTTCAGGAATCCTAATGGTGTCTCCTGATATACGCAAGGTACGTGGAAGATAAAATCCGTAGTGGTGCTATCTAATGCACAATCGTTGGCACGAGACCTTCCGATATACGTGTCGAGTATGTGATACACCCTTCGATATACGCCAAGTGCGGATTATGGTACTTGGTGAATACTTGAAGGAGCTCGATATACTGATGTACGTGGAAGACTACAATACCCCCGGACTACAGTGCTGGCAAATAACGACATCTGCCACGCTTAAAGATGCCGAAACACGTCTCTAACTTACACACAAGTTGCTAAATGATTTTAACCTAAGCTAGCGTTAATTTTATCTTGTACGGTTAGGTGGATGCATGAAGTGAGTACATAAATGTAAACATAATGCAATCCTCAACTACATGATAATGCACATTTTCCTTTCCTTTTCAATGAAAACTACTTAAGGTAGGGAGCGATTTTTCTTTCTTTCAAACCAAAAGTACTTAAGTAGTATCGAAAAGAAGAATTCCTTCCTAGAGTGCAATAATTCTAACTTTGTGCAATAATCAGCCAAGAAGCGTAAAGAAAATGAAAGATGCAGCTAATCTCAACAATGTATAAGACAAAATAATGAAGCACTTTCAATTTTCAAATGCATGTATCAAAAATGGAATTTGATAACTAAATGCTTTTCATATCTATTTACAGAAAGTGAGAGAATATCTACAGCACTCTTTAATCATTCAGAAATTCCCAAAGAAAAACGGCAAGCACCCAACACAACTCAAAGGCACTCAAGAACGGCTCAAAATCTACCACATGCAATAATTATAACTCATTTCCTATCTTTTTACACTTGAAAAAGAGACATCTAAGCTATGGAAAGAAGGATTCTACAAACGTTTCCAATCAAATGCAAGACAAATATAAGCACTTAACAATCTTATCTAACTCAAATGCACACAAATCTGAAACAAGCCTTTCTTCTTCTTATGATAATAAGACCAAGAATATCAAATGATCAAAATAAAGTAAGAAGAATACTTATGTTTTCCAATTTCATGAATATAGCAAAAGAGTGACAAAATCAATCTTTTCTTTGAACTAAAGTGGAGACAAAGAATCAATCTTTCCCAAAAATGATTGAATAGCTCAGCATGTAAGGGTGTTTAGATATTGTAACTTCAAAGAATATTATATTTGTACTTTATTATTTCAGAGATGTTTCATTCCTCCGTGAAGATCTTATTGTATATTCGGAGATGTTTATTCCTCCGTCGGAATGTGGTAACTCGGGTTATTAGACTTCCCTAGTGGGGGTCGGCCCTGTATGTGTTATGTGGGTCAAAGGGTTATTAGACCACCCTAGAGGGGTCGGTCCAGTCAGTTGTAGTGGGGTATTTAACCCATTGGTTAAATACGAGCCTACGTGTACCTGTGTAAAATACATGTCAGTGTAGTGTATAAATAGAGGAGGTGTGTTCCTCATTTGACACACTCACTCACTTGAGGATAGCGCACTTGTGGAGGAGAGGTCTGCTATTATGGAGGAGGAGATCATGTCTCAGGGTTTCATCTTTGTATATTGTTGTTCATCTATATTGAGGAAGCTTTGCTGGGTTTTCTACCCCATGAGGGTTTCCCAAGATAAATCTCTGTCTCTTGTGTTTATGCTGTGCTTGTTGTTTCTTCAGTGATCCTGTATATGCTATTATTGTAAAATGGAATGTAATGCTGCTATTTTCTGTCTTAGCATATTAAATCTTAACATGGAATCAGAGCTAACCTGAAGGAAGACAAGGTATGGCACTTACGACACTTGCTTTACTTACGACAATTTGAAGGTTAGGGTTTTACATAGCAAAAACTAGTCATCGTGGCACTTTCGCTATAACTCCATTTTGGCGAAGGTTCAGGGTCTAAAAAGTTTACAGGTCGAAGATAACATCCCCAGGTACCTTGTGTCCAAAGGGCATCCTCATATTCATTGTACTTTGTGAGTTATGATCAGTACAAGTTAGGGTTTCTGCCTCTTCCAGATCTCAGTCAAAATCAGGTGACCTTGGAAAAAAGGTCATAACTTGGGCTAGGAAGCTCCAAATGAAATTTCGTAAAAAGTGACAGGTAGTACACAGACTGTAATATCTCAGGAAACGTTTTCAGAGGCCGAAGGTGAACCAGTGACACATGGCACGCCGTACAAATTCGCTCTCCTGTTTTATCCCATAAACAGGTCACGTTGCGACACTTGGCATAACTCTCTCTCAGAGAGTCCAATTGAGGTCAGACCTGTCAGGATGGAAAGATAACAGGTCGAGCTATCTCAGAAAAAGTTTTCAGAGGCCAAAGTTCAAACAGTGACACGTGGCATGCCGTACAAGTTCTCTCTCCTGTTTTATCCCATAAACAGGTCATGTTGCGACACTTGGCATAACTCTCTCTCAGAAAACCCAATTGAGGTCAAACTTGTCAGGATGGAAAGATGACAGGTCAGGATACTGCAGAAAAAGGGTTTCAGACCCTGTGGAGCAAAAATTTCAGAGTTATAGCAGAAACAATCAGGTGCATATTTCTGTCAAAACAGAATTATTTTTGGAGCACCTTTATTCATGGCTTCCGGAATTTAGGGTTTCGAAGAAAGTTAGAATTTTTGGAATCGAAGTCCACGGCTGAATGCTACTCAGGAAAATCGAAATTTAGAGACCAAGATCGAATTTTTTGGTTGGGTGGAAGACCGGGCTTGATCAAACCCCAGTTCGGGATTTTGATCGGAAAGATGGAAAATTAGGGCTTCAACAAAAGTTGGAATTTTTGAAGTCTGTAACCACGGCTGGAAGCTCCTCAGAAAAATAAGAGTTTAGAGCCTTGGATCGAACCTTTTGTTTGGGAAGAAGGGTGGGCTTCATCAAACCCTAGTTCGGGATCCTGTCCAGAAGATCCAGAAGTTTCAAAGGCAATTTTGAGGGGTCAAATTTTGGAAATTCCAAAATTGAAGTATGCTAGTTTGTTCAGCTCAGCAAGACATATTCTTTCATCCATTCAGAAGTATGAAAGTCAAATATTGAATTTTTAGGGTTTCTCTAGCAAACCTTAATCAAGCTCCAGATCAAGTTTCAGGGGGAGAGTAGGCTAAGGCCTTACATAAGAAGACTACAAGAAGTCTCGACAGGTATGACTTAAGGAGGTTCAGGTATGTCTTGAAATCTGATTCTTGATTAAGTTCATAATGTGTTTTGTCTTCATGTTATTTATTAGTACAATCTTGATTAATGTTAGAATTGTCTTATCACCCTAGTAACAGTATGAATGCATGTGAATGATCGAAGACATTCATTGATTAGGACTATATGATTGTACTAATGCATTATGGTGTTGTGTGAGGTTGATGTTGTCTGCTAACAAGATACAGGTACATCACAAAAGACAAATCAAGTTCCATGACCATGACCACATGAAGACAAAGACTCATCCATAATATTTGTTCTACTTACGACGTATGTATGACCTTGTTGTATTATGCTTAACCTATGAGACATGCAGGTTCTAGCTCGGGATCTCTAAATCAATGAAGAGATTGTTTAGGTATGTTGCACATAACTAAGTAGGTATACTAATCCAGGTATGTTTTCCTATGTCATGTTAGAATCTTACCTTGTGATTAGGATCCCTTATATAAGTATACTTGGTATGATTGGTTATGCTTATTCATAAAGTTAGTAATCAAGGGTTTATGCATATCATGTCTCTTATCTTGGTTGATTATTTAACTAACTAGATCAAACAAGAATATGCATAAGTAAAGGAAGACTTCCCTGAAACCTTGAATATTATCTATAATCATGATTATACATTTTCAAGATTATTTAGAACTATAATGTTTTGATAACATTGAATGTATGTTTGTGTATGAGATCATGATGATGACACTAGTGCACATTTGAGCATGCACAGTGGTATAGAATGAATAGAAGCTCAAAAGACATATAGAAGATCAAGCGGGAAGCAACCACACAAACATAAAAGATAAGTATTTGAGTTGTTATTTGAAATAGTAAATGATATTGTTTGTATGCATATTTGTATTCTTAGAATATCTGATGCTGAGTGTAAACATTCATAGAGCATTAAACAGTATACTACTAATATGCATATGATTGGTAAGTTGGACAAACATTCCATTGTTGCTTGTCTAGAATGAAACCTCTTTGCTGACATGCTGAGAAATGTGCACACTCTCGATAGTATGTTCTGGTAGAGATGGAAGGCATCTAGATAGCCACTGTATGCATACAGAATATGGAAAAGTGTTGTGCCAAAGTATTGGTCAAAATAGTTGCATAACTATGTAAATAATATTCGTATGCATAATAGGTTATCATGACAATATGATTTGATGATTATGAAGTATTACTAATCATATACTTAATTTTGATTTGTAGGAAAGATCATGATGAATGATGAACACTGAACAAGCGATGGATGATCAACAAAAGATTTACAAATCAAACACACTATAGAAGGCTTGTGGCTAGAAGATTCTACTAGAAAGAGGAAGAGAATCATGATGAAATGTTTGCTCCAAGTGGCTAGATAAGACCATTCTCTTAATGGTGTAATTAAAGAAGAAATGTGAATCAGGTTTTGTATGGGTTCCCAGGAATAATAAATTGATAAGCTTAATGATCACCATGGATGATGTGGATCTCAACCTTTGCTACAAGGTTGAATATGATTTCTATACACAGATGACATGGATGCAAGAAGGAACTCACCACAGAGTTCGAATGATATTGAGGCTCATATCAGTAGACCCATCTAACGAGAGATGGCACAGATAGATATGCAGAAGATCATTCAATGCAGAAATGAAAAATGAAAGATCTCAAATTGATGCTTTACTTCCTAGGTCTGGAAGTATGACAAGGCTCAGAAGGAATATTTCTCAACCAAGGAAAGTATGCTGAGAAATATTAAAATAACTTGAGGTGTTGGAATGGCCACTCTTATGGATTCCAACTTGAAGTTGTTAGGGGATGACTCATCAGAGTTAGTGGATATAACTCTGTACATTCAAATTATTGGGTCATTGATGTATCTAACATATACTAGATTAGATATATGCTTTGTTGTGAACACCTTGAGTCAGTATCTAGTGGAAAATAGATGTGTTCACCTGATAGTTGCAAAGCATGTGATGAGGCACATAAAGGACACGATAGAATTCGATCTATGCTATCTTGAAGATCATGACTTCAGATGGTTATTCAGATTCTGATTGGGCAGGAAGTGTATCAGACAGGAAGAACACATCAAGAGGATGTTATTGTCTGGGATTAGCCATGATCTCGTGGTTTAGCTGGAAGCAGTCTAGTGTGGCTCTCAGCACAAGCGGAATATATGGCTGCTTACTCTGCTAGTTGTGAAGAAGTTTGGCTTTAGGATTGTTTGACTTAGAGATAGAACCAACTGAGATCCTATGTGATAATTAGGGTTGTATCAAGATGACATAGAATCTAGTGTTCCATGATAAGTCAAAGAACATAGGGAACAAACAAGATATGACGCGGAAAGGAACTATAAAGTTTGAATTTGTAACAGGTTACCATTGTACTAACCAAACCTTTACCTCAAGTGAAGAAGTTACCAACATACTAACCAAACCTCTGTCTCGAGTGAAATTTGAATACTTTCGAGACAAGCTTGGTGTAGTTCAAAAGGACCCTCCTCGAAAGGGGGAGTAGTATAGTCACTGATGATGAGTTTGTCTCATCGAACAACAAGGTCGATGATGAGGTAACCTGTTCTCCACACCTAGATACTTAGAAATATTTAGATTTAGGACTCTTATACTTAGAATACTTAGTTTTACTTGTACTTGTATTAATGAGAATACATGTGGGGATTGTATCATCCTTGAACACATGTTCTAAAGTGAGCCGTAGACATATGGTCTCCGAAAATGAAGTCCTTAGTGGACAGTTGAGGGGATTGGATCATCCCTGGACTTTCAGTCCTAAAGAGAGCCGTAGACGTGAAGTCTCCGAGAATGAAGTCCTTAGTGGACAGTTGAGGGGATTGGATCATCCCTGGACTTTCAGTCCTAAAGAGATCCGTAGACGTGTGGTCTCTGAGAAGTGGGGATTGTATCATCCCCGGACTTTGGTCCCTGAATTGATCCGTAGACGTGTGGTCTCCGAGAAGTGGGGATTGTATCATCCCCGGACTTCGGTCCCTGAATTGATCCGTAGACGTGTGGTCTCCGAGAAGTGGGGATTGTATCATCCCCGGACTTTGGTCCCTGAATTGATCCGTAGATGTGTGGTCTCCGAGAAGTGGGGATTGTATCATCCCCGGACTTCGGTCCCTAAATTGATCCGTAGACGTGTGGTCTTCGAGAAGTGGGGATTGTATCATCCCCAGACTTCGGTCCCTGAATTGATCCGTAGACGTGTGGTCTCCGAGAAGTGGGGATTGTATCATCCCTGGACTTCAGTCCCTGAATTGATCCGTAGACGTGTGGTCTCCGAGAAGTGGGGATTGTATCATCCCCGGACTTTGGTCCCTGAATTGATCCGTAGACGAATGGTCTTCGAGAAAGTGATTTTTTTTTATGATGATGTGGTTACTTGTATCGGTATGGATACTTGTATTGATGATGTGGTTACTTGTATCGGTAGGATACTTGTATTGATGATGTAGTTACTTGTATCGGTATGGATACTTGTATTGATGATGTGGTTACTTGTATCGGTAGGATACTTGTATTGATGATGTAGTTACTTGTATCGGTAGGATACTTGTATTGATGATGTGGTTACTTGTATCGGTAGGATACTTGTATTGATGATGTGGTTACCTGTATCGATAGGATACATGTATTGATGACATGGTTACTTGTATCAGTATGGATACTTGTATTGATGATATGTATACTTGTATTGGCATGAATACTTGTACTAATGATGTGGATACTTGTATTGTTATGGATACCTGTATTGATGACGATGCTGATGATCGTGAGATGACGATGCTGATGATCGTGAGATGACGATGCTGATGATCGTGTGATGACGATGCTAATGATCGTGAGATGACGATGCTGATGACGATGTTCGTGTGATGACGATGCTGATGATCGTGTGATGACGATGCTGATGATCGTGTGATGATGACGCTGATGATCGTGTGATGATGATGCTGATGATCGTGAGATGACGATGCTGATGATCATGTGATGATGATGCTAATGATCGTGAGATGACGATCGTGTGATGACGATAATCGTGAGGATCCAGATGATGATATTGTTGTAGCTGTTCAAGTGCTATAGAAGATAAAGACTCAATACTGAAGATGTCAATGTTCCAGTATTGAATATGTTCCAGTAACTGCTTGAGTTACTGATGATGTTGAGAAAGCTTCCAATGATTTATAGATGTATCATGTATGATGCTGATAACTCCTTGCTCGTGCAGATGTTGTTATAATATCCTTCTCGTTAAGGGGGAGTGTTGAGATATTGTAACTTCAAAGAATATTATATTTGTACTTTATTATTTCAGAGATGTTTCATTCCTCCGTGAAGATCTTATTGTATATTCGGAGATGTTTATTCCTCCGTCGGAATGTGGTAACTCGGGTTATTAGACTTCCCTAGTGGGGGTCGGCCCTGTATGTGTTATGTGGGTCAAAGGGTTATTAGACCACCCTAGAGGGGTCGGCCCAGTCAGTTGTAGTGGGGTATTTAACCCATTGGTTAAATACGAGCCTACGTGTACCTGTGTAAAATACATGTCAATGTAGTGTATAAATAGAGGAGGTGTGTTCCTCATTTGACACACTCACTCACTTGAGGATAGCGCACTTATGGAGGAGAGGTCTGCTATTATGGAGGAGGAGATCATGTCTCAGGGTTTCATCTTTGTATATTGCTGGTCATCTATATTGAGGAAGCTTTGCTGGGTTTTCTACCCCATGAGGGTTTCCCAGGATAAATCTATGTCTCTTGTGTTTATGCTGTGCTTGTTGTTTCTTCAGTGATCCTGTATATGCTATTATTGTAAAATGGAATGTAATGCTGCTATTTTCTGTCTTAGCATATTAAATCTTAACAAAGGGAAACAAGATGCATAACCCAAGAAAGAGAGGCTCAAAAAGACATGGATATCCCACACTCTTCGATTCTTTAAAACAAGCCAATCACACTCAACCAAAAATGATCTCAAAACCTTGAGATGGGTCAAAACGACTGAAGAATGCACGATTGATGGCCCCGGACATGAGGGGGATTTTTTTTTCAAAAATAGAACCCATTTCGCTTAAAAATGCAAGCAAAACACTAGTTTTTACTCAAGGGGCCAAACATGAATCCAAATCTCAAAAGACCCAAAAACCAATACAAACAAGCCAAACAAAACACACAAATCAAAGATGGGATCTCTGGCTGGATCTTGCAACACAGAGGGAGTTCATACAGCAAACAAAAGTTCAAACTGTCAGATGAGGGAAGGGATGCCAGTATGCCAACTTTTGGCAGATCAGCGCACTCTGTCTGTACACACAGTGCGACGTCGCAGTTTGCCTTCACGGGAGGTGCGACGATGTCGCAATATAGCAATGTAAAGGATGAGACGGGTGACTGATAGGTGAAGAACAAAGATTAAGAATGACATAGTGTCGCTCTGTTTCCACTGCCCAGGTGCGACAGGCAAGTTCTAGATTCAAAAATGAACCAGATCTCTCAATAATGAACCAAAAACAGGCTTGAAAATGAGTTGTACAAACTCAAAGGAAGAAGATCAGAATCTTCAATGCAAAGATCTGATAGTGAAATCACTCCTAAGAAGTAAATGGAAAAAAATGATAAAAGAGGCTTGTGTCAAGTAATCAACTGAAAATGACTCTCAGATTTAATGACTACTAAACAAAAAAAACACTACTCCCCAGTATGGTCGCCAGATTTGTTACCGGACAATCCACCCGACCGGAGGCGAGCCGGATCTCCCTAGCTCAATGCGAGTCTACAAAAAATAGAACAGAATACAAACACATGTCCTAGATCTACTTAAGGATCAAGTACTAGATGTCTTACCTCTTTGATTCGCTATACTTTCTCCCAAATGTTGCTCCACATCCCACAGTCGTCAGATCCAAGCTGCAAGACCTGTTAAGACACAGAAAAGAGAAACGAGTAAAGAGCATCTATACAATAAGATATCTATGTAAACAGTTAAGCAGGTAAACGACACAACATCATTACACATAAGAATGACATTGGTGGAAAGCATTTGTATTACTGCAAATAGAGGAGTACATGATAGAGATATAGAACTACAACCAATGACTTAACGTAGCAGCCCTTCTCCACACAAGCCAATTGCCAAGCCCTTCCAAGGAAGGTGGAATTCTCCAAGAGATGAGTGAGGGTTTCTAAGAGAGATTTCACCAACATGTAGATACCATAGTCTTCCTCCCTTTGGTATGGGAGTGAGCCTCGTATATATAGGACTAAGTGGATGAGATTATGGATAGAATAAGTTGAGAGATGGTAGGAGAGAGATAGGGGATCTTCCCAATGAGATAGGGTTCGAGTACCAGCTCTCCAGGAGATCAGGGATAAGTCCCCAAATGGGAAAGCTTCAAGAAAGATCTCGAAATGGCTAATTTTTTCCATTAACAGACCTCGTCGCACCTTGCTATAAAGAAGTTTACGACGTCGCATGTTGCTAGTGTGCAACCTGCGATGACCTCTCAAAAGGTTGTACAAACTGAGTACAAATCCTCTCAAATGAATACTTGGTCCAGATTACTTCAGGGATGTATACACAATGGTCAAGATGACGACATTATCACAATGGTCATGATGACAACACTTGGTCATAATGACGGTATTTGCAACGGTCAAGCTGACGACACTAGGTCATGACGACGACACTTGCAACAGTTGTTACACTTCTGACACTTGCACAAGGGTGACGACATTTTGGTGTAAGAGAAGGCCCCCCAAAGCATGAAGTTGTTAAGGATGTACAGGTGAAGTGCTTTGATAGAAAAAATGGCAAAAGACTTGTCGGATGAAGGACGTTGCTGCAGTACAAATGACTCTGAACTGGCAATCTCATATGTAGTACAACATGGATGCCGACCAATACTTTGCAGATCCATGGGATTAATGACCGACTGAACATAATCATGGATACTAGACACAAGCATAGATCCATGATGAGATGATAACACATCCACGACCAATACAAAATTGAATCCGTGTAATATGACTCAATACAAACTCCATCGCAACCTAGATAAAAAAATGACTCCCCAGGGTCTTCAAGCTGAACCCGCAATGATACGAATCTATCCATGTGATTACAAATGTATTGACGTCGAACATGGTAGAAACCACTTGATTACCGGTCATTGATGTAAACCGTTAATAAGTGTGAGGGATATCACCATTGATGTCAATGATTCCCAAGGTATCACAGTACATACCATCAAGCGTGAATCAATGAGCTGAAGTCGAACGCCTAATGGAATATTTCAATCAAGAGTCAATGAGGTAAACTCATGTTGAAAGCGAGGTAACCTACTGTTGAGGCATGCAAGGCCAAGGTACTTGGTTGGTTTCTAAGTTCAATCCTCGGATGATGATTTGAATTTGACGAGGATGAACCTGTCGAAGGAGGGCCATGATGAATCCCCCATCATCGACATGAAACTCGATAAAAGAGTATAGAGTGGATCGGATAGTACAATAATATGTAAGACTGACTCAAAGTAACAACGGCATGGCAACGTGTGTACTGACTCTGGATGTGTTCTTGAACATGGGCATGGCATGACTCGGTAGTATTGACACAATGAGAATGATACCAACCCCTAATGCAACTAATGGTGGAAGCATTCTTTGGTTGATCCAAAGGAGTGACGCAACTCATGGAACTGACAAGACTCGAGGACAAACATATTATCCAAGTACTGAATGCAAATGCAAACGAGTGCCATGTTCATGAACGACTATATATTGCCACTAAGGTATTCAACACAAACACTTTCCTTCTTCCCCATCATGAATGATGAGTGCCTCACTTGTTTTTTAACGAGCTTGATGAGGGTAACCAGATGCTCGGTATCGCTCATCTCATAGATGAGTCCAATCCCAAATGTTTTACGAACCTAGGAAATGAGGTGTTCGTCCCATAATGGGCCCTTCAATGTTTAAAATTTAACGAGTCCAGAGAAGGAAAACTCAGCGTCATTTCATGTTTAGAGAGTCTAAAAAGAACTATAGGAGACTCCAACGGTCCTTTTTCGTAAAGTTAGCCTCATCACCCGAAAAAGGGTAAAACAGCGCGGGAGAGGACTCTTCCAGCCATGGTTGGTTGGAGTATTCATTTTTTGTAAATAGTGCTTCCTGGTCCGAAAAAGGGGTAAACTATCACTAGAAAGACGATCATTCAAATGCTTTTACAAGCGTGAAAGCATCAAATTCGCTTGGCAATCTTTTCCTATTTAGGGAGTCTGAAAAGAG
Source organism: Larix kaempferi (assembly GCA_027924585.1). Lineage (NCBI taxonomy): Eukaryota > Viridiplantae > Streptophyta > Pinopsida > Pinales > Pinaceae > Larix > Larix kaempferi. The sequence goes on along the minus strand of BSBM01000195.1, from coordinate 5,486,298 downwards.
CTTAAAAAGGAATCCATGAACAACTTTGTCATGGTTGATGACCGAGTACGACAAGGGAAAAAAGTAAACTCGGCACAATTCCTTTTCCGTAAATAGTCTAGCGAGGCCGGATGAAGTGATAAACCTATACTCGTTAGACACACCTTTTTACTCAAATTTTTAACGAGCACGAGAATGGTATCAAAAGCACTCAGAATCTTTTTCATATTTGAACCAGAGCACGAAAAAGTAAAAAGTAAGCTCAAACCACTTTTCATGTTTCAACCAGAGCACGAAAAAAGTGAAAAAGTAAGCTCAAACCACTTTTCATGTTTTTAACCAGAGCACGAAAAAAGTGAAAAGTAAGCTCAAGTGCCATCTTAATGTTTTTAACGAGCTCGAAGATAGGCTGGAAGAATGCTCATGATGTCTACTTCATTTTTTAACGAGCTTGTAATAGAAAATGAACTATGCTCGGGATAATTTTCATGGTTTAATGAGCTCGAAACCTAAAAAAGGAAAGTATGCTCGAAAATGTTCCCAATGGTGGATTTCTTCCCGTCAGGAAATCCAAAGGTCGGTGCATGCCCCCAGCATGATTGCTAGAAGTAAGTGACTTAGCTCCAACGTCGTGTGGAGAGGCGATTGATTTGACTTCAACGTAACTTCTAGAGGTTGAAGACATGCCCCCAAGCTTCATTTCATTCACCTAAGGTATAGGCAGGTGAAAAGAAGGTTCAGGTACTAAGTCTACGAGGAGACTCGACTCAAAGGGAAAGGATATGTTTCATTTTTACATGAGCTTGACACAAAATTAGAACTCTGCTCGCGGGAACCTATTTCATTTTTTAACGAGCTTGACATAGAATGGGAACTATGCTCATATGTTAAGGCTCATTGACGAGTTCCTTCCCAACATGATTCCCAGAGGTTGGTAAATGCCCCCAGCATGATTGCTAGCGGCTTAACATGGTAGTATTCCTTCAACATGATTGTTGACGGTACGACATGTGACATGCCCCCCAAGCTTCATTTCGTCTGAAAATGATGCTTGTTAACCCAACTACCAACCTGGCTACTAATATGAAAATTTTCACCAAAGGGGGGAAAACGAGAATCAAATGAAATGAAGGTTCAAATTCTAACTCTAGCGAGAGACTCGAACCGATGGGAAGGAGATCTATTTCATTTTTACACAAGCTTGAAATAGACAATAACTATGTTTGAGGGGGCCCATCTTATTTTTTAACGAGCTTGAAATGGAATAAAACTATGCTCGAGGGGGCCCATCTTATTTTTTAACGAGCTTGAAATGGAATAAAAATACGCTCGAGGGGGCCCATCTTATTTTTTAACGAGCTTGAAATGGAATAAAACTATGCTCGAGGGGGCCCATCTTATTTTTTAACGAGGTTGAAATGGAATAAAACTATGCTCTAGTGGATTGGTTTCATTTTTACACAAGATTGAAACCAAACGTAAACTATGCTAGGGTCGTTGGTTTCATTTTTTAACGAGCTTGAAACATAACATAAACCGTGCTCGTAGGAACCTATTTCATTTTTTAACGAGCTTGACATAGAATGGGAACTATGCTCATGTGAAATCATTTCATTTTTATGCAAGCTTGAAATCAAAGAGAAACTTTGCTTGAAGGTTGGTTTCATTTTTTAACGAGCTTGAAACAGAACATAAACTGTGCTCGTACAGTGGATTGGTTTCATTTTTATGCAAGCTCGAAACCAAAGGGAAACTATGCTAGGGTGTTGGGTTTCATTTTTTAACGAGCTTGAAACATAACGTAAATCGTGCTCATACCCCCCATCTTCAGGGGGAAGAAACCACTAAAACATGTGGAACATTTAGGGAAGTCTGATGACTAGGAGTCATATGATGAGTGGGTGTCACAAAGGAAAGTTGATCAATGGTCACAATATTCCCATGATGAGGAAAATACATCACTCGAAAGAGTGTGGACACTACAGCTTTCATAGCATAGACATAATCACGTCCAAGGAGCAGATTGAAATCTAAAGGACCTTGGACAACCATGACATCAACATAAACCGTTTTACCTCTCAACGTGATAGGTAACTGCGGGAGAATCCCTAAAGGTCCGGTAAGCCTTCTATTAAAAGCCAAAATCTGGTCAGTGACTGGCACAAGCTGAGGCAAACCTATTGCTTGCCAAGCAGTTGAGGATAAAATACTAACAGAAGCTCCCTCATCAACTATCGTACGAAAGATTTCCTTATCGAAAACTCCTACAGATATTTGAAAAGGAATACTCGAAGGAAGACGAGATTCTTTTAGACCATTCCAATCAAAGGAAATGACCTCAGTACTTGGAGGGGGTCCTGTAGAAATGAACAGGGTTTCCCCTTGCCTAGGACATTCTGAACTGACTCGAAAAACATCAGCGATTTCCAATTCACTCTCACTTGGAAGATAAGAATGAGACGAAGATTGTGTCATGGTGACTGCTTCAGTCTGGACTTTCTCCAATGAAAGAGCGGGATCGAGTGGAGATGAGATCGACTCGATCACTTCACTCTCTGAAGGAAGAGTGGGATCAATTACAGACGAAACTGAATTGATCACTTGGTCAACCAGCGGGGGATCGAGGGACAACTTACTATCGCTTGTTGGAAGCACCTGTTTAGAGCTAGTAATATCTTCCAGCCACCGTGAAGCTTCATCCATGCTTGGACAAAGGTAAGTACGATGCATTCCCTTGCATATCCAACAAGGATCTGCAGCTCTACCCTTCCGACCCTTCACAAATGGGACACTCGTCGAGGGAGTGTCATCAACATGATGGTCAGAGATTGACGATACAAGCGGTTTGGGTTTTTTAGATCACACTTCTGACACACAGGAAAGACCGGGACAAATCCTCAGAAGGTGATCACCCTTACCAAGTTTGCAAGGGAACTTTGGCTTACGAGGTGTTCACATAGAATGAGTGCCATCAGAGGCAAATGGTTGACGCTTGGTCTCTTTCTTATCCTTCTTCTTCTTAATCTTCCTTTTCTTCTTCATCTTGTCCACCTGATTACTACTAGAGTTTTCAGTAGGAGAAGAGGAAGAGACGGAAGCCGAATCAACTTTCGACGAAGAAGGAGAATGGTCACCATGAGACTGATGCTCATGTGGTGAAAACCTAGGTTCGACACAATTGATGCACTTGGTGTAACCGAATTGGAGAATAACCATACTGGTAATCCTATCGTCAATCCAGGAAGAATCAACGTAGCCATAAAGGGACAACCAACAGTTCCACAAGGGGGAATAACAAATGGCATACCCTGGAAAGGGGCCCCTTGGTTGGTAGTCCCAAAAGAATCTTCCATATTTAAACTTCCTAAGAGTCTCTAAAGAACCACATAAGTCAAGCACTACTCAAGTCTAAAAGAAACAAGCAAACTGAATAGGAGTGGATTCAAAGTCTGGAACCTCACCGGTTTATCAAGGCATCGCATACCGCGATATACTGCAGGGTCCAACAATATGACGCAGCAAGGAGGATTGGGACCATACCCTTGCCTGTATACCCAATTACCTGGACAATATGTGCGTGCTAATCTCCCCGAGTGCTGTTCTCGGTGTATTGCTTTGCCAACACGGCCAAATTTTTAACTCGGTTGGTTTCAGGAATCCTAATGGTGTCTCCCGATATAAGCAAGGTACGTGGGAGCTCAAATCCATAGTGGTGCTATCTAATGCATAGTCGTTGGCACGAGACCTTCTGATATACGTGTCGAGTACGTGATACACCCTTCGATATACGCCAAGTACGGATTATGGTACTTCGTGGTGATATGAAGGAGCTTGATATAACGATGTACGTGGAAGACTACAATACCCCCGGACTACAGTGCTAGCAAATAACGACAGCTGCCATGCTTAAAGATGCTGGAACACGTCTCTCACTTACACACAAGTTGCTAAATGATTTTAACCTAAGCTAGCGTTAATTTTATCTTGTACGGTTAGGTGGATGCATGAGGTGAGTACATAAATGCAAACATAATGCAATCCTCAACTACATGATAATGCACATTTTCCTTTCCTTTTCAATGAAAACTACTTAAGGTAGGGAGAGATTTTTCTTTCTTTCAAACCAAAAGTACTTAAGTAGTAGCGAAAAGAAGAATTCCTTCCTAGAGTGCAATAATTCTAACTTTCTGCAATAATCAGCCAAGAAGCGTAAAGAAAATGAAAGATGCAGCTAATGTTAACAATGAATAAGACAAAATAATGAAGCACTTTCAATTTTCAAATGCATGTATCAAAAATGGAATTTGATAAGTAAATGCTTTTCATATCTATTTATAGAAAGAGAGAGAATATCTACAGCACTCTTTAATCATTTAGAAATTCCCAAAGAAAAACGGCAAGCACCCAACACAACTCAAAGGCACTCAAGAATGGCTCAAAATCTACCAAATGCAATAATTATAACTCATTTCCTATCTTTTTACACTTGAAAAAGACACATCTAAGCTAGGGAAAGGAGGATTCTACAAACGTTTCCAATCAAATGCAATACAAAGATAAGCACTTAACAATCTTATCTAACTCAAATGCACACAAATCTGAAACAAGCCTTTCTTCTTCTTTTGATGATAAGACCAAGAATATCAAATGATCAAAATAAAGTAAGAAGAATACTTATGTTTTCCAATTTCATGAATATAGCAAAAGAGTGACAAAATCAATCTTTTCTTTGAACGAAAGTGGAGACAAAGAATCAATCTTTCCCAAAAATGATTGAATAGCTCAGCATGTAAGGGAAACAAGATGCATAACCCAAGAAATAGAGGCTCAAAAAGACATGGATATCCCACACTCTTCGAGTCTTTAAAACAAGCCAATCACACTCAACCAAAAATGATCTCAAACCCTTGAGATGGGTCAAAACGACTAAAAAATGCACGATTCATGGCCCCGACCATGAGGGGGAATTTTTTTTCAAAAATAGAACCCATTTTGCTTAAAAATGCAAGCAAAACACTAGTTTTTACTCAAGGGGCCAAACATGAATCCAAATCTCAAAAGACCTAAAAACCAATACAAACAAGCCAAACAAAACACACAAATCAAAGATGGCATCTCTGGCTGGATCTTGCAGCACAGAGGGAGTTCATACAGCAAACAAAAGTTCAAACTGTCAGATGAGGGAAGGGATGCCAGTATGCCAAATTTTAGCGGATCGGCGCACTCTGTCTTTACACACAATGCGACATCGCAGTTTGCCTTCACAGGAAGTGCGACGATGTCGCAGTATAGCAATGTAAAGGATCCGACGGGTGACTAATAGGTGAAGAACAGAGATTTAGAATGACACAGTGTCGCTCTGTTTCCACTGCCCAAGTGCGACAGGCGAGTTCTAGATTAAAAAATGAACCAGATCTCTCAATAATGAACCAAAAACAGGCTTGAAAATGAGTTGTACAAACTCAGAGGAAGAAGATCAGAATCTTCAATGTGAAGATCTGATAGTGAAATCACTCCTCAGAAGTAAATGGCAAAAAAAAATAAAACACTCTTGTGTCAAGTAATCAACTGAAATTGACTCTCAAATTTAATGACTACTAAACAAAACAAACACTACTCCCCAGTATGGTCGCCAGATTTGTTACCGGACAATCCACTTGACCGGAGGCGAACCGGATCTCCCTAGCTCAATGCGAGTCTAGAAAAAATAAAACAGACTACAAACACATTTCCTAGATCTACTTAAGGATCAAGTACTAGATGTCTTACCTCTTTGATTTGCTATACTTTCTCACGAATGTTGCTCCACGTCCCATGGTCGTCAGATCCAAGCTTCAAGACTTGTTAAGACACAGAAAAGAGAAACGAGTAAAGAGCATCTATACAATAAGATATCTATGTAAACAGTTACGCAGGTAAACAACACAACATCATTACACATAAGAATGATATTGGTGGAAAGCATTTGTATTACTCCAAATAGAGGAGTACATGATAGAGATATAGAACTACAACCAATGACTTAACGTAGCAGCCCTTCTCCACACAAGCCAATTGCCAAGCCCTTCCAAGGAAGGCGGAATTCTCTAAGAGGTGAGTGAGGGTGTCTAAGAGAGATTTCACCAGCATGTAGATACCATAGTCTTCCTCCCTTTGGTATCGGAATGAGCCTCGTATATATAGGACTAAGTGGATGAGATTATGGATAGGATAGGTTGAGAGATGGTAGGAGAGAGATAGGGGATCTTCCCAATGAGTTAGGGGTCTAGTACCAGCTCTCCAATATATCAGGGATAAGTCCCCAAATGGGCAAGCTTCGAGAAGGATCTCGAAATGGCTATTTTTGCCCATTAACAGACCTCGTCGCACCTTGCTATAGTGAAGACTGCGACGTCGCATGTTGCTAGTGTGCAACCTGCGACGACCTCTCAAAAGGTTTTACAAACTGAGTACAAATACTCTCAAATGAATACTTGGTCCAGATGTCTTGAGGGATGTATACACAATGGTCAAGTTGACGACATTATCACAACGGTCATGATGACAACACTTGGTCATAATGACGGTACTTGCAATGGTCATGATGACGACACTAGGTCATGACGACAACACTTGCAACACTTGTGATACTTTCGCAAGGGTGACGACATTTTGGGGTAACAAAATGACCCCCAATGCATGAAGCTGTTAAGGATGTACAGGTGAAGTGCTTTGATAGAAAAAATGGCAAAAGACTTGTCGAATGAAGGACGTTGTTGCAGTACAACTGACTCTGAACTGACAATCTCATATGTAGTACAACATGGATGCCGACCAATACATTGCATATCCATGGGAGTAATGACCGACTGAACACAATTATGGCTACTGGACACAAGCGTCGATCCATGATGAGATGATATCACAGCCACGACCAATACAAAAGTGGAGTAAATGCGCAATTACACAATGATAAGCTAAGGGATCTCTTTTCAAGTTATATCAGTCTCCTTGGACTTCTGGGGGGTCGATATCATGGGTGTCAATTGATGACTGGGATGGAAATGGTGCGCACACCCATGGGGGAATATATTATTCTCAATGATGATGTTGATGACACATCAAGGCTGGGAATGAGGGTCCTATGGTTATCAGCGGGAGTACTGGTAGATACATTATAAACGAAGGGTAAATAGTGTTTGTATTCCAATTTATGACTGCCAAACTAAACCGTACAGATAAAAATAAAATAAACTAGGGTAGCGCAGCTAAACCACACTCTACCACGCGGACCGTTCGGGTAAATTCAAAAGAGTTGCGCTGAACAGCATGGGTGGTGCACTAACCAACCGCGCTGGTCACCTTAATGGGGTAGCGTGGATCGAACACTGATTACCTGTGTTGTCTGTGCGACTGTTAGAGTCATTTCCGCACTGGCAGCGCGGCCGAGAGTTCGAGATCTGCGTTACTATGTAAAAATAAATTGGACTTGACTAGGGGACAAATCCTAGAGAAATAGGTGGAATACCTGGTCTCCTGCAAGTGACAAATACCCAGAATTAATTGCTTAGCATAAAACAACTTAGTTTAATGAGAAATGAACAAAAATAAGTATGGTTTCCATTAGAACTATTGTGGAAAAAATTGCACAAGTGCACTCTTCCACTTGGTAAGGAGCTAGCATTTGTAGGCTGCAGCAAGGAATCAATCCTTGGATCCCCTGTGGTGGTTGTTGGTTGGTATTCCTCCAAGTAATCATGCAAGAGATTGTTAGTGTAATTTATATGCAAACAAAGAAATATGAAAAAACACAAAATAAAAGAGATGGGGGGAGAATGCAAACTCCAATAACAATCCAAGATATGCCAAACCACTTTTGTATTGCCCAATGGTATAGTTGTACAACACCTAGGAGGTGTGTGCTTCAAGGGAAGCCAACAATCTCCCTTCGGAGGCCCTTTTTGTCCAAACCAAATGCTAAATAGATGGTAGAACAATGGAGAAAAACTATTGCCCCTTTGATGGAAGGTGGCAAGGGAGCTTGGGGATTCTCACAATGATAGGAAGTGGTGGGATATGAGGAAGCTCCAACTCAATTCCAGCAACATAACCTTGCTCTTGATTTCTCTCTACAAAATCCATGCCAATGGCTTCCTTTTATAGGCCAAGAGATGGCCAACAAACAACTAGATCCAGATGTGAACTCATCTTCTCCATGAACTAGTTTCAAGGTACACAAGGGGGGCTAGTTAATTCCACCAAGTGTGTGAGGAGCCGAATTCAAATACTTGGAGAGGATTGATCCTTTAATGCATCGTTGGGTGTTAGTGGTCCTGTCATTTTGACAATAGCGTGATTATCGAAGGACTAGTCGCGCGGGTGTAGCGTGGGCATTGTTCAGGTAACTTGCATTATAGCGCGGGTTAAAAGTGTATTACTCGCGCTACCCTTTATTTTGATAGTTTTTGGCACTTATGGACTCATGCTATATTTTGGATATGTTGAGGATGCCTATGGTGAGATGCATTCTTACGCGCTATTGGAAGAATCGTCGAAATGTTGCATGTGTGCGCATTTTAGGCGTTAATAGGTATCCCAAAATAACATCTACATCATTCATATTGATAGCATTAAAAATATGAATGCAACGCATATTTATGCATGGTAATATTCAAATATTTAAAAATGTGAACATTTTCACCCTCAACATGTGTTCTTTGAATATGATTTGTAGGCACTTGCAACTTTTTAGGCAAATTGACATTGACGAGATAATACCTGCTACTGAGGCTTATAGAAACAATAATATTTTCTTACTAAATACATCCAAAACCTATAATGGGAAGTTTGTGCATGAAAAGAAACCTTTATGGATCTCATGGTTGTTCTTAACAACTTTAAAACCTATATCTAAAAACACAATTTTAGATTCTTCATTTGAATGTTTTTTCATCTTGTCCTCATCAAGTGACATCCACTTGTAGTGATTCTTTTTCAAAGTATGAGACCATCTCTCTAAAATAGATTTTTACATTCTATATTAGAAAGTCTCAATAGTGCATGAGGTCAATTGTCCTGAACCCCAAGTGAGCATACACTACAACAAAACAGGCAATTAACTCCTAAAATAGCGTCGAAATCTAGTGTTTTTTAGTTCACGAATTGGGCACTTTTGCCAATGGAAAATTCGGCGCCATGGTGCATGTTAACTTTAGCACCGGAAATAGTGTTGGAAATAGCGTTGAAAATAGTGTCAGAAATAGCACCCAAAGTAGTGCTGGAAAATGTGGCACCTATGTTAGCACCGAGGATAGTGTTGAATTTGGATTCCCATTTGGCTTCCATTTTTAAAGCCATTTTTGCTTCTAGTTTTGCTCCCAATCATGCTTCATGTTTTGATTCTAGCTTTGCGTCGAAAAAAGCTTCTTTTTTGGCTTCCTAATTGACGTCAATTTTTGCTTCCATTATGACGTCCTTTGTTGCTTCCAATTTTTCTAAGTGTTTCTTCTGGGTTTGATTCCATTTTTTATTCTGGTTTTGCTTCCAGTTTTTGCTTCCAAGTTGGATTCTAGTTTTGTTTCCAGTTTTTCTTATGGGTGTGCTTCCCTTATTGCTTCCAATTTTGCCTCTAGGTTTGCTTCCAGTTTTGCCTCCAGTTTTGCTTTTGATATAACATCACCTGTTGCATCTAGCTTTGCTTCCATTTTTGCGCCTTTTTTTGCTTCTTATATGGCTTATGTTTTTGCGTATTTTGTTGCTTCTAAAATTGATTCCATTATTACTTCTTTGTTTGCTACCTAAATTGCTTCTGTTTTTGCTTCCTACGTAACGCCAAGTTTTGCTTCCAAGGTTCCTTCTGGTTTGCTGATGATATAAGTCAAAATGATAGATGATGTAACTCAATATGATACATGTCAATGTGATACAGGTCAAGATGATACATGTCCAAATGATAGAAGTAAAAAATGATACATGTCAAAATTATGATACAACTCAATAATATGGTACTGGAGGCGAAAATGATACATATGATAGTAAAAATGAAAAAAGGCATCATAATGATATATCAACAATAATCCATGATGCAGTCTATATGATATATGTCATCATCACATCATGACTATCATGTTCATCATCATCATGGCCATCATCATCATGACCATCATCATCATGATCGTCATCGTCATCTGCTTCATCATCATCATCATTTCCCATGTCTATACTAGACCCAATATAATCTGGATCTATATCATTATCAAGATCAACTGGATCTTTTGCAAGACCCGTGTTCTCCAAAAGAAACATTCAAAATGAAAAGTTATTATTTATTTCATGCAATAATTAATTTTTTTATTATATTTCTAATATTACAACATATGAAACGAAACCATAATCATATCACCTCAATATCAAAGTGCACATACCGTAATAAAATTTCAAATAAGTTAGAACTAAGATGTCATTCCAATAATGTAAAACATGCAACAATTCTAATAAACGTTATTAAGATCATAAAAAAAGTTGTTATACAATTTAACTATCAACTGTAAATTATATTACATAACCTTAAGGAACCCTCCACATTTTGTGCTATATATGATTATGTTTTCCTCGAAGATCCTTTGAGAGTTAACTGGTCTATATATCTTCTTCTCTTATATTTCAGAAATGAATATTTTTCTAGGACATTTTGGCACTATAATATGCTTCAAAGGTTCTTTAAGAATTAACTAGTCTATATGTCCCCATATTTTAGAGTCAATATTGAAAGTCAAATTTTATTATGATTTTAATTAGAGATGTGATCAAGGATATTGAGCTTTTAAGATATGTTATTTCTAGTTGAACATACAGGGTTGTATATCAATCCTCAATTTTGTGCGATGATACTCAAATAATAGTGATTCTGTTTGCATGAGATAAGTAAACCATTGGGGTAATCATACAAGACACTTGAGTATATGATAATAGGCCTACTGGTAAGTACAATGATATGCCTTGAAATTGGATTTGTAGAGATTCCATGCCTATTGATTGAAGCTACCCATTGGCCATGGATGAGATACATAAAGGTACTCTTTGCATTGCTAGACACACCCAATGTGAAAGTGACGACCTCGCTACATAGAAAACTAACATTCCCTCTTAGCGAGGGAGTTACTTTGGCTGGAGCTACCTCATCCATCATCTATGTCTGCAGTTTCTACTACTCCTTTTGAACTGGAGCAACCTACTTCCTCTAAATCTGGAAACTCGACCTCATTTATGTTGTGGATGCATAATAAATCTCCACTGAAGTCATCTAAGTATCCCATTTATTCTAGTTGGGTCCATTCCCACCAAGTGGGTCTGCTAAGGTGATCTTCCTGCCACCTCAAAAATGCCGCATAACTAGCTTTATGTCCTCATGTCAATCTACAAAGAGGTCGACCCCATACTCGATACAATCATCCCTCTCTAATCCCCAATATGATGGAGTCCTCAACATACATAGCTCCCTCTGGCCATAACTATACTGGGTGTCCTATGAACTCAACTATATAAATTTGATCCTCAAAGGCTGAAAGTGAGAGCACATTCACTCTCAGACGAGGAACATATAGAACATGATGAAAGTCTAAAGTCCATCCTAGACATATCTTTCTTAGGCATGCTACCACTTGCAGCTTCTCCTCTAGAGCTAGGACTTATGCTCTCATGCTTGGCCTGAAATAGTAAATGAAGGGATGTTAATTATACTCAATTATACTTATTAAATCACTACATAAACAAATTTTTACTGTTTATTAATAAACAGAATAACACCAAAATGATTACAATGCAGTGTAACATAGAATAATTCATCCACACATCAAAGGCAAGTGATTTACTCTGAAAAACCCACTACCTCTTCGGAAAACCTTCTCAGTTAAGAACTGGTTCACCCCCCCCCCCTCAGTTCCCAGAATAATCCAACATCAACTTGGATTGACTCAACTTGATTCAATTCAACTCAACTCCACTCAACTCTAATCAACACAACTCAATTCAACTTATCTCAATTGGACTCCATTCAAATTAATTAAACTTGACTCAAATAAACCCTAATCAACTCACCTAATCTAAACATGCCTTGACTTGACTAAAATCAACTTGCCCCAATTCAACCCAATTCGAATTGACTCAACTCTAATATACTCAACTCAACTTGGCTCAATTTAACTTGACTTAAACCATCTTGAGGTGACTTGACCCTACTTTACTTAACTCAACTAAACTCAACTTGAGCCAACTCAACTCTACTTCAACTAAGCCAACTCAACTTAGTATTTTGGTCAGAGGGAGTCATGGGTACCACACACACATGTTCTACAGGTTATAGAAGGTGCATGACTTGAGAGCACTTTTCATGGTCTACGGCAAGGCACATAGCTTAAGGAGGCTCCCTTGAAGGGATAACACTTTGAAAACACTTTCCCTACGTACGAGAGATCACATACTTTGGTGTGGTTAGATAAATTTATAGGAACCAATCACATTCTAGAGGATGACATCATCCATAATGGTTGAGGTGGCATTGGTTAAGTAAAGATGCTTATTTGTCAAATTCTAAATGGTAAATGAAAACTCATAGTTAACCATAACAATATTGCAAGTAAAGTACTCACCGTGAAAAGAACACTCTTAAATTACTTTTGAATACAATATAAATGTTTGAAAATACCTTAAAGTACTTAGAAAGAAAAGTACTCCATATGTTACAATATAAAATAATTTACAAATACCAAAAAATTGAATGTCATATTCAAAATCAAAATTTGTAATTACTTTTCAATATATAATATATACCTTTAAATAATAAATTACTAATACCAAAGAAATGATAATATTTATTTAAAATCAAAATCATATAAATACTTTACATTATATAATATATAATTTTAAATTCTTTAAATCTAAAATTTTAAAACCTTATAATAAATACGTACTAAAAAGCAATTTACTCTACTTTTATTAAGCAACAACGTGTATATGAGATTTATTTAATTTAAAGATAAATATGTAGCAACCATATTAAGTGATACGCTTTTAAAAAGTTGACTCAATTACAAGCTGCACATTCATTACTGTCTATTTTTTAATCCTTGTCTAAACTTTTAAACCTTATTTTATGAATACGTATCATTCAACCAAGTCATGAGATAATGACATTTAAATCTTCAAAGCCTTATTTTAAGAATACGTACTTTTCTATATATATAATATATATGATAAGTATTATAGTATATGACATAAAATAAAATAAAAAATAAAAAATAGAAAGATTATTTTTAAATAAATACGTAAACAAATATCTAGTTTCCTAAATTATAGATATATAATACCGATATGTAAATATATGATATCGATATGAATATATTAGTTAGCTAAATATTTTATAAACAATTAATTTTACAAATAGTGTAGATGTTTATATAAATAAATTATTTGTATATTTAAATCAATTTAATATTTATAGGAATACATTATTAGAATTTAATTTTAATAAATATAGGTTATATTTATATAATAGTTAGTTAATATATTTAAATATATAATTGAAATTACAAGTTTTCACATAATTTACAAGCTTCCAGCAGGAATTACAAGTTTCCACGGAATTTACAAGTTTCCACGGAATTTACAAGTTTTATGAAAAACTTGTAATTTGAGGATATTACCAGGGAAAAACTTGTAACTGGGTGTTTTTAGTAGATTCCTTGGATTCCTACACCATATAGAGGCCTTTGGCAAGCTCAAGGACTCTTTAATCCAAGGAATGTGTATTTTCCCCGCTATGCCAAAATTCTATGGAAAAGCATATATCTCCTCATTACAAGAACAAACTACGTGATTTTCTTTAAGCTATTGTTTATCAGATCTAGTATGTGTTAGTAAAAAACAACGTTGAGCAACAGCCTCCAAGAAAAATTTAGGAATTCATTTTAGATTCGCTGCAATGGTTATTCTGTTCAGTCACCAAGGTATGGAAATGCTTACTTAATTTTGCAAATGATGAGGAACAAATTATTTTTATTTACGACTTCAAACTTACTCATATATCCTTCTTTTTATCTGTCCCATCCATAATATATAAAATGACCACCATATTCTAAAATCACATCATCGTGTATTTTCCTTACATTAAAATCAGTAACCATTTGATGAGTCATGCCAAGTAGGTTAAATGATTACTTTACCTTGATTTGACACCCCCCTCACAAGTCATGAATTCACCTAGAACGTGTTCAGCTTCCCATTCCCTAAACCATATCCAATCCCGATTCCTTCTTCAAAACTTGTAATTATTTGTATTCGTCATTTCTTCCATTACTTGTAACTATTTCTTATCACTACCCAAGTCTATTATGAGGAAACCAGAGCCATTGGAAACTTGAGCGATTTCAGGGTGCTAACGGTCGTTATCAGCATGGTGAAAAGAAATGAACCACTCACGGTAAATTGTTTTGATGAGGACCTAGATAGTAGAAATTTATTTCAAACCAAAGGGTGGTATGTGTTCTTCAAGAGTTTTCAAGGATGGCATGATGAGTTGTCATTGGAATTTGCTCGATCATTTGATGGCATTGTTGCAAACATTAGAGGGTTTGTGTTACCAGTGACAGAGGAATCTATAGCCACAGCTACTAGGATATCTGCCACTGGTGAAAGATGGGTCAAACCGTAGAGGATTAAAGACCAAAATGCATGGAAATTCTATGTTGAAAAGGTTCACCCTCTGCCCAATTGGAGTAAAGGTATGCAGAGACTATGGCTTAAGGCGCATTGGTCAAGTCTAGCCTACTGGTTACAAAAATATATAACATGCGATGGCCATTATATTTTTGTTTATCTATACCATATCAGACTATTACGACATGTCTCTAATAAGATTCCTCTCAATTACATGTACTTTTTTCTACAAGAGCTTGCATAAAATGGCAACCAGAATTAAAAAAAGTTCGGGTAATGAGTATAGTAACTTATATCACCATGCGCTTATTAAATTGTTGGTTCTAAAAGAACTTGAGAAATATCGAATCACTTGGGAACAGTTCATGTCTATACGAGGTTTCTCTAGGGAGAAAGACGTGCATCATTTATCTATATCACAAGGAAACTCTTCTATAGTGGTGGTAGGGAATGCCTCTCAAACTCACTCTGTTGTTGTACCAGATGAGACTCCAGAACCTTCTGTGAAAAAATAAAATCTTGATCAACTGGTACAACTCCACAAGAACTAGGGGAATGTCAATCCTCTAATAAAAAGAAGCAGTCTAAGGCATCCCAGTCACAAAAGGCTGAAGTAGGGAGGGTTACCCAAACCAAAGCAAGGGTTCTGATCAAACTGCGGGGGAACTAATTATAAAGAATAGAGGATATGATGATCCCCTATCAAGGGTTCCAAAGAACCCTCGCACAAGACAACCTAAAGAACAGCAACCAGAGGAAGTGAGAGCACTTGTTGAAGAAGTAGAGAAGCCAATTGCACATCTCAAAGAACCAGTTAAAGTAGATTGTCATCCTAATTCCAACTTGCCTAAATCACCATTTGGATCATCCCCTGCTTCTCTGGGTATGCTAAATTCTGACTCATTGTCTGTTGATTTGCAAAAGAAAGATGAAAGGATTAAGGAATTAGAACAGACAATTAAAGAAATGGAGGTATTAGATATACATGTTATGAAAGAGAATCAAATGCTTAAGGAGAATCATACCAGACTTAGGAAAACCAATGAAAACATGCGGTCTCAACTACAATAAATAAAACACTCTGATGCCATATCAGAGTTTTAAAGCGTAATAAAAATCTAGTGCTGAGAAAGAGTCAGAGAAAGAGGACTAAAGATATACAATTAGATGTGCAAGTTGTACCTTCATCTCTAGATTTATTAGCAGACACCGTGGAGGCCACACTTTCACCGGAATGGTCAAAAGGAACAGATAAGCAAGGAATTAAGCAGGTCTATCAAACTATAAATGAAATATTAGATGACATCAGGACAAATACTCTGGCTCTAGCCTTTGCCAAAATTTCCTCAGTTAATTGGACAGGGAAAGATGAATTATACGATTTGGGGATGATCTATAAGCAACAATACTGGATTAAAATTCAGCAAATGCAAGAACAATGGTTCGGCATCTATTTGGCATTGGAATCCAAATGGAAATCCAAAGTTCAAAATCTTAAGCAGTAGATAGAGACAATGAAGAGTGATAAACATAAAATGTTTGAGTTAACCTCACAAATAATGGGATGCAGATCTCCATCACCGATATACTCAATTTATCTACATGAACAGTGGGTAATCTTTCAGCTGACTAAATTGTGGTATGGCAAGAAGTGTGAAATTCTTACGAAGGAAGATTTTGAAGAAATTTATCTTGATTCTACTTTCAGAGAACAAAATTTGTTATGTGAATTGTATTCCTTCAATTTCCTCTTGCAATATGAAACCATTTGGAACCCTAATTTGCTTGTAGGAGATCTTCATCTATGCTCCTTTACATCCTTTATTCTTAATCAAATTAAATGGGAATTTGATGTGCGATGGGAATTCAGGTTTCAGTCAAAATCACATCTTCATGTCTGAAGAGAACACCAAATGATTATGGAGTTGTTCAAAAATCATAACGAAATTTTAATGAATAAACAACAATTGAAGATTTTCAGACAAAACCAGAGGTCAGCAATGCAGGATTTTGAATATATCAAAGGTCAATGTACTATGCCTACTCTAAATAATTCTAAAAAATGATGGCAATTACTTCCACCTCAGATGCAAGCACAAGATCCTTTGGGATATCCCTTCTTTTAGATGGCCATCTCTAGATCTCAATTTTATTTCAGTTCTCTTCAAAGAAATGGAACTAAATGGTTGGGCTTGCATTTTCATTTTCTCCCAATCTGGTGCAGTAATAGAGTTTACAAAGTTGTACAATTATGGAATAAATATGAAGAGATTGCTATTTGGGAAAAAGTTGACCAATATATGGGTTTGCATGAAGAAACTATGAATGGTTGTTTCTCTTATGATTGGACATAGTTGCATAGTCAATCGGTGGGAAGAGGGCATGTCGCATCTTAAGTTGGGGGAAGATAGTAGGCCCTCAAATTTTCTATTTTGCACAACGATTTTGGTTCTCTTGTTATGCAGACTTATGCCGTTTTGTGTCAACTTACACATTTTCGTCATTCTAAACCTGTGAATACATGCTTATATATTTTTTAGGTATGAAAAATCACATATTTGTTTTGTTCCTGCTGTTTGAATAATTAATTGGGTTATTGACTATCAATTGTGATAACTAACAGAAGATTACAATTCTTTTGAGCTTTTACAGGTTTCCGGGTTTTTACAAGTTTTCATGTGTTTACAAGTTTTCCCTGTTTTTACAAGTTTTGTGGAAAACTTGTAAACCCGATATTTTGGGTCAGCTTCTCGTCCTCATCTATCCAAAGATTTTTTCAAGTCAACGCTTCAGGATCAGATTAAATGGAGATTGGTTATCACATCAGTTAATGCGCACTTTTTCCTAGAATAGTGGATATGTCGATCCTTCAAATCTTGACAGATCCATTTGTTATCTATTATGATTTAAACACGGAATGGACTTGTAATAATGGAAATTAAATCTTCCATGTATCTATCTTCAGTTAAGCGAGTAGGTTTTCCATCATTCGCTCCATGATCTATGTAACGACTATAGAGCGTATAATGCCCAGTCTTTTTATTATTAGAAAGAATTTGATCCAATATAATTTTGATTGTTATTACCATAAGGGATTTGAACAATAATATTCATAAATCATAGATTGTTGCTCATCTACTCGTGTTCACTTATTGGTCACTAATCACATTGTTTATGTGTTCTGCGTTCTGAGACTATAGTGCACTGTAACTTGTAGTCTGTGACCTATGGAGGAAGGGCCCCCTTCAAAGGTACAACACTACACAATGTGTTAAGTTTTGTGAGTATAGTTTCCATCATTCGCTCCATGATCTATGTAACGACTATAGAGCATATAACACCTAGCCTTTTTATTATTAGAAAGAAGTCGATCTTATATCATTTTGTTTGTAATTACCATATGGGATTTGACCAATAATATTAAAAAATCAGAGATTGTTGCTCATCTACTCGTGTTTACTTATTGGTCCATAATCACATTGTTTATGTGTTATGCGTTCTGAAATTGTAGTGCACTGTAACTTGTAGTATGTAACCTTTGGAGGAAGGCCCCCCTTCAGAGGTACAAAACTACCCAGTGTGTTAAGTTTTTTGAGTATATTTATACATTTATATGTTAGTACTATTACATTTTTACTTTGTAGGAATAGAGGCAACTTCATCAATATTGATGTCAATCACCTATTTTGTTGGTGACCAAATAAGCTATTGGGTTTATCCATGAAATTTTAAATTTTGTATTAAAATGAGATGATTTACAAACACCTTGAATGATGTAGCTATTAGAATAGCACAACAGATTTAAAACTATTGCTCTTCCTATCTCTTCCTTTCTTCAAAACTAAGACTTCGACTTTTCCCTACTAAAATGATTGTCTTCAGATACATTATGGAATTTTATAGCTAAGGGACTTCCTTACAAAATAAGACATGTTGGTATTGTATTACAAACATTTTTTGTGTGATTTTATTAGGTCTTCTAGACATGGCTTGTAAATGTCCTCATTAATATCCTAATTCAAATCTTTCTTAGATGGAAGGAGATGCCTAGATATGCCTAATGGGTACATAAGTGGGCAGTTGTTGTAGATAGATGGCCATAGAATGAAGAAGTCAATAATCCCATGAAGATAACAAGGCTTCATTAGTCGGGGTAGTGCGGACTTGCAATGAGATGTACCCCCATATCAAGCCCTTGTAAGCTGCAACGTTGAAGGTGTTTTGTGAGAAACCTAACCATTATGCAACATACATTGATTACAACATTATAAATAGAGACCAACGTAGAGCTTTGTGTGTGAATTTTTGAGTTCTGACTATAATGTTCAAGGAGTACATGTTGTGTTGTGTCTTTATCAAGTCTCAAGGATTGCCAATGATCTTAGGTCGTTGATATGGTGCATGATACCTATAAGACACAATTAGGCCCTAAGTCGATAATTTTCTATGTTGAACCTTTCCTTGCCAAGCCCTAAACCACCCCCACTTTGTGAAAACTCAAAATGGTACCTATGTCCCATTAGTAGGATAACTATTCCCTTTGTAAAGCTCCTGTGGTGGTCTAAGGCCTCATATCCTAATAAGAGGTTGGACATCCTTTAAGTTCAGGTTGGAAGCATATGTGGAAAATTATTTAACTTGGAAATGGTTTTGGGGGACTTTATTTATTAATATCTAAATGTGGAGGCTCGAATTTGACCCTAAAAGGGGAGAAATGTACATGCAGTCGGTATGATAGAATATGCCTAGGTTTCCAATGGAACTATAGAATAAACAAGTGTATGGACTTGGAAGAGGAATTTATCTCAAAAGTGGGTATAAGGGTGATCAAAATCTTGGATGAGATCAGTTTATGAGAGGGTCTACTGAAGGAGTTGGATATTTCATGGGGAAGCTAGAATTTTATTCAAGTACTCAACCACTAGAAAAATCTAGTAGGTGCTCTAATTGTTATACAATGGGGCATATTTACAGGGAGTTCTCTAAACCAATAAGAAATAGGGCATGGAAGGAAAAATTGAAATCTCCAAACAATGCTTTGGAAAAAAAAGTAGGAGTTTAGGAAGTTTTGAAATTCCTAAGAGTAATTCTAAGTCCATGTTGTCAACA
The DNA here is from genome assembly GCA_027924585.1 of Larix kaempferi. Classification (NCBI taxonomy): domain Eukaryota; kingdom Viridiplantae; phylum Streptophyta; class Pinopsida; order Pinales; family Pinaceae; genus Larix; species Larix kaempferi. Next base: position 5,466,519 of record BSBM01000195.1, on the reverse strand, counting down.
TGGGAACCTTGCCGAAAGGTTTCATTGTAGTCAATCACATCTTTCTAACATAAACTCTTGGTAATAAGTACATGCTTGTACTAGTCAACTTCTCCATTTGCATTAGACCTGGTTTTGTATAATATCCATGTACATTACATAATTTTGGTGCTTTTGGCACATGAGATAAGTCATGTGTGTTAAGAAGAATAGATGGGAGTGGTTGTGTACTTTGTGGGAATAGAGGCAATTCGTCAATAGTAATGTCAATCACCTATTATTTTACAAGTTTCCGGGTTTTTACAAGTTTTCCCATATTTACAAGCTTTCCTTGTTTTTACAAGTTTTGTGAAAAACTTGTAAACCCGATAACTTTTGGTACTTATGGCCATGCAAATCATAAACTAGCACATGGGTTTTCTCCAGCATTACGTGGGTCAGCTTCTCATCCTCATCTCTCCAAATATTTTGTTAAGTCAACACTCTAGGATCGGATTAATTGGAGAATGGTTATCACATTAGTTAATGCACACTTTTTCCTGGAATAGTGGATATGTCGATCCTTCGGATATTGACAGATCCATTTGTTATCTATTATGACTTAAACACATAATGGACTTGTAATAATGGAAATTAAATCTTCCATGTATCTCTCTTATGTTAAGCGAGCAAATTTTCCATCATTCGCTCCATAATCTATGTAACGACTGTAGAGCGTATAACGCCCAGTCTTTTTATTATTAGAAAGAAGATGATCCTATATAATTTTGATTGTAATTACCATAGGGGATTTGAACAATAATATTCATAAATCATATATTGTTGATCATCTACTCGTGTTCACTTATTGGTCACTAATCACATTGTTTATGTGTTCTACGTTCTGAGACTGTAGTGCGCTGTAACTTGTAGTCTGTAATCTGTGGAGGAAGGGCCCCCTTCAAAGGTACAACACTATGCAATGTGTTAAGTTTTGTGAGTATATTTATACATTTATATGTTAGTACTAACAGTTGTGTACTTGGTAGGAATAGAGGCAACTTCATCAATATTGATGTCAATCACCTATTATTTTGGTGACTAAATAAGCTAATGGGTTTCTCCATGAAATTTTAACTTTTGTATTAAAATGAGATGATTTACAAACACCTTGAATGATCTAGTTGTTAGAATAGCACAACAAACATAAAACTATTGCTCTTCCTATCTCTTCCTTTCTTCAAAACTAAGACTTCAATGTTTCCTTACTAAAACGATCGTCTTCAGATACGTTATGGAATTTTATAGCTAGGGGACTTCCTTACAAAAGAAGACATGGTGGTATTGTATTACAAACATTTTTTTATGTGATTTTACTAAGTTTTTTAGACATGGCTTGTAAATGTCCTCATTAATATCATAATTCAAATCTTTCTTGGATGGAAGGAGATACCTAGATATGTCTAATGGGTACATATGTGGGCAGTTGTTGTAGGTAGATGGCCATAGAATGAATAAATCAACAAGCCTATGAAGATAACAAGGATTCAATGGTCAAGGTAGTGCGGACTTGCAATCAGATGTACCTCCATATCAAGTGCTTGTAATCTGTAATGTTGAAGGTGTTTTGTGAGAACCCTAACCATTATGAAACATACATTGATTACAACATTATAAATAGAGACCAATGTAAAGCTTTGCGTGTGAATTTTTCAGCTCTAACTATGTCGTTCAAGGAGTACATGTTGTGTTGTGTCATTATCAAGTCTCAAGGATTGCCAATGATCTTAGGCCGTTGACATGGTGTATGAGCCCTATGAGACACAATTAGGCCCTAAGTCAATATTTTTCTATGTTGAACATTTCCTTGCCAAGCCATGATCCACTCCCACTTTGTGAAACCTCAAAATGGTACCTATGTCCCATTAGTAGGCTAACTATTCCCTTTGTAAAGCTCATGTGGTGGTCTAGGGCCTCATATCCTAATAAGAGGTTGGATAGCCTTTAAGTATAATTTGGAAGCATATGTGGAAAATGCCTTAACTTGGAAATGGTTTTGGGGGACTTTATTTATTAATCTCTAAATGTGGAGGCTCAAATTTGACCCTAAAAGGGAAGAAATGTACATGCAATCGGTATGAGAGAAGATGCCTATGTTTCCAATGGAACTATGGAATAAACAAGTGTATGGACTTGGAAGAGGACTTTGTCTCAAAAGTGGGTATAAGAGTGATCAAAATCTTGGTTGAGATTGGTTTGTGAGAGGGTCTGTTGAAGTAGTTGGATATTTCATGGGGATGCTAGAATGTTATTCAAGTACTCAACCACTAGAAAAATTTAGTAGGTGATCTCATTGTTATACAATGGGGCATAGTTATAGCGAGTTCTCTAAACCAGCAAGAAATAGGGCATGGAAGGTGTTAGAAAGTGGCAACAAGGAAGGTATTCTATCATTTGCATGTGTCCTTGCATGCTAGAAGACATAAAACATGAAGCCAAATGGATTAATTCCTTTATCCAAAGTTTAGACTTAGGAAAAGTGCATTATGTGATCTAATTATTAATTAACTTAATGGAGTTACTTTTTATAAAGTTAAAGTGAAAATTAATTTAAGTGATGGCTAATCTAATCTTGGCCATTGATCTCACCGGAGGATCTCATCCATTGATCCATAGTGGGAAGTTAGGGTTTTCTCTTGGCCATTGAGTTAAAAGGAAGATCGATTTGGTGGAGAGGACACACATACACACAGTTGCGATTTCTTGCTCATAGCTTTCAACCGGAGAGTGAGAAATAAATTTTGCAGGAGAAGTTTAAAGAGGGTGAGACTGAAGAACTTCTATTCGGAGATTGACAAGGCAACAGAGGCAAATCGAAGGGGTCGTACAAGTTTGCAGGGAGGTCATACAAACTTACGCAGAGGGTGGTACGAGTGACGCATGCAGCCGTACGAGTGATGTAGGCAGTCATACAGGTGACGCAGAGGCCGTACGGGTGACGCAGGGAGGTCGTACGCTGACGCAGGAGGTCGTACGCTGACGCAAGGGGTTGTATGCTGACGCAAGGGCCATACACGCTGATGCAAGGGGTCTGTATGATCTTGTTGAGGTTTTCTCTGTGAGTTTCAATTGTATGATTTTTCCAGGTTGGGTAAAATCGATTTCTGGATTGTATTGTTCTATATCTTGCTAATAAAATATCTCCTCAGACTCTTGCACCGATTTTCCCATATTGGGTTTTCGGGGGGTTTTCATACCCAAAAATATTGGTGTCTCTATTGATGTGATTGTTGTTTTATTTCTCTTGGTATTTATTTTCCGCTACAATATTTGTGAAGAAATCCATTTGTGGTTAACAGTGATATTTGGGGTTATAATAAAATAAAATAAAAACTTGTATACTGTAACTCAAGAGTGGGTTTTAAGGAAATTTACATGGTATCAGAGCTCTTCTGAGCAGATCTTAGAGAAAGCAGCAGTTATTGGATAGATCGGCGGCAGTTATTGGATAGATCGGGGGCAGATCTATTCTAGGGTTTGACAGGTACACTCCATTATGGTCGTGCAATTGGGAGTCGAGGATAGACTCCAGGGGGAACATAACTTTCCTACATGGAAAGAGAGGATCACAAGGATCCTAGATGTTAGTGATACATAGGAGCACATTGATGACCAGAAGGTTGCACCCACAGATCCGACAGAGTTGGCATGTTGCCCCACTTGGGCTAGGCCCAACATGGCAATATGGAAGAAGGTAGATTATAGGGCCATGTTGATTATCTTGGATGGGGTGAAGGATCACATAGTCCCTCATCTTTCTGGGAAGAAGACCACATTGGAAATGTGGAAGGCTATAGAAATCCTTTACCAGAGTAAGAAAGAAAACCGAAAAATGGTGTTATAGGAGAGGCTACGTAGTATCAAGATGTCCAAGGGAGAAGGAGTGGTGCCTTATCTCACAAGGCTCACATAGATCAGGGATGAGCTTGGAGCAGTGGGCTCTAAGATTGAAGATTAGGAGCTAGTTCGGATAGCCCTCAATGGATTTTCTAAGCCATGGGATGTCTTTTTCAAAGGCGTGGTGGCTAGGGAGAAGCTCCCTGACTGGAAGATATTGTGGGACGACTTTGTGCAGGAGGAGATCCACATGGGTCAAGGTCCAGGTTCATCCAGCGGTGCCCCACAAATCATGGATGAAGAGGCTCTAGCCCTAACAGGCAAGGGAAAGGGAAAGGTAAAGAAGAAGAAGGGTGGTAAGAAGAACATTGACATGTCAAAGGTCAAGTGTTCCATCTGCCACAAGCATGGACACTTTGCCTCGCATTGCCCAGAAAGGAAGAAGAAGAATAACACACAGATGGCAAGTTCTGCGGATGAGTTCAACAAGACTTTGATGAGGAATTTTGCTTGATAGCTTGCATGGAAAGCTCCATAAGCAGCAGCATCTGGTACATTGATAGCGGATCATCTTGTCATATGACAGGACAAAGAGCATTCTTCAAGAGCTTACAGGAGGGTGGAGTAAAAATCCACATTGAGTTGGGAGATGATGCACGGTATTAGGCGCAAGGAGTTGGTACTATTTCGTTTCAGAGGGAGTCTGGAAAACCCGTCATTTTTTATGACGTATTATATGTTCTGAGGTTGACAAAGAACCTCATATACGTTTCCACCCTGGAGGACAAGGGTTTTTGAGTGACTTTTCGGGATAGGAAAGTATATATCAGGCCCAAGGGGTCAAAGTAGAAGTTGGATCAGATGATTGGAGTCCGGAGCAGGAATATGTACAGACTACACTTCAAGCCTGCAAAGGCTCTAGTCAGCAGCAACAATAGTCAGAGTGAGTTGTGGCATAGGAGGATGGCACACTTACATCATGGAGCACTGAGGCATTTGAGATAGGGAGTTATTGGATTTCCTCAGGTACATGAGGAGAAGCATAACCACTACAAGGGTTGTGCGTTGGGGAAGAACACCAGGAAGCCCTTCCCACAAAGTGAGCACAAGTCTAAGGGGACCCTGGACTTGGTGCATTCAGATGTTCGCGGACCTATGAGCATCCATTCTTTCAGTGGCTACAGTTATTGCATCACATTCATTGATGACTATTCCAGGAAGACCTGGATCTATTTCTTGAAGGCCAAGTTAGAGGTCTTCGAGCGGTTTCGGGAGTTCAAGACTCTCGTGGAAAACCAAACATGGATGAGGATTCAGATATTGAGGAGTTCTTGAGGAGTACACCTCCAAAGAGTTCTTGGAGTTTTTTTCATCGGAGGGGATCAAGAAGGAGCACATTGTTCCTCACACCCCGCAACAAAATGGAGTGGTGGAGAGGAAGAACAAGATGTTAGTTGGTGTAGCCGAGGCCATGTTGTTTGATCAGGTTTTTCCACTATTCCTATGGGTCGAGGCATTTCAGACTGCAATATACATCTAGAATAGGTGTCCTCACACTGCTTTGGGGAAGAAGACACCTGAGGAGGTTTTCACAGGCACTAGACCAGATGTGAGTCATCTATGCATATTTGGCAGTGTCTACTATTGTCACATTAATGCTGACACTAGGAATAAGTTGGACCCTTCTCGTGAGAAGGGGCTACTAGTTGGTTACAGCGAGACTTCTAAGGCATACATGGTATATATTTTGGCTCGCAGGAGGATCATTGTGAGAAGGGATGTCCAGTTTGATGAGGATAGAGCCTTACGAAGATTTATGGACTTACCAACATAGGAGCAACCAGCACAGGACTCGGGATTCAAGTTGGAGGAGCCACGGGTACAGGTACAGACACAGGGCACAGGTTCTAGTAGTCAAAGGGAGTTAGATGGATAGGATCCTTTGGTCATTGACTTGGAGGATGAGCCACATCAACAGGAGGATATCCAGCAGCTGCAGCAGGTAGACACTAGGCCACAACCTAGGTGGTACAGGTCCACAGTTCAGGATTCCAGGCAGGTGACTCTTCCACAGAGCTCCATGAGGCGGAGCAAACCACCAGATAGACTTAGCTATATGGCACTGATGACATAGTTTATTGACTCTGAGCCTTCCAGTTTTGAGGAGGTTGCACAACATGATGTGTGGCAAGCGGCCATGGTTGAGGAGTACAACTCCATCATGAAAAAAAAGGTGTGGGAGGTTATGTCGAGGCCAGGAGGAAAACAGGTGGTCGGATCCAGGTGGATCTACAAAATAAAGCATGTCGCAGATGGAAGCGTGGAGAATTATAAGGCGCGCTTCGTGGAAAAGGGGTATTCGCAGAAGGAAGGTATTAACTATGAGGATACCTTATCCCCTGTTGCCAGACACTCTTCTATTCAAACTATTCTATCATTGGCAGTAGAGATGGGTTCACGCGTTCATCAGATGGACGTAAAGACTTCCTTCCTCAACGGAGTTATAAAGGAGGAGGTATTTATTGAGCATCTAGAGGGGTTCAAGGTGGAGAGAAGAGAGTCACATGTATGCAGGTTGCATAAAGCTCTTTATGGGCTCAAGCAAGCACCTCAGGCTTGGTACTCGAAGATCGACAACTATCTACGGGAGATGGGATTCCAACGGAGTGAGGCAGACCACAACCTCTACTTTTTGTCAAGTGAGGTACCTCTCATACTGGTATTATATGTGGATGATATCTTTATTACAAGAGATGAGAGGGTGATCGAGGACTGCAAGTCTAATCTTGCAGTAGAGTTTGAAATGAAAGACCTTGGGTTTATGCATTACTTCCTAGGTCTGGAGGTTTGGCAGATAGATGGGTGCTTCTTCATTGGTCAGGGGAAGTATGCAGTGGATATCTTGAAGAGATTCAAGATGGAGGACTGTAGACCCATGTCCATGCCTCTAGCTACCAACTGGAGAAAGATTGATGCATCGACTTTAGAGGAGTTTGATCCTACATTATATCGCCAACTTATTAGGTCACTTATGTATTTGGTCAACACACAACCAAACATTAACTTTTTAGTCAACTCTTTGAGTCATTTCATGGTGGACCCTCAAAGAGTGCATTGGACAACTTTGAAGCATGTGTGTCACGTCCCCTCCCATCCAACCAGCTAGATGGAGAGGATCGTGGCGGTTAAACTGGGCATCTAGCCCCCATATCCATTCATTAAACAAGCATTCAAATTCAAATGAAAAAGAATATACACATATACAAATGCATAACAGATGTGATATTAAACTGGGCGTCTAGTCCTATGAAACGTTTAACCATAAGCATGAACATAATATAACAGAGATAGATGGAACTGTATGGTTTTAAGAAAATCACAGCGGAATATTAAGAATTTCACATCCATCATACATTTAAGATGTTCATCAAATAAGTAATTGCAAGTTAATACAGGGGAATACTTATCTTATGCGAAAGTAATCCCACGCAACTGGCTGTGCAACTGCAACGTTCCACCCAACCGTAGGCCAGTGTGCTCCTCAATCTCTCAGCACCACTGCCACCCCCGAGCTGGGCATGATCTCTACAAGGAACCAGGGAACATCAGACTCACACATAGCCAAGCATACACCAAGATGAGCCAAGCCAATCTGCAATTGGGTTTATCAGGCTGCTAGGACATGGAAGGGAAGAATTGCTAAGCTAGTGAGCTCCAGCACAGAGCCAGGGATAACCTTGCAAGATCTATCTAGCTTGGCACCCACAATACCTACACACCCAGCACAAGGAAGTATTCTTTTCTCTGCTATACAGTCCCTCAAGCCATACCTTCCCTATCTAGTGCTCTCAGGGTATGCATAGAAGAGTAACCAAAGCCCTCTTGATCTTCTTGAGAGGTTGTCTCCCCCACTAGGTTTATCAAGCCACTTCTATCCACTACCACTCCAAACTTCAATTCACAGGTTCAAACCAAAAACGAGGATGCACACAACATCAGAACACCATTATGGGGCAAGATAAAACGTTTTTACAGAGAGAGGCATGAGATGGGGTTTCAGCTAACTCAGGAAAACGTGGGAACCCACAAAAATGAAATGGGAAGTTGGGAAACAACCCAGGGAAGCCAAATCCGTTTTTAGAAAAACGTCCTTGGGCATTCAGGGGCAAAAACGACTTCCATATGGTCCCCAAAAACGTGGCCCTTCTCTCCCAGGCTACTATATATACAAAAACGAACTTCCAGGCATGGAAAAATGCAGGATTTTGCTGAAAAATGTGAAGGGAAAGACCCAGATAGCTCCAACTGCGTGAATGAGTGAAGACTGCCCATTCATAATGGCTTTGGGCACCATTTCGTGGGTGATTTCTTGCACAAGGAGGCAAAACACGAATTTCCAGGTTGATGGCTTGCCCATGCACGAAAATGGCTTGCCCATACTTCTTCATTTCCAAGGCATTAACTGCCTTAACCAATTTCTTGGGAGAATTAAATGATTGGGTGCATGAGACAAAATGGGTAGTTGGTGGTTTATGGGTTTCCCCATTGACACATGGATTAATACCATTGGCTCAAGGGTTTGAATAGTTTCCCTCCCTTTTCCTTGTAGAGTCATGCCCCATCTCTTTTGTTGCATTGCATAGCCGGTTGTGGGTCTTTCATTATAAATTCGAAATTTACATGATGTCTTATTTACATTGTGCCCATCTCGCACAAGAACCATAGGCATCTATTTTAATTGCCGATACATAAACGCTAAATCAATGGTGGGGCCTTGGCCTTGAGCTCCTCACCATGGTTAAATATCAGTATTTACATCATTTACAAAGGGGGGTCAAAATGGGGACGTGACAATGTGCTTCACTACATCAGAGGCACAGTGGAGTATGGATTGGTTTATGAGTGCAGTGGGAGTATACAGTTAGCAGGCTTCGCAGATGCTGACTGGGCAGGATGTGTGGAAGATAGGAAGAGCACTTCAGGTTGTTGCTTCAGCATTGGGTCAGGGGTTGTCTCTTGGTTATGCAAAAAGCATAAATTAGTTTCACTAAGCTCAGTAGAGGATGAGTACATGGCAACCAGTATGGCGGCATGTGAGGGGATGTGGCTGAGAAAGTTGCTCTCAGGGTTGTTCGAGTGTGAGTTGGAAACTACGGTAGTTCGCTGTGACAATGAGAGTGGCATTAACCTATCTGAGAATCCAGTGTTCCATGACCGGAGCAAACACATAGACATCCAGTATCACTTCCTGAGAGACTGTGTATAGAGAGGAACCATTCAGTTGGAGTACACTCAAACAGATGAGTAGGTGGCATACATATTCACCGAGGCACTTTGCAGGCACAAGTTTGTGAAGTTCAGATACAAGTTGGGGTTGCTATCGAATCCCTTCCTCATTGAGAGGGAGTGTTAGAAAGTGGCAACAAGGAAGGTCTTCTATCATTTGCATGTGTCCTTGCATGCTAGAAGACATAAAACAGAAAGCCAAATGGATTAATGCCTTTATCCAAAGTTTGGACTTAGGAAAAGTGCATTATGTGATCTATCATGAATCTGTGTTAGCGGGTATGTAGAGGACATTAGTTGCATATAATGATGCTTCATTCTCTTAATTTGCTTCTTAAACGTCCACTTGATCTTTCCCCTTAGCTTTTAGTTTACACAACCTTTGTCCATGAGTGATGGTTATAGTCTTTAATTGACTTAATGGGGTTACTTTTTATAAAGTTAAAGTGAAAATAATTTAAGTGATGGCTAATCTAATCTTGGCCATTGATCTCAACGGAGGATCTCATCCAATGATCCATAGTGGGAATTTAGGGTTTTTGCTTGGCCATTGAGTGAATAGGAAGATCGATTTGGTGGAGAGGACACACATACACACAGTTGAGATTTCTTGCTCATAGATTTCAATCAGAAAGTGAGAAAGAAAGTTTGCAGGAGAAGTTTGCACAAGGTGAGACTGAAGAACTTCTATCCATAGATTGACAAGGAAACAGAGGCAAATCGAAGGGGCCATACAAGTTTGCAGGGAGGTCATACAAGCTTACATAAAGGGTCGTACGAGTGACGCAGGAAGCCGTACGAGTGACACAGAGGCTGTACGGGTGACGCAGGGAGGTTGTACACTGACGCAGGGGGTTGTACACTAATGCAGGGGGTTCGTATGATATTGTTGGGGTTTTCTCTATGAGTTTTGGTTATGTGATTTTGCCAAGGTAAAATCGATTTCTAGATTGTACTGTTCTATATCTTGCTAATAAAATATCTCCTCAGACTGTTGCACCGATTTTCCCATATTGGGTTTTTTTCCGGGGGTTTCCATACCCAAAAATATTGGTGTCTCTATTGATGTTATTGTTGTTCCATTTCTCTCAGTATTTATTTTCCGTTGCAATATTTGTGAAGAAATCCATTTGTGGTTAACATTAATATTTGGGGTTATAATAAAAATAAAAATAAAACTTGCATACTGGAGTGGGTTTTGAGGAAAAATTGAAATCTCCAAAGAATGCTTTGGAAAAAAAATAGGAGTTTAGGAAGTTTTGAAATTCCTAAGAGTAATTCTAAGTCCACATAACATAGATGGTGTCAACATGGGAAACTTGCCGAAAGGTTTCATTGTAGACAATCCCATATTTCTAACATAAACTCTTAGTAACAAGTACAGGCTTGTACTGGTCAACTTATCCATTTGCATTATGCTTGGTTTTGAATAATACCATTTACATTACATAATTTTGGTGCTTTTGGGACATGAGGTAAGTCGTCTGTGTTAAGAAGAATAGATGCATATTTTCTCATGAATATATATATATGGGAGTGGTTGTGTACTTTGTAGAAATAGAGGAAAATTCATCTATATTAATGTCAATCACATATTCTTTTACAGGTTTCCGAGTTTTTACAAGTTTTTCCTATTTTTACAAGTCTTGATCACTTTTGATACCTGTGGCATCCATGGTCCATGATCCCTAGAAGAAATTATTAGGGCCTAAGAGCATGCTTTTTGGCCTTAAAACATTCATGGACCTCAATACCCATCCTTGCTTTATAAAACCTCGAAATAGTGTGTATATCCCACTCATAGCTTAATGATTCCCTCTACAAGGCCTATATGGTGTTTAGGGACCTATGCATGTCCCATGATCCATAGAAGCATGAACCATGGCCTAAGCCTAGAGATCAATCCATACATAATAAAAAAAACATTAATTAAACACTTAGGTTTGGCTTTTACACTAAGCACTCTCACTATAAGACCTATGTGGTGGTTCAAGGCCTTGTGCCACATCACCCATGGGTCCTATAAGTGGTTGTTACAACCAAAGTGCCTATTTTTCAACCCTTAAACATAGCCTAAACCTCAAGATCCATCCTAGTTCCAAATATTAAATAGTCAATATATCCAACTCATAGGCCAATGATTTCCTCTATGAAGCTTATATATGTGTTGTTCTAGGGCCTCATGCTTAGGCCATGATCCTGAAAAGTAATTCTTAAGAAATACAATCATTCTTTTTGGCCCCACACTATTCCTTCACCCCAATACAGTTATATGTGTTGCAAAGCCTCAAAGTAGTACCCATATTCCACTCATGCGTCAAGGATTCTTCCTATACGGTCTATGTGGTAGTCTAAGGCCTCATTCATGGCTCATAATCTCTAGAAAAAATTCTTCAGTCCTAAGCCACTAGTTTCTACTTAGAACCATGGTCATTGCCTCAAGATCCATGCATGTTTTCCCAAGCCTACTTTTCTACAATCTACACGATCGTCATTGGAAAAAACCCCAAAAGTAGTTGATTTTAAATGAGTGATGACTTCAATTCCTGAACTCCATTTTGGATGATTTTTTTTTGAATTAGGTTTCTTGGCGAGAGGAACTCATTTCTGCAATTGGTTTGTTCAGATTATGCACATAAAGTTTTGAAAATTTAGATGAATTGTGTCTTCCTCTTTTGTCTTTCAAAAATTTGCAAAAAATAAAAAAGTATTCCAATTTTTTGGCCTAAGAGAGTGCTATGATACTACATATATGCTCCTTAACCTAGAAATTGAATCAAAACAAAGATATAGAACCCTTATACTTTAGAAATACCCAAAATACATTCACAATAAGAATAACATCAACATATAGAGAAATAGCATTCAAGTAGGGTAACACAATAAATTACTCATTAAGGAAGAAATCACTCCACAAATTATGCTTGCTCCAAAACAATACATCTAAAATATCTCATACAATGATACTCGTGTATATTTATACTTTCTCATGAGTATTCCTAGGGTCCCTAAGCCATCTACCCCTTATTATTATATTATTTCCTCTAATTACCTAGGATACGTTCGTAGGTATATAACATTCCACCCCCCTTTGCATGTTTCATCCTCGAAACATGGGAGGAAACCACGAAATATGATGTACTAAGAAATATAGCTCACTGGTACGAAGCACGAGCACCCATCCATCATAGTGAAATATGGACATGGAGTCCAACTACTTCCTTGCAACCTCAAGCTTGATTATGGTTGCTCATTTGTTTGAATGTTTCCATTGTGTTATTCTTATGTCTCCCTATATTGCTTTAATTCCTCCATGTTGCTTCATACCAATTGCCTTTTTGGTTCCATGTTCGCTGATGCTCCCAACTTTGCCTTGATGATTGTTGTTTCCATTGTGTTACTCTTATGTCTCCCTACATTACTTTTATTCCTCCATGTTGCTTCATACTAATTGTCTTTTTGGTTCCATGTTCGTTGACGCTCCCAACTTTGCCTTGATGATTGTTGTTTCTCATGGTGGTGTGGGTGGAAATATACTGCGAAAATAGCTTTTGGTTCTTCTTTCTTTGATTCTTCAACAAGTGGTTACAATTATTCAAATAGCTTTATAGCTTTATAGATTCATCTCTATTTTGATTCCCTTTGGGGTATTTCTTCGTGTACTTCTATAGCCCCCCTTTTATTCAATCATGGACTCTTCAACCATTATGTTCATAGATACTTCCATTATTTTACTTGCAAGGGTTTCTTCACATGCCCCCTTGTGCCCTTCTTGTTTAGTAAGAGAAATATCTTGCAATGTAATTTTGCTTTTCTTGTACCAAATATTCAAACACTTATTTTGCACATAATTAGTCTCTGCATATGGCAGAGACTATATGTCCCACCTTTTCCTGTTAATTTGTTTGATAAAATTGAATATATATAAACAACAATAAAGTTGAAATAATTTTTTATTTATCTGTAAAATTTTAATAAAATATATTAACATGTGTTGAATTGTTATTAGACTATAAGTTATGATTAGACTATTTTTATCATTAGTTGACATTAAAAAAAATTAAAATGAAAAATGAAAAAAAATTTACCTTCCAAACCCTATATGCTCACTTGTGTACCTTGCCTATCGTTTAGATCTACGGGCCTAGTCCTGAGTAGGCCAAGGCCTCGAGCCCACAAACGTCTGTTGATGACATTAATTTCCATTTACATTTGAGATTTAGATTTTGGGTTTCCTGTTCTTTCTGTTTATGATTGGAGCCTGTATTTCTAGTAAATTCTTAACCCATTACTGCAACATCCAATCTGGTTGCTTATAGGTATGTGGACTCTATAAATTGATCCAACACTTTTTTTAGACAATTTTCCTAAATGTTTGGTTGAAAGGGATTTCCCACTAGTGTTTGGTTTACTTTTTTCAAAAACTTGTTGTAGGCTAGGTTTGCAATTTTAGTGTATTAATTTACACAAAATTTATAATGGATAAATACTCTATTGTTAAAAAATTGCAACGACTAAAAGTGGTTTAGGGTTTTTGTGTTTAGTAAATAAGAGATCTAGTGTTCAAAATTCACAATCATTCACAAGTTGGAAATTAAGGTTTTCGGACACCAAAAAATTATATTGAGAAAACACTGCGAGCAAATCGCCTTATGTGAGGTCACATGGTAGACCAAAGCTTCTTGGATTTGGTATAATAGTTAGCTTGATATGTTCCTCTAACTCAGTCTCCTGTGTGTGGCATAATTACCTAATCTTATCTAACCACTGGATGTGGTGATCAATCTCAAATTTGATGTGAATAAAATGCTTTAGGTGAACTCGGAGATGGCATCGATTCAACTAGTAAAGTAATAGAGTGCAATTCTACAGACGTGAAGGAGAGAGAACTTCTAAAACTCATTGGTGAGGGAATAAGTGTAAGGCCAAAAAAAAGGAGGTAAGCAAGGTATACAACAAGTTCTTTCATTTTGTTTTCTATTGATTTAAATTCTTTTTAACCTCATATTGATGGAAAGAAAAAAGGAAAAGATAAGTGGAAAAAAACAATTATAGTGATTAAAGAAAAAATTGTTCTTACAACAAAGTTATGCATATCCAATTTAGTGCCAGTTATGGTGGCACAATTTGAATGGTAGATTTGCAGATTGGACGTAAAAAAAACTACAAGGTTTGAAGTTTACAGGTAAGAGGGATCTTGCAGGCATGACTCTTTATAGCTTAATGCATTCCCCCAAAGCCTTGATTTTTTTAGTATTGATATACTTTGCTACCTAGGTGTAAAAAAGAGTTGCTTATTGGAGTTCAAATCAATTTCTACATTTCCAGTGAGTAAGTTAAACTTGTTGGCCAACAATGAGTCAATGGTCAGACAAGCAGTTAGTGACTTGACATGTCTTGCATAAAACATTCTAGACATAGGTCATTTAGTCAACATTATCTCTCATTTTGTGGTAGGATCAATGCTAATTTTTTGCATACAACTTTGTATTTTGCAATGTCAAGGATAACTATGTATCAGAGATAGACCTCGAGTGCTTCAATCCATCCTTTCCTCACCCAACATAACCAAATCCCCCATAGTCTACAAATAGAACCGAATCCAATGCAAACAACTATAACATAAATTTCAGTGAGAATCTATCAACATTTCCAATAATTGGCATTAGAGGAGAAGATTTAGGATGCATTGGAACTCCACAACATGCCAAGCTCTACTTTGAAGGCCAATTTCTCCTCCTCCCAAGCTGATATATTTAACACTAAAATATACCTCCTCACGAATACCATGGGCTTCATTATGTAATATATCTCTCATGCATGCCCACCACAATGTAATGTTATGAAGCATTTCATGGTCATTATTGTCATTAATTATGGTAATTTCAATGATCATGATGGCATGAAGATCAAATGTTTAATTTCGTTATAGTGTCGTGTTTCCAGATTGAATTATTTCACATACAGTGGAAGCAAATGTTATAATTGCAATGGAATTTTCTGTTGGTTTGGATTGGGTTAAAAAGTATTGATTTCAAGTGTCTCTCCAGTTTTTTTTTCAAGTATCACATTATATTATCATAGAAGATTTACATGGAAGTACATTGTCCACCAGCTCAAAGCATATGAAAAAAGCATGATAATCAGCTCTTGAATTTGGGCCTATCACCTATCACAATATTGATCACAAAAACAACCCTCCCTCGAGAGGGAAAACATGGCTTAAAGTCTATTTGAAAGGTTTGTCATTGCCATAAACAAAAAATCTGAGTACCCTCGTTAACACCACTTAAATCTTGATAATTACCGATTGCCATCTACTAAACTATATACTAAAAATCCAACCAAGATACTAAGCATCACACATTGACCCAAAATTAACTAATGGAAACACCCCTAGCAAAATGATTACAAAACATGGGGAATGTCGGGCAGGCCATCCATATTCTCATGTGAGGGCATTGAAGGACCCTCCAAGCCAGAGTGTAGCTGCGTTGCCGACGAACCCCCAACCAAGGCACCCCCAGAACGAATCGAACACCCAGCTTGCTGGTGATGACGTCAATATTTCTGTGCATAAACCGGGCTTCCTCAAAATGTTCCTTACAAAGATTAACCAGTTCATCGTCTCCCTTCGAATTCTCCTCTCTCTCCATTAAGACATGAGCCATAAGACCCTTAACCACCCAAAAATTCGCCATCGATTGGTCATACAGCGCCAAGCAAGCTCGCGTAGACCCTAGGTCTTGAATCCATCTTACCAGGGTATCCCTTTCTTCCCCTGGTAGCATAAAGTTGAGCTCCTCCCACAATTCTCGTTCCATGCCCTCGATCTCTTGCAGGACCAACTCTTTGAAATTCAGAGCCGCTTGAGCGGCCTTCTCTTGCTCCCGATTGGCTTTTGACAAAGCTTCGGTCTGCTTCCCCTGGCCCTCACTGTGGGCTCTCTTGCCCTAAGTTTCTATCACAACTCCCCCCAACTAAGAATTATCACAGGTAACCCAACCCAATGACCTCTAATGGGGTTCCTGTAGACAAACCACCCAATCCAAGTTCTATGACTCTCGTATCTTCCACCACCCTCAATATTTAAATGCAATTCTCCATAAATTATCATAATTTCCAAACTCAAGCTCACTGGAGATAATCCAAGATCTATATCCACAAACAGTCTATATCCTTGCACAAACATCATCCCCCGCATTTTTAAATTCACCTTTCGTCTGCAGCCATACTGATTGGTACTACATCCCCTCAGATAATAACTCCCCTTTAATTCCCCACCTCTCCTCATTAACGTGAATGGAAATTTTGCATGCCCTTGCCACGATTGTCTAACAAATTGCAGCCTCCACGTGTCCTCATGTGGCTACCACATGGAACAGGGATTCATTACTGGCACTTACATCCAAGATTCAAGTGTCTCTCTAGTTGGTGAGCATTTAAAAGTAGTAATTTTTTCTTTATTTTTACCTATATTTAATTAAAAATTATCAAAAATGGAAGAAATATAAGAAGGAATTTATTTTTCTAAAATGTGTTTTCTATATGTCTGTTATGTTGTAGAAGTTAAAATCCTCTTTATCAAAATTAGGTAATGATGTATACGTGAAATCATATATTGGTTTTAAAAGGGATATACTTTTATGATACTTTGTGGTTTTTTAATTTGTTTTAAATATAATGCTTTGAATATTAAAAAGTATTGTTAGTTTCCGTTGTAGTCAGTGTATATGTTCCATTGCTTGACATCAATCCCCATCGTATAAAGAAATTAAACCAACAAACTTTGGCTTGAATACGACTAGAAAAAAAGTATTATTATGTTTGTGACATCTTGTGTCCATTTTGGACATATTAAGTGGTTGGTGCAACATATTTTTCCAACTTGCAAAGTTTAACTTTGCTAAAACATTTGATTTTTGCCTCGATTTTTGAAGCGTGGATTTCAGTTGCCATGTGTCGCGTACGTCAGCCTATCAATGTATATAGTTAAGTGTATATGATTAGTTTCCTTCCATGACATCTTGCATCCATTTTGCAGGTATTAGCTGCTCTAGGTTTTGCCGGGCGATACCATAAGGTCTACAGTTTGGAATTATTTTTCTGTGGTTTTGCAGAAAGGTAATTTTCAATTACGTGGTTGGTTGGAATGGACCATGTGTCAGCCTCGGGATCTGGGGTGGGGCTTTGTTAGCGGGATGATGTTGGCGTCCGTGCTTGGCAGCTCCTGTGAAAATCTGTGTACGATAAATATAATGATAAATCTTGGTTATTGGGCATCCATGATCCGACGACTTGGAAAAGGTGATTGACACTATTGCCTTCAACGTTCAAAGCACTGTAGTTCATTAAAACTAAAAGGGTACGAAAGTGGAGGGTCCATTCATTCTTTACACTTGGCATTTGTTCACCTTGCTCGGATCTCTATGCCTAGGTCTGCGGATCTCTGTGCCTAGTTTTGCAGGTGTAAACCATTTTATTGTTGCGACTTGTTAAAGTATTTGGTCTCTTAGATTTTCGATTGGCCCTTTGGCCCGCAGAGGAGGAAATGAAGGATTTGTTTTTAGATGTCGAGCACCTCATGGAAGAGGTAAACCGGTTAAGTGCATATTCTTCTTCTACAGTAGTCGCTAATGTATGGAATAAATAATTTGTTAATCCTTGTGGTGGGTTTATAGGGTTGTTATTATTGGTGCCATGCAATTCTTTAGTTTCCATCACAAACTCACACTGTGTTGGCCTAGGCGAAAATGAACTCTTGCTGGGACATCTAAAATTCTATTGGAAGTGTTATTATTATGCTTATTCTGATTATTACATTCCACATCACCTAGTTCGATAATCAGCTCTATACTGAAGAAGATTATCCATCTTATAGTGATTGCGCTCCTTCCATATGTGGTAATTCCACCATCCAATATCCATTCAGAAACTGTGGCGTTCTATTTTCTAACTGCTTAGAGAATCAGACCATTGAAATTAACGACGAGGAGAATCAGACCATTGGACATATCATACAATCGTTCAACTCTACTAGAACCTTTTAAATCAACAAATTGACACATCGAGTCCTTATCCAGTTTCTACATGCACGATGTAATCACCAGCTATGGTGGAGTGTTCAGTCTTTCGGAGGGATACAAACATGGAACATTTTATGAATGTTCACGACAACATGGGGAGATCGACAAAAATGTCACAAGGCTCGATTGTGGAGATGAAGACTTCGAGTACTTCTTCTACCCTGAGAAAACGGTCGATTGGGAAGACTCCAATGACATTCCTCGTTGCACAGAGTATGATATAATTGTTCCAGCTACAACATTAACATGGATAATAATTTTGAACAACTCGAACAAAGAAGTATCCAATTTACGTGATCTCTATCGGATGATTGTCTTTCATGTCAAGCCAATGAAGGAAGATGTTATTATAGAAATAATCATAGTTACGAGAATTATTGCATTTGTCATGGTGGTGTACACAAGAAGAATTGCAATGGTAAGGATCCCCAAAACTCCTTTCATAGACCATGTTGTCTTTCCCTATCATTATCTACGTTGTGTTATCTTACTAAGTTGTTTCTGTGAAGGACCTCGACTTGGTAAGATCGTATTTGTAGGAGTTATGGTAGGTAAATTGCTTATCTTTAAAACAAAATCCATAAGTTACGCCTGCTTATCCTTAATATTCTAATTACATTTATCGGCTTTGTTTGCAGAGATATTTTTTGAAGTATTAGCTTTGTTCAGCATAGTAGTAGTTTCTTGCATTGCAGTCCATTGTTATAGTTGTTGTGAGAGCACTGCGAATGAGGATGAGCATAACATTCAAGTGTTTATGGATCCCCTCAACTCAAGACCTCCCTCCGTCAAAAATTTCTTAAATTATTATTCCTCACAAGTGCCCACCAGGTATCGGGTAAGCAATCCTTGATACCTGATTTTGCGACATCCAATATATTATGGAGCATATTTGTTTGTAAGCAATCTCAAGCATCATCGTAGTGCATATGATGGTATACTTGCCTCTTTCAATTTAGATATGGAAACATTGCTACATCAAGCTTCTTGACGAGATTCGAGGAGGAGATGTCATTTTATTTTTATTCAAATGAAGTCTATTCAAGGGAACACACTTCTTATGTCTTTTTGGGGGGTAAACACATACTCTTAATTTATTAGCCAAGAAATGTGCAAAACTACATTCATCATTGTTAAACTGTGTCAAAGTTTTGTTTTTCTTTGCAATGATTGAGTTTGGGGTTTGCCGAAACTGAAGAATACCTTAGGACTCTAGCCAAGAAAGAAAAGAAGACTTTTGGCTGACCAAGTTCACTTTCTGGAGAAGAGTTTTGAGGTGGACAACAAGCTTGAGCCCTAGCGCAAAACTCAGTTATCTAGAGACTTGGGATTGCAGCCTAGGGAGTTTGCAGTCTGGTTCCATAATCGGCGTGCCAGGTGGAAGACCAAGCAATCAGAGAGGGAATATGCCATTCTGAAATCAAGCTATGACAATCTCAAGGCGGATTATGATCATTTACTCAAAGAAAAAGAAAAATTGAGGTCTGAGGTGTGTTGCTACCATAATTTTTCTTTTCCTTTTTGGAAAGTTGATTTCATAAGTTGTTTCTTCCAAAAAGGTGGTTCTTAAAAAAACAGTGTTTGCATGTATCCAAATCTAGTCATAAGAGGAAGAACCAAAACTTGTAGTTCTCTGAGTGCATCCACGAAGCTCTTATAGGGTTCATGTTCTCGGCGCTCCTCCTCGAGGGTTTCGAATGGACCCTCCTTCGGATCCAAGTCCGGAGGAACGGTGACACCTTCTCGATGAGGCTTTCAGGGCTTTGGTGGCTTCCACACTCCCCCCTCCTCCTTCTGCTCCGGATTCTGGCGACGAGTTTTTCAAGCGGGTTGCGGCTCCTCGTATCCAGATCATGTTCGTCGCTTCAAGGTTGAAATCTCTTGCTCTGAGTGAGAAAGGATTAATCGGTCAGTTTACTGGGATTTGGCCTTCGCCAAAAACAATGGACTCTTGGGTAAAAAAGAACTAGATTCCATTGATCTCAGGAGGCCTGCAACATTGCTTTTGTGGAAAAGGTTTTTTTTTTCTTGTTTGAAAATAAAGACGACGGAGATCTCATCTTGAGGAGCGGACCTTACTTCATGGGTCCTCGAGGTTTATACCTAAACCGTTGGAGTTTGTCCTTTGATCCAGAAAAGGATGTGCCCTCAGCGGTTCTAGTTTGGGTTCGTCTCCCCCACCTACCTCTACACTGCTGGAACACTGAAACTCTTCAAGCAATAGGGAACTCTCTTGGAAAATACATCGATGAGGCACAACCAAAGGGACCTTTGTTTTCTTGTGCAAGGATTTGCGTGGAGGTATACCTGGAAAAAGGCCTTCCAGAAGTAATAAGCATGTGCATGGATGGATGAGAGCACCTGCAAAAGGTAGACTATGAACAAATTCCCTTCAAGTTCAAGAAGTGCCATGAATATGGACACTTTGTTAAAACTGCCCAAAAGTAGCTCAAGAAATCCCTCAAAAAAATCAAGAAGAAAGTTGGCAAAAAGTAAAAAGAGGAAGGAAAATGCCTCCACCAGTTCCTTTATCAAATGGGTCTCATCCAGAGAAAAGAAAGGAGCAAACTCAGGAAGGAAAAGGAGCCTCAACTAGCAACCAGTTTCAGGAACTGCATACTAAAGAAGGAGAAATCCCATTGACAAAAACCCTCTTAATGGAAGCAGAATTAGAAAATCAATAGGCTCCTACAACTGACAACATTCCTTCCCCCTTTCCCAAAGATGAAAGGTTAGAGCATGCACTTGAGGGTTCCTTAATGCCAGGGGGTTCCTAGGATGAGATGGTAAAACAAAGTAAAGTCACATCGCACGGCTTTACTCCTGAGCATTCCTCCTCCCAAGGATCTCAGGAATTGCATGATTTAGGCCCACCCCCGAACACCAGAGGAAGAGAGTCACAAAGGTATCATAGAGAACAGGAAGCAGAAAGAGATCTAGAACTTGGACGACAACGAAGCATTGAGGAAACCAAACTATTCCAAAATTTGAAAGTCTGAGGAGGGGAAAAAGTGGATGGAAGGTCCCGAGTAGGACCTCAATCGCTTAAGAAATAATGAAAGTTGTCTCTGGAATTGCAGGGGCTTGGGAGGATCGATCAAAGTGGAAGCTATAAAAGACATTATAAAATCTGAAAGTCCAGACATACTGCTAATTCAAGAGACAAAAATGAATGACGTGGAGATTATGGCACTCTCACGTCTTTTCTGGAAAAACAGGGGAGGAAAAGCCATAAGATCCAGAGGAGCTTCAGGGGGAATAACTACTTTCTTTTCAAACAAGTTTAAAAAAAATCAGTTAGGGAAAAATATCATTGGCTTCTGACAGAAATTTGGGTGAAGGAATATCCAGATTCCCTCTATATTGTAATGTATATGGGCCAACGCATTACATGGACAAGCTAAATTTTTGGGAAGAACTCTCTTTACTAAAAGAGAATATGCGAGGGAAAGATCTTATTATTGCAGGGGATTTCAACACAACCAAGTCGCAGTTGGAGAAATGAGGCGAATCGAAAGTCAAAGACCCCTTCGGCGAGAAGATGGAGGATTTGATCTCAGAACTGGATATGTTGGACCCTCCTTTGAAGAATGGGAATTACACTTGGAGAAATAAAAGGATTGGCATCGACGACATTGCGGCAAGACTTGACAGGTTTCTGGTAAGTTCTAACTTCCTTCAAAAAGATCTTCTTCCAGCTTCCTTCGCTTTGCCTTTATATGTCTCTGATCACAAGTCCATCTCTTTGGCTTTGTCCTCCCCTGTAAATATCGATCCCATCCCTTTCTGCTTCAATCCTATCTAGTTACAAGACGCAAAAGTTCTTGATTTAATTCAAAAAGCGTGGAACCTTAATTGCTTTGGGTCCCCTAGCTACATTTGGGAATCTAAGTTAAGATCTGTGAGTTATGCCCTTAAGAGCTGGGCAAAAGTCGGTTTTAAAAGTCCAAGATTTCTTAAAAATCAATTCCAAAATGATCTAGCTGCTCTCCAATCCAGCATGGAGAAGGCATATGTGGCTGCCTCGCATCTTAGTCAGGAAAAGGAGTTGAATAATAAGATAATAAATGCAGCGAGACAAGAGGAAGAAGAATGGAGATTGAAATCCAGGTAGTTGTGGTTGAAAGGGGGAGATAGTAACACGGAGTACTTTCACAAACAAACTATGAGCGCAAGGCTAAGCTTTAGTACGATTAAGGAATTGAAAGACAAAAATGGAATTAAGATTGTTGGGCAGGAAGATATCAAGAATCACGTCTTCCATCACTTCCGCGAGCTTTAATCTGACAACGATGAGACTGATCCCGACGCTCAAGATGATCTCCTTTCTGGAATCCTTCTTCTTATTTCCGATCTCAAGAATAGAGAGTTAGCAAAACCGATTCTGGAATACGAGACAAAAGAAGCGATATGGTCACTGCACATTGATAATGCTCTTGGGCCAAGACGGTTTCACCATGAACTTCTACAGAGCAACATGGGACATTATAAAAGAAGATTTGAAAAGGATGCTAAACTAGACAAGGAAAAAATATAAGATCGGTGGGGCCACTAATTCCTCCTTCCTGGCCTTAATTCCAAAAGAAATAAGCCCTATTTCAATCGATCGATTTAGGCCAATCTCTCTATGCAACACCTCGTATAAGATTCTTTCAAAAAAATTGGCCACTAGAATGAAGAAAATCATGGCCCATCTTATCTCGGACTCACAAGGAGGCTTTGTAGCTGGGCGTCAATCACTTGATAATATCATCTTTGTACAGGAAGCCATCCATTCCTGCATGGAAAGAAAGCAGCAAGGCGTGGCTATAAACTTGGACATGGCTAATGCATTTGATAGAGTAAATCATTTTTTGTTTTTGAAATTATGTCCAAATTTGGTTTTTCCAAGAGATTTGTTAGATGGATCAAGGCATGTATCAGCAGTCCCTGGATTGCTCCGTTAGTGAATGGCAGACCCACTAAGTTTTTTCAAGCTATTAGGGGTCTTCGACAAGGTTGTCGCTTGTCTCCCTTTCTGTACCTTCTAGTTGCGGAATCTATGAGCATAAAGCTTCATCACCTTCAAGATATCAACGATCTAAAAGGTTTGGATATAGCTAGAGGAGTTAAAGCCGTCAATCATGTGCAGTTTGCTGATGACACCATTCTGCTTGGGGGCGCATCTACTGTCATTGCACAGAGATTCAAAGGGGCATTATCTACTTTCCTAAAATCCTCGGATGGAAAGGTGAACTCTGCTAAATCTAAGGTTTACGGTTGGAATTCCCCCCCGAGACTTTGGAAAGGATTGCTAGGATCCTCAGATTCGAAGGGAATGTAACTTGGAACTCATTCAATTACCTCGGGATTCTTATTTTCAAAGGAAAAAAAAGGGCGGCTGACTGGAAAGGATTGGTTGACAAGATAAAAAACAAAATCACTTTTTGGGGAACAAGGTGGCTCAATCCAGCTGGAAAGCTAGTTCTCATCAACTCTATTCTTTTTGTTTATCCAATTTATGCGTGCTTGATCTTGTTAGCACCAAAAAAAATTATGCAAGATGTCACCAGAGAAATCAGAAATTTCTATGGCCAGGGGCAAATCCAGCAATTCAAAAAAAATCATTTGGTCAAATGGGAAACAATTTGCAGCCCGAAAGTCTGTGGAGGTGCTGGTGTAAGAGACCCAAACCTAATGAACATCGCACTTGGAGAAAAAATCCTTTGGAGAATTGTCTCCGGAGAAAAATTCTGGTGGAAGGAGATTCTGCAGAGAAAATATTTGAAAGCGTCAAGAAGAAGATGCGCGGACGAGATTGATCTGAACAGAAAGGGAACTCCAATATGGGACTTATACAAGAAGGCTGCATATATCATCCAAGATAACCTTTATTGGATCCCACGACGTGGAAAACAGATAAAGATTTGGCAAGACAAATTTGGGCTCATCTCCCCTGCAAATTCCATGTCGTTTTTTCATATCTTAAGCAATGGTTAGACCATTTAAACATCTCCACTCTATTTGACATTTCTTCCTGGACCAATAGCGGAAGATGGGTTGGCTGGAAATATTTGGAGATCCCGGATCACCTCCTGGCAGACTTGAGTGTGTTTCTCTCTATGCTGCATGGGTCAACTTCAGTTCATAGACATATTAAAGATAGAAGAGGTTGGGGAAAATAAGGTTCATACTCTGTTAAGGAAGGTTATCGATTAGTCTCTGGTCTCAAGAATAGCAGCAACAAAGATTTAAAATGGAACAAAGTTTGGTGCAAGGATGGCCTGCCAAAAATCAACGCATTCTTTTGGATCCTTGCACATGGCAAAACGTCAATAGCAGAGAACCTGAGGAAAAGAGGAATTGAAGGACCCTTGTGCTCTATCCTTTGCAAAGATTTGGAAGAATCTCTTGAACAAATCTTTTTAGAATGCAAGTTTTCTCAAGAGGTATGGTTTCGTGCTTTCCAAGACCTGCATTTTAATTTGATTATGCCAACAAATTGGAATGATCTCTTTGCTTGTTGGAAAGACTACTACCAAGGTTCCTTCTCCCAGAAACCAGATTTCGCAAGAGCTTGGGAAGCTCTCCCTAAATACATCTGTTGGAAGATTTGGACAGTGAGAAATAAAGAGATATTTGAAGGAAAAAATACAAGCCCGGGCAAAGTTATTGCTTCTGCAAAGGCCCTATGGGTGGAGGATTTATCCACGAGGGGGATGTACAAAATAAATAAGGAGCCCCTGTCGGTTGAGGAAAGAGTTTGGGCTTCTAAATTTCTTGTGCCCCCCTCCTCTCTCACTTGGATCAAGCCCCCTAAAAGACCTAGATCATCGAACTGGAAATTAAGAATGAGCTCAGCTGACTTTCAAAGATGGTGAAAGAATCTTGGTTGCAACTCTTTGTTCTTCGATCGAGCCTCGAAAGGAAACCTTGGGTTGGCAGGTGCGGGTGGAGTCATTTATGACTCTAAGGGGAACAAGCAGAAGGAGTATGCATGGGGAATTGGAAGAAAGTCAAACAATGGTGCAGAATGGTTAGCCTTAATCAAAGGACTGGAATTAGCAAGGAAAATTGGCATTGAGGAATTGGTGGTTATTGGTGATTCGCTAATGGTTACAAAAGAAGCGAGGAATCTAAGGAAGAATCGCAAGAATCCGTCTACTAAGATGCATTATCTCCTCAAGTGCATTGTTATTGAATTTAAAGCAATCAATTTCCTCCATGTGCTGAGAGTAGATAATCAGCAAGCGGATATAATGGCCAATAAAGGAGCAGGTTTAAATTGCGACGTCCTTGTGTGTGATCAAAAGGTTTATGATAGAAATTGGATCCCTTAATCCAGAGTTCCTAGTTAAAAGATATACTGGTTCTAGAAATCCATGGAGCAACGAGGATGTTATTCTAATAGTTGGAGTTTGCATTCAACTCATACATTTTGGTAGGGGTGCATTTATGGTAAGCACTCATCTCGAAGATCAACTTTGGATCTTCACGCACGCTCAAATTGATTACAAGGGGAGTGCATCGCCTTTGAGACAGATGGATTACATGCACCAAACTCATACAGTGCATTTTCAATCCTGGGTAGATATTAATTTATTTTTTTTGGAGCAGCATTTGCATCAATTCCAGTAGCCCTACTGGTTGGTGTCTGAAGCAGAGGCATCTGCGAAAGAAACTCTATGCAATGGGCGATTTTAATGCTCAGTCTTCACCCTTGGACTGTACTTCGGCTCATTCCAAGTCTCATTGCTTTCAATGGAGGAAACCCTTATGGAAGCACGAGGGAATCCCAAGCTTGGAAAACTCTGCAAAGGACGAAAGTTAGGCGACTACGCAGGATGTAGACTCCTCGATGATTGATAGTAATACCATTTTGGTTGAGGTCAAAAATCACTTTAAGAGTATGGAAGACCAGATTCGTCTGCTTCGAAATGAGAATTTAGAGATGAAGAGGGATCTCATACGCCTTTTCTCTCTAGCCCAAGCTACGCACTCGGAGGTCAAAAATAACTGCAACAAAATAAAGGGGAGAGTCGCCAGTTTGGATGAAACCATTGGTTTCGTTCCTCCTTGCACATCCATAAAGGATTCCAAAATTGATGATGTCAACATAAATATAATTGAAGTGGGTAGGAAAATTGACATCCTGGGAGTTGAAGTTGGACAACTCTTCTCAGGTCCACAAACAAGTAGAGGCTCGGTGGATGAAAGAAATGAAGACCCCTCGACTGGTTTTCTCCACAGGAAAAAGAATTCTTGTCGCCAACCCTAGCCTTTTGGTCATTGGCTTTTTTTTTCTAGTTTTTGTAATGGTCTCCTTCGATATCGTTCAACTCTGATTTTTGAAGTATTTCAGGATTTAGGGAAGTCTAGTTCAATCATTTTTTTGTGCTAGTTTGTTGAAAGCAGTTGCAACCTAGAAATCTTTTTAGACAGTAAGATAAACCTTCTTTTTCAACAATGTTTTGCTTCTAGCTTCTCCTACTTGGACAGTTTGTAAGGAGCTATAGTCTCCATAGATTAGGAAAGTTTCATGATAGTTATAGACCAGTAAAGGGTGAACAAGGAGTCTTGGACGCAATCCTTCTTTGGGAAGAATCCTTCCTCATAATTTTGTAATCTATGTCTTTTTTATATAATCAAAAGCTCCTCAATCGTTTCTGTTATAAAAAAAGATCTAGTCATAAGAGGCGATCCTATGTAAGTAAAGCAATTTTTTTCATCAATGAACAAAATATATATAAACCTATGAAATTCTTATAACTAGGCATTAGGCATGGTTGGCGGCATAAACTTCACTTGTTTGAGATTGATTTTTGATTAAAGAGGTTGATACATTAGCATCCCTACCCATATTGACTTTTGTTGGTTTTGTTTACGGGGTAATTTAGGTGAACTAATCACAATCCATCCATAGCATCTCATCAATTGCGCCTCAATGATTAGTTACTCTAAAAATTATATTTCATATGCATATGATTTTAGTAAACTTTGCCCCGTTTGAGGCATAATCAGTAAGGATCCATTTTTGTTGAAAGGATAGTTTTCTAAGTTCTACACATTAGGTTTGTAGCAGATCCCACCAACATTTGAACATAGTTACTATTACTTTGTTGTCTCGTAAATAAATTCTTCAGCAGAGGGTTTCCATTCTCCAAGTGTTACAACTGGTTTCTCGAAGAAGATTAATGAAGATATTAAAGTAGCTTTATGTAGCATGCTGCCAAAAGTTCTGTTAAATGAAAATTCAAGTAAAATGCATATTCTTAATATAGGCAAGGAGCTACTTTAGGATTATAAAGGATATTTTAATTTATTTAATATCCGACTGCACTCATAACCGGGCATAACTTTCAGCCCAGTGAGTTAGCTTAAGTAGTTGAGTGGTTGAGTGCTTGGAGATTCATGTAGGAGGTTTTGGGGTCGATCCCCCATAATGGAATCTACTACCAATTTGATCATAAAAAAAAAGCACATGGTTCATGAATGGATTACATTAAAAAATATGATTCATCAATGGACGATATCTACTAGTTCTCTTACATAATTCATCCATTAAAGAATTGATCTAGCAAGTTGTCCTTTTTTCTTGAGGAATCTGAAACTAACTTGCAATTTAGTGTCCACTAAAATTCGGTCTTTACCTTGGAATACTATGATTGTGGAAGTCGCTACATCCAAGACACATTGAAGCAGAGTAACTTGATTTTGAAAATAAGGTGGAGATCCTTGCATGGTTTCCGTGAAAGGTTGAATGTTTGATTTAGTCTTAAGAATGCGTGTTCAAAAATCTGAAGTGTATCATCTACTTCCTTGCATTATGACAAACCAACAACGGCTTATGGGCACCATCTTTTTTATCCTTGGAAAAAATCAGAAGCTTCTATTTCAGTATGAAAAGAAGATACATTCAAAAAGAGCTATAATGCTCTCTAGTGTTTATCTCCAACAAAGAGGATGAGTGATACTGCATAGTCCTACTATCTAGGGAAAAAAAATCCATGGCCATCAAACAACCCTTATGTAATAGTCTTCCTTAATCCAAAAACAAAAAAATAAATTGGGCTTGATCCCATTCTTCATCAAAACCAAAAAGGTATCCTGTAAGGGTTTGAATGGATAGACTGAGCAGAACTGAAAAGGGAGCAAAACAGCTGTATCAAACAATATATAGGGATCTCAAAGACACCAGTAGTGATATCCTAGCATCCTCTTCATTGATCTTCCATGTACCCTCCAATAGATCCAATGCTTTTTTGGATTGCAAATCATCTGCTTCCACGATGAGCTTTCCATAGATATGTGCATATGTGATGACAGAGAAAATTCCAGTGATTTAACTTAGTCAAATAGGTATATCAAGATAAGATTCTAGATACAAGTGGATACTTTGACCCAATCTATAACCAATTTTGAGTCTCCCATCACCTAGATGTGATAGTAGCTCTAGAGCTTTTTTGGATTGTAGATCATCTGCTTTCACAATGACATGTCCATAGATATGTGCATATGTGATGACAAAGAAAATTCTAGTGATTTAACTTGGTCAAACAAGGGTATCAAGGTAATATTATGGATACAAGAGGATCCTTTTATCCAATCTATAACCAATGTTGGGTCTCCCATCACCTGGATGTGAGAGATGCCCCATTCCCTCACCATTCTCAAAGGAATTGCAAATGTTCTCCATTCTGTCATATTATTTGTGCTTTCCCCATAAAGGAGAATTTATGTAAATATGTGAAAGGTATATTACTCCACTAGGTCTTCATGTACAATGCGTTGACATGCTTCGTAAGAAAAAGTTGATGGTTGTGACTTATCGACCTCTAATGCTCCTATCCTTCTTAGTTTTATCAATTATGGCACCATCTTGATTACTTCAAAGAAGAATTTTATTTATGTCGAATGTAACTAAGTCTATGGTTAGTCTATGGGCAAAGTTTCATGCAATTTTTTTAGCTTGAAGTGAATGAGTTCTCCGCGTAGTGCAAGTAATCGGCCTCTAGATGAAGCTTTATGCAATTTTTGCTTTGACCCTGTTTTTTGCAACTTTTCTCCTTGCACTCTATGCAGTCTTCTCTAAAACAAGCTTGCAAAAGGTCATGGTTAGGGGAATGTGGATCAATGCCTCCTTTTCATTGTATACAAGTACATTGTGAAAGCATTGCTTGTTCTTGTCCTTGATGTTGTACATTGATTTCCCTTAGTTAGATTTTAGGATTGTCAATGCTTTTGTTGTGGTAGGTCTATTCAATTTTCTTGCTAGTTATCTTATGATGGTGCAATTTGGTTGTTAGGTTAATTATAAAATTGATCAATTCTTTTCTCTAGCTTCGGTTCTTCCAGTTAGTTTTGCGACATTTTTGTTTCCTTTCATTCGTGCACAGTTGACATGTTATTGGTCTGTGGTTTGCAGTTGATGCATGGCCTTTCTGATTTTTAGATTATGCCAGAATTGGGTCATTGTAGTGGATCAGTGGGTAACTTAAGTAACTAGTATATGCAATGGCATTTGT
This sequence comes from Larix kaempferi, assembly GCA_027924585.1. Taxonomy (NCBI): domain Eukaryota; kingdom Viridiplantae; phylum Streptophyta; class Pinopsida; order Pinales; family Pinaceae; genus Larix; species Larix kaempferi. The sequence goes on along the minus strand of BSBM01000195.1, from coordinate 5,436,788 downwards.
GGATCTTTTTCTCTTGGGCCGAGATGTTTGCACAAATTGTTTTGAGCTTTCTTCCACCGTCCTTGAGGTGAGATTTCATAGGCCTTGGCTAGGTTGAAATGTTGCTCTGTCTTATGTTCATTATATGGTAATGGATCAAGTAATTGCATAATGCATTAAGTTTATATACTCTAAGCATATGGATTTTGATTTTAAAAAACAATAAGTAAGCATGAAAGCCCAGTATAAGAAACAAATTACTATTGAAGACATCTTTTGGATCATTAAGCTTTTTGAGATGGAATTCTATTTCCCCAGGTGCAACTTCTTGTTGTAGCATTTGCATTCATGCTAATGCATTTTTCATAGCACAAAGACGTTACTTCTATTTGTTCATGCTCTGACTGAATTCATGATTCTCTTGTCACATACATTGCCACTTGTGGCTCTTGTTTTATTCATATTTTAAAAATGTAATTATATTGTTGTTAATTGGTTGAAATGCAATTTTTATCATTGTTATAACATTTTAAAAATAAAATAAAATAATACACCATCTATTTGGATGCATTAATTGCAACTGGTGTACCCTGACATGACCATACTGAATAAACTTTAAAATTATTTAATATGTGTTGTGCGCATTAAATGGCGTTATGATACTTTTGAGTAGTTGGTTGATCTCCTCCTTCTAAATTCAGCCCAATATTAAAATCATGGCTACATGGTTATCTTTTATCAAGCAACCGGGCCGTCAAGTTTAATGGGTTGTGTATTTAACTTACAATATTTTATTTCTTTTTATTTATATATAACATATTATGTACTTTTATTGAGCAACCCTGTGTTATGTTTGGTGAAATCGTGTGCCCAACCAAGCCGATATTGTTCAGACTAAGTGGTTATGTCAACTGTACATATGGACTTAGGGTAGTTATTGTGTTATGTATGGATAATTGTTCACAGGTGTAGTCCACATGGATTCATCTATCTATTATTCTGTGGGCAGGTATGCAGTTAGTGTATTTTGTGCGAATTCATTTGTTAGCGACTATTGTAGTTCATAGGGACAACTCACAGTTGTGATTCATGGTATGTGTAGACCTAGTGGATTCATCTATCTGTCGTAGATTGTCCAATTCTTATGTGGAAGAAAGGTGAGCTCGGTAAGTATTTTCAGGGGGTAAAAGAGAAAGGTGGTGGTTATAGGTCCTTCTATTCAATAGCCCTTTATTATATGATCTTAGACTTTTGTATATTGTTGCCTTAAAAAGAATACTATGATTTTGTTAACTCAATAGCATTGCTTTGTTTTTTTAAATGAACAACAATTCATTAATATTTAATATTTATTTTTGCATTAATCCTCTAAGTTAGGGACTAAGCTACACACAACTCTTGTTATTAACTATACTAACTAAGTCAATCCAAGGATATCCCAAAAAAGTATCCAAATTATCCATACCCATAACATGAAAATTTGAATGCAACCCATACTTATCCATAGTATTAACCTTCAAATCTTTAAAAAATTGAACATTTTCACTCTCAACACATGTGTTATGAATATGTTCACTGGAACTTGCAATCTTTTAACCAAATCAACATTGAAAAAACTATGCTTGCTACTGGGGTTTATAGAAATAATGACGTTCTCTTGCTAAATACATCCATGAACTCGTAATAAAAAATCGTCATAAGAAAACAAACTCTTAGTAATTTATCAATTTTTGCCTCATGAGACCACCTATCTAAAATTACATTTTCAAATTATTTATTTGAAAGTTTTTTCATCTTGTCATAGTAAGGAAATGCCACTATCTAATGACATTTTCTTTTAAACCCATGGGTAACCAATTTATCCCTTTTTTTTGGCTGAACGACTTCATATGTTTTTATGTTTTCTTCAATACTAACATCATCAACTTTCTCTAAAAAATCCATCTTTCTTTCTATAATTCCCCTAGAAAAAGAACTAGGGTTTTGAAGAGAATCACCTGCTTTTGAGACAACAAAATTAAAAAGAGCATAAATCCCTCAATATTTATTGGAATCTCTATTATGACCACAATTATGAAATGTCATAGTCATTTTGCATCTACTGGAGTTGGTTTGACAGAAATGTGGCCGCTTTATCAAAGAATATCAATTCTATAATTTGTGCAGTTGTCACTAGAAAAACCCTAAAAAATGATTGATTTTAAAATCAATGATAACTTTACTTTCTAGACTCCGTTTTGGACAATATTGTTTTGAAATTGTGTATCTTGGAAAGCATAACTCAGATCAACAATTGGTTTATTCAAATTCTATACAAACGGCTTCATAAATAGAGATTAATTTTGTTGTCCTCATTTTTCCTTAAAAATATGCAAAATATAAAAATTTCTTTCAATTTTTTTGACCCAAGAAAGTGCTCTAATGCCACTTGTAGTGATCCTTAACCTAGAAATTGAATCACAACAAATATATAGAACCTTTATACTTCGAAAATAACCAAAATATATTTGCAACAAGAATAACAAAAAGATATAGAGAATGACCCTTAAGGAAGGGTAACACCATCTAATACTCTTTATGGAAGGAACCACTCCACAAGCCATCCTTGCTACAAATAATTCATCAAACATATCTCATACAATGATACTCTTCTATTTATACTTTCTCTTGAGTATTCCTAAGGGGCCTATGCCAACTACCTTTATTATTATATTATTTCCTCTGACTACCTAGTGGACCTATTTATTACCCACCAACTACCAAATGGGCAGATTCCATGATTATGGCCACATTACATACATTATCCCCTTAGGAACCGTCCTAGGAATCCCATATTATCCTTCCTAGGTATATAACAATGCCCTACAAGGTGTGCTTAGCAAGTGTGCCCAACCGATGTGCATCCAACCAATTATGTCAAGCCATCTATAAGTCAAGTTATTTTTCCACTTTGTTCGCCATGCATTGTGCATTTCTCCTAACGAGGTCATGTAATGTCCCCATTTTGACCCACTTTGTATAAAATTGTAAATGATGTAAATATTGTAACTTAATCATGGTGAGGAGCTCAAGGCCAAGGCCCCACCATTGATTTAGCGTTTCATGTATCGGCAATTAAAAATAGATGCCTATGGTTCTTGTGCTAGATGGGCACGACGTATATAAAACATCATGTAATTACGAATTTTTAATGAAAAACCCACAACCGGCTATGCAATGCAACAAAAGAGATGGGGCATGATTTCTACAAGGAATGGGGGGGGAATTATTCAAACCCTTGAGCCAATGGTATTAATCCATGTGTCAATGGGGAAACCCATAAACCACCAACTACCCATTTTGTCTCATGCACCCAATCATTTAATTCTTCCAAAAATTGGTTGGGGCAGTTATTGCCTTGGAAATGAAGAAGTATGGCAGCCAATTTCGTGCATGGGCAAGCCATCAACCTAGAAATTCGTGTTTTGTCTCATTGGGCAAGAAATCACCCACGAAATGGTGCCCAAAGCCATCTTGAATGGGCAGTCTTCACTCATTCACGCAGTTGGAGCTAGTTGGGTCTTTCCCTTCACGTTTTTCATCAAAACCCTGCATTTTTCCATGCCTGGGAGTTCGTTTTTGCATATGCAGTAGCCTGGGAGAGAAGGGCCATGTTTTGGGGACTGTAGGGAGGTCGTTTTTGCCCCTGAATGTCCAAGGACGTTTTTCTAAAACGGATTTGGCTTCCTGGGTTGTTCACCAACTTCCCATTTCGTTTTTGTGGGCTCCCACGTTTTCCTGAGTTAGCTGAAACCCCATCTCATGCCTCTCACTGTAAAAACGTTTTATCTTGCCCCATAATTGGGTTCTGCTGTTGTGTGCATCCTCATTTTGGTTGAACCTGTGAATTGAAGTTTTGGAGTGGTAGTGGATAGAAGTAGCTTGATAAACCTAGTGGGGGAGACAACCTCTCAAGAAGATCAAGAGGGCTTTGGTTACTCTTCTATGCATACCCTGAGAGCACTAGATAGGGAAGGTATGGCTTGAGGGACTGTATAGCAGAGAAAAGAATACTTCCTTGTGCTGGGTGTGTAGGTAATGTGGGTGCCAAGCTAGATAGATCTTGCAAGGTTATCCCTGGCTCTGTGCTGGAGCTCACTAGCTTAGCAACTCTTCCTTTCCATCTCCTAGCAGCCTGATAAACCCAATTGTAGATTGGCTTGGCTCATTTTGGTGTATGCTTGGCTATGTGTGAGTCTGCTGTTCCCTGGTTCCTTGTAGAGATCATGCCCAGCTCGGGGGTGGCAGTGGTGCTGAGCGATTGAGGAGCACACTGGCCTATGGATGGGTGGAACGTTACAGTTGCATAGCCAGTTGCGTGGGACTACTTTCGCATAAGATAAGTATTCTCTTGTGTTAAATTGGCAATTATCATTTGATTAATATTGGAATGAATGATGGGTGTGCTATTGAATTTACTTCCGCTGTGTATTCAAATGATTATGCATTTCCATATGATTTTATATAATTCTGCAAAGGTCTTTATTTAATGACTGTCACAGAATTTTGAATGTATGTTAGATAACAACCAGATCCATTTAATCTCCGTTTATGTTTCTATAGCATGCACATATACATGTCTTTGTATCAATGAGTTTGATTTTAATGAATATAGGGCTAACTGCCCAGATTGAGCACCACGTCTTGCCTCTTCTTTTAAATTGAATGTTTATTTACTGTGTATGGGGCTAGATGCCCAGTATTGGCAATGGTCCTCTCTATCCTGCTGGTATGGTAGGAGGGGACACTACAGGTCACCTAATGTAACTTTCTTGCCTTCCCTCACCAAGTTCCCTTCCAAGGTTCTCTAGGTCTAACCAACTAATGCAACTTGCCAAGGTTTGTGGTATGCCTAATTTAGGAGAAAGGGAGCCTGACATGTTTGTTGTGTACCTTGCCAGTGGGCAAAGGAACCCAAAACCGACTCTTCTAACCATCAACCTTCTGTTGTATTTGTCTATGTTGATTAATGATCACTGAGGTGATCATACTATGGAGTCGCTCGAAGCCATTCAAGGTTGGGGCCTTACATGGGGACAATGATGTTGGCATCGACTTCCAAAAAGTATATTAGTGGAGAAAGGGACCCATTTTTTTACATTAAGCACGTTGTTAGGGGTTCTCCTATTCTAGGCATGTTTCGTCTAACTTGGGAAAATGTGTCCATGTTGTTGCCTATATGGATGGCGTGTCTTGGCCCTTTGCGCAACTCAATCCAATTGTTGCTCCAACTCATATCTTCACTGATTGACATTGTTGTTGCCATGCCTTGTGGTTGTTCCTCTATAACTACTTCATGTTGTTACCTCTACACCTATAATAGAATAAGTTGAGAGAATTCATCATTACACAAGGATGCACCACTCAGACACATCCATCTATTTGAACACTATTGCATCCAATCATATTATTGTTGTCAAGACATCATACCTAACCTAACAAAAGCTCTAAGCTTTTGTTGTGCCTATTAGCTAACACTTAGTTCAATCCCATTGCACTCATCTCACACATGATGTGTTTAGGTGGGTTGTTTCATCATGGGACTAACATGCCTTTCATCCTCCGCACCCAAAGTGTCATTGTCCCCGACAATCTAGAACAATATTAAGTTATGCTCCAATGCATCAAGACCCCATTGCTTTAACTCTTGGATTTTATCTCAAAACTTCCAAAATGCTTTCCTTTATTTATAACTATTCTCGCTAAATGACAAATCCTTATAGGAAATCAAATATCCACATCTAATTATCTTTTTGAATCCCACTATGCTCTAAGAATAAATTTGGTTGACCTCTTGGTATGCTCTGTCAACTATCATCATCAATGCTCGAGATGGCTTCACTCAACTCAAATCCTTTGGGTCTGCCAAAGAAGATCATAATTGGATAATGTGGAACATAAGATAATGTTCTAGTAGGTGTTCTAACAAAGTCGGTATAAAAGCAACTTTCCCAGCCTTGGTCAATACTTCCAAGAGTTCTTCATAACATGTAGATAGATGATATTTTTCACATTAGTTGACACCTCGACACCTTGAACAAATATCGGTTTAGTGGAAGGAGTATTTGTCACCAACTTGAAACCTCAAAACTCACCTATATTCTTAAATGCAATGCTTCATCTATTCGACCATGGGCACCACATTGATCTGCGCTCTGTATAATTGATTTGATGTAACTTAGGAAACTCTTGGTTTGATGAACCCATTCCATAATGACTTGCCCACGCCATTTAAGGAGAAAGGTGTCATTGCTCCATCACCAACTCGAATGGATTAAACTTGGACACTAAGCCCTTCTACATGTTATAACAAAGCTAAGCTACTTCAACACACGTCTGATCAATGAGACCACTCAATGTGCACAAAGAACCACAAGTAATCCCCCAACAATCCATCGATTTGTTCAATCAATTCATTCGCTGGGGGATGGCAACTCGTGCTCATCAACAAATTCATCCCCATTTATTTGAAAAACTTTGTTTAGAACTTGTCAATCAATCTTGCACCTCCAACTTATCTCTTCACTAAAAGCTTCTATTGTTGTCATGCCTTATCACCATTCTACTGTTATCACTTTCATCCTTGTTGCTACTACTATTTTGAAGATGCTAAGGCAATATGTCATGTGTGGCACACCACTTTCATACAACCATTCATCTTGACATTATTACAAACGATCATAACATCGTTGTTAATGATATCCCACACCAAAATCAACAAAAAAAAATTCAATTTTCTCATTGCAACTAATACACACTTCATCCCTAAAAAAGCCACAACACCTTATTAACCATGGACTTGTAGTTGTTAACTATGTAGTACCAATAACATTAGACGATTTGCACTTGCTTTCCAATTAGTTTTTCAACGAAAATCCAACTAAAATGGTTGGAATTGAAATTTTAGGTTGTTGGAATTGTATAATCAGGATGTCCAGGGTAACTGAAGGACAAAATTCCATTAGTGCAATAAAAATTGCAATTTCAACAATGAAAATTGCGATATCAACAAAAATCGCATTACCAAATTCCGACAAAAGTTGCCGAAAAATTGCAAATCGGTTAACCATTAGCTTACTCCTTTTTTCTTTACAACCATGAATCCCCCACACCCGAAGGTTGGGTCTATAACCTAGGCCAAGGCTAGCCCAAATATTGAATGGAAGAACGATCTACCCACTTGGAAGATGTTGTCACCCAGTTTGTACAAAGATGAGGACTACCCTAGACATTCTCCGGATAAGTTTAATTCCCTTCCACGCGACTCCCATCCTCAACCCCGAATCTGAGAGAATTGAACAAATAACCTGTGCTCACTTAACTTCCACAAATGCCACCTACCCTACGACTGCATGCTTACTCCTTTACGACGACATCAAACTATCCCACTAGTGCAGGTTTACTCCTTTACGACGACATCAAGAGGACGAATGGTTGGGATTTCGTTTCGCACAAGTGTTCTCCTAACTTTTAGCGCCCAACTTCTTCGACATGACTAAGACACGTGGCAACCAGCTTTTATATACATATTCGATTCCCTTCTCATAAGAGTGTTCGTCCGGTTATTTCTCTGTTTCAACAATGGCGAAGAGAGGGCTTGCAGGACTTGTACCCACGACCATGGCCGTGCTCTTCCCGCGACGGGACCGCCTCTGGTGGTACCTGGCGTTGGTCTCTGCTATAGCTCTGCTCGGCCAAGAGCTTGCGCGCTCGTCCGCCATGGCCGCCCCGGCTGAATTCGAAGGCTTTGGCGAAGACTCCGACGAACTCGAAGACGAGGCCTCCTCCGTCTTCCCGGTCCTCGTCCCCCCTCCCGTCCTCACACAGTCTGGGTTCGAAACCGACCGAGGTCCCCCAGAAGAAGAAGTCAAACCCTCGAAACCCTTGGAAGCCCCCAACCCCACCGAAACCCCCAAGCCCACCATTAAATCCCACAGCGACTACTGGGACGAAGACGAGTTCGAAGGCTTGCCTCCCGCCGAACAAGTACCGCCCACAAATATTAACCCATCCGGAACCCCAGAAGCTAACCAGGGTTCCAAGATACCCAAAAATCTGCCCCCCGCAGGCCCTCAATCTTACTACATCGAGTTCGTCTGCGTCACTTTTCTGATCGCCTTTGCAGTCAATTACTTTTTCGGCCGACGGCAAAACGAGCAGATCGCCCTAGCCTGGGCGGCGCAATTCGCAACGAAGGACGGTATCTTTGAGAAAAATTTCAGTCTCTTAGGTACCGGAGACGGAAACGACACTCCCCTGCTGCTGAAAGAAGGGCAAAATGTCTTCAAGTTCTACGCCAGCGGTCGCCGGTATTGCCAGGGCTTGTTGGCTACCATGGAGCTGCAGAGCAGGCATGATCTGATCTCGAGGATGTATAATTGTATAGTGCCTTGTAAGGATGAGGTTAATATCGAGGTTTATATGAACGAGGATGGTATGGATGCAGTGGTTTTTGCACTGGCTAGGAAAAAGGCTGCCAAGAGTATGCACAAGGATACCAGGGATCTGCAACAGTATGCTAGTTTGCTTTCGCCACCTTCGAACCGTAAGTGGCTCAGCGAGGAGCTCGTTGCAATTGCGGAGTTACGGGAGGTGGCGTTGGATCTGGTCACGGATACGGTGCTAGATCAGGTATTACAGGCAGAAGCTCCCCCCGTTGGTTATTTGCTTGTTTGATTGTTTTGTGCGGGATTGTGAAAGTTTTTTAATTTTAATTGAGTTGGTGAAGATCAGGGATCAAATGGAACTCCATACTTGTTAGGCAGCTACATTTTTACCAAAAAGGATGTTAATATCTTACTCATTAATTTGAAACAAAATCTTCAACAAGATATATGCCACTTTGATATACTAAACTTGCAATTACAAAGGCCACACAAAGACAACAATAAAAAAAGGTAACCACGGAGCATGCAGGCGCTTCTAAGCAATGAAAATAGGGATTACATGGACTTGAAAATACAAGATGTACCAACTTGTTCAACATCCCAAGTGACTGCCTCTAATGCATCTCATTACGAAGAAAAAAACAGTGGCAAAGGGAAAACAAATTGTAGTATTGCTAACTGACTTTATGTGATAACAGGACTGTTGCTTGCAAATTATTATATTTTGAAGGTTTGTTTGTGCAACCTTGGCTGATGAGTCTTCTGTGCCCATAGGGATCATACCACTTAGCTCGTGTAATGAAAGGAGGAATCAGAAATAAACCTGCAAATAGAATAATTAAAGAGCATTACAAAACAAGATCACAATATCTGGAGTCCTGGAGCTACATAAACTCAAAAGAGTTAAGATGATACATTTCCAGAAAGTCCGATTTCATTCAATGAATCCCTAGATCCTTTCCACCCTATAAAAAGTAATACATCTCGAGTTTCAATGCTTTAGATGCCATAATATGCATTCATACATAAAATCCTGTTGGTTTGAAAGATTTTCAGTTACCTAGTTCAATCTTCAACATGGAGCCAATATTCTTCGAATGGAATTCTTCTAGCAATTCAGGTGGAAGTCTCTGCTCTTTAGCCTCAATTACTTATGTAGGATCACATATTGGCAGGCTCTTCCATTGACCAAATACCATTCGTTTGACTAAACATCATTCATTTGATCAACCAGCGAAAGTAAATCATTGGCTTTGATATGACAATCACCTCATTTGCTTCTCCATAAAGCATCATTAAAAATAGGTGACACAATTTCTATGTTGTCTGTATCTCCATTACATTCTGATTGTGCTCGCTCATCAAAAACAAATATTCTGCTAAGCTATGGCTTTTGGGTAAAAATCAATGTTTCACCAGGTTTTTGGGATGCAGGGACATGGGAGTGTGTTCCATGCAAAACAACAGAGCCCCAACGAAGTTACAATGTGCAAATTTGGATCATCTTCTTGTCAGCGTTTTTTGGACTCCAAATCATTGAAAAATCAAACATTTGTTTTATCTTTTAAACACAATCTAAACATGCTTACAGCAGAAAACCCACCCTTTCAACAAGAACACCAAAATGTATGAATGAAACTGAAAAAAAAGGGGGTCAGATTTATTCAAATAGTCACCAGCCTAGTTATTGCTATCAATTCAGCGTATTATTGGAGTCTTGTTGGATTCAACAAATGGTCAAAGTTTTAAGTTACTATGATTCTTGATTGTTTGTGTACTTTGGTCACATCCACAATTTTCATAAAACTCTCTTCTTTCTATTTAGTTGTTCCGAATGACCTTCTTTCTATTTAGCACTCCTGGATTAGGAGCTCTACATCCCATTTGCCTCCTTGTTTGCTTCTTTTGTGCCTTTTTGGGTTGCCTTTCTACAGTTTCGTTTCTACCTTTAATGTTAAAAATTCTATAAATATAAAAAATATGAAAAATATAAATCCCAACAATAACAATTCATCCCATGCAAATTAGTAAATTACTATATACTACATTCATCATTGTGCAATCATGCAATGTAATTTAGAATCTGATAAATTAATAATGCAAACACATTACATGATTCATCATGATTATATATGATTATCCGGACACGTAGAAGGTTCGCTAGAGGTTCGGAGTTTCGTGCGGGATGCCCAGAAGGTTCGTCGGAGTTTTGGAGTTTCGTGCGGGACGTTAGGAAGTCCCCCCTAAGTTTCATCATGGAGAAACGAGTTTCGCCATAGACTAAAATGTTTCGCATGGAGTTTTGTCGAGTTTTGCCCAAAGCGAAATGTCTCAAAACGTTTCGCATGGAGTTCCGCCGTCCCTGGGACGCGGGGAAACGCAGAAGCGCGTCCCTGACCTTGCGGGATGTGTCCTCGTGGAACACTGAATTATGAAACCATTTATGAATCTGGTTGCCCTTCTTTGAGTTCCTATAAACAAATTCCTTTTGGTACTCAAATGATTAAGTCTCTCCATAATCTACAACCAACACATTTGACCTTTGTTTAATACTTCTGAATTTTTTAAACATAACTCGCTCGTATTCTTGTGGCCAGTACTTTGTTTCGTTGCGTTAAAAAAATATTTCCATGTCATAGGATGCTTGATTCTCTGTTCTAGTAGTGGATTGTGTAACTTTTCCGCCATAGATCAGCTTCAATTCAAGCTTTGAAATACAAAAGTGCACTTTACTAGATTTGTAAAATTAAAGGTTTAAAAAAACTTTTTAAAGCTCCAATCCTGAATGCTTGACCACCCACCTTGAGTTAAGGTAAGGAATATACATTGAATGAGGTTTGCAATGTTTCAGGCATAAGATCACCATCATATTTGTCCATCTTTTTTCCTAGATTTAATATTTCTCGAAAGCCCCTTGCCCTCTGCCTCGCAGTTATGACCTTGGTGTGGATGATGCACTTCCCTTTGACATGAAGCACTTCAGTTGTTGATTGGCCTGAGCTACCTTGAGTTTGTAGGCTAGTTGATCATACTGTGCAAACTATATGAACTTTGTTACTTCATATGATTCGAAGCACTTACCTTAGTTGTTGATGGGCTTGAGCTATGTTGAGTTTGTAGGCAAGTTGAGATCAATTTTTTTTTACTAGGGGAATCGACAATTGGGGTCGGGCTTGTACTCACGCGACACAAGGTTGATTCTCGTCCACTACCACTACATCCCCTAGGTGCACCCTGTTTCCGCCTAATATGCACCTCGGGTAATGTGGCATAAATCTTCAAGCTACTAGGTGCGTCCTTGGGGGCAAGTCCCAAGTCAAGTACTGTCACTTGAAACTTGACTCCTTTGTCTAGGCCAACTCTTGGTGAAGCCAAGGGGGGTGATCCCTAATAAAATGACTAAGGCTAAATAAGCTATAAGTTACATAAGTAAATCTAGGAGTTTGAAAATTTTACTAAAGCAAGAACAATAACAATGAATCAAATTCAACAGTATGTAAATTATTAACCAATCACGACAATGTTGAAATCACTTGAGCAAATAATCAATAAATATAGACCAGTGTCGAGAAAGTAAAAATGTTGTTAAAAGGGAAATGTTTTGCCAGTGCTCATGGTCAGTTTTAGTTATTATGGATGAGTGGATTAAGGTGGGTTAATTCTTGGTTTGGCCCACTTGAAAATCTACCCTCTTGAAATGAGTACAGAGCAACAATACTAGGTGTCCAACAAGGGGAGACATATAGTTTGCTTTGGGCACCCTTTTGACTCCGTAGTAAATCTAATGCAACCTCTCACTTCTTAATGGTAGGTTTCTAATGGATTGCCCTATTAACCAACCGCTAATATCCCCTTTTTGATTTTTAACCAAAGCTTGGGCATGCCTTCGATGGTCGCAAGAGCATATCGGGGGACAAAAGCCAAGGTTCAATTACTCAAACATAAATAAAATAAAAATAAAAGGGACTAACTAAGTGAAGTGGGTGTAGAAGGTGAATGTGTTAAGGTTAGTGCAGTTGTGAGACCCATTCTCAGAGAGGATGGTACCCTAGTCAGTTAACTAGGGTTCTTGGTCAAGTTAACCAGGCAGATTAAAGAGTAAGACCCTATAAGGTACCCTAGGGCCCCCAACTATCTCCTGGGGTTCTTGGTTGGGGACCAAGCAGGTTGATGCCATGGCAAAGTCCCTAGCATGTGGCTAGGGTCCCTACTTGTCTCTAGGGTATTTTGGTTTGGGACTAGACAGTTTCTTGGTCACGAGGACCAAGCAGGTTCTTCAAGTTGAGACAGAGACCTCCTGGTCTGGGACCAAGCAGATTCTTGGTCATGAGGACCAAGTAGTTCCTACAGTGACATACTTAGTCAGTTAACTAGGTGGATCTTGGTTAGTGGACCAAGATGATGATGTGTGATGTCCTTTTCTCCTAGGTCTTCGAGATGGTTGAGTTAGATGGTCTTCTCAAGGGACTGGCCACCCCTTGATGGAGCCACTAGAATTTGATCCGAGGAGCAGTCAAGAGGACCACATGATCACATCATCCAGTGTGGACCCTTCCTTATACAGTGATGATGAACTTTTAGGTTGTGTATGGAACACTTGTAGCTCACCTTGGTAGCTCATCCTTGGTCTTGTGGTACCTTGTCTTGTTTGATTTGTGGTTAGTAGGTCATCCACCCACCTTGAGTTATCTTGATTTGTACCACCTTTGATGTTTTGGTCCTATGGGTACTATGGTTGTTTGTCCACTTTGTAGTTTGTGGTATACCATTGGTCCTAGAGGTTATAACTTATGGGTCATGTACCCACACTTATCTTATGTTGTACCATGTGATGACCCTAGTACCCACCTATTGTCACCCTACTTATATTTTATGTTATTAAATGTGACTTTATTGTTTTGACCATAATGTGTTGGTACCCACCTAAGCCATTTTATTTATATTTTATATTTTATAACTTGTGACTTTTATTTTTTATGGTACCCTCCTAAAGTGATGGAACCCTAACTTAAATTAAAGAATGACCTTTCTAGAAGATCATGATCCTATATATTGAAGACTTTTGCTCCTCATTTGATAATATGAAAAAGTAAAATATCTCAGCCCCAATTTCTTTTTGACGTCTAGGGTATATGGACTGTCCTGCTTGAATCACCTACCTACTGAAGATTACAATCTATCTCAGATCTGATTTCTGCTAGGGTTCGCTAATGTCTGCTTTGACTTTGGAGAGGCCCGATTTGATGTTATTGACTGAGATCCAACTCGATCTGCTCCTGTTTGAGATCCGATCTGGTTGTTGATGGTTTGCTGAGGTCTAATCCACTGCTGAGAAGTCCGATAGGGCTGAGAAGAAGTCCGATCTACTGCTGTAGAGTCCAATTGGGCTGAGAAGAGGATCAACCTGCTACTGTGGTGTTCAATTGGGTTGAGAAGAGATCTGATCTGTCAGCAGAGATCTTATTAGAACCTGATCCATCTCCTGTGACATATTCGTGAACCTTGGAGCCTCCTTTTATCTCAGCCGCAAGCTTGTAAAGCTCAGTTCTGCCTGCCGTGACTTGATTGGGTTTGCCCCCTAAGTAACCACACCCTTTTATCATCTTGATGGTTGATTCGTGATTCTGTTGAAGGTTCTCCTTGCCTGCTGCAAGCTTATTTTCTGAGTTATGGGTTTATTGAGGGTTTGTTGAGATCTATTTTGCTATCATCTGATGACTCTAATTTCGGAGTAGTTCCCTTGTACCACGTTCAGCCTGAGACCTGAACTTTTATGCTAATGACTGATCCATAGTATTGAGATTGTATTTTGGTTTTGATGCATTTATTCTGTGCCTTATTTTTTATTAGATCTATGTTGTTGAGGATCAGACCTATGCACTGAATTGTATTTGTGGTGTAAACTCTGTTAAACCTATGTGCTTAGTCTTCTCTGAACTGTCATTGTGTTTCTGACTGTCATTGACTATTTGGTTATACCTTAGCCCAGTCATCTCTCTTTCTCTCTGGTTTGTACTAACCCTCTAGCAGGGTCATCTGGTTCCTAGTGATTGACTGGCCTCTGAGAGGCACAGTCCTTTTCTGAAAGTAAAATTTTCTGAGTATAAAACAGGAAGGGTTCCACACTCCAGGTAAGTACCCTAACTTGCTCTTCTTATTGATTAGACTTGTTATTATTAATCTTATACTGCTGGTTACATGTTACTGAAGATTATTTACTTTAAAACAAGGACCCATTGGTAGTGTTAAAGCTGAAAAGTTGAAAGAGATGAAAATTATGTTTTGAATTATCTTGTTTAAGTTACTGCTGTACTATTCTGCTCTAGTATAAATTTGTTATATTGAATTTTTGCATTAAAGTATATAAAATTTGATTTTTCTGCATCAAAGTTCAAACCCTAACCCTAACTAAAATTTAACAGAACGATCTGAACTAAAGCAGAAAATAAAACAAAATCATACCACACACAAAAGAAATATTGATCCCCCAGGGGAGATGGGGTATGGGCGCTTCGTAGCCCGCTTGTTTTTCTTTTTCTTTATGGTTATTACAATGATTGGGTGGATGCCTTTGGTCCTTTATTGATTAGGATACAACCGTCTTATGAGTTTGAAGGTTTGAAAAGTGCTTGAAGAAAGGTATAGAAGAAGATGGGTTCCCGGATGGCTTGAAATGTCAAAATTTCGCCAACACTTCTCTTTACCTGTTCGTTAAGAGCTGAAAAACAACCAACAAACTTGAGCTAAAGATGCTCAATTAATAATGAAGGCGTAAACTTTAGCTCCCTACTTAAGTACTTGAAAAGATATAAACTTATAGAATGCAAGCACTTAGTTTTAAGAATTAGATCTAAGAAAAATGAGCCTTTAAAAATCAGATCTAACCTACAAATGTATACTTAAATTATATTAGTTTACGATATCCTTTGAGATAGACTAATTTGATTAACTATGCATAACAGAACTAGTAACCAAAAGATCTTGAATTTTTAGATGAGAGAAGGTGAAGAAAAGAAAGCCCATGAACATGAACTTGGAGTCTTGGTAGTGGAACTCGGAGGGACTTTTTTCTTCTTGAAACTGCTTGAAGATGAGGAGGATGCTAACTCCCTCAACTTCTTCTCCAAGCTAGACAACCTGCAATTCTTAAACACACTTGCACAAGGGAGGTTAAAAGCATCAGTGTTAACTACAAAAGAAGCTCAGAAAACATGCATTTAAACAAAAATAACATGCATCTCTAAGGGATCTAATGTAACTAAACAGTAAAGATGATAGATAAACAAATCTACTTCTCTTACCCTATTAGGGATAACTCCCGTTCCAAGGCCAATAATCAACCGAAATAAGATACAAGCATTGACAAAGAAACAGATCTCATAAGCTTAACAGTAAACATCCACACACAAAGAGCTTCAGCGGAGGTTCGACCTTCCATCCAAAATAATGGAGAGTGAGCTTGCTTAAATAGAAAACTAGAGATCAAGAGGGCGCACCAGATAGAGACGACGACTTGCCTAATGGCAAAGAGATAAGGATGATCTTCTTTGAGTGATTTGTGGGCTAGAATGGAGATAACTCCAAAATCAAAGCACCACCTAAAGAAAAATCAGCTTTCATGATGATGAATGCGCCCTCCTTTGTAGAGATGCGCCCCCCTCTCTTAGAGAAAAAATGGCTTGCTAAGATTGGCTGAGAACCAAGATTTGCTTCAAGAAAAATCAGAATAGCTGCTGATTTACTTTGCCACCATCTCTGAAGACATGGCTCTAACATGTTTCCTTGATTTATTGAGATGCTGATTTTTTCATTTTTTAAATTTTTTTTGCCTTTTTTTTATTCACTTTACGAAAAAAATTGAAATTAAGTGATAAATAATCACTAATTTCATTTTCAAAGTGTGTCCATAGGTAAAGTGGGGGCTCTCGTTAGAAAACGAGCACCCCCATGGAAAAAACCACCTCCTAGTACCATTTTTATGACTTATTGAATTTTTACAATTAAAATACCTTGCTTTTTTATGGAAAAATTAAAAAATAATGAAAAATTAAAAGCACCTAGGGGGAACTTAGCGCATGTTCATATGACTCAAATAATGACTCGCATGGTAATATACGTTGACACTTGGCTTTAATAATCCCCTAAGGCTTAACCACCAAGACAGTTACTCCAGTTTTGGAGGTTTGGGTGAAAACCTCGAAAATTATATGTCATTAAAAAATGATATATAATAAACAAGGAAAAAAACACTTCAGAGCAATTGGATTGATGACCAAGTCCAAGGAAAGCCAAAGTCAAACCTTTTACAAAAGTTCATCATGCTACATTATTTATTACAATTCCCCCAAGGGGGTATGAACATGCTTAAAAGATAAAAAAGGGCCAAAAATGGCCTGCTGGACTTCTGAACTCTGATGTTGAACAATTAATTTGTTCAATCTTTGGCGGCTCAACTGCAAGTCCAACTAAGTGCAATTTAGTGGGTAACAGACCCACACAGCTCCCTAGCATGGTGCACAGGTAGGCTGAGGTTTGAACCTGTGATGTCGCAAGGAGTGCCTTAACAGTACACTCTATTGCCACTCGGGCTACACCCATGGGGGCTTAGGCTAGTCGAAATCATACTGCAAACTATCTAAAATTTATTTCATAGAACCAGCATTGAATTTAGAATAGAATCTTCTGCTTCCATTTGTGGCATTTTGCTCTTTTTCAGAGGAATTTGCCATAAAACTTGACTCCTTGTCCTCTCTGTTGCTGCTGCTAAATTCAGAACCTGTTTTGATACTGTATGATGCAGGGTAAAACCAAAAAAACTGCAAGTCATATAACCAAAGAACAGTATAAATCAAATAATTTTACCAAAAACACAATATTTGGATTTTTGGAACCACATATTCTCAAGAGACTGGAGACAGTAATCTTCCAGAAATAAAATTCCATTTGGTGCAACCCGACAGCCATCATGTCCCCGCAATATAATATCCCTCAACATTTTTCTACAAACATTCTAGAAATAGCTCCTTCAAATAAACACTATATATAAAATTCTGTTTTTATTTCGATGTCAAAAGAAGATCCCAAAATACACCATGTAAAATTCTGTTTTTATGTTCCTCCATCCTGTTTGGAGGCCCACAGGTATAATTCCATGCAATCTTCTCATCTTTATGAGTATTGTCAGATGGACATGCATCTATTTTTAACTACAGCATAAATATAAGAAATTATACATCTGTTTTGGTCAAACTTTAATTCTTAAATGCTCCTCTGGAGAATTTGCCTGAGGTTAATTTCAAAATTGAAAATTAGATTTTATTTTACGTGAATGTAAGTTCAGTAGGAAGTTAAAAAATTTATACTTTGGTAGAAACTTTTGGAGAAAAACCTGTGTTAGAATTTTGGAACGTTTCAAAAACTCCAAAAGTTTCTACCAATATGATGAACTGTGGAAATCTACATTCTAAAAAAAATTATATGTATTTTGATATTTTGCATTGGAGGGTTTAGAAAAATCTTAGACACAGTTCCAAACTACCAACACTGGGACAGGTTATGTGGAAAGGTTGGAATCCTTGAGTAATTGAGATTGACAGTACTTGAATTATCTCATAAAGCTAAAGCTAAAATGGAAGGGTTTGATAGGTTGCCAGTGAATAAACATGTGAGAAAACAAGGCTGTCCTCCTGGTATACGTTCTAGGCTCTGTATTGATAAAACTTGAACAATGCTCAGTTGGTGGGGTCTTATAGGGGCACTCATGGTTGGAATTGTTGTCATCATATTACTCTATGTAGAATATATCACCCCGCTTTCCCAAATAAAGGATACACAGACGCAGCTTGAGTCCTTGAAACATTTTACCTACACTCAACTATCGCAGAACATTAAAACAAGGAGTACCAAATTCTGCTTCTTAAAGCTAGTCTACTCCATTTCAAAAACCTCACTAAAACCCCTAGGTGTCTACTGGGGGGTTTGAATAACTATAGTTGACTGGGCTGCATTGAGAGGTCTCATTTTACAAATAACTTAAATTTATCTCTCATGACCTAAGTTAGAGCCGCTATAGAAAGAAAAGAATATATGAGGCTGATTGTGTAGAAATTAGGTGTGTCAAAAGTTTTGTTGCGAGAGCATCCTTCCAACATAAATTTAGAGAGAAAACTGCATAAAATTACTACCTTGACCTTGTTGTATAGAAAAAAACTGGAAACTTGATTAAGAAATAAACTCTAGGTTACATTCTCCCTCAAAATAATTGAAAACTTTGTAAGGAGTTTCGTCAATATCCATTTATCAAGGTTACTGGAATCACCTCCCCTGTCTCGATTCCGCACAGGAAACTCTTAGGAATTGGGGAATCGGGGATTTGTACCAGAATCCACAAAAAATCACAATTTTTTTTCTGGAAACGATTCTGATAATCGTAAACGATTCCTTCGTAAGTGGATTCGATTCTGGATTTAGGAATCGGTTTTTTAAACTGGATTCAGATTTTTAAACTAAGAATTTCAACTTGACAAGAATTTTAGTTTGAAATCAGTAATATTAATTGTAATGTTAAATTCATAAAGTAAAAGTTCATTTTCACTTATATTTTAACATTACCATTAATTATTTCAGGATGTTTGAGAGTGGTTCCAACCTCATTGGACTTTATATGCAAAAAGTAGAATTTTAGATTCCATTTAGAATTCAACAGACTTAACTATTTTCGGGATTTCAGGATTGCAATGTTTCCACTGGATTCTATCATGTATGAGGGGCAAGGGGTTGGAATTTGATCAAGCACATCAAACTCTCTATGTACCTTTGATGTCGGTGGTGCTGATCGCCTGATTGTTGAAGTTGATTGAACTCCTGTGTCATGACCTTAATAAAAATGTACCCTTCAGTCGAGCAAAATCACTTATTAAGCATGGTTCTGAGTCATTGCCGTTTCTGTTCTTGAGCCGAGTTGACCCTCGCCGGTTCAAAGTCTGGTTCCGAGTTTTAAAACATTGGTTATGATGCATGATTCATGATGTATCCAGTATTAGTTACGTAGTATGATCAGTATCATTGATGTATGTATGATGTATGTAACATGTTACATGTATGAAGAATTGATAATTGAATGTATGATGTTAATGTCTGATGTTACATGTATGAATCTATGTAATTTGTATGCAATTGAGCATTGAATCATAGAAAAATAATAAATTAGATTTTACTATTTATGATGTAAGATGTTATATGAATCATTTTATTTTGAGATTTTATTTTTTTTTTGCTTTTATATTTTCATTATAAATTAAAAAATATAAATATAAAATATATATTTATAAAATAATTAGGGCTAGGGTTCCTATTTTTGGGATGAGTGCCGAAACCGTATCGGATTCTTCAGCTGATTCCGACCACATCCACGATTCTTGTGACCTTAGCCATTTATCAATAGAAAAAGCAATCCATTTTTTTCAATGGTGAGCTGAAAATATTTTTTTTTAACAAGAACGAGTAATAAGCTTTTATATAAAAAGAAACAGGGGTTTACAAAATTTCTCGGAGAGAATGATCTAGAGATATATGGATTTCCAGATCTTCTTTTTGCATCATTTACCGAACTGTAATGATCATGAAAAAAGCCCAAAAAGTGGCTGCTGTAGATCCTAACAAACTGTCCTAAGAACAGAGTACAGAAACAAGTCATATGTTGAGTAAGGGAGGCTTAAACCCTTAGGAGTTCAACAGTTTCTCCTACTAACATATCTAGAGTGGATTCTATGCCATAATTCTGATACATCATAAAAAAAAAAAGAGAGCCAAAAAAGATTTAGAGACCTTGGAAGACCCGGCTAAACAGATTACTGCTGAGAGATGTCCATCTTTTTGCTTCCAACTCCTTCCGCCGGTCCTTTATCGTTGCCATGGAGCTCCACGTTGCTCTTCTTAATGTCCGATTTCAAGTTGTCGATTTTAACTTCAATTCTCCTAGCGATTCCGAGCAATGCCGAGAATCGAGATACTATTATCCATATTTGAAGAAGAAGCCGCCTGCTCAGCAATTTTCTTCCCATTAGCATGAATCTCCGAATTCGTGACTTGAAACCAAGGTGTAAAGATGAGAGAGGGCTTATTTTGGCTTAGAGTTTTCCCTTCTGAGCTTACGAAGCTGTATTTCCATTTCCTTCAGGTAAGTTTGGACTTCATCTGGAAGACATGCGAACCCCAGCGCAGGAGAAGGGCCTTTCTCTCCAATGTTTTCAGCAGGTAGGTTCCAATGCTTGCCCATCCCCAACGCCCCAGCCTTATAGTGCTCATGTAGAGCTTGCTGGACTTTGACCGTGCCTTCAAAATCCATCTCCTGACCAGTTTTCTTTGCAAAAAGGTAGCTTTAGGAAGCATATCCCACCAGCGCTCCCTTAGAGTTAGAGATGTGCTTCTTGCACTGAAGGCATTTCAACGAGGAAAGGCTCGAGCCGACAGAGGGATCGCCCATCTTTCCAGCAATTTCTTCCATTCTGTCTTGGTTGCGGAAAACCCAATTCAAATGATAGAAGAGGGGGCACCTGCGATCGAGGTAAGGGTTAGCTCTGCCACGAGCCCCAGGGGCCAATAAATTTTGCATGCTTGCCAACTGTGGCAAGCGTGAGACCGCATGCACCGAGGTGATGCGTGGAGGGTCAAAAGGAAAGGGGACGATATCCTCGGGGATCGATGATCCAATTCTAGAACAATTCTAAGCCAAAGAAATTTGGCAATTCCAAATGTTAAGGGGTCGAAAATGATCCATCAAAATCATAAGAGAAACAAAAGTTTAGGGGACCCAAATGTTCCCATACATCTGTTGATTGGTGACCATAATTCCGCAATCCAAACCAGCTCCAACGTTGGCCATTGCATCGGCATGATGATTATTAGACCTCATTAAGTGAAGGAAATTGATAGTTTTGAATTATTTGACTAAGCACTTGAGAAGATGATGATTTCTATGTGACAGGTTTCTTATGAGCCTTTGTCAAGTTTCTGGCCTCCCCTAATGACCAGTAATGAATTGCCAAAGACCACCAGGTCCTCAACTCCAACCTTTCTTGCTAACTCCAGACCTTTGATCAAGGCGAGCCATTCAACCCCATTGTTGGTTATTCTTCCAATGCCCCATGCAAAATCTTTCAGCTTGTTTCCTTCGGAGTCATAGGACTCCTCCCGCACCTGCCAACCCAGGATTGCCCTTCGAGGCACTGTCAAAGAACAATGTGTTGCAATCTATACTCTTATTCCATTCTTAAAAGTCATTTGAACTCATTCTGATTTTCCAATTCTGTGGATTGTGATTCTTGGGATTGTGGAACCCTGTGTAAGAAGGGAGGAGGTACCACGAAGTTAGCTACCCAGATTTTCTCCTTTGCCGTGAAAGGTTCCTTATTGATATTATTCATTCCCCTTGAATACATAAGTTCTACCTAGAGAGCCTTAGCTGAGGAGAGGACTTTGCTAGGGGTGGATCTGTGTCTTCGAAGATTTCCTTGTCTCCTTGTTGTCTAGATCTTCCAACAAATGAGTTTAGGGAGGGACTCCCAGGCTCTTTTGAAGTCCGGTTTCCTGTAGAAAGTTCCGAGGTATTAATCTCTCCAACTTGCGAACATATCGTTCAAATTTGTAGGCAGGATCAGGTTGGATTGCAGATCCCTATACGCTTGATGCCAAACCTCTTGGGAAATTTGGTATTCAAGAAAGAGATGCTCGATGGTTTCTTCCTCATCCTTACAAAGAATGCATCTCACAGGTCCTTCAATACCCCTTTTTTTTGATATTTTCGGCAGTGAGAATCTTTCGATGAACAAGAGTCCAAGTAAAAACATTAATCTTTGGTAGGGCAGTGCTTACTCCAAACCTTGCTCCACTTGGCAATCCTTGTTTTCGTTGTCGATGAGGTCGTCCACAAAGCGGAATCCTTCCTTTACAGTATACGAACCAGCGTTTCCCCAGCCTCTTCGGTCATTTAGACTTCGATGCACAGGAAGCGATCCATTTAATAAGGAGAGGAGGGCATTGTAATCGACGATGAGGTGCTCCGGAAGCTCCAATTCTAACCAATTGGCCCATTCACGATTTGTCCAAGTTGCCAAATCAAATAACGTATGGATGTTTGCAAGGGTCATCCATTCTTTTAGCTCTGTGAAGGCGTGCAAGAAATTGGAAGGGGAGTTGACACCATTCTAATCATGCCCAAATTTTAATTTGTTTTTTGTTTCCCCGGGGACCCAATAGATACAACTTTGAATAATGAAGGCTGCTTTCTTACACAAATTCCAGATTGGAGTGCCTTTTTGATCTTAAACTATATTTTCCATGCTCCTTTTTCTGCCAACTATCATGTATTTTTTATGCGTAATCTCTTTCCACCGCGCATTTTTCCTAGATTACAATTCTCCAAAGAATCTTGGCCTCTAGAGCTAGGTTCATGGAGAATGGATCTTTAACACCGACACCTCCAAAAGCTTTAGGACTATAGACCAAGTCCCAGTTCACCAAGTGGAAATTTTTTCGTGGCGTTGGATTTTCCACTTTGCCATAAGAACTTTCTGAGTTCTTTAGTGATATCCTTCATAACAGTCTTGGGAGCTAGGGAGATCGAGCAGACATACAAAGGATAAGTTGAGAGGATGGAATTGATGAGCACAAGCTTACCGACAGGTTTGAGCCATCTGGAGCCCTAGGAGTTAATTTTATTTCTTATTTTATCAATCGATCCTTGCCAATCAACAATCCTTTTTTTCCCCTTGAATATTGGAATCCCCAAATAGCTAAAGGAATTCCAAGCAGCGTTTCCTTCAAAACCGAAGATCCTTGCTATTCTAGCTAGCGATCCAGGAGGGCAATTCCAACCATAAACCTTTGACTTGGCTGCATTAACTTTACCGTCTGAAGCTTTTAAGAACAAAGACAAAGCGTTGTTAAAGCGCTTGGCAATGATGGTGGATGCACCCCCAAGTAAGGTAGTATTGTCCGCAAATTGAGCGTGATTGACAACTTTGGTTCCCCCTGACAATCTTCAAACCTTTTAATTCCCCAGACTCTTGCAGAAGATGCAGTTTCCTGCTCAGTGACCTCTGCCACCCAGCAGATAGAGGAACATAGATAAGGGACAACCTTGGCGTAGTTCTCTTGAGGCTTGTAAAAAAGTTTGCAGGCCTGCCATTAACTAAAGGAGCAATCCAGGGGCTGCTAATGCAAGCTTTTACCCACCTGGTAAATCCTCTGGAGAAGCCAAATTTACTCATGATTTCGAAGAGAAAAAAAATGGTTTTGACTCTATAAAAGGCATTAGCCATGTTGAGTTTAATGGCCATACCTTGATGCTTTTTTTCAATGCTAGAGTGGATAGCTTCCTGTACAATAATGATATTATCCAGGATCTGTCGCCCTGCGATAAAGCCCCTTGGAGATTCTGAAATAAGGCGATTCATAATGCTTTTCATTCTGGAAGCCAGAATCTTAGAGAGGATCTTGTAGGAATTATTGCAAAGAGAGATAGGTT
Source organism: Larix kaempferi (assembly GCA_027924585.1). Taxonomy (NCBI): domain Eukaryota; kingdom Viridiplantae; phylum Streptophyta; class Pinopsida; order Pinales; family Pinaceae; genus Larix; species Larix kaempferi. The sequence goes on along the minus strand of BSBM01000195.1, from coordinate 5,412,857 downwards.
TGAAGCGATCGAATCGAGAGAGGATTATTATATTTAGGAATTAGGGCCAGGAAGGACGAGTTGGTAGCACACCCGATTTGATCTTTCTTTCTTGTCTAGTTAAGCATTCTCTTCAAATCCTCTTTTATAATTTCCCACCGTTGCTCTGTAGAAGTTGATTGTGAACCCGTCTGGACCAAGAGCTTTGTCTGCATGTAGGGACCAGATTGCATTTTTTTATTTCATACTCCATGATTGGCTTGGATAGTTCTCTGTTTTCAACATCCGAGATGATCGAGGGAATGCCATGAAGTAGATCCGCCTTGGGCTTCTGCATCAGCTTCATTCTTGTTAGTGTAGAGATCACAGAAGTGGCTGAAGATGTGAGACTTCAACTCCTCTTGACCGGTGATCTTGTTTCCATTGCGATCCTTCAATTCCTTGATAATATTATGATTGAGACGCAGCTTGGTTTGTTTATGAAAATACTCTATGTTATTGTCTCCTCCCTTTAACCACGTCTGCTTGGATTTCAACCTCCACATTTCTTCTTCATGCTTGGCCGTGTTGAGGATTTTCAAATTTAACTCTCTTTCTTGAAGAATTGTGGAGGTCGATACCTCTTCCAGCAACCATTCTTGTATGGAGGGAAGTTAGATCTGATTGCAAGATTAATTTGAGGTGTCCAGGGATTCTTAGAGGAAGATTTGGCCCAGCTCTTAAGTGCCTTTCGCACAACTCTAAGCTTGGACTTCCCAAATGTAGCTAGGTGAATCGAAACACCGTGTCCTCCAGGCATTGTGGACACGATCAAGGAAGATTTTTTCTTGAGTCTAGAGTGGGTTGAACTGGAATGGGATTGGCCCAAGATTCCTTGGTTGGGAGAGAAGAAGAACAATAGGCTTGTGATCTGAAATTGAAGAAGGGAGAACATTGGAGGAAGGAAGTAAATCATTATGAAGGATAGTGGAACTTACCAGAAAATCTGTCTAGCTTAGCCGCAATATGGCTTGCTCAAATTCTTCTGTTATTCCAGGTGTACTTTTCCATTTTTTAATGCAATGTCCAGCATGTCCAAGTCTGAGATAAGATCCTCCATTTTTTCCCTAAAAGGATCTTTGACATTGGTGCCTCCCTCGCTTTTCCTGCTGCGATTTGGTGGCGTTGAAATCTCCTGCTATGATAAGGTCTTTTCTTGCTGAGCTCTTTTCAAAAAACTGTCTCATCTCCGAAATGTGTAGGCCCATAGATGTTGCAGATGAAAATGGAGTTATTACTATCTTTCTCCTGAATTTTTGTTAAGAGCCAATGTTGGCTTTCCTTAGATGATTTTATACAATATTTGTTAGCGAAAAGGGGAGACGATTCCCCCAGAAGCTCCTCTTGCACTTAGAGCTTGGCCATGGCAGTCCTTCCAAAAAAGATGTGAAAGAGCCATGATCTCCACGTCTTGCATTTTAGTCTCTTGGATTAACAAGAGGTCTGGTTTTTCAGATTTGATAATATCTTTGATTGCTTCAACTTTGCTTGATCCAACCAAAACCTCTGCAGTTCCAAGAGACTACTTTCATCATTTCCTAGCCGTTTGAGATCCTGCTCGGGGATCTACCATTCATTTTGGCTCCTCCTTAGTTTTTGACATTCTAGAGAAGTTTTGTTTCCTCTAAGCTTTTCTGCCTGCCCAACTCTATCTCTCTTTTTCGCCTCTAATTCTTCGTAGTATCTTTGCGATTTCCTTCCTCTTGTGTTTGGCGGCGGAAGCACATCCTGAGATTCCAGGGTTTCGTGAGAGAACGAGTTGTCTGGGGATTGATTTTGTGGAGTTATTTTGCTATGCTTTACCATGTTTGCCCACGAGCTTCCAGGGGTAGTGGAGTTGCCCAAAGAGGGGGTGTTCTGGATTTCTCGGGGAGAGGATGGAAGGGTACTAGCAGGAGCCATAGATTCTTCCATTTCTTTTTCCACTTGATAGAATCTGTAGCTGGAATTTCTCCTTCCATTGGTAAAATCCTGAAATTGATTGCTTGTCGTAGCTTCCTTTCCTTCGTGAATCTTATCCTTGTTTCTTTTTTGATGTGCCCCATTTGCTGGAGGTGCTGGTGGAGACGTCTTTCTACTTTTTTTTGCTTGTTGCCATCCCTCTTCTTGGTTCTTCTCTGATGCTTCTTGCACTACTTTAGGGCAGTTTTTAACAAAATGTCCATATTCATGACATTTTTTGCATTTAAAAGGGCAGCTGTTCATAATCTACCTTTTGCATGTGTTCCCAACCGTCCATATACAGATTTACTTCTTTCGGCAAGCCTTTCTCCAAGTTGACTTCCACACAAATTCTTGCACAGGAGAATAATGGCCCTTGTCGATGTATTTGTCAAGGAGTTTTCAATAGCTTGAAGGGTTTCATCATTCCAGCAATGTAGTGGAAGGTGTGGCAATCGAACCCAAATTGGGACTGCTGATGGCACGTCTTTCTTTGGGTCGAATGTTAAACTCCATCGATTTAGATGCAAGCCTTGGGGACCCATGAAGTAAGGGCCACTTCTGAATATTAGATCTCTATCAACTTTATTTTCGAATAGGAAAGTGAAGAACTCTTTTTCACAGAAGCAATGTTGCAAACCCTTGGAGATTAGGGGCATCTAGTTTTTATTGATCCAAGCATCGATGGTTTTTGGAGGGTCAGATTCCTGTGAATTGCCCAATCAGACCTCTTTCGCTCAGAGCAAGAGCTTTTAATCTTGAAGCCGCCGACAGAATCTGGATTCGAGGGGCAGCAACCCTTTTGACGAAGCCTGCATCATTTGGATCCAAAGCAGAAGAAGCAATAGAGGGAGTGGAGGCTACTAGGGCGCAGAAAGCCTCATCCAGGCGCCTGCGACGATCCTCCGGATCCTCCGGAGGGGGATCCATCCAAACCAATCCTCGAAGAGGGCCGAGGGAATCCCAAGAGCCCCGAACAGTCTAGCAACCGGCCTGCACAAGCCGTGGGCACACGGCTGCCGTCAACGCCAGGAGCCCTAGCTCGCTGCTCCTCTGTAAATATTTTTTTTGATACCACTTTTTTTCAGAAAGTGCAATTTCAACCATCCATTAATTGCAATTTCCGTGAGCAGAAATTGCAATTTCAATGGTGAGCTGAAAATATTAATCAAGGGTCAAAATCTATTTTTCCCATGTGATTTAAAATGCAAATAAAGGGCCCAAATCCTTAGAGACTGTTGTATTTTGTCATTTAGTTTTATTAGTAATATATAAATTTATAATAGATACCAGTCATTTAGTATGATAACTGGAAGACCAGAAACCATTTAATCTCATGATTTGTAGTGTATTAAATGCATAATGGACGTTATAGCTTTTTTGAGCTTTTGAGCTTCTATTTAAAAAGATTCAAATATCCCACTGGTTGCTGATGGCATTCCTTTACCTTTTTGGGTGATTTCTTCCTGAAATCATTTTGTAGAATCACGCCTAGTCACCAGGGGTGAACATGATTTAAGTTCTATGTTGCACAAGTTTCCAGTATGCTGGTATGTGGGGTACGTGGACACAAGTATCCGGTACAGCTAGAAGCTTCGCTCAAATTTACAGGAAACGTCAGGTTGGGAGCGGCAAAAATATAATATAGTAAATTTTAATATATATTAAATAATATAAATTTATCACATTATAAATTTAGTTATTATCTTTTTGCTTATTTTAAAAGTTAACTGTAATGGTCAAAGATCAAATAATGTACATTGTCATGCATATCCCGTCTCTACTAACAAATTACATTCACATTATAAAACTTGTTATGGTCCCTCCACCCATTCCATACAGGACTGAAAACGAGTGTATGAATATTCATGAAAAATAAACTTTTACGGTCTCTCTATTCATTCTACAGAGGACTGGAAATCAGGTATGAATATTCATGAAAAAGAAACTTTTATGGTCTCTCTAGCCATTCTACAGAGGACTGAAATCAGGTATGAATATTCATGAAATAAAATTTGTTATGATCTCTTCAACCATTCTGTACAGGAATGAAAAATAAGTTACAGCTATTAAGTATTAACCAAGCTTGAAGCAACCATTGATAAACTATTAAACATTGGACAATAATATACTAATAATCAACAATAAATCTGAAGATTGATACCTGCACAGTGCACAATGAAATGCTGGGCGACTTTGAAACTGCTGCAGGTTGCAGCCTGTTTATGACATCCCCCAAGCTTTAAATCTCCAAGCGACCACTTGGCAGTTGGCACGAACCAACGCTCATAACCGATAAATGATAGAAATTGCTCGACGCTAACCAAATGGGAGAAATGAAAACTCAAAACTGAGAAAACGTTTCCAAGCTTTCCAGTAGACGAAAAACGTAGATGATTTTTCAAAGAAGGGGAAGGCTATTTATAAAGCCTCAACTGCATGTCTCGATGCTTTTCGATGAAAAGGAAAAACATAGATGATATTTGAAAACAGTCTCAACACTCCTCGATGGATCGAGAGCTTCCTCAAGCTCCCGACCACAAGTATCCCTGGAAACTTGTATCGGGAGCGCTCATTTTACCTCTGCGAAGTACCCGAAAAGCTCCCGAGTACCCGAGGAAGCTCCCGCCTCTTTTGGAGCGTTTTGTACCAGCTCCAAAGCTCCCAGGTATTTGGAACGCTGGGTTCGCTCTTCCTAACGGTTGGGAGCGGTACCCGTGCAACATAGATTAAGTTAAATGAGATGGCATATAATATGGGAGGCCAGGGTGAATTTAGATGGAAAAACAAGTTTAGTTTTTTAGACCTGTCAGATTTTATACTTCGTCAGTTTCTAGGTGAATTTAAGTGCAGATTTTTTTTAAATAATTCAAGTTTGGAGACTTGTGTATGAAAAGCCATTGGATCGAACATTTTTGGTCTTTTGCTTTATGTCCTTTCTGGGCAGTCATCTGTGTCTTAGTTTTATATATGGTGAGAAAGTAGCAATATTACTCTGCTTTAGTCATCAGTTTAGGTACTCTAGAGCTAAACAACAAAGTTCACCATGTCTCAACGACGTTTAAAACATGTGGCATGTCGTAAATTCATAATAGTGCATTTGAAGCATTGTTGAAAAAATCGGCAGGGTGTTCAGAATACAACATCTTGGCAACATCGGGGAAAAAATTGGAAAAAATCAGCAAACCACGGCAAGCATTAAAAAATACAGAATAAATCCATTTTTTCAATTTTAACACAAACTGACAAGATTAAATAAACACAATCGCGCATAAATATAGGAAAAACACTGATACATATGATGTAGTGGATGCCAAATAAAAAATGATACATTAAAGACAATTCTAAATCCTGAACTTTGATCGCTGTTCAATCAAAGACTCAAAAGTGGACAACCAATGAAAGATGACATCAAATATATAAATGTTTCTCATCATTATGAGTCATCTACAGTGACAAATCTAGCAGCCAGCTATTTTGGAGAATCAATGACCCTCTCCCCCTTTTACAAGAAAAGGTCATGGCTCAATTGCCAATAAAAGTTCCTGCATCATATATCTAGAAGTTCCTCCAACTTGTGGTAAACGTCGAAGGGGACGTCGGTGTCTTCAACATGGGGACCCTCCTAGAAATACTACAAAATTTATAGAAGAATATATGCAAATTGAAACATAAATCATTGAATACTTTTTTTATAAGTTATAATCTAAAATAGACTAATACATACATGATCATTAATAACAATGTAACACAATAGATCATAAATGATCTTTCTACAATAAACTATCACCATTGACATTTGGGTACACATAGGGTTCGGTGCTCTTAATTAAACATCAATCTCATAGCCTCATACATGATAGAATCCATTGGAAACGCTGCACTTTGGCCAATCCTGAAATCCAACTGTTAAGTCTACTGAATTTTGAATGGGATATGAAATTCTACTTTCTCCTTGTGAAGTCTGAGTAAAAGGATAGAAATGAAAAGAAACAAGTGTCAACTTTTCTTTCAAGAATTTAATATTACTAGTAATTACAGGGAGCATGTCCCTGTTTAACACTAAAAATGACAAATAAAAACTCAAAAATCACTCATTATGTGAGTTAACACACAGCCTGGCTGATGTTTCCTATGGTGGCATGATTTTTTGCCGAGGAATCGCGATATCTGTGGGCCAGAAAATCAACACCCAGAAAATATCATCACGATTTCTCGCGAGGTGGCCGATTTTTCGGCGATGTTATGAACACCTGATTTTTGAAGGCAACATCAGTTACAGGAATTTGAAAATATGACATGTTTGTGTTGCTTGAAGCTGCATTTTACATTCTTCGTTTGAGATGCACAAGAGAAATTAATGCCTTTTCTTTTTGACATGGTACAGGTTTTTGGTGAAAAAGCATTTGGAAAGTATGGAAAAGGTCTTATTTCATTACATTTCACAGATCAATACCCATCTGGCTCACATAAAAAGATGCTTAAGTTTAAGTTCGCTCTTCCGTCAGCCAGCAATATGGCTGATATGACACGTTTGATCGCAATTGTACCATATTATATTGATCTTGTTGGGCGCTACAAGCTAAGCACTCAGGTTACTTGCGTAACTATGTTGCATGTTCAGTTATTTGTATCTTTGTTAATTTAAATGCAGTTTGTGTTGAAATTTTGGTTCAAAAGGCACTGATTTTCTTATTTAATTGGTGACAGTCTCGTGCCAAGGCAGACACTGCAAGAACAAAGGTCAATCAGGAGCTATACAAAGAACAGCAGATTGCTAGACAGGAAGCAATTCAGAGAAGAAAGGAGGAGAGAAGAAAAACTCTGGAGGAGACTGACACTAAGCTAAGTGCTGAGGCAATCCGGAGGAAGGAAGAGAAGGATCGTCAGCGTCAGCTGAAGAAGTCAATGCCAAAAATAAAGATGACTCGCGTGCATTAGAAATTTTTCTTTTTCTAATTAGCATGTGATCCCACTTATCATTAGGATAACTTTGCTTCTGTTTTCCATAATCAAAGTTGGTGGCCATCAGTGGCCACCTTAGCCATTTGGCTCACTTATAATGTACAATTTTATGTCACCATTCTGAAAAGACTGGCTGGGAAGAGTATGATTACCTAGCAGGTCCATGTAACTTGTGTAGAAGATGGAATTTCTGTGTTTTTCTTTCCGGGGAGATTAGGATACCAATGAATTAATTTCAAAGGAAGGATCCAAAGGACTGCTTGCTTTGTCAAAGTTTACCAGTTCACTAGGTGCGCCTTTTGGCATTTTTTTGCTTTCTGCAAAGCTAACGTGATCATTTGCATCTGGTCATTGACGGGTGTGTACACACTAGTGGCATTTTTTATAAAGCTTTTGGTGTTAAAATGATCTTTAGACCTCCTTGTTATCTCAATTTCATTGTGTTTTAAATATAAATCTGAGGGGTGTGATCTTATCTCTTATTTTATAAGAGTTGCTATGACATGGACTCAATAAGCTTACACCCATATGGCTAGGATTTGTTTTCTCCTTGAGGAACACAAATGCAAATGGATGGACTTTTAATGCTCACCCCTTTCTTTAGTGATGATGGGGCGTTCATTTAGAGTGTCCCAAGTGACCGGGCTTTTTATGAGCGAAATTGTGAGTGGCTGAACTGCAATGATAAATTTTTTATCAATGGCAAGTACAGATCTTACAAGCCATAGCGAGAATGTTGGTGCCTAGAAAGCAGGGAGTTTGAGCCATTAGCTTTGCCAGTACAAATAAAAAAGTAAAATTGTTTGGTGGTAGGAAATTGAAATAGATTTTCCTAGACTCGAAACTACTGTGTAAGTATCATGTCATGTCAATTTGAATAATTTCCCCATCTTCAACTTTTCTGTTTCTAGCACGGGATTACGTTTTCTAATGTAGGAGGTTCAATGTAACATGCTACAAGAATTATGATCAAATGCATTTTACTGTAAACTAAATAATGTGAACCGAATAACGAGTTGAAACACCCAACTTTCTATATGCTAGTTGCCAATTATCATGGTGAATAGGGGGTGGGCTTTCTTTAGATGGTTCGCAATGCAATTTTATTGCTCTATTAACAAGTCCAATTTCTTAAAATTTCAGGGGAGAGTTTAGCTGTTGCATTTGTTTCTTTACAGTAAACGCTACACGTGTTTGATTCTTTACAGAAAATGCTACACGTGTTTGATTCTTTACAGAAAACGCTAAAATACAGTTAGATTAGATGGCACCAAATTTGAGATAAAGGGGCCAGAGCAAGATTTTCTTTAATTCTACGTTAATAATTTGAATGAGAGATGTTACATGTTTGCTTCAATAATGTGAATGGGTTGCATGGGTGATGCGTGTGCGTATTTAAGCAGCAGAGATTTTGTCCAAACTCCAATAGCTAACAAATATCCACTATCCATTTTCTCAGAAGCGTGGAAATCAGACGCGGAGATCAATCAGCTGTTGCATTTCTTTAGGGGTTTCCAAATTAAGTTTATTCTTCCCTCTTAGATTGAGTTTGTTATTTGCTGGGCGAATTAGACATTTAGAGGGCTGTACGCATCTTTTCTGTTCAACAGCTGGTCCACACCCTCCTCAGGCATCCATTTCTATCATTTGCTAGACCATATGTCCTATAGCGGAGGCTGAATCAGTGATTGGTGGTCGGTGTTTTCCATTGTTGGACCATATGTTGGCTTTTGTTGAGGGATAGCTCTTTGTTGAGTGCATTTTAATCGCTGGGCATCACTGTTTGATAGCGCTCTATGCACTCATTAGGTTGAATGTGGCTATTGTTGTGGTTACTATAATTGCTGGTAAGCATATTAATGATTGCCCAGGACTGTATACCAAGTGCCGGGTTCAATTTACCTCATTGCTACCTTGCTTTCTCAATCAGCTGGACCTTTACTTCCTGGGCTGGTTACTCATTGTTCAATGAATTATTGTCTTGGTAGTTGGTGTATTAAATAATTGCTGACTCCCTTCGTGTATTGGATGGTGTAATGGAATTGTGCTTTGATTATGAACACAGAATACAGGAGAATTGATCCATTTTCCACCAACTAATGGCATTGTAACTGAATCAAGTGACACGTAGCAATGGGTTTGAAGGATTGGTGAGGAGTTATGAAGTCATTAAAAATGCGATGAAGGAACGTGGAACATAGGAGAACAAGTGACCACCAATTTAGATCTCTACTTGCTCGTGTCCACCTCAGATATTTTGATTGGTTTTGGTGACGGGGAATTGATGCATCAAAAGAAGTGTTGTTCTCTACGCTGTTGGGAGCGGGAGCGAAAAGCGAAATTTTCAAAAGCTTCCGTTTCGGGAGCGTTTTTTATATAATATATATTTTAATATATTTTGATGCATATAAATTAAAAAAAACCATGTATTATGCCAAATTAGCTATAGAAAACATCAAAACATAGAATCTAGATATTCATATAACCATTTAGTACACATTGATATAACATTAATCATCTCGTCTTCTAGATTCTAGGAGCTATAACTTATAACATTGTCATTAAATGATCATCATCAAATCATCAATCATCAACAACATCAACCTTCAAATTTCAACATATAATATTTGCCATCAAAGTTTCAAATTAGGCCATAATGTTTACAAAATAGGCCAATCGCCAAAATAAACATGAAAATGAATACAAACTACAAATTACTATGAATCTACTAAGCTTTTCGCTTGCCACGAGTAACTTCCAATTTTTTTTTCTCGTGTTCTAGGTGGAATAGGTGCTGGTGGAAGTGATCGTGGAACATGAGAAGAAGATGAATGGCCCCCGTGGGCTGAAATTGGACGTTGTGAAGCTAAAGGCAAAACTCCTGCATACGGAAAATTGCTTCTGCTTGGGGGTGGCATCTCTGTATGGGTAGTTTGAATTGGATCATCATGATCACCCAATAGTTCAGCCTCCAAGTGCTCTAATGCTATGGCTCCATCCTGCACATTAGCTTCCTCTGGATTGTTGTCCCAAGTAAAAAATGTTCTATCCTTGGCCGCTTCAACAATAATGGGACAACAACCTCAAGTTGTAGTGCACATAAACCGAGCTTTCTGCGCGATCTAAATTTAGATTGTTTCTCTTTACACTGTGGATGAAGTTGTAGGTGCTCCAACACCTCTCTGCAGAAGAGCTATTAACAACCTGTGATAGCACCCCTCAGTGTCAATTTATGCAAATATGTGGCTCCAGAGCCATGCATGTTCCACCAATGGATAGGATCCAATCTGTCTCGATCTTTGGTTGCAAACAGGGAACCAAAGCGTCCATGCTCACTTATGTATATGCTCAATTCACTCCGTACTTGAGCACACTCTTCCTCATTAGGGATCAACTTCTCTAATGCATTGCATATACCCAACAGCAACCTCTGGATCTGTGTGGGGTTTTTCCCTGACTCCACCCCTAGGTGCATGTTGGGCCAACCAAATTGGAGAATAGTATTTTGGGGTGAGGACATATGCAAGGGCATGGAGTTGAACATTTAGATTATCCCACCTTTTGACCACATGTTTATGAATATGGTCATACAAGACTGCATCTTTTTGCTCAACAATGTCTTTGATTTGACCAAGCATGCTATCCATCTGCTCATATACCTCCCCAATCACTGACTGATCTGTATTTGCAAAATGAATCATGTTATAAACTGGCTTGGTGAACTACAGAACATACCTAACCTGTGACCAAAAATGACCTTCAAGAACGGTGTCCTCCACCTCTCGAAAGTCACTTCTATCTGATGCACTTGCAACTCTGTCTTTCAATTCCTGCCATGGATCACTTGAGACCATACTAGCCAATGCCTCTCTTACCTTCAAAAGCCTCTTGAAGGTGAGGTAGTAGCTAGCAAATCTAGTCTTTGCAATCTTCAATAGCTCCAACTTAGAGTGATTGCGAAAAATGTGGTGGGCCATGCCATGATTGGTAATAAATTTGATCATTTTCTTACCTCTCTTGTACAAGGCACCAATCCATTGGTAATTATTGTCCTTCATCTTAACAATATCATGCATCAAAAGGTTCAATGTGTGAACCAAACACCCTGACCAAAATATGTTGGGATACTTATCCTCCAATGATTGCTCCTGCTTGCCTTACAATTAGCAGCATTATCAGTGATGACTTGAATGACATTGTATGGCCCAATCTCTTGAATGATTTTAAGTAAAGGTTGTGCAATATTAATGGCGGTCTTGTAGTGATCTGAGTAGTCATGGGCTGAAAGGAAGACCACACCGCTAGCAGAAACGCCAAGAATATTTATCAATGGCTTGTCTTTAACATTTGTCCACCCATTAGATACAATGGATAACCCATAGTTGGACCAATCATTTGTGAACTTTCCAAGAGCACTATTGATTTTGGCTCTTTCCCTGTCAAGTCCCACGGTTCTAGCTTTGTCATACCCAGGGCTTCTGTATCCTTGAGGGGCCAACATTGATGGCTTGTACCATTTCATGCCAATAGGGTGAGCGAAGAACATTGAATGGCACACCACATGCATAGAGAAACCTATAAACTTTTGAATCCACATCATCTCTACAACCTTGGTCAAGGAAATCGGATAATGTTCTTTGTATAGGCAAGACTCCATGGGGAGATGAGGCTCTCGATCGAGCCGATGATGATCTAGCTCCACCACTAAACATTCTCTGTGGGGATTCAGAATCAACCCTCGATCTCTTGGAGTTGTTTTGAGCGGCCTCTTATTCCATCTTGTATTTGCTTCTCTCTTTAGCTCCCACTTTGTCACAAGTTTTGACTCCATAAGACTTACCTACATCGCATGGCATAACCCCACACAAATGCTTTCTCACCCGAGTATATGAACCTGTGTATGTTTTCCCACAATGGGGGCATGCAAACTTTGTGGTTCCACCCCCTCCCCCTCCCCCTCCCCCCTTGCCTTGTCACATACTTCCACAAAGGTGTTGTGTCTTTTTGTTTTTGCCCCACATCACCCTCATCCTCATCATCATCACCCTCTTCCCCTTCCTCCTCTTCTCCTGGGTATGCATCACTCTCTACCTCTTCCCCCTCATCACTACCACCACCACATCTACTGCCCAACACCATCATAATGAGAAGAAGTGGAATGAAAAACCAAAACCACATACCCATCATGTTTCTTGATTCAAGATGAGAGTCACTTGTTCCCTGCAATAGAATGATGGAGAATAAGAAATTGGAAAGAGTAGGAGAAGAGAACATTGCAAGTTTTCCATTTTTAACATAGTGAAAAAAAATTGCAAAAACAAACAAAGATGAGTTTTTAGAGCCTACCTTTTAGCTCTTCAATGGTGGTTGAATGTCTCTATGGAAGCTTCAATCTCCCTTGCAAGCGCTCCACTTCAGTCTCCCCTTCAATCTCCCTCTCAATGCTCAAAGCTCTCAAACAACTAGCAAACTCACTCGAAGCTCAAACTCTTCCCAATCAAGCAAATGAGTAATGGAATGAGTCATTTACCCTTTATTTGCCCAAAACGACCTAGCCCACCAAAAAACCCCCCCAAAAAATACAAAAATAAAAATAAAAATATCATAAATCTGCCCTGTCCGTCGAATCGACCTCGGGAGCGATTTAGGGTTTGATTTTTAAACCCGGGTTCGATCCGGAATCGAAGATTCCACAGCGAATTTCAAAATTCCAGGGATCGTTTTTTTGATGCCCAATTTGCGAATTATGGGATCGATTCCAGGTGGAATCGATGAGGAATTGCGATTCCGGAATTGATTCCTCATCGATTCCGTCCAAAACGCGAATTGGGATCGATTCGATGGGGGGGGGGTCGATTCCTAGCAACGTAGGTTGTTCTTATCCTCAATCCTGTAGCATGTAAAAGTAATTCTTGGGTCATTGAAGACATTGAGAGTTAGTACATTGTTCAATGAAGAAACTGTGTAGCTTGATGCATTTAAAATTGGAGTTGGACCTGGGTTTTGGCTTTATCGACAACCATCTAGTTCAACATTCGACATTGATTGACAACCATATAGTTAGGACATTGATTGCTTCCTTTTGTATCTACATGGACACTGTAACAGTACGACTCATTCCAACATACATAGTTGAGTATTACTCTGGTAAACTTGTATAATAGCTTCTCTTTGTAATAGCATTGGCTTGGAAACCACGATATTGCTTTAGCTTTATCCTCTTATTGCCTTGAGTTCAATTGGATCACACATTGAGGAGGAGCTGCATTGATTGCAAAGTCTTTAGTGAGTGTTTGGCATAGTCTTCTTTTTATTTATTGGATTGATAATTATTCGCATTGTAGCTAGTTGTTGAGTGCAGACTACACTGAGAACAATCTTTGAAGCCATTTTGAAAATTAGAGCTCTCTTTGTAACATCGAGAACAAAGAATTTTAGTAGAGGATTCTTGTTGGTGAAATGAGTGGGTTATAAGTCTTTTGTTTACGGATCATATGGTATCAGAGCCATTGAATCTTTAATCGTGATGCAAACTGTCCATACCCAAAAAGAAAACATAGTTCACCATGGGCAAAGCTTTGAAGAGAGAGAAGCTGGAAGTGTTCAGAGAATTCAATAGGCAGATTCAAGAGTTCACCATGGGCAAAGCTTTGAAGAGAGAGAAGCTGGAAGTGTTGAGAGAATTCATGGGCAAAGCTTTGAAGAGAGAGAAGCTGGAAGTGTTAAGAGAATTCAATAGGCAGATTCAAGAGGAGAGTTGGTATTGGAAGTAAAAAGTAGATGAGATAGAGAAAGAACTTGCCATGGGTGGATAGCTGTCTATTAAATTATGAGCTGGCCAAGTTTGACTATGCACATGATGCAATATTTATTAATTCACATAACTAGCATTAAGGTTTTCATTTTTGGAGTTTTAACATAACTAGCATTAAGGTTTTCATTTTTGGAGTTTTAATCTTTATGTGGTACATTTCAATCCAAGTTTGACCTGGCCAAGTTTGACGATGCACATGATGCAATATTTATTAATTCACATAATTATCATTAAGGTTTTCATTTTTGGAGTTTTAATCTTTATGTGGTACATTTCAATCCAAGTTTGACCATGCACATGTGCAATATTTATTAATTCACATAATTAGTATTGAGGTTTTCATTTTGTTCAATGTTTTTGGAGTTTTAATCTTTATGCTGCACATTTCACATTTCAATCCAAAGGAACACAGAGCCTTCCATTATAAGTTAATCAAGTTTAAGAGGATATGATATATTGCCTTCCATTATAAGTTAATCAAATTTAAGTGGATAAGATATATTTATTCAAGGAGTGCTTGCAGAGCGCCTTGTTCTTGATGCTCACCTGCTGGCTGCTCTTTATTCACAGTTGATTGCTTCATATACTTTCCCACCCTGGAGAGGACTAGTGAAAAAACCGGCCGGGATTGCACAATGGCTCTTATAAGAGGTTTGCCCAAGTTTAAGAGGATATGATATATGAAACATTAGTTAATTCAATAATCAACATTAGCGTAGTGCATGTTTTATTTATTTATTGTTTGTTGGTTTTCTTGTTTTAGCATGAGATGCTTTTAACTCGTATTGACATAGAATTTTAGCATGAGATGTTGTAAATCAACAAAGTTTCACTAAATCGTATATACAACATTAATTAGTTCAAATAATAGCTAAGCAATCTTTTAAAAATATGATTCTTATTATCTTTAATTCATGTAACTTTTTGTTTCCTTCTCATCTTTGCCGTAACGTGTGTTGCAACTTGAATGAACATAAAGCTTTGGTTACATCTTTGCCGTAACGTGTGTTCCAACTTGAATGGACATAAAGCTTCTGATGACCCTTTCTGGCAAGTTTAATTACATGATCAGGAACTATATACTGTTTTTGTTTCAGTACCTGTGTTTTAGAGCTCAGATCGCTCAAGACTGCCATCCTTTTTTCTAGCTTCTGAGAAGCTTCTGCTATGGCTCTTTCTATCTGGGTCGTGTCATGAAGCAGATGATCTAACAATTCAAGCTTAGTGATGACCTTTTCCAACTGTTCTTTCTGAATCGAACAACTGTGTTTTAATAACAGGATATCATTAGCCATATCATCCAAATTTCTTGCAGTATGACTTGCCTGCAAGTTACTCCAGTTGGCTAACTTAATTTCATCGGAGACAGTTTGATCTGTGGCTGAAGATTTGGTAGGCAAGAACTCTCTACGGGTCAAACCAACTGAGGAATACTGCCTGAAAGCAGTTTCGGCTGGAAGATTCCTACCAGGAAGAAAAGATTTTTGGCCTGCTGCATTGGTTACTTCAACACCTCCTTTTTCTCTAGGAAGGGAAAACATTCCTAGGCTGGGAAACTCATGGAGAGAAGGGGATTCCTTCTGCTTATTCTTTTGCAGTAATTTTTGTTTTATTTTTCTGCATGCTGGACAGTCAGCATGTTGACCTCTATGCTCAAAGTCAGAAAGACCTGTATAAGAAGAATTATTTACAGGATTGGAAGACTCGGTTAAAGACTGTTTAGACAACTGATCCGACATTGCTTGAAGCTTAGCATTGTTGTATGAGGACAATTTAATGTCATTCCTGATGATGAAAAGCCGGAATGGGATTTCGGTGAAAGTGATGCACTGAAACAGGATATAGAAGAATGGATCACTGCATTTAAATCTTATAGGCCAGTACTTGATCCAAAGTATATTGGTGATTTGAGTATGATGGAAGAGTTTTCAAATAGAAGAAGGTTAGAGGCCCCTAGAACTGAAGAATTCGACACTCACATGCCTGATGCACATTCTGTATCTGCCCCTCCTCCAAAAGTATTTAATTTTGGGATTAACTCAATGAATAATTTGATTACTTAGATGCCTGAGCAACCAGTCCTGAATATCCAATGTCAGTCCCGTGAGGAAATTAAGAATGCCATACAGTTGTTAACTCATTGGATCCTATATAAAAAACAGCAAGATCATAACCTAACAGGTCAAATGTTAGGAACACAATTAATTGCTGGTTTATCAGGACTTGCATATGAATGGTGGCGATGGTTGCCACAAGAAACAAGAAATGAGCTGTTATCTGCAGATGATGCAGATGAACAGATTCTCTCTGCACTTGGCAGGGAATTTTATGGCCCAAAGGATGGAGAAGACTATGATCACTTAGCTTCATTGTTCATGTCTGCCAGATTATGTGATCTGAGCAAAGCCGAAGAATATTTCTGCTACATGCAGAAGTTACTTATCTCCTCTAGTAAATCAGGGAATCCAGCCTACCTTAAGCACTACTTGAGAAGCTACCCAGGTCATGTTCCAGATGCAGTAGAACAGGCTCTCAAGGATAAAAAGGTAGATTTAAGAAGTTTGTCTCTTGCACAATTGCATAATCATATTTTAGAAACTTGGCAAGAGCACTGTCTGGATAAGCGTGTTTCAAAAGATTTTAAACGGCATCAAAAAATGTTTTCTGCATCCTTCTGCAAGGAGGTAGCACGTATGCCCGATTGGGGGTGTGGTGCCCACAATAGAGGTCACTTTGGCAAAGGAGGTTGCCACTGTGAAAAGAAAAAGAAACACAAGAAGTTTTATACTTCAGAGTCCAGATACCATCCAGATCGTCCATATAAGCATAAATCCAAACATCGTTACAGAGAATACAGAGATAAAAAGCCTTACAAAAAGCACAAGTATAAATCTAAAAGATTTGTCAAAAGAAGGCAAGAAAAAGGTAGAGGTGATGTTTGTTTTATATGTGGTAAATCTGGCCATTGGGCAAGCAAGTGCCAAGAAAGAAAATCCAAGCCCAGGTTAGCAACCTTATGTGAATCTCTTGACCCAGCCTGGTGGGATTTGTACAAAGTCTCTGCTTCTTCCCCAGATCCTTCAGATGAAGTTATTTATTTGCCTGAATCTCAGTTTGAGTCTTCTTCTTGTACAGATAGCGAAGAAGACACTCCAGTTTTAGCTAAATGTGGTCAGTCTACATCTTCCTCATCAGAGTCCGATTCCGACAGTGAACCACATTTAGGGGGGTGTGACAAGCCAGAGTTTGATTTTGCCCTGTATATGTTTTCTAGTTCTGTTTCTCCTTACCATATTGAAAAATAGATTGCTGCTATAGATTTGAAGTTGTCTGCTATTCTTGTATATAGACATGTAGAAAGAACAAAGTTAAGAGAAGAAAAGAAGGCTTCGCAGTCACAATTGAAAGCTTTGACAGAGGCAAAAGGGAAAGGAATAGAAAAGGCTACTGTAGCATTTAATCCGATAGAGATTTATCAAGAATATCCTGGTAGCTACTCTGACAGGCAAACTCATAGAGCAGATAGAGAAAAATTTCTGAGGATACAGTTGAAGGAAAAGCAGTCAAAGATAAAAAGAACTGCTAAAAGAAGCTGATGCTATAAAACATGCTCTCATAGTTCTGATTCAAGAAAAGGATCAATCTTCAGATGAAGAGTTGTCCAAAGAAATTGAAAGAGTGTGTGGTCAGCCAGAAAGAAAGGAAGAGTCACCAGAGTCTTCCCGAGAAAGGTCTCCCTCTCCTCAGTCACAGAGTATTAGTCTGCTTGGAGCCTTGTCAGGTCCTAAACTGTTCATTACCCTAGAGTTCTGTCTTGATGAGTTCAAACCTTACCCAATACAATGTCTGATTGATTTAGGATGTCAGTTCAACCTTGCTAGAGGTAATGCAGTCCCTTCTTACTATTGGGAATCAACAAAAGAGTTTGGTTCAGCCATTCAAGGAACTCCTGTTCACTTGACTGGTAAAATAAAAGATTTCCCAGTATCTCTGTCTGGTGTAAAAAGTTCAGTCTCTCTTTTCAGATTAGATGCAGTCCAAGAGGATTGTGTTTTAGGTTCAGAATTTTTAATGAAAGTCAGTGCATTTTCTTTTGATACTCAAAAAATGATATTTTCTTGTACAGTCAATAATCAGTCTATTTCCCTTCCATTGAGTCATAAGTTTGTACAGCGTTGTAAACCAGTGTCTAGTACCCAGAGTCACCCAGTTCAGTCCAAAGCTTCACTGAATAAAATGGAAAGGTGTATTTCATATGCAGAAGCACACAGTGAAAAGTTTCTTGCAGGAATTACAAAAAAGATTAAAAAGGACTGTTGTTCAGAGAGCCCAAATGCTTTTTGGACAAGAGAGAAATATTTTGTGTCACTTCCTTTTGATCCTCTGCAAAAGATTCGGCCTATGAAAGCCTCTGCTAGATTGATGAGCCCAACAGAAAGAGAATTCTGTTCTAAGGAAATTCAAGAGCTTCTGAAAAAATGACTAATTGAACCTTCAAAAAGTCCTTGGGCATGCCGTGCTTTTGTGGTAAACAAGCACTCTGAGCAGAAAATAGGTAAGCCGAGGTTGGTTGTAAATTTCAAGCCCCTGAATGTTGTGTTGCAAAATATTAGATATCCTTTACCAGATAAAGCAAGCTTGTTGCAGAAAATCACATGATGTTCTATTTTCAGCAAGTTTGATTTGAAGTTAGGATTCTATCAGATTGGCATTGAAGCCAAAGACAGGTATAAAACTGCTTTTGTTGTCCCTCATGGACAATACCAATGGAAAGTTCTTCCCTTTGGAATCAATAATGCCCCTTCAGAGTTCCAAAAGCGAATAGAGGATATTTTCAGGGATATTCCTTGGTTAGTTGTGTTTATAGATGATATTTTGATTTGTTCAAGAAATTTACAAGAACATCTAAAACACTTGCAGCAGTTTTATGATTTAGTTTTTAAACATGGTTTAGTTCTGTCTGAGTCCAAAATGGAGATTGGTAGGACAGAAATGGATTTTTTGGGTTTGCATATTAAAGGTGGTCAGGTTATTTTACAGGATCATGTATTGAAATCATTTAATCATTTAATCATTTTCCTGATAAGATTCTTGAGAAAATCCAATTGCAAAGATTTTTAGGTTGTTTGAACTATATCAGACCCTTTTATAAAGGACGGGCTTCAGATATTCATTGTTTGCAGCAACGGTTAAAGAAAAATCCTGCACCCTGGTCTGATGCAATGACTCTAGCAGTTCAGCAAATCAAAGCTAGAGTAAAAGATCTGCCAGCTCTTCATCTTCCTCAGGGAGTTGGTAAGTTGATAATAGAAACAGATGCATCCAATACCACATGGGGTGGTGTTCTCCTTGAAGAGATAAATGGAAAAGAAAATATTTGCGGATATGCATCTGGTTCGTTCAAAGGCGCTGAGCTTAATTATCCCAGCAGTCATAAAGAAATTTTGGCTGTTAAGAAGACTGTAAATCATTTCATTCTCTACCTGAAACCAGTGCGATTTACAATTAGAACAGATCTCAAAATAATGCCTGGTATATTCAAAAATGAAAATCTAATGGCAGAGAACAACAACAGGATTTTAAAATGGTTCATTTGGCTTTCTAATTTTGATTATGACATTATTTACAAGCCTGGTTATTTAAATTGTCTTGCTGATATGTTGACACGGGAAACTGTGCAGAAAGAAGTTCCCAACTTAAATATGTTTTCAGCAGGTGAAAGTTCCAGGGAAGACAAAGGGAAAGCCCCTATGACAGAAGAGGACCAGCTGCCAAGAAATGCATTATTTTTAAAGCCATGGGATAACAGCTTAACTGTTAATGAGCGCAAAGAGCTGCTTGACTATGCAGATAGGCATCAAGCAGAGAAATATCTCAGCTTGACACTCATCAAGGAGATTCAAGCGAGCCCGTGCAAGCTCCAGATCTTAGAACGATGGGAAAAGAAAGCCTTTAATGGTTTTCGAGATGCTGAAGAAACACTGAGGAAATGCAGAGAAATCTGGGTTGATTGCAACAAAGAGAAAGATGGGTTAGTATGGTATGTTGATTTGGGTGAGGGTAACCTCACATGGACTTCCTATAACCTTATCTTACAGTTCTGTAGAGAACAAACCTCTGTAGTTATCTGCGCAGACCCTGGTAATATGCGCAATAAAAAATGGTCTGGTTGGACAGAGGTATTCTTAGATAAATTTTGTCCCAGAGTTGATTGGCTCAATCGGCGAGCTAATTTCATTTTACATTTGGAGGCTGATATGCAAGCTGCAGATCAGCATAATCAATGGTTTAAGTTTTTGCTGAGACACCATGGAGGACGGTATACACCTTTGGAACACTCTGTTAATATCACCCAGAAATTCATCAAACGGGATATTAATGGAAACAGGTTAGACACAAAAGTCCACAAGAGAACTTTGCCACTGAATTATAGAGTTGAATCATTATTTGCTTCTGAGTTTATTTTTGGTCCAAATGAAGCATTACATGGTTCAGATGTGGAGAAATGCTTTGGTGATCTACTATATCCAGAGGATAGCTATTGGAAAAACACCGAATCCCAACCATATAATTGGGAGGCTGATTTGGCGCGCAGAGAAATTGAAGAAAATCTGTTCGATGAAGGTGTTCTAGATTGTGTCTGTGGAGGTGTCCCAGGTGGTCCCGAAGATGAGATCAGATGTGTTTGCGGATCTGGCTATGGTATTGATTGATCGATGGATAGTAATAAAGGTAAAATTCCTTCTGTGGGAATGGAGCAGCTTGGTCCATGATCCATGTGATTAAAATCATTGTATATATTTCTTTATGCTTTTGGAAGCCGTAGTGGGCCGGTTAATGCTCCACTTTGTAATTTGTCGGCCATGTTTAGGCCTTTCTCCTATTTTTCTTTCCGGGATGCTTTACCCCGATGATTTGTAATATGTCGGTAAGAATATTTGCATAGTGACTGATATAAGTGGGCCATGTGTGTGTCGGCCACAAGAATCTGCTTTCGGTGCAAGTCAGTGTCTGTTAGTCTGTCATAGTACCGGGTCCCCGTATGGCCGAGCCTCGTAGGGATGAGATAAACATGATGTGGTCCCATCATGTCCCCGGGAATCTTACTTTCTACCGACTAGTGTAAGTTTGAGTTTACCGGATGACCCTCTCAAGTGCTATAAATATGAGTCTCCGGAGTTCATTTGCATATCGAGTCGAGTCGCATGAGCAAGTAGTCCGCTCTGCAAGTAGGAGTCTCATGAGCAAGTAGTCCGCTCTCCAAGTCTGTAAGTTTGTGTGAGAGCCGAAGTGATTATGCTCTGCGAGTTGCCGTGACTGGTATAACATCGCATCAGAAAGCTGAGACTCGTCCCTGTAAAAAGAGTCTGTGTAAGGGTGTGCTAGTGAGCATATCTTGGGACTCCCAGGAGCCTGCGAGTAGCTTCATGCCTTCGGGAAGTTGCAAAAGCTAAAAGGACCCAAGACATTGTGTTCAGGCACAGTTGAGAGACAGTGGTGATGAACTTCGCAAACCGAGGTCGATCCACTATTTGAGTCTGTAATGTCTGTAATTATGCTGGAGAATTAATGAAAGCTTGAAGTTTGGGAGATCCTGGCGTAGTTTGGTTATGAAGTGTAATTTTGACTGAATTCTATATACAACATTAATTGATTCAAATAATTAAGTGTACAATTTTTTTGTTGTAACTTGAATGGACATAAAGCTTTGGTTATAAATTGTAATTTTGAATGAATTGAATATACAACGTTAATTGATTCAAATAATTAAGCGTACAATTTTCTCATTGTAAATATTGGTTGACTCTTTTTCCTTCCCATGGCTTTGGTTTAAAATAAAAATAAGCCCCTTACAAACAATAAATTCACATGGCTCCCGTTCTCGCTATTATAATTTGCATCCATTGCTCTTTTATTGTTTTTGGTGTAGTGTCATAGTGATTTTGGCATGTTGAGCCCCAACTAAGAGAGCCTCTTTTAGGTGGAGTACTATCATTTTGGTGTGGCATGCTAGAACCTTAGTGGACACACAACCTTGATTTAGTTGGCCAAGTTTAACGGGATTGTAGATGTAGCATTAATTAATTCAAGAAAAGAGGAGTGCAATTTTCCTCAAATACTTCATCTTGTTTTTAACTTTTGAAGGGTCTCATTCTAGCATTGCTTGTTAGAACCCCAATCTTTATAGATGCTTGGATTCTCAGTTGGCCAATTTTGACCAAAGTCTATATTTAGACTTATTGGAAGTCTAATAGAGGTAAACCTTTAGATTATAAATGTCTTTCATCCAAATGTCCTATGTTGGAAATTGAATAAATTGAAAACTTTTGATTATATATTAGTCTAATTTAACAAAATAATTAATCGTACAAATTTTTAATCAATCGTTCGTGTTATTTTTTGTTGATGGCGAATGTTATTTTATCATCAATAATTTATGCTAATTTTTCTAGTACTAACATTTTGAATTTCACAATCCATTAAACCTCACCAAAAATGTATGATGTGAATCAATAAAGTTTGGAATCTGATTAAAGTTCTAACAATTTGGACTTCACAACCCATAAAACTTTATAATGTGAAAAATCTAGGTTCAATTCTTACTATCGTGATTATCTTTTCTTTTCTTATTTTTTTATCGATTTGCTTGAGATTAAATTAAAACCCTACAAATTATAAATTCACTTGAACAATATGCTCATCTCCGTGCACAACCTACCCTCTTATTTTTTTCGATGGAGTTGCGTATCTCTGTCTCTTCTATTTTTTTCAGTGGAGTTGTATACAAGTTATTTCCATAATGGAGAACCACGTGAGATCCAAAGGAGGGGGGTGGTGGGTCTACGCACTTCCTCTCTTCACAAAAGATGGCCATGGCTACTTCTTGCAGTGCTCTGGGGATGTTTCTGCATGGCATTAATGACCTGTGTATATTGCACTACTTATTGTTGTTGTTTGTGTGGTTGTTGTATCCTGGTTGAGCCTAGGAGGCTGTGCATGGGCCATTATATAGAAGAGACACAAGAAAGGCGCAGTCATTCTTGTCCCCAAAGGATGGTTGATCATCGAAATTCTGATGGACATGAGTGTGGGTTTTTCCCATCATAAGCTTGAATATTTGAGTGGTGTTTATGGCGCCAAGAAACCTATGGTGTTTAGCTTGGGCTCCACACCCATTGTTATTACATCCAATCCGTAGGTGGCTAGAGAGACGCTAAACTCCTTCGCTTCACTAACAAAACCCTCAAGCAATCGACGTAGTAATTGTTGTTTGTGAGGGCCATTGGATTCACACCCAACGATGACTACTGGAGGTTGTTGTGGATAATTTCTTTTGCTCATCTCTCTACCCTACGAAAAATCATGACCCTAAAATACCTAGGAAAAGGGCCCAAAGATCATGGACCAAAGTCTTTATCCCGCACAAGAGGGCTTTGAGGTGGAAGAGGAGGAGATAAACCTTTTTGAAAAGAAAGGAAACACCCTTCCAGTATCACCATTGGCACATAATCATCCAGAGCAAGTTTCAAACTTCAGATGGAGATCCCAAAACATGACTTCGTTGGGGAAGGGGAAATTGTACACAACACTAAGAAACACCAATAGATTGTTTAATGTGCAATACATGCACTGCCGAGATGTAGTTGAATGTGGTACAACATTTTGTTGGGGAAGCCCATACTTGGACTGCTAGTTGACAAATTGGTAAAATCCCTAGAGCGAATTTATTACACTTGTAGATCCATTGGTGCAAAGAGAAAATTGTAACTAGGATGAGCCATATGATCTTAATATCATGCACATCTTCCTCCATAGGGACTTGGAGGTTAAAAAATACATAGTGAGTTCCAGGTCCTTTGGTATCTAAGGACAAACTCTCAACGGATCTAGTGTGGATTAAATATGAATTTGAACTCTGCACCGATATAAAAATGTATGAGCTTGACCCTTTTGAAAAATTTCATTACTATAGTTAGAAGAGAAGAGAGTAACTTTGAAGTTATGAAGAGAAAATTGGCCTACTCTACTAAAAATAGGCTACACATATGATAAGAAGGTTAAGGAAGAGGGAAAGTCTGAAATTCCACAAATCAAATAAATTAGTGGAAAACACACTCAAAACCCTAATCTCTCCTTGTGAAAATATTTCATAAATGTTGTTAACACTAGTTTAAGGGTCTTGTATGCAATTCCCATAGAATTGGTTGAACACCTAACAATTTGATTTTGAATATTAGCTAACATAGGATACTCTTCCCAACAAACCAGAGAATGAGTCCAATGCACAAGAGATATCCCCTCCACTAGTAGAAGCTGGAGAACCTCCCTCTCCATTATTGCAATAATCAAATTCGGTTGAAACCTTCAGGATTTATGCCCATATTAAAAATTAAAGGGTATTAAAATTCTTTATAAGAAACATATAATTTAATTCTTTTCGCTATTATTGGATACTTGTATGGCTCTAGAACTAGTAGAACACTACCTTCAAGACTCATCCCCATGCCACTACTGGTTTCAGTTGATGCCAATCGACCTCTTCAATTGATTTGAAACGGATCCTATTAAAACTTTGTAATTAAAATTTAATTTTGGCAAAATTAATTTAAGCCTTGAGCTTGAAGATAGAAGGCTAAAAGGCCTCAAGAAGGTGAAATGAATCACCTTGATGGTTGGCATTCCAAGCAACTCTATTTAAGAGTTTTGGCTTGATGAAGAAAGGGAATCCAACTAAAGGGATAATTAAAGATTGGGAAGAGGGGAATTGGCAGAGAAGAGGGCTCAAAGTGGTAGCCTACTCGAAAATCGATGGCCGAAGGAGTTATTGTGCTTGTCCATGGATGAGTAGAAGGTTGTATGAGCTGTTGAATATTGTAACTTCTAAGAATATTATATTTGTATATTATTTATTCCGGAGATGTTCCATACCTCCGATGTGATTATACTATGAATCCGGATATGTTTATTCCTCCGGATTGGTTGTGGTAACTAGGGTTATTAGACCCACCATGTGGGGGTCGGCCCAGTCAGTTATAATAGGGTATTTAACCTAATGGTTAAATACGAGCCTACATGTACTTGTGTAAAATACAGGTCAGTGTAGTGTATAAATAGAGGAGGTATGTTCCTCATTTGACACACTCACTCACTTGTGAAAGATAGCGCACTTGTCTGGGAGATTTGCTAAGGAGACAAAGTAGGAGGGAGCACATCTTGTATTTTGGTTGATCATCTTATTGAGGAAAGATTTGCTGGGTTTTCTACCCCATGAGGGTTTCCCAGGGTATATTCTGTGTCTATCTTGTGATTATGTTTCTTTCAGTGATCTTGATAGTCTCTTTGGTTTAAACTTAACATGGTATCAGAGCTAGACTGAATAGGACATCTTTCACAAGGTAAGAATACCTCTCTCTCTCTCTCCGGTGAAAGTTAGGGTTTCAGCAAAAAGTTGGTATTATTGAATTTTGGTTACATGGATGGATAGCCCTCTTCAATACCTTTCTTTTAAGCCCTAGATCGAACTTTTTGGTTGGGTAGAACTCCGGGAAATCAAAACCCTAATTCTACCAAAAGTGTGATAAAATTCTGTTCCAGATTCCGGAAAAGTGCAAAGTAACATTTCCAGGTAAGTCTACTCCGTCTCTTGGAATCCCCCAAGAGAAGATGGCTCCAAACACTAAGCTTGAAGACAAGCTAGAAGGTATAGAGAATTTCCGGGCATGGAAATACAGAATTGGTCTCATTCTTGAAGAGAATGATCTTGCTCATTATATCAAGGAAGAAGTTGCAGAACCAGAAGGAGATGAAGCCAAAGAAAAGCATAGGAAGGATTTGATTAGGGCAAAGAGAATCATAGCTGATTCTATTAAAGACCACTTGATTCCCCAAGTGGCCTCCAAGAAGACTCCAAAGGAAATGTATGATGCCCTAGGAAGAATGTATGAAGGAAAGAACATCAATAGGAAGATGAATCTAAGGACTCAATTGAAGAGTACCAAGATGCACAAAGGAGAATCCATTCAAGACTACTTCTCAAGGGTTTCACAAATCAAGGAACAACTAGATGCAATTGGTGATACTCTTGATGAGGATGAACTTGTGATGATTGCTCTCAATGGTCTCACTAGACCTTGGGAATCCTTCATACAAACCATGTGTGCCAGGAAAGAGAGCATGAAGTTTGATATAGTATGGGAGGATTGTGTTCAAGAAGAAGCTAGGGTAGCCAACAGAGAAGCTCTTCTCAAAGAGGATGACCAAGCTTTGGCCACCCATACCAAAAGAAGAAGAATAGGTCATCTCAAGAAAGTTGACCACAAAGGATCTCAACACTTCTCTAGACCTAAGAAGAGAAAAGGACCATTTCCAATAAGAGATCTTTCCACAGTCAAATGCTACAACTGTGATAAGCTAGGACACATCTCCAGATTTTGTCTTTCACAAAAGAAGAAGTTTGTCCACAAAAGACACCATGCACATATGGCAGAAAATGATAGTGAAGAAGAAGAAGAGGAAGAAGATGAAGAAGAAGAAGAGGTAGAGGTAAGGCCTAAAAGGAGAAGGTATAAGGTAAAGAAAGAAGATCCAAAAGAATATGTTCTATTCTCTGCACTCT
Organism: Larix kaempferi; assembly: GCA_027924585.1. Taxonomy (NCBI): domain Eukaryota; kingdom Viridiplantae; phylum Streptophyta; class Pinopsida; order Pinales; family Pinaceae; genus Larix; species Larix kaempferi. Next base: position 5,386,503 of record BSBM01000195.1, on the reverse strand, counting down.
CTGGATCTGCATCTCCTGGAGAAGATACATGGCTCATTGACAGTGGTGCTTCTAAGCACATGACAGGTTAAAGGAAGACCTTCTCAAATCTTGAAGAAAAGTCTTCTACACAAAAGGTATCTCTAGGAGATGACTGCCAATATCCCATAAAAGGAATTGGTGAAGCTAGCTATAAGCTAGATTCAGGAACACCCTTGAAGATGAAAGACATCTTATATGTACTAGGTTTAAAGAAGAACCTTCTCTCTATCTCAGCACTAGATAAGAAAGGTTTTAGAGTAGCTTTCATAGATGGACAAGTACTCATGTGGTCCAAAGGAAACACAATTAAAGATGCAATTGTTATTGGTGAAGAAGAAGGAGGTCTCTATAAGCTCAAGGGCCATCCAGATGCTGCCCTTGCTCATGAGATCTCTAGCCCCAGTGAGCTATGGCATAGAATATTAGCTCACATCAACTATAAAGCCTTACCCTATGTAAGCAAGGTAGTAATAGGATTACCAGATTTGAAAGCTGATCATGATGGCTCATGTAAAGGGTGTAAGAAAGGGAAAAATATCAAGAACCCCTTTCCAAAGAGTGAAACAAAGACTAAGAACATTTTAGAGCTAATACACTCAGATGTATGTGGACCAATGCCCACCACTTCTCTAAGTGGGTTTGAATACTATCTTTCATTCATTGATGACCATTCAAGGAAAACTTGGATATACTTCCTGAAAGGTAAGATTGAAGTCTTTGGAAAATTCAAAGAGTTCAAGGCTCTAATAGAAAATCTATTAGATAAGAGAATCAAAATTCTCAGAACAGATAATGGCGGAGAATTTACCTCAAAGGAATTTGAGGACTTTTGTAAAGAAGTTGGAATTAAAAGGGAACTAACTACTCCATACAATCCCCAACAAAATGGGGTGGCTGAAAGGAAAAATAGAACAATCATGGAAGCTGTAAAGACCATGATACATGACCAAGATCTTCCCAGGTATCTATGGGCTGAAGCAGCCAAGACAACAGTATATGTGCAAAATAGATTATCTCATAGTGCTCTTGATTTCAAAACTCCAGAAGAAGTGTTTACAGGTAAGAAGCCTGAGGTAAGTCATCTTAAAATATTTGGGTGTCCTGTGTACATCCACATTCCAAAAAAAAAGAGAACCAAGTTGGACCCTTTTGGTAAGAAGGGGATTTTTGTTGGTTATTGTGAATCATCCAAAGCCTTCAGAATCTACATTCCAGGTTTTCATTACATAGAAATAAGTAGAGATGTAACGTTTGATGAAGAAGCAGCTCTCAAGAAATCCAGGAAGTGCCAACTTGAAGAAATCTATGAAGAAGATACTTCTCCCAGAATCACAGAGGCTGTGCCCATTCTTGAAGATGATTCTCCAGAGGATCATGATATGTTGGAACCACAAGAGCCTCCTATTTCAGACTTATCTAAGAAAAGAAGGCCAGCATGGGATAGAGATATTATTCAAGGGGCTGAAAGATATGGAGCTCCTGAAGGCTCCACTAGAGAAAGAAAGAAACCAAAGCTAGTGTCCAACTACATGGCTTTAATGTGTGATCTTGTGGATCAACTACCTACTAGCTATGAAGAGGCAGCTCAGAAGAAAGAATGGGTAGAAGCAATGACAGAAGAATATCAGTCAATAATGAAAAATGATGTTTGGGATATAGTCCCCAAACCAAAAGATAAAAGTGTGGTTTCTTCCAAATGGATCTTCAAGATAAAACATGCTGCAGATGGTAGCATTGAAAAATACAAGGAAAGATTTGTAGCCAGAGGATTCTCTCAGAAGGAGGGAATTGACTATGAAGAAACATTTGCACCAGTTGCTAGGTATACTTCAATTAGAACTATCATGGCACTTGCATCCATGATGAAGTGGAAATTACACCAAATGGATGTTAAGACAGCTTTTCTAAATGGTGTAATTGAGGAAGAAGTATACATAGAGCAACCACAAGGGTTTGAGGTTAATGGCGGAAGGACTCATGTATGCAAACTGAAAAAGGCATTATATGGGTTGAAACAAGCTCCCAGGGCTTGGTACGGAAGGATTGACAATTTCTTAACTAGCATGGGCTTTACCAAAAGTAAAGCTGACCCCAATCTTTATCTCAAGGTGATGGATGATGAACCAGTTATATTGTTGTTATATGTAGATGATCTATTTCTAACTGGAAATGAGAAACAAATTATTGAAAGCAAGAAGAAGCTTTCTTCAGAATTCGAGATGAAAGATCTCGGATTAATGCACTACTTCTTAGGCTTAGAAGTATGGCAAGAACCAAAAGGAATCTTTCTAAATCAAGGTAAGTATACTGTGGAGATTCTCAAAAGATTTGATATGTTGGAGTGTAAAGCCATGGCTACTCCCATGGACTCCAACTTGAAGTTGTTAGTTAATGATTCATCAGAATTAGTGGACATAACCTTATACAGAAAAATCATTGGATCATTGATGTACTTAACTAATACTAGGCCTGATATATGCTTTGCTGTAAATACCCTAAGTCAGTATCTAGTAGAACCTAGAAAGGTCCACTTAATAGCTGCAAAGCATGTAATGAGGTACCTAAAAGGTACATTAGATTTTGGCCTATATTATCTCGGAGGTCATGAACTTAGGTTACATGGTTACTCAGATTCTGACTGGGCAGGTAGTGTCTCAGACAGAAAAAGTACTTCAGGTGGATGTTATGGTCTTGGATCTGCCATGATTTCCTGGTTCAGCAAGAAACAATCTAGTGTGGCTCTCAGTACTGCTGAAGCAGAATATATAGCTGCTTGCTCTGCCAGCTGTGAAGCAGTATGGCTTCGGAAACTTTTATCTGGAGTGTTTGACTTAGAAATGGATCCCACTGTGATTATGTGTGATAATCAAAGCTACATCAAGATGACTGAAAATCTTGTGTTTCACGATAAGTCAAAACACATAGAAATCCGATACTTTTATATATGAGATATGGTGCAGAGAGGAGCTATCAAGCTCGAGTATATAAGCACTGAGGATCAAATTGCTGATATCTTGACCAAACCTCTGTCTCGAGTAAAGTTTGAACACTTCCGAGACAAGCTTGGTGTAGTTCAAAAGGGACCCTCCTCGAAAGGGGGAGTAGCATAGTATCTAATAACTAGTCTGTCTCATCAATGATGAGGATACCTTTTTACTGCACTTAGTTACTTAGAATTATTTAGACTTAGGACTCTTATATTTTTTTGATGATGATGATGATACATGTTTTGATATACATGTTTGATGATGATGATGATACATGTTTTGATATACATGTTTGATGATGATGATACATGTCTTGATATACATGCTTGATGATGATGATGATACATGTCTTGATATACATGCTTGATGATGATGATGATACATGTTTTGGTTATACATGTTTTGATGATGAGAATACATGTTTTGTTATACATGTTGTGAGGGGATTGGATCATCCCTGGACTTCAATCCTAAAGTTGAGCCGTAGACGTATGTCTTCGAGAATGAAGTTCTTGGTGAACATATGAGGGGATTGGATCATCCCTGGACTTCAGTCCTAAAGTTGAGCCGTAGACATGAGGTCTTCGATAACTGAACGATAGGACTGGATCATCCCTGGACCTCGGTTCAAAAGGTACACGATAGGACTGGATCGTCCCTGGACTTCAGTTCAAAAGGTACACGATAGGACTGGATCGTCCCTGGACCTCGGTTCAAAAGGTACACGATAGGACTGGATCATCCCTGGACTTCGGTTCAAAAGGTACACGATAGGACTGGATCGTCCCTGGACCTCGGTTCAAAAGGTACACGGTAGGACTGGATCGTCCCTGGACTTCGGTTCAAAAGGTACACGATAGGACTGGATCGTCCCTGGACCGATAGGACTGGATCGTCCCTGGACCTCGGTTCAAAAGGTACACGATAGGACTGGATCGTCCCTGGACTTCGGTTCAAAAGGTACACGATAGGACTGGATCGTCCCTGGAATTCGGTTCAAAAGGCACATGATAGGACTGGATCGTCCTTGGACCTCGGTTCAAAATGTACGTGACAAATCCTAGAATTGCTCTAGGTTACATCCAGCATGAAACAGGGCTGGCTCTGTAGATGTGATACATCCAGCATGAAACAGGGCTGGCTCTGTAGATGTGATACATCCAGCATGAAACAGGGCTGGCTCTGTAGACGTGACACATCCAGTATGAAAGAGGACTGGCTCTGTGGCGGTAAATCCTAGATCTGATCTAGGTCACATCCAGTATGAAAAAGGACTGGCACTGTGGTTGGGATTAGATCGTCCCTAGACATGAGACTTGTCTTAAAGAGATAAGGATTGATCATCCTGGAACTTGATCTGGATTGTATCATCCATGTACCTATGTCCTAAAGAGAGTAGGATTGATCATCCTATAATATGATCGTGTGATGACGATGCTGATGATTGTGTGATGACGATGCTGATCATGTGATGACGATGCTGATGATCATGTGATGACGATGCTGATCGTGTGATGTCGATGCTGATGATCGTGTGATGACGATGTTGATCATGTGATGATGATGCTGATGATCGATGCTGATGATCATGTGATGACGATGCTGATCGTGTGATGTCGATGCTGATGATCATGTGATGACGATGCTGATCGTGTGATGTCGATGCTGATGATCGTGTGATGACGATGTTGATCATGTGATGGCGATGCTGATGACCGTGTGATGACGATGTTGATCGTGTGATGACGATGCTGATGATCGAGTGATGTCGATGTTCCAGTAGCTAGTTGAGTTACTGATGATGATGAACTGAAGAAAGCTTCCGATGATATATAGATGTATCATGTATGATGTATGACTCGTTGCTCCTGCGGATGCTGTTATAATATCCTTCTCGTTAAGGGGGAGTGTTGAATATTGTAACTTCTAAGAATATTATATTTGTATATTATTTATTCCGGAGATGTTCCATACCTCCGATGTGATTATACTATGAATCCGGAGATGTTTATTCCTCCGGATTGGTTGTGGTAACTAGGGTTATTAGACCCACCATGTGGGGGTCGGCCCAGTCAGTTATAATAGGGTATTTAACCTAATGGTTAAATACGAGCCTACATGTACTTGTGTAAAATACAGGTCAGTGTAGTGTATAAATAGAGGAGGTATGTTCCTCATTTGACACACTCACTCACTTGTGAAAGATAGCGCACTTGTCTGGGAGATTTGCTAAGGAGACAAAGTAGGAGGGAGCACATCTTGTATTTTGGTTGATCATCTTATTGAGGAAAGATTTGCTGGGTTTTCTACCCCATGAGGGTTTCCCAGGGTATATTCTGTGTCTATCTTGTGATTATGTTTCTTTCAGTGATCTTGATAGTTTATTTGGTTTAAACTTAACATGAGCTAGGGCACCTGTAATATTGCTAGTGAGTAACAATGCATCAAATTCTTGTCTGAGAGTGCATAACTCACCCTTGTAATAATTTATAGGGAATTATAAATCCCCATGAATGTTGGTTTTCCCAATTGGGTTTCCAGGGGAAAAATATTTATATTTAAATGTTGTTTGAATGTCATTCTCTGCATGCTTGTTAGCTCCCATTTTAATTTATTGCTTGGGTGTTGTGAAAACCACCCTACAACAATAGTGGCTCACCCTTGATCATTGGATTTATCAAATTAATGGTATTTAAAGTGTTGTAGCCTATTTATAGTGAGTGTTTGACAACCCCTACAACCATTCAAACATATGATTTGTTAATTGTTTGGCATATAGACTTTACACATGCATTTGGTTGAATTATGCTAATGGCCACGCTCATGCCCAATACATTTAATCCCCACATTGCTAGATTATGTATTCAATTCCATTGAGGATTGTCTGACTGGATGGTTGCTCCTTGAATGCTTTCATTGCAGTTCCATTAGGAATTGATTTCGTTAATTGCATTCAAATCGATTTGGTGTGGAACTGGATTTTTTTGTTTTGAGCCCATTTGTTTGAAGGTTGTGTTGGCCTTTGGCATGTTGTCCCTTGCATTATACAACTATTGTTGCTAAGGTATTTTACTATACAACCAATGCATTCAAATATATGCTATAGCCATTCCCCCTCTTGTTGTACGTTGATTGGAAACTACAGTAATCTAAAGGAATCATTTTTTATATTGTCGAAGATGAAATATATATATATATATATGTGCACATTGATAATTGTTAGATGCCCCTTAGGGAAAATAGGTATATTGGCTATCACAAATCCAAATGCACAGGAATCACAAACACAAAGATGAAGAGATAATTGATGTGAAAGCACAAATTCTCATTAATGTATGTGCATAATAATACAATGAGATGGTTATTGAGTTCCAAATTCCCAAGGTGTCTCTTGGACTCCTCAATAACCGTTCACATCCTCTAACCCTGACAGATTAGATTCCGATAAACCCCCCTTAATCCGAAGGGGTGTATATGAGTCCAAGAAAAAAGAGCCGAATAACTGGAAGTGGATAGATGCTAATTGCTAAACATTTCCAACTTGACAATCTAACTATGCCAAGCAATCTAGCAAAAGCTGACATTTGCTAAATACAAGTGCTCTCTGAAGTGGTGGTTTTGGCTAACCAAAAACCAAAAGGGATAGCAGAAGCTGAAGTCTTCTACTAAGTGGGTGGTTTAAGGTTGACCACAAATTCTCGATCTGAACAGTTATAAAATCATGAACCATGAAGGTGGTTTAAGGATGACCACAATATCTGGAACTTGGCTGGAAGGCTCAGAGATTCCTAGAACATTTCGATAGGCTAGCAGAAGTTGTCTATATTCTACTGAATGAGTGGTTTTAAATTGATCACAAACTCTGGAACTTGGCTCGAAGGCTCAGAGGTTCTTGGAACATTCCGAGAGGTTAGTATAATCTGGTGCAATATTCTACTAAATGGATAGCCATGGTTCTGGCTCTGGCTCTGGCTATAGCTCTGTGTTCGGTGGGATCAAGGCTTTGGATCTGATGCAAGCTCGCTTATTCTCACTCGCTTGTTTTTTTACTGTCTATCATTCCTCCCTGTAAGGAACAATGTGAGGAGAAGAGAATGTCTCAACTGCAATATGTGTCATTACTCATGAATGAAATCTATGGTATGACGTACATATCTTCTTGGCTGTTGATGACCATTGTCAAGAAGAGATCCACCCGTAGTGAATCTTCTCTCTTGCAGGTTTCTTCAAACTGAAGCATCTGTCTGACTAATGGGTATGCTTTCCACAATTCTTACAAGGGTGAAGATAAAAGCAATGATCTTTCACGTGGCCAACTCGATTACAGTGTTGGCATGTCAAACTCCGAACTGATGTGGATGAAGATGAAATCTTGTTGAGGAATCTAGCACTCTGCAATTAGATAGGCTTGGAGAAATCAGGAATGTGAACTGTCACTTCCTTGTCATATCCAAGGCCAGTTCCGTGCTTTTTATGGCTGATCTCTTCCCATGGTCTGATGATGGGCTTGGAAGGAACAAGCATAACCTTTGTATCCATAACTTCATCTTCATTTTGTTTTTCTTCTGAAGTGGAGCCATTGATTTGCTTATGTGATTCTACAGTGGCATCATTATATGTACGCAGCTGAACATAATCATGAAGAGGATTGTTCTGAACATGAACAAGTTCAAAATGTGTTTCTTCTCGTATGAGCTATGACTCACACTGTAGAAACTCAAGAGTTTCTTGTGAATTTTGTACACAATCTCGAATGTGAGTGAGAGTGTTCTTGTTTATCATGAAAACGTTTTCGAAAGAGGAAATCAGTATAGTATTTAATAACTCTACCAAACCATTTAATCTCACCATTGATAAATTGAAGACTCACTCAAATGGAGAAGGACTTCTTGCAACTCCACCCTTTTACAAACAAGACTCAACAATTTCAAACTCAAAAAATGATGGGTGTCAGTCTTAGCCGAGAATGCACTCAAGTACAATTTAGCCCAATTCAAATCACTTTCAAATTGACACTTGCACAAGAATTATTGAAAGTATAAAAACACAAGAAACTTACAAAAACACAGTTTACAAGTTATAAAGACTGTTGAATCTGGAAATTGAATTGGCCTTCAAAAGAATGTTTTACCTGAGTTGTTGTAGATATTGCTCTATCACCAAATTGATGATGCTGGCTACTCCCCACAATTGTAATATCCCTGATCAGGTTAGAGATGATATTACCCAATTTTTTTAAAACTTATAGCACAATTTTTCACAGGCAAGGACTAGTCAACAAAACTAGTTGAAAGGGGCTAGTTTAGGGCACAATAGGATTATTCCTGGGTTATTAATTTGGGATATTTAGGATCTTCCAAATGTATGGGGATGTGTGCAACAATCGATGCGACAGAAACATGGCTAACTTCCAAGTCCTATGCACAAAGTACCGGGGCCATTTACATTTCAACAATAGTGGTGATTGATGTCTACTTTGAGGCTTCTTGGGCACTCCAACATATGCATACGAGAATCAATTGCTTACAACTAAATGTAAATAGTGGTGTATGTCAGTCATTAAACTCCTAATTGAATGATGGACAAGAGTCACAAGTAATTTGGGAGGTTATGGGTGAGTTTGGGAGCCAACGAAACAAGGGCGCTATATTGGAATACTCGTCTAGCAATTTTACAAACTCTTCCAAACAAGATGAGATGCCTTCAAATCTCCATGGAAATGGTTGGGGATGCTTTAATAATGTCTCAGGATTCATAGATGACCATTAGTTCATAAAATAGGTTCATACATAACTCTTAATTGCAAAAATGGTCAAACTGGTCATTAAAAGATGCATACAGAGCTAGTCTTCAATTTGCGTGATACAAAATTGAATTCTAAAGTATGTTAGGTCTTTGATATGAATTTATTAACATCAACAAGTCGAATTTGAGGCTCTTGAACAGAAAATCAAAGGACTTTCAACCATCAAATCTTCAAGGGTTTTCCAATGATAGAAAATATTACAAAACTTGAGAGAATGAGAAAGAGAGGAAGAGGAGGATAGGAAGTACTGCGTTGAATATGATATATGGGTGAAAAAAGAGCTGATAGATGTAGATGGGTGTGCACTGGACCTCCTAAGCCGCACTGGGCACCTTCACTGAAATTGATTGCTTCCTCTGGGTGAACTCTTCCAAAACTCTCTCCAATGGCACTATGACTGAGGATCACTCTCTGGATGCTTAAGATTCTTCAATAATGGGCTGATGTAGACATGTAGATAAGAATTCCATGGCTCTATATATGATCATGAGAAAACTAGAAATGAGTGGCATTGATGGACTCTTTGGACTGGAATGGTTTCTTCATCGACTCCAAATATCTCAAATCTCTGCACAATGGACTTGGAGGCTTGGACTCTTCATAGGATGTAATTATTTGGACCTGCAATAAGAATATCCATGGCTGCAAGAGAAGGAATAATATCATAGAAGAAGAATTGAAGAGAAGTAATGGGGCTCGTTTGATGATCAAGGTTGTCATTGATGACAACACATTAATGACAAAGCATTGATGACATGGGAAAGAAGGACAATGACATGGAGGACATAAATATTGATGACATAGAAAGAAAGCAAAGGACAATGACATGACAAATAATGATGAAATGGCATGAAGAACCTTGGATGTGGGCATTGGAACACCTAATGAGCCAAATGACCCATTTTGCGGTCATTTGTGTCTTAATGGGGTCATGAAGCCTCTTGCTTGATGAAGAAGCCTTGAAGAAGTCCTTGAACCCACACTTAGTGGCTTAATGGTCCTTGTACTCTTGAAGGAATGGTGAAGACGATGTGTGTGTTGATGGGGTATTGGAACCCTTGGAGATGGTCATACTTGTCATAGTATGAGCCCTTTGTACCTTGATGGCATGTTCATGGAGTTCTTGCAGTCTTCTTGCACTTAATGACCACATATGTATTCTTGTAGCCTATGGTGATTATGCATGATGATTAACTAACTATGGTTGAAGTTTGACATGGCTTAAAACAATTGAAGAAGCCCTTAAAAGTCTTGACATGGTAGCCTTTGTCAACAAACAAAAAAATTGCGTATGGTGTTTGAACTACTTATGGTATTGAAGCTCTTACCTGTTTACTATGATGATGATGAGGCCTTATTAATAATATTACAGGGCAGCCCATCAAAGGAATTTCATTATATTTGAAATTCAGTTTTGTAATCAAGTCGGCCCAGTTAAAATTGGGCTCAAACTGATATTAATTTTTATTGTTAAAAAAATCCCAAGCAGGTCGACTCCCAAATTTGTGAAACAAAAAATAAATTTAAATAACATCTGCAAGTCAGCTCAGTAAAAAATATTTCATAAAAAATGAGTATAAATACAAGTAAACTTGCTTTATTTATGATGAGTTCGTGGAGGATAGATGGAGCTTTGATTTCGGTGGTTTGAGGAGAATTTAGGGGGCTGCAACAACAACTACATATGAGCAGCCAAGTTTTAGTTTTTATTTTTATTTTTGTTCACCTCATGAATTCGGGCTTCATTAGGGCATCACTGTGGAAGAAACAGTAAAAGGGTGTCACAACTAAGCAATATCAGAACTCATATCTCAGAAGAGCCATAGTGAACATAAATTCGGTTTACTCAGAACTCAGGCAATTGTCCAATAATCTGCATACACAGAACTAAGCTCAGTACACAGAACTATGATCATACACAGTGATGACAAATGACATGGACAGTGACTTGATTGACATGGCTAGGTTAAATTGATGAAATGTGATGTAACAGTATCTATATGTAATACAAGATGGGCCTTGTACTATTTTTCTTAGTTGGATCTAAGAAAGGACCAAGCTGAGTCTTGGAATACAAGTTGGTGCTTCTCAATAAGTTGTAGTTAATGAAACCTTACGGTTGTAGCCGATTGAATCAAATATAAAAAGATTACAAAGTCTATATTGTGATGTGTCTCTAATGGTGTGAATTGATATTATGAATGACATGTTTAAATTTGATGAATGATGATGTATACTTTAGTGTGAATGACGATCTCTGCCTAAGTGTTAAAGTGAAAATGCAAATGATGTATGTTTAAGTATTGAAGAAGTTGGAATTGGTCTTAAGGGTTGGCCCACTGATTCACCCCTCCCCTCATAGTGTGCCATTGTGTCTAACAATTGGTATCAGAGCGAGTCTTCATCACAAGCCTAGAAAGCTTGAAGGAGATCCGTGGATACAAATGGAAGGACCAGTAGTGCTCATCAACAATGAAGTTCTAGTCTTTGAAATATCAGACTATTTTGGTTGGAGAAGTAAAATGAAAGCTTACTTGAAGAAGTTTGGAGTTTGGAAAATTATGGTTAACCCACCTGTCCATCCCAACAAGAAGACAAAGATAGCAGCTGAAAACGACAATAATATTGCCTTGAAGTTTCTAATGGATGGACTTTCAAGCGCTATCAAAGAAAGTGTAAGAGAATACACCTCTGCCAAAGATCTTTGGTTCAAGCTGGAAGATGAGTACCAAAGGATAAATCAAGACACATAAAATGAAACAGAAGTCAAGCCCTCTGAAGATGAGAAGCAATAAGAAAAGAAGGAACAAGCTTCAAACATCAGTGAAGGTAAGGATTCCTTTGATAGTAGTAGCTCTGAATTTGATGGCATTGAAAATGATCTTGTAGATGTTAAGAAAGATTGCCTGGCACATATTTTGATGGAAATTGATCTCAAATACAATTTGAGGCTCAAAAAGAAGATTTTGGGGTCATTTGAAAAATTCCAAAATAAGACTATGGACCTACTCAAGAATCTCAATAAGACAAGTTTACAAGGTGAGCTAGTAGATGAAGATGAAGTTAAAAATCCCAAAGAACTTCAAGAAACAAGAAGGATAAATATTGATTTTAAGACTCAGTTGGAGGAAGCTAAAAGAATAAAAGAAGTCTTGAAACACCAACTAGATGAGAAAGAGAAGACTTGTCAAAAGCTTGAAATGGAAGTGGTTGGAATCAAGAAGAAAAATGAAAAGTCTGATGCATATGGCAAGTTCAAACACAACTTAGTCATCTTGGAAGAAATTCTGGATTGTCAAAGATCTCTTTTTGACAAATTTGGTCTTTGGTACAAGAAAGAAGAAAAATTTGAACGTGGCAGTTGGCTCCCCAAGACTCCTGAAGTAGGATCCACATCCTTCAAAGGTGAAAGCAAAGCTCCTCAGCAAGAACCTGCACAACATAAAGAAGATTTCAGAAGATCAAGTATGCATCAAGAAGTTGGTCCTACTCCTCAAAGAAAACTCTTCAGAAGAGAGATAACTCCAAGTTGGAACCAAACATCCAAGTATGAATATAGTTTCAATGGTTACTGTTATTCATGTAATGGTTTTGGTCACAAGGCAGCGGATTGTACATGTCATGGAAGAAGAAGTGGTGTAAGTCCCAATTACACAATTAGATGTTGGACATGCAATCGTGTTGGACATATTGTTGCTAACGGCCACACCTTGATATGCTACACTTGTAGTGGCTTTGGTCACAAAGCCCAAGATTGTGCAAGTCCAAGAAGACAATCCATGAGAAGTATTTCATATACATCAACAAGGAGAACCAATGAATCATGGAAGAAGAATAAGGCAGAAAGCTTTGAAGACCAAAGAACAAATGCTCAAATTCAAGGACACTCTCAGGTATGGGTGAAAAAGAATGTCTTGTTGAATTTAAATGAAGTAGATCAGTGCACAAAAGATGGCTGCCATATGGCAAGCCAATCTTAGGGTCTCTCAAGGACCTTAGCACACCTTTCCTCCATGGAGTTTGGAGAATGAACTCAAAGGAAATTGAAGGCTTCTCCAAACAGGTCCTAGGATCGTGGATGCAAATATTGACATAAAGAAAATTAATGCAAGGCACAAATAGAGATGGTGTGCTGATAGGGTGAGCAAGAGTAATGAAATCTATCTGTGCTTTCAGTTGAAGCAAATGAAGTGAAGAGACTTGTATATGATTGGAGGAGTGTATTTGATGCACGCTTACCTTTTATGAATTTACTAAATAATTACATTCTTGACTCTCTCTACAGCTTGGGATATGATAGACATGGATGTCTTGTTGTTGGTATCTGATTGTATGACTTATATTGAACATAGTTGGTTATAATCCAAATCAACATGAGGAGACTCCTTGATGATTAATATATGAATGGCATAAGCAGTACTTGATCTTATTCATGATAAGGAGAAACACTCCTTAAAGACAACCAAAGTTACACAAGATCTGATCTCTTGCATACTAAGAAGAAGATATCAAAAGTAAATCTAACTCATAGACAAGTTTTGAAGCTTATCCGAGAGGTCTGTTTTGAGAAACCAAAAGACATCTAAACTCAACCTAAGAGGATAGAAACAACATCGGTGCAAGTCTGAATAGCATCTTGGCTATCATCATAAAAGAATTAATCAATGCAAATCTTGAAAAAGAAGAAGTTTTGAAGTGAAGTTTAAAAGGCTTACGAATACACCTGTTCAAGTCTAATAATTGATTGTGTTTTGGAGTATCTTTCAATGCAAGTTTTTCAAGATTTATCATCTCTGATTTTCTTGAGACAGCTACACATGTCTTATCTCTCCGAATTCAGTGGTGGATTAGCTGAAAAGTAGCAGCAACCATCTTTTAATTTCGGTAGTGGAAATAGCTTGACATCATCTCTGAATTCGGGCTAGATGATTAGGGTCTTGCATGCACACATTCCTATTTGAATTTCAGACACCTACAATAGATGTTGAACTGAGCTAAGGATAAAAAAAGACTTAGACAACCACTGGTTCTAAGGTCTGATTTTACAGGCATTTATCTCAGCATACATATGACAATTGAAGCATCAAAAGATGATCTCGTGGTGTTTTAGATTGGTTAAACTCGAGGCATCCAAAGACACATAAACAAGTGAAGGAATTTGTACATAAGTCTAATCTCTCAGACTTCTAACAAAGATCTCTTATATGAAGTGAAGCAGCTTCATCAAGGATCTTTGGTTTGAATTCTTTCAAGAAGCTACAGTTCATACAGCCTCAGTCTGTATACATACAGTTGGAGAAGTTGTCTCTACTGAGATAAACTTAGAGATCAAATTTCTACAAGCAGTTTGAGCCCTTGCAATAATAATGACAAATAACAATAGTGACATTTCCATTAACAATTTCACGATTGACAGTATATTGGCAATACTTTGATAGGTGATATGAAAGGGGGTGCATCCAAGCATTCTAAAGAAGAAATTGAACATGACAGGGGGAGCAATTAAAGTCACTGAAGTGAAGTAAAGCAGATCTCAAGAAGGTATTCAAGAAACACAATTTTTTGGGCATTGCGAAGTCTTTAATGGCACCCTTTGTCATTAATGTCAAAGGGGGAGAAAAATGAAAAGAGAAGGTTGCCATCAATGGCAAAAGGGGAGATTGATGATAAAGGTTGTCATTGATGACAACACATTAATGACAAAGCATTGATGACATGGAAAAGAAGGACAATGACACGGAGGACATAAATATTGATGACATAGTAAGCAAGCAAAGGACAATGACATGCCAAATAATGATGACATGGCATCAAGAACCTTGGATGTGGGCATTGGAGCCATTGGAACACCTAATGAGCCAAATGACCCATTCTGTGGTCATTTGTGTCTTAATGGGGTCATCAAGCCTCTTGCTTGATGAAGAAGCCTTGAAGAATTCCTTGAACCCACACTTAGTGGCTTAATGGTCCTTGTACTCTTGAAGGAATGGTGAAGACGATGTGTGTGTTGATGGGGTATTGAAACCCTTGGAGATGGTCATACTTGTCATAGTATGAGCCCTTTGTACGTTGATGGCATGCTCATGGAGTTCTTGTAGTGTTCTTGCACTTAATGACCACATATGTATTCTTGTAGCCTATGGTGATTATGCATGATGATTAACTAACTATGCTTGAAGCCTTAACATGGCTTAAAATAATTGAAGAAGCCCTTAAAATTCTTGACATGGTAGCCTTTGTCAACAAACACACAAATTGCGTATGGTGTTTGAACCACTTATGGCATTGAAGCTCTTACCTGTTTACTATGATGATGATGAGGCCTTATTAATAATATTACATATCAGCCCAGTCAAAGGAATTTCATTATCTTTGAAATTGAATTTTATAAGGAAGTCAACCCAGTTAAAATTGGGTTGAAATTGATATTAATTTTTATTGTTCAAAAAAACCCCATGCAGGTCAGCTCCCAAATTTGTGAAACAAAAAATAAATTTAAATAACATCTGCAAGTCGGCTCAGTAAAAAATATTTCATAAAAACTGAGTATAAATAAAAGTAAACTCGCCTTATTTATGATGAGTTTGTGGAGGATAGATGAAGCTCTGATTTTGGTGGTTTGAGGAGAATTTAGGGGGTTGCAGCAGCAACTACAGATGAGCAGTCAAGTTTTTATTTTTGTTCACCTCATAAATCCGGGCTTCATTAGGGCATCACTATGGAAAAAGTTTGGTGTTTTGGAATACTGAAATCATGACAGTTACAGTGACTGGGGAAGCATTATTTTGACAACTATGATGATAATGACCAGATTATAGAAACAATAAAAGGGTGTCACAACTGAGCAAGATCAGAACTCAGATCTCAGAAGAGCCACAGTGAACATAAATTCGGTTTACTTAGTACTCAGGCTATTGTCCAATAATTTGCATACACAGAACTAAGCTCAGTACACAGAACAATGCTCAGTACACAAAACTATGATCATACATAGTGATGACAAATGACATGGGCAGTGACTTGATTGACATGACTAGGTTAAATTGATGAAATGTGATGTAACAATATCTATATGTAATACAAGTCGGGCCTTGTACTATTTTTCTTAGTTGGATCTAAGAAAAGACCAAGCTGAGTCTTGGAATAGAAGTTGGTGCTTCTCAATTAGTTGTAGCTGATGAAACCTTACTGTTGTAGCCGATTGAATCAAATATAAAAAGATTACAAAATTTATATTGTGATGTGTCTCTAATGGTGTGAATTGATATTATGAATGACATGTTTAAATTTGATGAATGATGATGTATACTTTAGTGTGAATGATGATCTCTGCCTAAGTGTTAAAATGAAAATGCAAATGATGTATGTTTAAGTATTGAAGAATTTGAAATTGGTCTTAAGGGTTGGCCCACTGATTCACCCCCCCTCACAGTGTGCCATTGTGTCTAACATCGTCTCCCATTGGTTGGCTAGGGTACATCTCCTTGCCTTGGTAAGCTAAAGTGCTCACACATAAATTCAATAATGATCAAAAGTTGTGAAAAGGAGTTGCTTGGATTCTTTTATAAAATTCTTGATGGCCTACTGAGCAAGTTAATGTGCTTGGTGATCTATGAGATCCCTTCCAAATTCGCCCTCCTTGAGTGGATAGGATTTTCTGCTTTTCCTTTCTTACAGCTTTTCATCATTTTAGAAATTTCGCCCTCCTTGACTTGAGATGTTTATTGCTTTGTAAAATAGTTTCCTGCTTTGTAAACTGGCCTCTAATTTGGAAACTGCACCCTTTGGGATGTTTGATGATTTGTTAATTGACCTGCTTTTGGAAACTGCACCCTCCCTTGGTTTTTCTAGATGTTTCCAATTTTCTGTTTTTGGCAACTTCTTACACCTTACTTGATTTTCATCTTTGCTATTTTTTTCCTCCAATTCCATTTTAGCAACCTTATCCTCATGACGACACCCTCTTGGACCACTTGCTCAAAATTTAGGAATAATTATTTATAAAAATAATTAAAATTAATAAAATTATTGTTTATACTAGAATAGGATAATTTTTATTCTATTAAGCATACAAAAATGAAATAAATTTATCTTCTTAGGGTTTATTTTGTCCCCTTTACAGATGGGAACTAAATGAGCCAAAATTGGGGACATGCCAATCCTCCCTTCCCAAAATTGAATTTCCTCCAGCAATTGAAAACAACTCCAACCAACTATGAAGCCAACCAATGACTTCACTCCTCAAAATATGTTGTTTCCTGTCTAGAGTTGGAATTCTCCAATCCAAGCTGAAATACCAAGGGTACATCATGTTTCTGCTACTCCACTTTGATTATGGTCATTCTCAAAATGACTAACTCATTTAACAAAATTTTCAACCCAGTTAGGATAACTGAGTAGAATGCTTGTATCCCACTACCTCCTCTGTAAGGACACAAATTTTTCTGCCATCTTTGGAAATCTGTCACTCCAAGGAATGTGAGGGTCCCAATCAGGTCTCAAATGCATCCTCCCAAACATCAAAATTACTTGGGAGTGTCTATCATCAAGCATGATGCCCATATCACACCACCACATTGAAAGTTGATAACTTCCAATGCAAAACTGAATATCTATGATAATTCCCCAACAAACATGGAAGTCCTCAATCTGGGGCTGAATCATATCAACTCTTCCCAAGGAACAGGTGGTGACCCATGTCCATCCAAGAATACTTAAAGCATCATATAGAAACCATAGATGCTCATGTCGCTGATCACATGAGATACATGTTATGTCTAATGAATCTTTTCTTATGCAAGCAATAAATTTACCTTTGGGGTTGCTTACCTCTAACATTTATCCACTCAACCAATCAATGTATGAACAAAAACCACATCTAATTGGTCCAAATGAACTTCTTTTAGCTTCCCCATGTGCTAGCCTTGTTCTGGTGCAAAGGCTCAACATTCTGCAACTTAATCCACCCAGCTGGCCCAAGCGGAACTTCCATGCATTCCTATGCATGATGGAGCCATCCGAGAGATGCCTTTGCTACCGCTTGTCAAACTGGGAAGGGAATGGTGCACTTGTCAAACCATGTGGCTTTACCATTAAGTCATTAATGGGATATGTGAGAGTCTCCTGCTCCTCATGGGGCACCAAAAGAAAGAATCCCTTTACCCAATCTTCATCCCTATGTGTGTTGGCTGCCATATGTGTGTGGGATGGAGAATAGTGAACCAAATCTCTGCAACATTCATCCATCAGACTTGAGGTTGGCTCAACTGTAGTGAGATCAAGTGCCTCCTCTAAAGTTGTGTAACAATATCCTAGAGGCAACTCATAATATATTTGCAAAAGAGCAAGTGCTTGGCCTTCATATGTGTGTGGGATGGAGAATAGTGAACCAAATCTCTGCAACATTCATCCATCAGACTTGAGGTTGGCTCAACTGTAGTGAGATCAAGTGCCTCCTCTAAAGTTGTGTAACAATATCCTAGAGGCAACTCATAATATATTTGCAAAAGAGCAAGTGCTTGTCCTTCATCTTACTTAACTTCAAACTCCCCAAGCACATGCAAATTAGAATGTACTTCATGTGCCATCATCACATGAAGTTTCTCCTCTACATCATGAATACAATCAGCCACATGAGAATGACTGTCTACAATGTAAGAAGTGAAAGTTGATCCTTGCAACTCCTCATCAAGTTGCTTAATCTGATGCTCAAATTCTTGAAGTGCACCAAGAGAACTCCTCAAAGAATCTTGGGTGGTCTTCAACATGTGAGTGAGCTTGTTAACCTCTTCTTCATGTTCCAATGAAGCACTATGATACATATCCACAAGCTCCAGTAAATGATATCTATCAGAAAGCAAATGCAAAAAATTACCTCTGATGTCTGTCATTGCTTTCCCAATGGTCTCCAAGTCTTGAATGGACCACCAAATCTTCTGGTTCACATCCAACTGATGTGTGTTTTTCTTTTGCCTCATTATGAAGCTAAAGTGGTGACTGTAAATATGATTTATGTTTATCCTTTGGATCAGATCCAAAATATTCCTCACCATCATCAACATACCCAATCTCTTATGAAATTATCCTGAAATCACCCATGAAGAAATTGGAGGTGAATTCACCTTCCTCGCTGCCAACAATTTCTTTGAATGTTGCTCTGTTTTCTTTGCTACATTGTTCTTCTAATGGATGCAACAATTCAGAATTTTATTCATGGAATGAGTTGGAGGGTCCTTCTAGGGGTTTCCATGAAGAGTGACCCTTGCCAAAATCAAAATTTTGACTTCCCCTTTGTGGCTCCTTTTCATCCTCTTCAAGGGGAAAATTTGCATAGGCATGATTTTCCTCCTCAGAGTCCCCATGAAAAATCACATCTGTAAGTTTTGCTTCCTTATGCTTCACTTCTTTATGGGAT
Source organism: Larix kaempferi (assembly GCA_027924585.1). Taxonomy (NCBI): domain Eukaryota; kingdom Viridiplantae; phylum Streptophyta; class Pinopsida; order Pinales; family Pinaceae; genus Larix; species Larix kaempferi. The sequence goes on along the minus strand of BSBM01000195.1, from coordinate 5,367,275 downwards.
TGGGATAGATCCACATGCATGGCAACAACTTCATCTTCAATTTTTCCTCCTTCTTCTCCACCTGAAGAACTAGGTGGCTCTTGGTCTCCTTCATTGATTTTTCATTAGAGAAATTTTGAGGTCAAAAAATGGTCTCAAAACAAAGAAAATGTACTATAAAAAACAACCAATCACATTCTAGTAGATGACATCATCCCCCTTGGTGAGGTGGCATTGCATGAGTTAAGAATGCTTATTTGTCAAATTTTCTATGGTGGATGAAAACACATAGTTAACCAAGGTAGTGGTGTAAGTACTTTTAAGTCATAAAGTAAAGTACTCATAATGATAGTTTTTTCATAAAATAATATTATTGTCATTTTCAAGTAAACTACTCATAATGAATGTCTTTTCACACTTTCTCATAAAATAATATTAGTGTCATTTTAAAGTGAAGTACTCTTAATTCATTAAGAAAGTCCTTTCACATTTTTTTATAAAATAATATATTATCATTTTTATATTTTTAATTTTTAATTATATATTCACTCCATTCTATTTAATAACATAATGTCAAACTAATAAAAAATAATAATAGATTTAATAAATAATAATAATAATAATAATAATAATGCAATGTGGATTATAATAATATTATTAATATTTTACATGTAAATAAATTCTCAATTAAATTATATTATATTAAATTCATGAGAAAAGTACTAAATATAAAAAGTCAACATAAAATTAAAAAAATAGCTCTTAAAAATATTTTTTATTATTTAATTTCATTTGCAAGTTCAAGACAAATAAATGCTAAAGGACAATAAATTTTTGGGAATTTATAATGAATCTTAGTCACATCAATGTAGACTTATTTTATTAATTTTATTTCTAGTGAATTTTGAAAAGCAACTCAACCATGGTTATTTATATTGTGCATAGAAAATAGTGTGGGAGGTGACTTGTCATATATACCTTCCCCATAAAACCCCCAATTCATAATATTTTAATATATCTCATATTTTTGTAGTACATCTCTTAGGAGGCCATTTTTTGACCTCAAAATCTCTCTAATGCATGGCTGTGAAGACACATCCTTGTCCTTCTTTCCAATCTTAGCTCCCGAGAGCAAAAATATTGTCCCCACTTCGCTACACACACTATTAACCATATTTGCAATATTTACTTCATTTTCTTTGCAGTAGGGGTCCTTGAACAATCTCTTCATTTCCAAAGAGCAATAGTCTTGGAAAGATAGAACCTCCCTTATCTCTTTCTTCAAGGCAGTGTATTCCCTGAGATATTGGAATGATCCCTTCAAATTCTTTCCACATGAAATTTTTCCATTATCACATTTAGACATAGGTAGATCAGATCCTATGTCCTCTTAAAACACTTGGTCATTAAAGTAACTATCATCAAATCTCTGCAAATAAAAATCTCCAACATAGGTCATTTCCTCCTCTTCATATGACTCAAAATCAAATTCTTATTTTGCTTGTATGAGCCTCATTCTGTAACTTGAAGGTTTGGTCTACAATATTCTTCAATCAAAGAGATTCTTTCCCACAGGGGTGGAGGAAAGTGCTCTGATATCACTGTAAGATCCCTGATCAGGTTAGAGATGATATTACCCAAAATTTTTAAAACTTATAGCACAATTTTTCACAGGCAATGACTAGTCAACAAAACTAGTTGAAAGGGGCTAGTATAGGGCACAATAGGATTCCTCCTGGGTTATTAATTTGGGATATTTAGGATATTACAAATGTATGGGGATGTGTGTAGAATCCAACATGACAGAAATAGAGCCAACTTCCGACTCCTATGCACAAAGTACTGGGGCCATTTACATTTCAACAACAGTGGTGATTGATGTCTACTTTGAGGCTTCCTGGGCACTCCAACATATGCATACGAGACTTAGTTGCTTACACATAAATGTAACCAGTGGTTTATGTCACTCATTCAACTTCTAATTGAATGATGGACAAGAGTTACAGGTAATTTGGGAGATTCTAGGTGAGTTTGGGAGCCAAAGAAACAAGGGCGCTATATTGGACTGCTCATCTAACAATTTTACAAACTCTTCCAAATAGGTGTTGCAGCTGCAACCTGATCCACAAATTTTTTATAAAAAATGTAGGGCCCCTCCTTTTATTTTTGGATTTCACTCAGATTTTATTTTCGTCCTAGATATACCCATCCCTAACACTTAGATTTTTATTGAAAAAACCAAAGAAAATCATTACCGCATTTTAAATTGTGGGTTGCGGAAGTGCGGATTGCCTTTCTGACTACTTGAAATTATTTACGCAATCCTGCATTTCTGCATGCCCTCAATCCCTCAACCCTGCATCTAGCACTTCTGCAATTCCGCATCCCGCATTCCTGAACTCCTGCATTCCCAATTGTGGATTGCGAATTGCCGGTTACATTTCCGACTTTCCAAAATTTACTCCCGCAATCCCACAATCCCACAAGCCTGACTTTCCGCCTTCCTTCGTTTTTGATTGCGGATTTCATTTCGACTTCCTAAAACTAATTCCGCAATCCAACAATTCCACATCCCGCATTCTCGCTTTTCCGCAATCCCGCATCCCGCATTCCCGCTTTTCCGCATCCTGCATTACCGCATTTCCGGTTGCGGAAGTACGGATTGTGGATTGATTTTTCGGTTTTTTGAGTTGGTATCCCGCATCCCGCATTCCGCATGTCCGCATCCCGCTTTTCCGCATTCCGCAGTTTCGCAATCCCGCAGTTCTGATTGTGGAATGCGAATTGTGGATGGATTTTTTGACTTGCTGGAATTGTAATCCGCAATTCCAAACTCCTGCATTCCCGCATTGTGGAGTGCAGAAGGATGATTTTGGTCATTTTCGAGGGGATTTTCGACCTTCCGCCTCTGCATTAGTTATCATTTTTCACGTTGAAACAAGATCCTGGAAGGATGAATCTTATATTTTGCAATGATATGGATAAATCATACCTTTGAAATTTGTATTAGGTTCGTTATTACTTTTTTAACAATGAATTGTTCTTATGCATTGATTGTAAATTATTCTTACACATTGGTCTTGTTGTTTCCCTGGGACGTAGAAAGAACGGTGGGCACAAAATAAAAATTGGGCAAGCCAAAGGACATGGAGTAAGCCGAAGAAATCCAAAGGACGCAGAGGGAGCTGAAAGGCCGCGCGCAGAAGGAGCGGCGGGCACAAAGGACAAATTTGGCAAGCCAAAGGACGCAGAGAGAGCTGAAATGGTGCGTGCAGAAGAAAATATAGACACAAGAGCCAAATTTGGCGAGCCAAATGATGCAGAGGGAGACCGAATAATCAGTCATTAAAAACAAATTCTCTTGTAATATAAATATGGGGAAAGCGTACTAGAGAAAGGGACTTTTGCTACTAAAATAGAGACTGGATACATTGTGTAAGAGAACTATTTTTCTGCTAATGAGGAAGGACCCATTCGCTGGGAAAAGCTTGCACAGATTTTTTGCGTGGAATGTGTGAATAACATATCAGAACTATTTCTTCTTATGTTCATGTTCAGGCTGTGAGATCTTTCTAATTATGTTGAACTATTTCAATGATGCTGAATGATTTTCCATGTAAATGTCTGTGTGATAACATAGTAATAAATTGGTTTAATCATAAACAAAGCCATCTTTGTAATTTTTCTGTTGTGAGTGTGCATACTTTATCTTAATAGCCATCTGTTGGATTTGTATAATAATTCTCAGATTATTACTCTTATTTAAACTCGCTCCTTGCAAGGATAGGTTAGTTAGTTTAGAATAGAGTTAGCTAATTGATAAGGTAGAATCGGTAAGATGGGAGGTAACCTACGCATCACTTGTGTGGCTTCTTCCCGTCAATTATAGGTTAAATGCATTAGTTAGATTAGAAGCACTTGCATATTCATACCCTTAAACATAAAATATAAACGGTGGGTTGGGCCGCAACCGGTACATAAATTAAACATACACACCTACGGTAGCCGGACCGTTAACCGGACAGATTCCCCATACCAAACAGTGAGTGATACAATTGGGATTATTCATTAGGGAGAATCCCTACTGTCGATGCTAGGATTTTCGGGCATCAACAGTTTTGGTGCTAAGAGGAGGGCCTCCAGTGCATGGATGGCATAGGAAATCCGTTTTCAAGAGGATATTTCTCTAGGTCTCCATTGGAAACAAACAAACCAGAAGAATTAATTTCTTAAACTGATTATCAAGAAAAGTTGGATTCTAAAACTGATCATACCGAACGTTTATATGTTGTTCCTCACACAAAAGTAGACAATTTCAGGAGACATACTAGATCATACGTGATAAAACTTGGTGGATCATTAGTGGTACTGTAATATACCTAATAGTATATTACTCTTAATAAATTATTAATAATTAGATTAATTAGTCAATAGTGGTCAAAGGTCACCTCGTCTTAAGGTGTGATCGTTCATAAGTTACCATGCATATATAATGTCAGCAATTCAATTTAATAATCATCAATTCAATTATAAAAATATATATATTATCAAACATGATAATTATCTAAGGATGAATCCTTACAAGTGGTATCATAGCTTTGGATCTTGGCTCTCTCTCACGCTTTCAAGCTCCAACTCAGGGCATTCACCTCATCCTCCAATTCCACTCCATTCTCCCCCACCGTTCTCCCATCCACGCCTCCATACACCTGCTTCTCCCACATTCTCCCCCTCACCTTTCTCTCTGCACACTCAACCACTCCCTACTCCAGAGTCTTCCACTATTAAACATAAAAACAACACTTCCCTTGCGCTGCTCTTCCCCCATGTCATTGCTTTCTGCACACACCACGTGCTCCATCTCCCCACGCTGCTACCTTTCCACGCTCTCCATTCCTCCACTACCTCTTCTCCCATCTCCCCATGTTAACCCTCTACTCTGGTCACTCCTTCCCCCGTGCCTTACCTCCCTCCGCCCTTCTTCCATCACCCACGCCCTTCCATCCTTCTTCCTACACACCACTCCTCATCTCTCTCGGCTCCACTTCCACCTGCCACCTCACTCCACCACATCTTCCATTTCCACGGCCACGCTCACTCCATCCTACATCCCTCCTCCCTCCAACCTACGTTCCCCATCCTCGCACTCCCTCCATCACTCCACTCCTGCTTCCCCTTCGCCCAACACACCCCCCTCCGCACCACTCAGCATCCAAGCTGCCATCGTCTACAGCTCCACGCTCCGGCTCCGCCACCATTCTGCGTCCATCTTCACGCTCTCATCCCTCACGCACTCTTCATTTCATTCCCTCTCTACCTAGATTCACACTCCTCCAAGTTCTTCCATTTCGGATCCTTAAACCCTAATTCCTAGTTCAAAAAAAATAATACTATCATATAATTATTATAGTATTCCAAAAAAAATTATAATATTATTATAAATAATAATGATTTTTATAACTTTCAAATTAAAAAAAAAACTATATATAAAAAAAATCATATATATAGTTTGAACAAATTATTAATTAATTGTTATTAATAATTATTATTTTTCCAAAAAACCAAAAGGAAAAAAAAATCGATTTTTTTTCAAGAATTCAAGTCAAAGCTAGAGCCATTATGTTTCCATCATTTAGTGAAATTATGTGTGGCCAAAAGTCGAGAATAAGTATCGAATCTAAACTCGATGAAATCGAAAAGAGATGGCTTAAGGAAGAGGAAGCGTACACCAAATTGAAAATGATAGTATTGGAAATACAAGAAGAAATCACCAAGAAGAAAGGAAAGGAAGAAGCTCTTGCGACTCCGGATTTCTCAGGTCAAGTAGAGATGGGAACTGCATATATAGTCATGACATAAGAAGGGACTGTGACCAGAATGGAAGAAACATTAAATGATATTGATCAGTTAAAGGGAGAAGAATTGGCTATGCCATCTGAATCCTCAAGCAAGGAAAAACATGAAGCAACATCGAATGATATTGATCAAGTACAGATCAAGACTGCTTTGACACCTATGACAAAACAAGGTACTACAATGAATCCTAAATATTTAAGTAGGGAAGAGTCTGAAGTTGCTACTATAACCAGAAAGGAAAGGACTCCCGAGTGCTCAGGTCAAATAGAGCTGGAAAATGCACATGCACTCACGACAAAAGAAGGGATTACGACCATAAAGGAAGAAGCTATCGCAACTCCTGAGTTCTCAAGTCAAGTAGAGTTGGAAACTGCATATGCACTCTCAACAGAAGAAGCAACTGCGACTCCCAGTTTCCCAAGTAAAGAGGAACACAGTACTATGACGACCCCTAAATATTCAAGTACAGAAGAGTCCAAAGTTGCTACTATAATCAGAAAGGAAGGGAAGCCATGCCAACCGCCTCCTTATATTCCTCCACACAAAAGATCCAAGCCACCAGACTCTTGGAAGGATAACAAAAGACATCCCAACTACAAACCTCAAAAATGCGATACTCAGTAAAAAAATATGCACGTCTTCTGGAAATTCGTTGTGGTTTCTTACAAGGTAGGGAAGTAAGTCGCATTAATGCGCTAGTCGAAATGTCTATAAAGATGTCCAATGGTACTCAAGGAAAAACCAAAGACCATGTTGCGATTCCCATTCAAAGAAAAGTACATGATAAGGAAGACGATGGAACAGAAGTTGTAGAGGACAAGGATATGAAAGATCAACATGATATTGACAATCACAATGTCAATATCAATTGTAAAGAAAATGACGATGTCGTAGAAGTCAATGAAGTCAATAAAGTCAATGTTCACAACAATTATGAGAGAATTTATGATGTAGAAGAATGCAAAGATGAAAATAAAAGTGTTAATGATGTCCTTAATCATGATAACGTAGAAGAACAAAACCCAAAATATGTCATGACAAATGAAGAGATGAACATTCTACCAGTAGTCGCAACTCAAGATCTTCTAGAATTTCAATATCAAAAGGCTCCCAGGGAACAACTAAAGAAAAGTTCGTCAGACAAGGAAGTAAGTACATTATTAGTAGTTGCTGCTATAGATAATAAAACCATATCAAAGCATGTAGAAATATCAGAAATCTACATCAAATTAGAAGATAAAAAAAACACCATCAGATTAAAAGCTCAGAAGAATACTCGATATAGTTGTTATGTGTTTATCTACAGAATCATATGCATGAAAATATTTGAATGGAAATGCGAACAAATATTTCAAGAATTGCTAAACCGCGGCACTGTTATTCGTGGCAAGAATTCCAGTTGCAGCATGCTCAAAAGAAGATTCGTGGACAAATCTTTTCAGAGCAGGATGACTTGTAATATACCTAATAGTATATTACTCTTAATAAATTATTAATAATTAGATTAATTAGTCAATAGTGGTCAAAGGTCACCTTGTCTTAAGGTGTGACCGTTCATAAGTTACCATGCATATATAATGTCAGCAATTCAATGTAATAATCATCAATTCAATTATAAAAATATATATATTATCAAACATGATAATTATGTAAGGATGAATCCTTACAGGTACCTTTACTACCTAGAAGGCAAGCTCCTAGAAGACAAGTTGTGCAAACTAGGGATTTTGTGCAAACTTACGGTTCTGTTTCTGTGAGTGCTCAGTCAAGATATACCATTTTTGCACATTTCATCAAGAGCATCATTACGAGAAAAGTTTCCCACAGTGGATTAATTCAATGACCCTGCTAATGAATCAATTATTAGATACACAACTAATAGACCAGGAAGATCAAGAAGAAGACCAATCTAATGAACTAGAAGATCAAAATGAAGAAACTACCTTGGTATTATGGGATTGGGCACCAACTTTGGGTTTAGATGAAGAAGAAAAAGTGGAAGAAATACAAATATCGTCTGTGGATTATGCCACCAGGAGTAAGGGACCAATATAAGAACAACGTATGGTACTGCCCAAAATGAAGACATCCAAAGAAAAAATAAAGAAGAATAACAGTATAAATCTGTCACATACCCCAATTTTATTAAAATAATGTAATTATTTTTAATATTCCTGAGAACATTATGTTAAATTAAATGCTAAGTAGGAAGGGATGACTCAGCAGAGTCTCCAGAAATGGAATGTAAAATCTGAATAATTATTATTAATAAATAAATTATGGAGACAACAGCATGGGAGAGCTGTTAAAAGAGGTTACTGGTCTAACTGGTGGATGGAATTAGGTGGAAGGACAAAAGACAAGTGGCAGCATCCTCAAACACTTCCTGAGTTGCAGGTGGCAACTTCCCTATATTTTGGGGTCATGATTCCCCAAGAAAGTGGAATCTGAGCAGGTGGCTCATTAATGACAGTTAGCCCAACTAAGACCTAGGCAATCTTTTAAATACTACTCAATGAACTGAGCTGGGGGTTCAGCAATTGTTCTAGAGGGAGAATACATTCAGGTGAATGCTATTCAGGAGTCCCATTGAGGAAGTGGGAAAACAGTAAGGAAGTGTTTTTGAAGCAGGAAGTTGCAGTAACTTGGTTCCAGTATAGCTAATTTGGGCTGAGGGAATTATTGGCCGTACCTAGATTCCAGCCAGTTAGACCAGAGCAAGCTCGGGGGTCCTGAGAAGTGCTGTCTGGGCACTCTCCAGGAATTGGTAGGGAGGAACAGCCTCCCATTGCTGTTATTGTCTACCATAGCTACAGGTTCTGCCACTCTTCCTGTTGTTGATTTAATTTATTTTCATATGAGATAGACTAGTACAACTATGTTTTTGACTGTATTCAACTTCAGTAAATCAGTCTCTGTACTCCCTTTTGTTATAAATTTCAGAAACGCAGATGTTATAGAGATTTCCTATTTTTATTTAAATAGAGTATTTATCTTATACAGAACCTAATTGTTACTGTTATAGTTAATAATTACCATGTTTAGGCATATTCTAGAATTCCTGTTAATGGTTCAATAATAGACAGAAATATTAAACAATAGATATTCCAGTAATATACCTGCATATATATATGTATAGCATATTTCAGTCAACTTTAGTTTTAGGTCATTCTTATATTGAGTTAACAGATAAACAAAACTCATTTTAAATATATTGTTTATACTCAGAACATGTTTGACAGCTATCGATTATCTAAAGAGGTGACTGTAACAATATTTCATTGTTACAAGCTTCCACATAATCTTAATCATCTACACAGTAGTCAAACACAAACACTTAGCAACTGTATAGTATTATTCTCCTTCAACCTAGTAATTATAATACATTAGCCATGCTTATTATAATAGAATTAACAAAGTTGTTTTAAACAAAAACAAACATATTACACAACAGAGAAACTGTCGATGAACGCAACCATCTTTGGCTGTTACAAACCATCTTAAGTTTACACAGTAATCATATTTATTCTGTACAAATGTTCTTCCTTAGGTAGTCCACAAACCCTACACGGCCGTAGCCTTATATTATTCCTTCGACAGACTGAAAAACAATTGAAAAGAATGCTTTTTATGACAGACAGAACCTACAGCATCTTAACACATAGTTCTATGTATATATTATTCTATTCATAGTTTTATTTAATAATTATATAGATTCAAAATAAATTGTTACAACTCGTACCCAGTCACCACCGAGTTAACAATATCATACTTATGCATTGAACACAAAACAAAACCCCCAATTCGCCAGAATAACCCTATGCTATTAACTATTACAGACATAGTGGATAAACTTCCACAATCTTTTATTTAATACTCCAAAACGAAGAAAAACGCAGAGAGACAATCATAGGGTTTCATTTATAACAGAGTTAACATCCATTGCAGGTACCGAAGAATTCATCTATCCTTACAGTTCAAATACTTTTGAATAATTTAACGAAACCCAAAAATGAACACGGCCATGATAGGCCCAGTAATATATTAAGTATAAATTTTATGCAGCGAGGATGGAACCCTACGCTTAGCAATTACAAAGTACAATAACAGAAACCCTGGCCTCATACAGTCTGAGCCGTGAAGGGCTCTCCAATAAACATAACAAGGTTTCAACCCTTTCATTCAAACAAAATAACTTATACAGATGATTGCAACCATGAACATCAAGTCGTCAAACGACCTCACTACACAGGAGTTTTCCTCCATGACACAACCCTAACCACAAAACCAGCAAAGGAAGAGACAGCCGTGGATAACCAGGCTTACCCGGTTGAGCCAGCGTTGGAGAAAGAACCCTGTACACCTTCAGAGCCGCGTGACCTGCACATTCAATGCTGAAAGATGTTAATACACTGTTTATGCCGAGAGTTTTAAATAATTGTATATCTACACTGCTTGCAAAACAGAAATTGCGAAAATAAGGTTATTTATTACCTGAGCAATGTAGCCGTGGATATTCTGGAAGCCACCGGTGGGAGCAGACACTGAAACCCCCATCACCCTCGTCGGTTGAAAGAGCAAGGAACACCCTCAAACTCTTCCAATGACGGCCACGACAGACAAACCTTGCAGACGGAGACCTCAAACTGGAACTGAATCAGTCGAGAAGCAAACCCAAAGCCCAATGGCATCAACTCTCTCATAACCTAAAGACATTACCGAGAACCCTATCTCTTACCCACACCAGCACAGTGACGAACTGTAAATAGCTGGGACTTAAACTTATAAAGAACAACGAGACCACGAAGCAATAAAACTATAGCAGACGCTATCCCCAGAGCCGAGGACATACCCTATTGCCGAATGGAACCTCAAGGCCATAACCACCACACTCTGCACATTGTTACAGTGCCTTCATTACAAAACTCAGACAGGGAGGGTTTCATCCTTAGGACCCGAGCCCGAAGGCAACTACAATAACCTGTAGGGTTTCAATAGCAGCTTATATATCGCCCATCGCATGGAGGAGATGCAACCACGTAGCACTCAAATAAATCAACGTAGCATGGGTCGAGAACCTATAGTTTCATTGCCAACCAAATAATTATACACCGATTCTTTTCCAAATCATGTCATATATAAGTCAAACGTATGAGATAACAAATGATATATAATCATTTGGCATATAGCCTTGCAATTGAATCGTCGAGAATCCCAAGCAATGGGAATGTATAATCACTACAATGATAGAAATAAGAGTTAGTCAACATCATATATGGATTATTCCATAACTTAATAGGGTGGATAATACTTTAACATAACTTAGTTATAAATCTTATCCATGGTAAGGGAAGAACATTAGGACTATGACAAAATCAAGTTAATGCACATTTACAATGAAACCAGGGCATAGGTTAATGTCTTTCGCATATCACTTTACACAAGATGTTGGTCAACTTCAACCCTAGAGTTTTCTCTATGGCCTAGTATGATAAATACAACCATAACACTATATAGAATATAAAGTTTGCCAATGTATGGAATATTATGATTATTGTACAATCATTATATATATAAATTAATACCAAGTCATAGATTAATGCCAGGTGCATATTACATTTCTATGTTCATATAAGTACCAAGGTAGTCAACCTTCAAATTAAAATGCCTCGTTATTTAATACTTGAATGTTACCAAGTCTTTAAGACAATAAATATATTGCCATTATATACTAGCATCAGAATTGCTATCAATACTATTGTTAACAGTAACAATATGAAAAATAAACCTCTATTATTAAGATGTTGAAATAGAGCTTCATCTACAGGTGTACATCGTAAAGATAGTTAAAATCAAGGCACCGTCAAGTAACATAAGTTAAACTCTAAGTGGACATTGGACTTCAACGCATAGGATCATATTGAAACAACGCTAGAGGCGTCACCTTCTCAACTCGCATTATCAATGCATGAACAAAACAGTAGTCACCGGTATTAAGTTGACAACAGGTCACATGATGCAAAGACACTGTTACAGCCAAAAATTCTGATATCACAAATGTTTCATTTTAGTTACAACAGTAACATAGCATAATAATCATAAAAACATAATTATAACTGAGACAATGTAAATCTTCGTAACACTTGACGATACTAGCTGAATAAGAAATATCATGACGATCATTAAGTTTTGAAGTATAGGGAGTATTGATGCTCACCAAGTTTAACATACAGTGATCCTTACTTCACTGACGCACCTGAGAAACAAAAGACGACGTATGCATTAGCTCGTAAGCTAAGTAAGCCAGTCAACTACGACTAGCTCTTCCCTTGCGGTTCAAAACAAAACAATCATTAATTACAATCACCGAAATCAAAGTTTTAATAAAACAGAGTCTTTAAACAGTTTATGTTAGTTGTTTAAATTAAAACAATATCAGAAATACTACCTAATTAACATTTATTGTTACGAATAAATTTTTTTAAATTTTTCAGAATTAACGGGTTCTGACATGTGGTATCAGAGCGAGGTTCAGACACTAGGCCTGGATGTGACTCCACTAAACTTCCGTAAACAGCGATCATAAAAGAAGATTTTGTTTTATTTATAAAATACTAACATATATTTCGGTTTAATGTACAGTACAGAAAAATTCTCTTTTCTGAATTTTTCAGACAGATATGGAAAAACTGGGAGAATATGCTGAGGAGGAATCTCCCAATGCTGGGACAAGACGGATGTCAAAAGAACTAGAGGCAGAAGAAGAAATTGCTCACACCACTGAGCTGATGCAGACTATAAGAGGATTAAAGACAGAAATGGAAACGGTTAAGAAGGATAATGAAAGAATTCTAAAGACTCAGGAACAGCTAAATCAGCTATTGATAGAAAAATTTCAAACTGACGGAAGGAGCAAACCAGCTGACTCAGAAGAAGTTAATCATCCAAGAGGGTCAAAAAGGACAAAACCAACTAAATCTGACAGCAGTTCCTCATCTGAAGAAAGAAAGGGACAACCCAGTTATCACACTAGCAGTGACAGCAGTGAAGCTGAGATGCACAACCGAAGGAAAAAGTACAGTCCTTATGAAGAGATTTCCGGGGAGTTTAAGAAGATAAAGCCCCCAACTTTCAATGGAGAAACTGAAACTGGAGAAGAGGCAGAATCTTGGTTATCCGGGATGAGAAAATATTTTCAGATCTATAACTACTCAAATCAGCTAAAGGCAAGAATGGCCATATACAACCTCTCGGGAAAGGCGGACATATGGTGGCAAGACCTGAAAAGGGTCAAAGGGATCAAAGAAAGAGAAGTTAATTGGAGTACCTTTAAAAGGTATTTCAAGAAGAAATTCCTGTCCGAGCAGTATTATGAAGAAAGGGCTAAAGAATTTTATGAACTAAAACTCGGATCTATGACGATGAAGGACTTAAACAGTAAATTTTTAAGTCTGTTGCGTTATGTACCATATTTTGTCGAAGAGAAACCAAAAATACAGCGGTTTCTTAGTTGCCTGCCTTATCATATCAAGGACAGAATTGAATATGACAACCCCAAAACACTGGAAGAAGCTATGCGCAAGGCAAACTTCTGTTACGAACAGAATAAAAAGAAAGAAGGGATAGCCAGTTGGAAAGCCAAAAAGAACAGCAATCTGATCGAGTACAAGAAAAAGGAATTTGTTCCCCATAAAAATTTCAAGAATGGCAAAAACGGGAACCACTTTAATAGTAAAAGTTTCCAAGGAAACAAAAATGGAGCTGTCAGCCATTCAAACAATTACAAAAACAGCAAAGAGACTCCTAATAACCATGGAAACTACATCAAAAATTTTGAGCGAAAAGAACCTGTCAAGTGCTGGGAATGTAATGGGCCACATTATGCTTCAGTCTGCCCAAACAGAAAGAAACAAGTCAGCAATATTCATACTGTTCAAGACGAAATGACAGTTGGAGATTTTGCAGGAACTATGCCCCGAATCAATGCAGCGTTGGAAAACCGCCAGGCTGACTACCAAACTTCCATGGTGGAAGTAGGAGGTATGATTAACAAAACCCCAGTTACTATATTAATAGATCCCGGTGCTAGTCTTAGTTATATTTCACCTCAGCTGGTAGAAAAATGTATTTTGACTGTTGAAAGGTTTGATAATTCTTGGTCTGTACAATTAGCTACTGGGGCTAAGAAGAAAGTAAACTGCTATGTAAAAGAATGCATCTTAAACATGACTGATTTTAGAACTACAGTTAAACTGAACGTTTTACCACTTGGCTCATATGACATACTTATCGGAATGGACTGGTTGGAACAACATAGGGTCGTTTTAAACTGTTTTGACAAAAATTTTAGGTGTATAAACAGTAGTGGACAGCCTGTAACTGTTAGGGGTATTCCTAGGAAAACAGTAGTGAGGCAAATTTCTGCATTACAACTTAAAAGAGCAGTCAGGAAAGGATGCAAGACCTATGCTGTAACTATTACAAACGAGACAGATAAATTTGAAAACAACCAGAAAACAGTAGAGAACATTCCTGTCGTCAATGAATTTATTGACGTTTTTCCTGAGGAAATTCCAGAATTGCCTCCCAAGAGAGAGCTTGACTTTACCATTGAGCTGGTACCAGGTGCTGTTCCCAGTTCAAAAGCCCCGTATCGTATGAATATCTTGGAGCTTAACGAGTTGAAAACTCAGTTGAAGGAGTTAATAGATAAGAACTATATCCGACCCAGTGTATCCCCTTGGGGAGCACCAGTGATTTTCGTTAAAAAGAAGGACGGAACTATGCGACTTTGCATAGATTATCGTCAACTAAACAAGATGACGATCAAAAACAGGTATCCGTTACCTCGTATTGATGATCTGTTTGATCAACTACGTGGCGCTACGGTATTCTCTAAGATCGATCTAAGATCGGGTTATCATCAGGTAAGAATTAAAGAAGAAGACATTTTCAAAACAGCCTTTAGAACCAGGTATGGACATTACGAATTTGTCGTAATGCCATTTGGACTTACTAATGCCCCAGCGGTTTTCATGTGCTTAATGAACAACATAATGCACAAGTACTTAGATAAATTTGTGGTTGTATTTATCGACGACATTTTAGACTATTCTAAGAGCGAGGAGGAGCACAAGGAACACTTACGTATCGTTTTACAAGAACTAAGAGAACAACAACTTTTTGCGAAATTTAGCAAATGTGACTTCTTCAAAGATGAAATCCAGTACTTAGGACATGTAGTTACTAAGGAAGGGATTTCAGTGGATCCCGAAAAGATTCGGGCGATTGAAGAATGGCCAGTACCTAAAGATGTGACGGACGTTAGATCTTTCATGGGAATTACCGGTTACTACCGGAGGTTTATTGAAGGCTTTTCAAAAATAGCCAACCCAATCACTTCTTTGCAGAAGAAAGGCAAGAAGTTTGATTGGAATGCGAAATGTGAAGAAAGTTTCAAGAAACTTAAGACTTTATTGACAACTGCACCTATTCTTAGAATAGCGGACCCAAATAAAGATTTCATAGTTTGTACCGACGCTTGTAATGATGGCTTAGGCGGAGTGCTGACTCAAGAAGGACATGTCATTGCTTACGAATCTAGGAAGCTGAAAATCCATGAAAAGAATTATGCCACTTATGACCTAGAATTAGCTGCTGTAATTCATGCTTTAAAGATGTGGCGACACCACCTAATAGGAAGAAAATTTACCTTACTAACAGATAATAAAGGTCTGAAATACCTTTTAGACCAGCCAAATCTAAATGCAAGACAAGCCAGGTGGCTGGCATTCCTAAGTGAATACGATTTTGAAATCCAACACATAAAAGGGAAGGAGAATAAGGTGGCTGATGCCTTGAGTAGGAATGCAAAACTGAATTTTATATCAGCTAGCAGCACTTACACCTCTGATTTAAATGAACAGCTGGCTGAAGGGATAAATTTAGACGAAAATTATCAACATTTACAAATTACAGCCCAAGAACAGCCCACAGAAAGTTTGCTAAAAGGGTATAGTTTAAATGAAAACGGATTTTTGCTGTTTAAAGACAGGCTGTATATCCCTAATGCACCTACAGTTAAGCTGTTAATTTTAGACGAAATACATAAAACCCCTTACTCCGGGCACCCTGGCTATCAAAAGACTATCACTATGTTGAGAAAAGAATATTTTTGGCCTAACATGAAATCTGAAACTGCTGAATATTTAGCGAAGTGTTTGGACTGCCAACAAGTAAAAACAGAACATCAACATCCAGCTGGATTGCTGCAACCTTTACCTATTCCTAGCTGGAAATGGGAAATAATTAGCCTGGATTTCATTACGGGTTTACCCAAAAACCAACATCAGAATGATTCAATTATGGTAGTGGTAGACAAATTAAGTAAATCAGCACATTTTATTCCTGTTAAAACCACATACAAGGCTGCAAACATAGCAGATATCTTTCTAAAACAGATTTTTCGGTTACACGGTATTCCAAAGGTTATTATATCAGACAGGGATCCTAAATTTACAGGAAATTTTTGGAGATCCTTGTTCAAAGGATTAAACACCACTTTAAATTTCAGCACCTCTTTCCATCCTCAGACTGACGGACAAACGGAAAGAGTTAATCAAATATTAGAAGATTTGTTAAGGATGTATGTTAAAGATCAACCAGGTAAGTGGGAGGATTATTTACACTTAGCTGAATTTGCATACAATAACAGCTATCAATCATCAGCTAAGTTTAGTCCTTTTGAGGTTTTGTATGGACGAAAATGCAACACTCCTATCTCTTGGAGTAATCCAGTAGATAGATTAGTGTTAGGACCTGATTTATTGAAAGAAATGGAACAGATTGTGAAACAAGTGCAGGAAAACTTGAAGATTGCCCAGGATCGGCAAAAGAGTCAAGCAGATTTGAAAAGAACTCCTAAAGAGTTCCAGGTAGGTGAACATGTGTTCATCAAGGTAAGACCAAAGAAAAGCTCCCTAAGATTAGGAAGTTGTGCAAAATTAGCACCACGTTACTGTGGTCCATTTGAAATTTTAGCCAGAATTGGTCAAGTTGCTTATCAGTTAGCATTACCGCCAAATTTAAAAGTACACAATGTTTTTCATATCTCTGTTTTGAAAAAGTATATTCATGATGCTACTCATGTTATTGATTGGAACATTGTACAGGTAGAACCAGAAGGGGAAGTTCTGGTAGAACCGGATTGTATCTTCGGGAGGAGGGAAATTACTCTACGGAACCGGATAATTGGACAAGTGAAGGTGCAATGGAAGCACCTTAGTCCTGAAGAATCTACCTGGGAGCTGGAAAGTAAGATGCGGGAAGCATATCCCCATCTATTCCAGCAGGTAGCTGAAGAAGAAGAATAAGTAACATCGAGGACGATGTTACATTTTAAGGGGGTGTGTATGTCACATACCCCAATTTTATTAAAATAATGTAATTATTTTTAATATTCCTGAGAACATTATGTTAAATTAAATGCTAAGTAGGAAGGGATGACTCAGCAGAGTCTCCAGAAATGGAATGTAAAATCTGAATAATTATTATTAATAAATAAATTATGGAGACAACAGCATGGGAGAGCTGTTAAAAGAGGTTACTGGTCTAACTGGTGGATGGAATTAGGTGGAAGGACAAAAGACAAGTGGCAGCATCCTCAAACACTTCCTGAGTTGCAGGTGGCAACTTCCCTATATTTTGGGGTCATGATTCCCCAAGAAAGTGGAATCTGAGCAGGTGGCTCATTAATGACAGTTAGCCCAACTAAGACCTAGGCAATCTTTTAAATACTACTCAATGAACTGAGCTGGGGGTTCAGCAATTGTTCTAGAGGGAGAATACATTCAGGTGAATGCTATTCAGGAGTCCCATTGAGGAAGTGGGAAAACAGTAAGGAAGTGTTTTTGAAGCAGGAAGTTGCAGTAACTTGGTTCCAGTATAGCTAATTTGGGCTGAGGGAATTATTGGCCGTACCTAGATTCCAGCCAGTTAGACCAGAGCAAGCTCGGGGGTCCTGAGAAGTGCTGTCTGGGCACTCTCCAGGAATTGGTAGGGAGGAACAGCCTCCCATTGCTGTTATTGTCTACCATAGCTACAGGTTCTGCCACTCTTCCTGTTGTTGATTTAATTTATTTTCATATGAGATAGACTAGTACAACTATGTTTTTGACTGTATTCAACTTCAGTAAATCAGTCTCTGTACTCCCTTTTGTTATAAATTTCAGAAACGCAGATGTTATAGAGATTTCCTATTTTTATTTAAATAGAGTATTTATCTTATACAGAACCTAATTGTTACTGTTATAGTTAATAATTACCATGTTTAGGCATATTCTAGAATTCCTGTTAATGGTTCAATAATAGACAGAAATATTAAACAATAGATATTCCAGTAATATACCTGCATATATATATGTATAGCATATTTCAGTCAACTTTAGTTTTAGGTCATTCTTATATTGAGTTAACAGATAAACAAAACTCATTTTAAATATATTGTTTATACTCAGAACATGTTTGACAGCTATCGATTATCTAAAGAGGTGACTGTAACAATATTTCATTGTTACAAGCTTCCACATAATCTTAATCATCTACACAGTAGTCAAACACAAACACTTAGCAACTGTATAGTATTATTCTCCTTCAACCTAGTAATTATAATACATTAGCCATGCTTATTATAATAGAATTAACAAAGTTGTTTTAAACAAAAACAAACATATTACACAACAGAGAAACTGTCGATGAACGCAACCATCTTTGGCTGTTACAAACCATCTTAAGTTTACACAGTAATCATATTTATTCTGTACAAATGTTCTTCCTTAGGTAGTCCACAAACCCTACACGGCCGTAGCCTTATATTATTCCTTCGACAGACTGAAAAACAATTGAAAAGAATGCTTTTTATGACAGACAGAACCTACAGCATCTTAACACATAGTTCTATGTATATATTATTCTATTCATAGTTTTATTTAATAATTATATAGATTCAAAATAAATTGTTACAACTCGTACCCAGTCACCACCGAGTTAACAATATCATACTTATGCATTGAACACAAAACAAAACCCCCAATTCGCCAGAATAACCCTATGCTATTAACTATTACAGACATAGTGGATAAACTTCCACAATCTTTTATTTAATACTCCAAAACGAAGAAAAACGCAGAGAGACAATCATAGGGTTTCATTTATAACAGAGTTAACATCCATTGCAGGTACCGAAGAATTCATCTATCCTTACAGTTCAAATACTTTTGAATAATTTAACGAAACCCAAAAATGAACACGGCCATGATAGGCCCAGTAATATATTAAGTATAAATTTTATGCAGCGAGGATGGAACCCTACGCTTAGCAATTACAAAGTACAATAACAGAAACCCTGGCCTCATACAGTCTGAGCCGTGAAGGGCTCTCCAATAAACATAACAAGGTTTCAACCCTTTCATTCAAACAAAATAACTTATACAGATGATTGCAACCATGAACATCAAGTCGTCAAACGACCTCACTACACAGGAGTTTTCCTCCATGACACAACCCTAACCACAAAACCAGCAAAGGAAGAGACAGCCGTGGATAACCAGGCTTACCCGGTTGAGCCAGCGTTGGAGAAAGAACCCTGTACACCTTCAGAGCCGCGTGACCTGCACATTCAATGCTGAAAGATGTTAATACACTGTTTATGCCGAGAGTTTTAAATAATTGTATATCTACACTGCTTGCAAAACAGAAATTGCGAAAATAAGGTTATTTATTACCTGAGCAATGTAGCCGTGGATATTCTGGAAGCCACCGGTGGGAGCAGACACTGAAACCCCCATCACCCTCGTCGGTTGAAAGAGCAAGGAACACCCTCAAACTCTTCCAATGACGGCCACGACAGACAAACCTTGCAGACGGAGACCTCAAACTGGAACTGAATCAGTCGAGAAGCAAACCCAAAGCCCAATGGCATCAACTCTCTCATAACCTAAAGACATTACCGAGAACCCTATCTCTTACCCACACCAGCACAGTGACGAACTGTAAATAGCTGGGACTTAAACTTATAAAGAACAACGAGACCACGAAGCAATAAAACTATAGCAGACGCTATCCCCAGAGCCGAGGACATACCCTATTGCCGAATGGAACCTCAAGGCCATAACCACCACACTCTGCACATTGTTACAGTGCCTTCATTACAAAACTCAGACAGGGAGGGTTTCATCCTTAGGACCCGAGCCCGAAGGCAACTACAATAACCTGTAGGGTTTCAATAGCAGCTTATATATCGCCCATCGCATGGAGGAGATGCAACCACGTAGCACTCAAATAAATCAACGTAGCATGGGTCGAGAACCTATAGTTTCATTGCCAACCAAATAATTATACACCGATTCTTTTCCAAATCATGTCATATATAAGTCAAACGTATGAGATAACAAATGATATATAATCATTTGGCATATAGCCTTGCAATTGAATCGTCGAGAATCCCAAGCAATGGGAATGTATAATCACTACAATGATAGAAATAAGAGTTAGTCAACATCATATATGGATTATTCCATAACTTAATAGGGTGGATAATACTTTAACATAACTTAGTTATAAATCTTATCCATGGTAAGGGAAGAACATTAGGACTATGACAAAATCAAGTTAATGCACATTTACAATGAAACCAGGGCATAGGTTAATGTCTTTCGCATATCACTTTACACAAGATGTTGGTCAACTTCAACCCTAGAGTTTTCTCTATGGCCTAGTATGATAAATACAACCATAACACTATATAGAATATAAAGTTTGCCAATGTATGGAATATTATGATTATTGTACAATCATTATATATATAAATTAATACCAAGTCATAGATTAATGCCAGGTGCATATTACATTTCTATGTTCATATAAGTACCAAGGTAGTCAACCTTCAAATTAAAATGCCTCGTTATTTAATACTTGAATGTTACCAAGTCTTTAAGACAATAAATATATTGCCATTATATACTAGCATCAGAATTGCTATCAATACTATTGTTAACAGTAACAATATGAAAAATAAACCTCTATTATTAAGATGTTGAAATAGAGCTTCATCTACAGGTGTACATCGTAAAGATAGTTAAAATCAAGGCACCGTCAAGTAACATAAGTTAAACTCTAAGTGGACATTGGACTTCAACGCATAGGATCATATTGAAACAACGCTAGAGGCGTCACCTTCTCAACTCGCATTATCAATGCATGAACAAAACAGTAGTCACCGGTATTAAGTTGACAACAGGTCACATGATGCAAAGACACTGTTACAGCCAAAAATTCTGATATCACAAATGTTTCATTTTAGTTACAACAGTAACATAGCATAATAATCATAAAAACATAATTATAACTGAGACAATGTAAATCTTCGTAACACTTGACGATACTAGCTGAATAAGAAATATCATGACGATCATTAAGTTTTGAAGTATAGGGAGTATTGATGCTCACCAAGTTTAACATACAGTGATCCTTACTTCACTGACGCACCTGAGAAACAAAAGACGACGTATGCATTAGCTCGTAAGCTAAGTAAGCCAGTCAACTACGACTAGCTCTTCCCTTGCGGTTCAAAACAAAACAATCATTAATTACAATCACCGAAATCAAAGTTTTAATAAAACAGAGTCTTTAAACAGTTTATGTTAGTTGTTTAAATTAAAACAATATCAGAAATACTACCTAATTAACATTTATTGTTACGAATAAATTTTTTTAAATTTTTCAGAATTAACGGGTTCTGACAAAATCAATCACAACCAAAAGCAAATTCTGGGATCATTAAGGAAACAAACCCATTAAGCAATAAACAAGTAAACTCTGTAATCAACAAATCTGATAGTGGTAAAAAGGTTGGAGAAAATCAAAATATGGGGTATTACATTGTAGAAGATATCAAGAAAACTAAAGCAAATATATCTCTGTTCGAATTGTGGAACCTGCCACAACAGAGGATAAAATTATTAGAAGCTTTTGATGTAAAATCAAGCAGTACAGTAAATAAACAGTCAGAAAGGGTTGAGTTTGATACCGAAATTAACGAAGCAAGTATTGATGGAAAATCGAAATCTCAAACTCTTCCTTTCCTTTTAACTTTTGAAATATTCAATTAGAATGTGCATAACTACTTGGTAGACTCCGAGGATTTATCTAACATCATGCCACTATCTATTTGCAAAAAGATTAACGGACAACCCATAACATCCTCTTCTCAGATTAGACAACTAGACAAATCTAATGTTAAAGTTATTGGGGAAATGAAAAATGTCTTGATCAGATTGGCTACAGACCCAAGAGTGTGTCAATTTCTTGATATTATGGTAGTGGATATACCAGAAGCTTATGGGTTAATACTGAGTAGAGATTGGTCAAATGAGCTGAATGGTTATTTTACAACAGATTGGTCTCATTTATGGCTGCCTTATCAGAATAAGCAAAACCAAATTAAGGTATTGGGGGAACCTCATATGAAACATAATATGACTAAGTTAGAAGGAAAAAATGATCCAGTGAATTTTTCATCTTCGGTTTTGGGAAATTGTTTTTTTAGAAATCGAGCCAGGGAATTATCAGGCAGAAAATGCTGGCCATGATTCAGACAATCATCCCGATCTCCTTCAATTTGCACGGGCTGATGATATTGACTGTAACATAGTAGAATTAGTTACTGATTTAGATAATCATACTAACATAGTTGAGTTAGATGATAGATTTTGGATTTTATACTTTGATGGCTCCAAAACACAAGAGGGAGCAGGAGTTGGTTGTGTTCTTTTTGATTCTCAAGGAAACAAACAATTTCTCTCTTGTAGATTAGAATTTGAAAGCATGAATAATACTGTTGAATACGAAGCTTTAGTTCAAGGATTGAAAAAGACCACTGATTTGAATGTTAAGAATTTAAAATTTTTTGGTGACTCGGAAATAGTTGTTAGGAAAATAAGAAACACCATTCGTTGTGTATCTCCACACTTGAAAGGGTATCAGTCCAAAGTATGGAATTTAATATCAAATTTTAATGCTTTTAACAATGCCATTCCTAGATTAGAGAATGTTGTTGCTGACTTACTAGCTGTTTCTGCTTCACGGTTAGTACCAACTAATAACAAATGTTCTATCGAATTGCTTTTCAGGCCATATGTACCTGATAACATTACAAATATGAGAGTGTTCGATGATGATGAAAATATTATCAGTTTCTTGACAAATGAAGATACCTTCAAAGAATCCATTATTGAAGAAGACGAACACAAGTCATAATTGCAAAATAAGCATACCAGCAAAACAAATTTTATGCCAAAAGGAGTACGAACTCTTGAAGGATTATTTGACTTACAACACAAGTTTAGGAAGCTTGCAAATGTCAAGACAAACAACTCCTCGATGCAATATGAGTTGGTGAACTTAGGGACAAAAAAGGAACATAAATTTGTTAATTTGGGAAAATGTTACTCACTTGATAAGAGATGCAATTTTATTAAAAAATTTCAGCAATACAAGTACATTTTTGCATGGACATATGACGAGTTAAAAACTTATGATACACGCATCATACAACATGTGATACCCATCAAACAAGGAGCAAAACCATTTCAGTAGAAACTTTGGAAGATGCATCCTACACTTGAACCTTTAATACAAAATGAATTAAAGAAGTTGCTTGATGCTAAAATTATCTTTAAAGTTTGACATTCTGAATGGGTGGCCAATCTGGTGCCTGTACGAAAAAAATCAGGAGAAATTAGAATGTGTGTTGATTTTCGAAATTTGAACAGGGCATCAGATAAAGACAACTATTCGGTCCCACCCATGGAACACATCTTACAGATGGTATCAAGATTAGAAATGTTCTCCCTATTGGATGATTTTCAGGTTACAATCAAGTATTAGTGGCTGAGAAGGATTGACTCAAGACTACCTTTCGCACAAAATGGGGAACATTTTCTTATAGAAGAATGACGTTTGGCCTTATGAATATTGTAGCCACATTTCAAAGGGCCATGGACACCACATTCCTAGGTTTTTTCGGCCACTGTGTTGTCATTTATTTAGATGATGTGACAGTTTTTTCTAAGAAAAGAGAAGATCATGCTTTCCATTTAAAACAAATTTTTGAACGTTGTAGGAGATATGGTATATATTTGAATCCTAAGAAAAACATTTTTGTTGTTCTCAAAGGAAAATTGTTAGGGAACATCATCTCTAAAAAGGGAATCTCTATAGACCCAGAAAGAATTCAAGCTATAACTCAGATTCCCATGCCCCATAATAAGAAAACTATGCAATCATTTATGGGCACAATAAACTTTGTGCGAAGGTTTGTACCATATTTTTCACAAATTATAAAACCTTTCCAGTAGATGGTGAAGCAAAGTGTATATTTCAAATGGACTGATATTGAGAAGAAGGCATTTAAGGATATAAAAAATTCCATTTCTCATGCACCTTCATTGAGCAGTCTAGATTTTGAAAAAGATTTTATTATATATGCATTTTCTTCGAATTATTCTCTTGCAACATTGCTCACACAGAAATGAGAGCAAGGAGATGAATACCCAATATATTTTATGAGCACTGGGTTACAAGGAGTTGAACTGAATTACCCAGTTGTAGACAAACAAGCATATGCAATTTTCAAGGCAGTGAAGCAGTTCAGACCTTAAATTCTGAAAAATAGAAAAAATGTTATAATACCTCACCCAGTTGTCAGATCTCTATTTATTCAGAAGGAGTTAGGAGAAAGACGAGGAAATTGGGTGACTGCACCACAAGAATATGACCTAGAGTTTAAACTAGCTAATATCATCAAAGGTTAAGGGTTATGGAAGTTGCTTACTGAAAATCCAATTGATAAAGATCATGGCTAGGAAAATGAATCAGAAATGAATCTAATCGAAGTATGTTCCACTTTCACCACTCCAGAGTCTTGGTATAGAGATTTAATTCATTATCTTCAAAATGGATATTTGCCAGAACATTGGAATTCGAAGCAAAGAAGGGCACTCTGATTAAAGTCAGCATCATGCCAAATAATAAATGGAGTACTATTTAGAAAGAATAACGATGGATTTTTTCTCAGATGTCTTGAAAAGGATGATTCAAAAAAAGTGGTAAAGGAGTTACATGATGGCCCTGCAGGGGGACATTATTTTGAGGACACTACTGCTCATAAAATATGAGAGCTGGATATTATTGGCCCATTGTTTTTAAAGATACTCATGCTTATGCAAGGAGATGCGATGCATGTCAGAGAAGTGCTAGCAGACTACCAAAATCAACAGAACCACTACAACCAGTTGTCATTTCAAAACTATTCGAGCAATGGGGTTTAGATATCATTGGGGAAATCAATCCCGACTCTTCATTGCAACACCGATTGCAACACCGATACATTCTCACCGCCACTAATTATTTCATGAGGTGGACTGAAGCAACTCCTTTACACAAAGTAATTGAAGATGAGGTCATCATATTTTTGCAAGAAAACTTCATAACTAGGTTTGGGGTTCCAATTTCGTTAGTTTTTGATAATGCATCTTATTTTTCTTATGTTAAGTTAAGTACATTTGCTATGGAAAAAGGAATTAAATTTCATTATTCATCTAACTATTATCCCCAAGGGATGGGATGGAAAAATCCACCAATAAAAATCTCATACGAAGAAGAAAACAGTTATTGAAAACCAAAGAAATTGGCATGTAGCCCTTCCCAACGCTTTATGGGAAGATAGGGTCACTCCAAAAGACTCTTTAGGGGTTTCTCCTTACACCACAGTATATGGGAAAGAGGCTATTCTTCCCCCAAACATACTACTCCCTTCCCTACAGTTAGCTGAGGCAGCTCTAGGATCAAATAACGAAACCATGTAGTCATTAATTAATACTTTGCTAAAACTTGAGGAAGCACGACAAAAGGCCAAAGATTGGTTCAATCATCACCAAGACATTGTTAAAAAATGGTTTGATAAGCAAAAATCTAGCAAGAAAATTTTTGAGGTAGGAGACCTAGTTCTAAAGTGGGATCATCCTCATGAAGAAAAGGGAAAACATACAAAATTTCAACAATTGTGGCTTTGTCCTTATCAGACTGTGGAGAATCTTGGCCCAATAACTTCTTAGTTACAAGATTTACAAGGGGAGAAAGAAAACCTCCATGTCAACGGCCTAACACTCAAACACTACTTTTCTTAGATTTAGGGAAACCTGTTGTACATAAATAAATTTGTTGATTTTAGCCTTTTGTTTGATTTCATTTGTTTTCATCTTAGGATAGTTAGCTTTAGCCTTGTCTCATGTTGTGGATTTTGATTTATTTGCTTGATTGAAATAAACCTCAGCTCAACTTTCAGAGTAGCATAGATTTTCTTTTTCTAAGTTTGCAGAACAAGAGTTTCACTCACATAGTTTTCTTTGTATAGGCTAGCTGCTAGTTATTTGTTAGGTTTTGTTTGATAGCTTAGATCCCCCCATTTACTATCATTATGTCCCTTTGGATATTTGGAAATGAAGATGATACCCTTATTTGATGCATCTGTTGGACTGAACTAAACATTCATAAGGTATACACCAGAGATGTCTTCACTGGTTGCATCTAATTGTTTTCAAGAGAATGAGTATGAACACATATGTGTTTTATGAAGGAGGCCACATTTAAAATATGTCCAATTTGAAGAAATTATGGTCTGTGAAATGATTTAGTTAACGATGAAAGAAGAAATCACTTGCACTATTAAAGGTTAAACCATTGATGAACAATCAATAAGGCACCGATTGAAGAATCAAAACACTTTCATGAAGATTCTTGAAGAGTTGATAACACAAGGATGTTTTCATTTAGAATTTATATTCATCATAACATGGTGACATGACATTGTTAATACAAATGTATGAAAATAGGTTTGAGATCCGACACCCCATAGACCACTGGTTGAAAAGTTTGATCGTATAGAACTCATAAAACAAATTTGATATCTGGTTGATATATCCTATTGCCCCATAAATGTGAATGACACCTCCAAAATTTTACCATTTGAAAGGCATTTTGAGATTGAATTTATGAATATGGTTTGAAATGTTTCATTAATTGACATGGTAATTTTGCAACAGGATTTGATTATCAGTGCTCACTAGTGAAAGATATTCGCTAGAAGAATATGCACCAGCCAACTGAATACTAAGGAGATGTCTCGCTCAGATTCACAGGGAAGTATTCGGTCACTTAGCAAACTAATCCCTGATAATTTCATTTCTATTGAATATTTTGAAATTGTATGATTCTTGTTTCGACAAACTTAATGAATATGATATCATGACGAAACAAACAACAATCAAACTAGACCTCAAGCCCTTGATCTTTGTGCACAATCTTAAAAGATGCTCCAAAACCTGAGGTATTGAAATGCATTCTAACCCCCTAACAACACTTTGGTCCTCCTTCTCATTCTTCCAGCTTAGAAGACAGTTTAATATTGACCCCACCAAATGAGCTTAGTTTTCTTCCTGTTGAAACAAACCTCATCCTGAAGCTATCAGAATTTGTTTGGGAAGTAAGTGATGGCACACTAGGGAGACTTGTTGTACATACATATTTTTTGTTGATTCTTAACTTTCCATTTTATTTTGTTTATTCTCTTCCTAGAATAGTTAATTTCAGCCTTATCTCATTTTGGTTTGATCTTGTTTTGCTTGACTGATTTTTGCTTGATTGAAATAAAACTCATCTCAACTTTCAGAGTGATATGCAAAAATGCATAAATCTGAACAATCTCATGTGAAATGTTGATAATCACCAAAAGGATTAGAACTGGCTTCATGACAAAAGGAATTCTTTTTGTAAAAACAATGTCATCAGTTATTTTAATTGTTGCTTTGTTTTAAAAGGGGAAACTTGCTTCATGCTTTATGTTGTGTCAATATAAACCCTGTGAAATAATCATGATCTATGAATTCTAAATTACTATATTGGGGCTCCACTCACTTACACATAAATAACCATCTCAAGAAACCTACTAGAATTGACCCATGGAAAGGAAGCAATTTTTGCAGATGTATGGCAATTAAAATGATCCCATGCTACAAAAGTTACAGCCAAAAGGCTTATAATGAAGAGTCAAAATTTTGAAAAAATTCATCTCCACCAAAGAAATGGTTTTGAAAATAAATACATCCAATCAAGAAGATTGCCTAGATGATAATTCCAAAAAGTTCCTCTCCGTCCGTGAGTATGACAAACAAAGAAAACTCATCAATCACACAAAAGGACGTTATGGATGGAAGAACCCACGTCAAATGTTGAAGACTGAAGAAAACTATTTGTGAAAGACTCAAATGATAAAACTCGTCAAAAGAAAGCATCTAAAGAAATGTTGATAGCATGGGAATGAAGAACAAACAAATACATATGTCTGATTTTGTTACGATCATGTGGAGTCATATTTAGAGACCACCGAAAGATGGGACTAATAATGAACTCCATATTATGGCCTCAGGAGAGTGGTCAGGAAATATGGTCTAGGTTTCCCTATTTCCCAAAATGAATGACCAATATGATTCAAGAAATCTCCTCTCCCTGCATAAAAATTTAGCCTTTTAAAATTCTGGTAAAATGATAAGGGCACAATTTTACAATCAAAATTAATCACAGACAAGCAATTGTGATCCTAAAAAAGCTTTGTTCAAAGATCTGTGTTCACCAACTAGACGCTAATTGTTGCAACTAAAACCTAATCCCCAAATGTTTTATAAAAAATGTAGGGCCCCTCCTTTTATTTTTGGATTTCACTTAGATTTTATTTTCATCCTGGATATACCTACCCCTGCACTTAGATTTTTATTGAAAAAACTAAAGAAAAGCATTCCTGCATGTTAAATTGTGGGTTGAGGAAGTGTGGATTGCCTTTCTGACTACTTGAAATTGTTTCCGCAATCCCGCATTTCTGCATACTCGCAATCCCGCAGCCCAACATCTAGAACTTCCGCATCCCGCATTCCCAATTGCGGATTGCGGGTTACATTTATGACTTTCCAAAATTTTCTCTCGCAATCCCGCAAGCCCGACTTTCCACCTTCCCACATTTCGGATTGCGGATTGCATTTCGACTTCCTAAAAATAATTCCGCAATCCCGCATTCTCGCTTTTCCGCAATCCCACAATTCTGCATCCCGCATTTCCACTTTTCCGCATCCCACATCTCTGTGTTCCCGCATTTCCAGTTGTGGAAGCACAGATTGCGGATTGATTTTTTGGTTTTTTGAGTTGGTCTCCCACATTCCGCATGTCCGCATCCCTCTTTTCTGCATTCCACAGTTTCAAAATCCTGCAGTTCCAATTGTGAATTGCAGATTGCGAATGGATTTTTTGACTTGCTGGAATTGTAATCCGCAATTCTGCACTCCCGCATGCCCGCATTGTGGATTGCAGAGTGCAGAATAATGATTTTGGTCATTTTCGAGGGCTTTTTCGACCTTTCGCCTCTGCGTTAGTTATCATTTTTCACGCTGAAACATGATCCTGGAAGGATGAATCTTATGTTTTGTAATGATATTGATAAATCATGCCTCTGAAATTTGTATTAGGTTCGTTATTACTTTGTTTAAAAATGAATTGTTCTTATGCATTGATTGTAAATTATTCTTATGCATTGATCTTCTTGTTTCCCTAGGACGCAGAGGAAGCTGAAAGGCTACAAGCAAAAAGAACGACATGCACAAAAGACAAATTGGGCAATCCAAAGGATGCAGAGGAAGCCAAAGAAATCCAAAGGACGCAGAGGGATCTGAAAGGCCGCGCGCAGAAGGAGCGACAGGCACAAAGGACAAATTTGGAAAGCCAAAGGACGTAGAGGGAGCTGAAAGGGTGCGCACAGAAGAAATGATAGACACAAGAGACAAATTTGGAGAGCCAAAGGATCCAGAGGGAGCCGAAATGATCAGTCATTCAAAACAAATTCTCTTGTAATATAAATATGGGGAAATGGTACTAGAGAAAGGGACTTTTGCTAGGGAAATAAAGACTGGATACATTGTGTAAGAGAACTATTTTTCTGCTAATGAGGAAGGACATGTTTGCTGGGAAAGCTTGCACATATTTTTTGCGTGGAATGTGTGACTAACATATCAAAACTATTTCTTCTTATGTTCATGTTCATGCTGTGAGATATTTCTAATTATGTTGAACTATTTCAATGATGCTAAATGATTTTACTTATCCATGTAAATTTTTGTGTGATAACAGAGTAATAAATTGGTTTAATCATAAACAAAGCTATCTTTGTAATTTTTCTGTTGTGAGTGTGCATTCTTTATCTTAATAGCTATCTGTTGTATTTGTATAAGCATTCTCAGATTATTACTCTTCTTTATACTCGCTCCTTGCAAGGATAGGTTAGTTATTTTAGAATAGATTTAGCTAATTGATAAGGTAGAAGAGGTAAGATGAGAGGTAAGAACCTATGCATCACTTGTATGGCTTATGCCTGTCAATTATAGGTTAAATGCATTAGTTAGATTAGAAGCACTTGCATATGCATACCCTTAAACATAAAATATAAATGGTGGGTTGGGCCGCAACCGGTACATAAATTAAACATACACGCCTATGGTTGTCAGACCGTTAATCGGACGGATTACCCATACCAAACAGTGAGTGATCTAATTGGGATTATTCATTGGGAGAATCCCTACAATCGATGCTAGGATTTTCCATGCATCAACAACAGGCTGAGATGCCTTCAAATCTTCAGGGAAATGATTGGGTATGATTTAATAATGTCTCAGGATTCATAGATGACCATTAGATCAGAAAATAGGTTCATACATAACTCTTAATTGCAAAAATGGTAAAACTAGTCATTAAAAGATGCATAAAGAGCTAGTCTTCAATTTGCTTGATCCAAATTGCCTCTAGGGTGTACAAACTGAAGTATGTTAGGTATCTAATATGAATTTATTAACATAATCAAGTCGAATTTGAGGCTCTTGAACATAAAATCAAAGGACTTTCAACCATCAGATCTTCAAGGGTTTTTCAATGATAGAAAATCTTACAAAACTTGAGAGAATGAGAAACAAAGGAGGAGGAGGATAGGAAGTTATGCACTGGATCTAATATATGGGTGAAATCAGAGCTGATAGTTGTAGATGGGTGCTCACTAGACCTCCTCTGCTGCATTGGGCACCTTCACTGAAATTGATTGCTTCCTTCGGGTGAACTCTTCCAAAAGTCTCTCTAATGGAACTATGATTGAGGATCACTCTCTGTATGCTTACGATTATTCAATAATGGGATGATGTAGACCCATAGATCAACATTCCATGACTCTGGATCTTATCATTATAAAATTGTAACATGAATGGCATTGATGGATTCTCTAGACTGGAATGGTTTCTTCATCAACTCCTTCAAATCTCTCCAATCTATGCACAATGGACTTGGAGGCTTGGAATCTTCATAGGATGTAATTATTTGGACCTGCAATAAGAATATCCATGGCTACAAGAGAAGGAATAATATCATAGAATAAGAATTGAAGATAAGTAATGGGGCTCATCTCCCATTGGTTGGATATATTGCATCTCCTTGCCTTGGTAAGCTAAAGTGCTCACACATAAATTCAATAATGATCAAAAGTTGTGAAGAAAAGTTGCTTGGATTTTTTTATAAAATTCCTGATGACCTGTTGAGCAAGTTGATGTGCTTGGTGACTTGTGAGATCCCTTCCAAATTCGCCCTCCTTGAGTGGATAGGATTTCCTGCTTTTCCTTTCTTACAACGTTTCATCCTTTTAGAAACTGTTCCCTCCTTGACTTGAGATGTTTCCTGCTTTGTAAAATAGTTTCCTGCTTTGTAAACTGGCCTCTAATTTGGAAATTGCACCCTTTGGGATGTTTCCTGATTTGTCAACTGACCTGCTTTTGGAAACTGCGCCCTCCCTTGGATTTTCTAGATGTTTCCAATTTTATGCTTTTGGCAACTTCTTACACCTTCCTTGATTTTCATCTTTTGTTATAAGTTCTTGCCTCCAGTTCCATTTTAGAAACCTTATCCTCATGAGGGCGCCCTCTTGTCCCACTTGCTCAAAATTTAGGAATAATTATTTATAAAAATAATAAAATTATTGTTTTTACTAGACTTAGGATAATTTTTATTCTATGCATACAAAAATGAAATAAATTTATCTCCTTAGGGGTTATTTTCTCCCCTTTACCCATGGGAACTAAATGAGCCAAAATTGGGGACATGACAACAATCCTCCAGATCTCTGCAGTAACAATCTCTACAACAGGTCTTGTACAACTTATACAATTTAGTACTTTGTATTAGATCCTCCACTTCAGTAGAGGCTTTGTTATTGGCCTCGAGCCTTCTTTTAGCATCCTAGAGCCCCTGGTGCATGTAGTTTTTTGTAAGAGCCTTTCGGTTCTAGTAATGGTCAATTGGTTCCTCATTAACAGTTTTTTCCTCCCCGTAGGGAGGCTGTAGTCACTCAGTGGGTTTGGGACAAAAAAACATTCTTATTTCCCTATCAACGGTGGTGAAACCTCCTTCGTTGGATCAATATGTACACACTGCTCTTGTAGTATTTTTTGATCAATAGAACAAGCATGATTTTTTTCTCT
Source organism: Larix kaempferi (assembly GCA_027924585.1). NCBI lineage: Eukaryota > Viridiplantae > Streptophyta > Pinopsida > Pinales > Pinaceae > Larix > Larix kaempferi. The sequence continues at coordinate 5,334,771 of BSBM01000195.1, read as the reverse complement.
GGAAAAATGTATACTATTTTTAAATTATGATAATTTGTTATGGTATTCATTTGTTTAGGGTCCTTATGTTTGGCGCAACATGGACCCCAACACACATATAACCATAAATTACAAGATGGACAAATCTCACACTATTACATTTAGCACTACAATCTTCTAATCACATAAATCATATTTTTTTTTTATGTATGTTAGCCTCTCATTCTATTCATTTTCATAGGGTCCCCATCTTGGAGTGGTATGCTTGAAGGTCTATGGATTATAGGTTGGCCAAGTTTAGCACAATGATATATGCAACATTGATTAATTCAAGTAGTTAAAATAATAAATGGTACAATTGTCTAATGAAGTATTTAATATTATTTTTAATTTATCTTAACTTCTTGTCCTTTTCATTTTTCTAGGGACAAAATCTTGGCGATCCAACCCCACATGGCCATGGAATTTTACAACTCGAAATCGATACATAAAGGCTCTGGATTATGTGTTGGACAAGTTTAACCACATTCATGATGTAATATTTATTAATTCACATTATTAGCATTAAGGTTTTCTTTTTGTTCATTTTTTTGATGTTCAAATCTTTATGTGGCATAGAGCCTTCCTTTACAGTTAGTCAAGTTTAAGAGAATATGATACATGGAACATTAGTTAATTAAATAATTAACATTAGCATAGTGCATGTTTTATTTATTTATTGTATGTTGGTTTTCTTTTGGGTTCTCCTTTTCCCATAAAATGTTTCTAACTCATATTGACATAAAATTTTAGTATGAGATGTTGTAACTCTATGCTATTTTTTTTTCCAAAAGAAAAGGCTGCAACTTGTTATTTTCTGGTTGAAAATCAAAGTTACATAGTATGTAAGGGCCTTCTCCAAATCAAAAACTCATATATTCTGATCTCATAAAGACAAAAGACAAAACATCTAAAATTCATGTAGGCTCTAAAGGGTAAAAGGCACCCCAGCCAATGTCTTAAACAGATTACAAAGGATGAAAACAGATCTATAGAGCCCGTCCACCGGGGAATCATCGACAAATTCCTCAAAATGAAGAAGACCATCTAATGGCCTAATGGCATCTTTAGAGAGTATGTCAGCTTCTTCATTAACCTCCCTAAATATATGGTGAAAATGAACACAATCAAAAGATTTGAGCAATGTTTCCACGTTCCTGATCCATGGATTCAGAGATATGACATTAATATCAAACTTACTTTCAGCCCAATTAATAAGGACCTATGAATCTCCAAAGACCTCCATCTCAAAGATACCCCTATGTAAAGCGAACGAAAGAAGGTTCCTGAGGGATAAAAGTTCAGCCTTCATATTGCTAATAGCACCAATGCCTATCTTGAGAAGGATTTTATGATTTTGTTTAATGTAAAGAGAGATTCCAACACCACAACACCCATTATTCGCCGCGCCATCAAAAAAACCAAAAGATGTGCTTGAAGTAATCACATGAACCTTGATCAAGCATAACTTCTTTTTGACCTCAGGAGTAGGGTAGTACTTTAATGCTCCAATGATCATTCTGCAGGTGCCAAAAACAGATGGAACAGAGTTCTCAGAAATGAGGGCATTCCGGCTCCTCCAAATAGCCCATATCAAGAAGAGAGGCAGAGTCTTGAACTTGACTTTCCTACGTAGCCAATAAAAAAGATAGTCTCCAAGAGTAGGCCCTCTCCACTCATTGTGGAATTTATTCTAGACCTGTAATTCAACCCACACAATTTTAAGGAAGCCGCAAGAAGTAAACTGATGGTGGATGTCCTCTGCTTCATTCTTACAAATCATGCAAATATTAGGCCCAACGAAACCTTTTTTCAAAAGATTTTACCAAGTAAGTATCTTATTCCTAAAACATAGCCATAGGAAACATTTCAATTTCAAGGGGATTTTCCACCTACATAATTTTGAGTACCACTAGTAGTGCTCAGGCGGATTCCCTTTATGCAACGAGGCATTGTAAACCTTCTTAACCAAGAGGGTGCCATCACCACCCGAGTCGTTCCACACCAGGGTGTCATTGGAGGCAGACAAGTGGATCCCCTCAAAAGTGAAGGACTATATGTACCTGTTCCAATAGGGAGCCAAATGCTTCGGAAGGCCCAAAGCCAGTGTGGGTTGACGCCCTCATTACCAAAATGGTAAACATTCGAGAGGACAACAGGTTTCCTTAGATGAAGTTCCTTAATTAAAGGTGGAGGGAGATGATAGTTTGAATCAAATCCATGTTGATATGACGACTATCAACAGGGGTTCACTGCACACTGTCGTCAACAAACACCAACCCAAACTCCCTTACGCACCGGCCCAGAAGGGTGTTAACCCTTCCAATAACACTCACGGAGCGAATGAAGTCTCACCCGAGATGCACAAGGGGGTTGCAAGATCCAAGTTTCCGCAATGGAGTTGAGGACATGCATCAAACATACATTACCTTTATAAAAACCAGAGATTATATCTTCCACAGTAAACTATTAACTCATCATTCGCACATTAGACCATTCGCAGATTCAACAGATAATAAACATTCGCAACAACATACTTAACTTACTCATTCGCATCAACAATAATCATTCAACCCATAGAGTATTAAACATGTTGCAAACATTCACATTCATCATCGCACAGAGACAGCGACAGAAATGGAACCATAATCGAACATCTTCATGCATTCATTAAAACCTGCGGAATGAACTTCACAGAAACAGTCAATACAACATGTCGTGGATACAAAACAGATCAAAAGATGGATCAACTTCTTATCGCTTCTTCGATGCCCTTAGGCTTACAAATCTACTTCTATTTATATGCTACTATGCAGTTACAAAACGGTCCACATGACCAATTCTAACTAATTTAACTATTCTTGCGCTTTCTTGAACTCCACGAATGGTCCTTCTTTCGCAGATTGTCCCTATCGTACCTGTCGGCTTCCTCACTTCCTGCGGACTTATCCCATTCCAACAGGCCCCCAACACAAACTTGTGGCTCACCCTCGAGCCACCTCAGCTGGACACCACTGGTTTTGATCTCGTTTGTCATTGTGGTTAACTTCTGAAGCTGTTCTTGGTGTTTGAAGCTCGCTGTCATGTACTTCTCGAACTCATCCTCCAGTCTCTTGCAACCTTGGTCATCTACCTCCAATTCATCCTCCATTCTCTTGAAACCTTGGTCATCTACCTCAAACTCATCCTCCAGTCTCTTGCAACCTTGGTCATCTACCTCGTCTGCGCTTGCTCTGGCACTTTTAATAGGCTTGCTGCGACCTAGGGACAAGTTCATTGTCGTTGCCAAATTGTGAAACAGGCCAACTACTTTGGAACATTTGCTTCACACATTTGACAGTCCACTGCTGAAGCCAGTGGGCCTCCACCCCTGGTGTTCTGTTGGTTAAGGAAACCCCAACCCATCTAACTACTACCGCACTCGTAGACATCTCGGGTGAGACCTCGTCTCTGTTCCTTCCGAGTGTCCTGATCGCTTCCTTCACTGGTTGTTCGTGCACCGTCGTTGTTCTGGCTCTAAGCGCACCTGGGGTGCTTCCGCTCGAAATGAAGTGCACCGTTGCAACTATCTCACTAACCTTTTCCACAGCTTCCTTGGGCTTGCCTACTGAAATTCCTAACATTCCACATCTAACTTACAAACTCGCATCAGACAACACACTATTTCCCTTCTTGGATTTCCTATATTTTGACTTGTGTTCTTTCAACCTTGACGCCGGTATTTATGCTTGCTTCTTGATACTTGCTCCTCATCTGCAAAATATTATCCACAACCTAGTCAAATCTGTCATCGTATCCTTCCGTCGTCTTCAGGTGATGTCAATCCGCAGTAATCATACTCGGATTTGACTCACGCGTGATAAACCGTGCGAAGCATCGGTGAGTGATCTGGCTGGCCATGGTTTCCCCATGCTTCCCACCTATTTCCATTGTTGTTTCTCGCATGCTTCCCTCTTTTTGTCATTATTGATTTTATTTATTTATTTATTTTTCTGTTCTGCATTTCTTAACTGCTATGCGCCTGATCATGGCGATAGGGTTTCAACCGATTCCCGTTTACCAACTTAGGCAATAGTGTGCCATCTAAGCTCTTTAGCTGCACTGCACCTCTGTCAATAAAAAAATTGATAACATAGGGACCTAACCAATGCATCTATAACTTACCTGGAGGCTTGGCGAACTTACTGTCATATAGAAGAACTGTATCCCCACGCTGAAAGTGATTTTGTTTAATATGGCGATCATGCCGTGCCTTTTGTCGGTCCTTTTCCACCTTATGATGAAAGCCTGCGATGAACCTGTCCTCATCGAGTTGTACTAATTGGTCCAGTCGTTCTTCCAGTGCTCCATCGTCGCTCATGACTGTGACAACTGCAATCCGCAGACTGGGGACAATGTACTCCATTGGCATTATGATTTCCTGCTCGTAAATAATTTTGAATGGTGTTTGACCAGTCATACATTTGCAAGTTGTGCAATACGCCCATAGTATCGCAGGGATCTTCAAATCCCAATCATCCTGATTCGTGTTGCATAACTTTGTGAGCGCATGCTCCAGGATTGTGTTAAATGCTTCCACTGTTCCATTTGCTTGTGGATGGTAAGGGGTGCTTTTTTTGTGTTGTATCTGAAATTCCTCTGTCATTGTTGCGATTGTCCGATTCACAAAGTGAGCCCCTTGGTCACTCATCAACACTTTTGGGCACCCGAACTTGGTGACCACATTGTCTAAAAGGAACCTAGTTGCTGTCATGGCAGAGCAATCCTTCATTGGCGTTGCTTCCGCCCATCGCGTTAAGTAGTTTGTTGCTGTAATTATGTAGTGCGACCCTATTCTTTTTCTTGGTGGGTTGATGGGTCCCACAAAGTCAACTGCCCATTTGTCGAAAGCCTGCAACATGAACTGAGGTACTTGTCGCATTTCGTCCCTCCTTGATGGCTTTCCTGTTCGTTGACATACATCGCAGCTTTTAGCATAGTCCGCAGCATCCCCATGCATCGTCGTCCACCATATTCCTGCTTGCAAAATCTTCCTCACAGTGGCACGTCCTCCATAGTGGCCTCCGCCGATCCCATCATGAGCTTCCACAATAATTTACTCCTGTTCATAAGGAAGGACATATCGTCGCAGTATCTCATCTAGCCCCATTTTATACAATTGTCCTTCGATCAACTGAAAATCTACAGCCCTTACGACTTGCTGCTTCTTTTGGTTGGTCGTGAAGCCTGCCGGTGCCTCCCCGGTTGCCAAAAACTGAATGACTTGTTCATAATGGTCATCGACCATGCCAACCCTGAATAACTGAGCATCCGACAGTCTTTCGTTAGTGCTCCTTGGCCCTTCCCCTGACTCAATTCTTGATAAGTGATATGGTCCTACATTTAGTCGTCCTGGCTCTACAATTATTTCAAAATAAAATTCCTGGAATAGCAGCAACCAGTGACAGATCTTCCCCCGCAACACAGGCTTGTTCACCAGGTATTTTAATGCTGAGTGATCGGTGAACATTTTAAAGTGGCCCCCGAGTATATAGTGTTGGAATTTCTGTAGGGCGTAGACCATTGCCAACCCTTCTCGCTCTGTGGTGGTATAATTCTTCTTCGTAGTAGACAACTTCCCACTTGCGAAGGCTATCGGGTGGTCGATGTCGCCTTCTCCTATTTGGGCCAAGATAAATCCTAATGCAACTGATGACGCATTGACATGGACGTGGAACTCCTTCGTCCAATCCAGAAATGCCAAGATAGGTGCGATAATCATCTTCGCTTTTAGTATGTCCAGACTCTGTTGGAATTTGTCGTTCCACTTGAACTTGGCATCTTTGTTCAATAAATTCTCCATGGGTGTTGTGATTGTTGCATATCCTCTGATAAACTTCTGGTAGTAGCCTGTGTGGCCCAACGTGGCTCTCAATTGTTTAACTATTGTCAGTGGTGGGAGGTCGACAATAATGGAAATCTTCACCGGGTCTATCAACATTCCTTCCCTGCAATCAATGTGCCCCAGTAAAATCCCGAACGGAGCACAGAAGATGCACTTTTTCAAGTTCAAGGAGATCTGGTACTGTCGTCATCGTTCCAACATTAGCCTTAGGTTTGCGACGTGATCCTTGACCAACCCATATATTTTCCAATCGTCCATATAGACGACAATAAATTTATGAATGTAGTCTTTGAACGCTGACACCACTAATCGTGAAAAAATTGCTGGGGCATTCTTCAATCCAAACGACATTACTGTGTATTGAAAACAGGCCCATTCTGTGATGAATGTAGTCTTATGCCGGTCTTCCTTCGCAATCTTGATTTGATCATAGCTTGAAAACCCATCCATAAATGAGTAGATCTCCTGACCTCCTACTCCTTCTAGCACCTCATCCGTGAATGGTGTCAGGAACGGGTTGTGTAAGCATGCATCGTTCAGTTTGCGCAAGTCAACACAGATGCGGACTTCGCCAGTTTTCTTGTCCTGGACCACCATCAGGATGATCCACTCGGATTCTTCTATGGGTTCTATGATGCTTGCTTCCAACTGTTAGAAAAAACAGGATCACAGAGCAATAACAATAAACAGAAATGCAAATATAATCACACATACACATTACAAGAGAGACATAGATATATCGTGGTTCACCCAAGATGGGATACGTCCATACTGAAGTTGCCAGTCCTTATTATTATACCGTCCAGGAAAGTGAAGGGATACAACCCGCAGCACAGCCACTGCACTTCCTCTTCACTGTCTCACAGTCTCTCTTCTTGATCTCAGAGATCTTTACAATGCATAAAACCTAATTACATCAACCCTAGCCATGTTAAAATGTCTTTCTTTTATAAAGGAAATACAATCGGAAAATACCATGGGTTACCCAAAACCATGGCCCCGAAAACTATTGGTGAAAACAACCCCAAATTTTTTTCTTAGGGGCGCTACCCCCGAACCCCAAGGTTGGGGAATGAGTGTATAGTCCTCTAGGGTGCATAGCTGAGACAATATCATCTATGAGACTGGAAGATCTGGCCCCACAACCAACACCAACATCCTTTCAATCTCAGCCTGCACTCTCTCCTTGTGCCGTGGATTCAACCGGTAGTGCCACTGCTTGACGGGCTTCGCATCGAGCTTCAGGGGAATCTTCATTTCTCCTAAGTCCTCAAAAATTCCTTTCATCTCTAAGAATTTTGTTGGGAACAGATCCTGAAACTCATGCAGCAAATCCATCATCTTCGCAATGGTGGACTCATCCCAGTAATCCCCAATGCTTACAAACTTCAGGTTTGCCTCCGTCCCAATGTTCACTTTCTTGATCTTCAGCGGCTGCTGGAATTTGTCGGAAGGAATTTTTGGTGCCTCAACACTGCGACTACCTTCTGATTCCAGCACATGCATAACCCTCATATCATCTTCATCATCTGGCTCTCCTGTGATGTTATAACACTCCATCATCATTTTTGGTGTCCCAGTCCACCGAAGTTCTAATGGTTACTCTGTTGGTACTGCTTCAAATATCTTCTCGCGGATCACCTGTAGCACACTATGGATGAAGGGTTTCTCATCTGAGAAATAAAACATTTGGTTGAAGCCAAGGGTTAGCTGCTCTCAAGAAGTCATTCCGTGTCGTAGTTCTACTGCGACATGCCAACTTCACGGTACTTCATCCAAAGTGTGAACGAACGCATGGACCCACTCCTCCTTGGCTCGTAATCCCCATTTGCTTTCGCACTCCTCCAAATGTATGTTCGGGTCGCTTTTGCCATCAAAATTCCTTCTGCATCGCCAAACCTAACCGTCATTAGGTGGCGGCATAGTGTCCAGGTTGTGATATTAGACTTGTGCGCTGCCCACCAGCGCGAAGGAGTAGTCTTCAAGGCTTCCTCCAAGCCCAATAAACGTTGCGGCTCTGGTACTTTCTCTTCAAACTCTGCAAGAAAGGTGCTCAAATTAGGCAATCCCTCATACGTTGGTAGCGCGCACTCCTCCGTGGCTACCCATCGCAGTGACTGTGTGATCCATGCACATCTTCTAAATGACACTTCATGCATCCGTTTCTGCCAATTCTCGAGCGCCTCATCTGAGTTCGACGACGCTGACCTGACACTGCGCCAACCTAATTCACCGTTTGCTGTAGGATTTATGTAATCCTACGATATATTGTATATACTATCCCATCCCTCTGTAAATTCATCTTTGGTCGCTTCATCATATCGTTGCCCCTCCGCAGGATCCAAAGGTGAGATGACCCTCATCTCGTGATTCTCAAATGTCATTGTCCGCTTCTTAAAGTTGATAACCGCTAGATTATTGATTGCCCAGTCGATCCCTAGCAACACTGGGTAGGGAATGGTGTTGTCCACAATTTTAATTACATCGAAATCAACATAAGACTTGAGGCCCTCAATCTCAACTGGAAGCTGGTACACCCGACCAATTGGAGTAACCTTACTCTGGTTTGCTAATCGCAATTGTTTTGGTGACCAGGACAATTGTGGTTTCCCCATGGTTTCCCATGTTTGCTTGGTCAGAATGTTGACATCCGACCCTAGGTCCAAGATAATTGAGTCGACATCAAAAGCTCCAATTTGTGCCGACATTCGCATCTCCCTCCCTGTCTTTCTCTTGTGTGTGCGATTAACTCTTTGTTCCTGGCGTGAACCCTCCCATCGAGTCAACAGATTGGATATCTCCTCCAGCGCATCCTGATCCTTTTCCAACTCCATGCAATTATTTAAGAATTCTTTTAGGGTATTAGCCTTTCCCTGTGACTTCGTCTTGTCGAACGTTGGTGTCATGTCGTAGATAACTTCTACCTGAAGATGTAACCGCCTCCTCTGTCTCATCGTCTCCTGTGTTTCTAAGAATATATCCCCTTCACCTCTGCATCAAAAGTGACATGTTTCCATACTGTTGGTCGGATAGTAGTTCGTGGCCCATCGACTCCTGTCGTCGCTCCTCCTCGTGTCACCACTCCAATAGTCGCATGCTGTTTTCGAGCCTCTGTCGATATAATCTGCATAGCCAGTGGATTTTGGTTTTGGTTCTGTGGAGGTGGTGGCGGATTCTTGGTCTGCCACTTCGCGATGAGATACGAATAGTCTTCAATGCCATGATCCATAGCGCTGCATTAATACGTGCACTGCTGTGGCATTGGATTCAGGCAATCCCTCTGATAGTGCCCCTGCTGCCCACAATTGTAGCATATAATTGGTCCTCGCCCCCGTCCAGCAGCTCCTCCTCGTCCCATGCCAACACCTCGACATCTGCAGAATCCTCCTATAGCCCCTCCACACGGTGAGCCATATTGCGGGTATTGCGGATGCCCATACTGCGGCTATTGCGGTGGTCCATATGGTGGGTACTGCGGTGGCGGATACTATGGTGCCATATACTGCATTGCCGGATACTGCGGTGGCAGATACTGTGTTTTCCCATACTTCCCCTGATCATATTGCTGCGGTTGGTGATTATACTGGGTCGACGGCTGGTTATACTGCTGCTGTGGCTGACTCGGTGCCTGTTATTATCCTGCCATGAAATATGCCGCTGCAGTTCTCTCCTGGAGTAGGCCATAGCTCTGCAGTTGTTGTCATCATGGCCAACCGATTTACAAAACTTGCAATACATGTTCTCTAGTTTTGACACCATTTTCTACAGATAAACACACTCTTCTGGTCGATGGCCTCTCGTTTGGCAGACACGACACCAAAGCAACCCTCCCTGACTGAGGGGATTTGGTGCACCGGATTGCAAATAGTCTCGGAAGTCTGGGCACTCATCCTTGTGGTGTCCCTCTGTCCTACACCTAGTACACCAGATCTCTTGGAAAGCTTCTTTCCCTTTCTTCATGTCTTGCAGTTGGATCGTCAAGTTTGCCAGCTGTGCTTGTATCCGATCCATACCCAACCCTGTTTCACCGATTGGTGAAGCCTTTAGCTTCATCGCAATCTCCAATGCTTCCACTTGGGTTGCAACCTTCTGTTGCATTAGTGGTCTGCGGATGTGTGGTACCAGTCCTGCGATGAACCACTCCTTGTGCTGCATATCATTTATCCCAAAAATCACTTTTGCTATCAATGTCTTGTACCGTTGATCAAATTCCCACACCGGCTCGTTCGGGAATTGCTTAATCTCCTTGAGCTCAGTAACATACCACGACTCTGATTTTAGTTTTTTAAATTCATCAATCATTGTTGTTTTGATCTGTGCCAACGTCTTGGCTGTTGCTCCCGTTGGAACCTTCGTAAAATTCATGAACCAGTCTAACTCCCGACCCCTAAGGGTTGTCGCTATCTGTCCCATTTTTATGGCTTCCTCCCGGACCTGCTTCACAGTCCAGACTGCTTCACATATGAACCAATACTGTTCGGGATCCTCGGTCCCGTTCCCCTGAAAGGTAGGCATCGTTGCCTCGTCTTCCATCCTAACGTTCCTACTATTATTGTTTACTAAAGCGCTACTCTTACTGTTGCACGTAAGGCAACTTTGCGAATAGCTTAGGTTTCTTCCTATATAATTCTAGGTAGTGCGCGGGGTTGCAGGTATGTTGTAACTTATGATCCATGTCTCTTCTACTTCTAGGGTATCCTGGTCACCGTCCTTGTCGCAATAGGGTCTCTTTCTCCCTTGTGGTCCTGTTTCACAGTCTTCTATTCCGGTCCTCTCAGGAGACTCTCTCTCAGTCCTCCTCTTCTTCTCAGGACGCTGGAATATTGCTCCACTCCTCAAGGTACCACACTCTTCGTCAGCTTCCCATACAAACTCGTTGTCGTTCATGTCCATCTACCCCGCATCTTTCTATCGGATCCGCATTCACGCGACACCTACAACCTCTACACACTGATCTTTCTACTCGTCGGAAGTCATCCTCAGAATTCCCTTTTTGCACATGGGCATCTTAATCCACATTTTTAGCAACAACAAGAACCTTCCCCTGGGTCTCTTGAAAAAGCTCCTCTCCGCGTCGCTGTATGACTTGATCGTGTCTCTGCGAACTCAGTGATATATCCCTCTAGGATACTATCCACCCAGAAATCGATAGCCCTTGATACTGTGTTGTCGACACATTTCAGCTGTCGAATCAGTTCTGGCGTCCAATGCTCAGGTTTAGTCTCTTGGAAATGGTGCTTCTGGAATGTTAGTTGCGCTAACCTCTCGTGTAGCAATACTGGAAATTTGCAGAAAAATATTTCGCGGATATCTGAATAAATGTACTTCTGCAGCCAACTGCTTATAGTCTGTCTTGGGTTTTTCTTTTCTCCTTCTGCGAATTGTTCTATCTTTCTGTCAAACCACTCTTGGATCTCCGATTTCGTCGGATGCCACAGCATATCCTCTTCTTTTCCTCCTCAAGGTCCCGACAACAGAACCATTTGTTGACACAATGACTATCAACGGGGGTTCATTGCACACTGTCGTCAACAAACACCAAACCAAACTCCCTTACGCACCGGCCCAGAAGGGTGTTAACCCTTCCATCAACACTCGTAGAGCGAATGAAGTCTCACCCGAGATGCACAAGCGGGCTGCAGGAACCAAGTTTCCGCAATGGAGTTGAGGACATGCATCCAACACACATTACCTTTATAGAAACCAGAGATTATATCTTCCACAATAAACTATTAACTCATCATTCGCACATTAGACCATTCGCAGATTCAACAGATAATAAACATTCGCAACGTCATACTTAACCTACTCATTCGCATCAACAATAATCATTCAACCCATAGAGTATTAAACATGTTGCAAACATTCACATTCATCATCGCACAGAGACAGAGACAGAAATGGAACCATAATCGAACTTCTTCATGCATTCATTAAAATTTGCGGAATGAACTTCGCAGAAACAGTCAATACACCATTTCGCAGATACAAAACAAATCAAAAGATGGATCAACTTCTTATCGCTTCTTCGATGCCCTTAGGCTTACAAATCTACTTCTATTTATATGTTACTATGCGGTTACAAAATGGTCCATATGGCCAATTCTAACTAATTTAACTATTCTTGCGCTTTCTTGAACTCCATGAATGGTCCTTCTTTCGCGGATTGTCCCTTTCACACCTATCGGATTCCGCACTTCCTGCGGACTTATCCTGTGCCAACACTCCAACAATCAGATCTATACCAATAAACACATCATTGGATCTATTTCCCACTTGCCAACAAAGTTTCTCCCTAATTTGTAACTCTATGAATCGACAACTGGGATGGTACACCAAATTGTATATACAACATTAATTAGTTCAAATTATTAGCTAAGCGACCTTTTAATAATACAATGTAAGGGGGAACGATTTGAGGATTGCACATTTCGGTGCTGGTCATTGAGTCTGCCCTGGGAAGGCTCTGGGTGGCTAAGTTGCTTCATCATTTTCAATGGATTCCTCATACTGAATATCTTGTTGATCTGTCTAAGGTCCTCAAACTGTCTTGTGAAATGGCTAATCCCCTTCACTCTGTTCCCCTCACCCGGGGATTTTAAATCAATGTCTCATAAAGCCACCCAGTAAACGTCATTGTTTACTTTTGCCTGTCCTCTCTAGCCAAGTATTTTGAGCTTCTCTAAACTACTCCTTTACTCTATTGCCGGTCGGCACAGGGATCTGATCAAATGATGTTTTGTTTGGGATTTTAATAAGTTTGCTTAATGTTCACGGACAAAATGATATTGGTGTCCAGGCGTTTTCGGTTTGATTAAGTGCAGGCTATGGGTGTTTATGGGTTTGAATAAGTGCAGGCTATGTTTATGCTGCACATTACATATGATTGAAATTCGTGCTCATGGTTGAAATTTGCGGTGAGTCTTTTTTTCGTAGCATTAACCCGACCTGAAAAATGCACAGCAAATATATTATGTCGCAATTTCATTAAAAAGTAGAATAAATAGACTACTTCATAAATAAGTAATTATTTACATTTCACAAATTATAAATTTGAAGAAATTGTAACTAAATAATAGAATCCAATATTATATAAAACCATAAACAACATTATATAAAACCATAAATTAACATAAATAACAAAAGAGGATGGGTGGACTAGGTAAATAACATCTAAATAAATAAATAAATATAAAAGCTCTACATCAAACCAATTTTCCAAAGAACACTACAAAATCAGAGCACTATGGCATGGGTTTATAAGCTCAATTCAACAATTTTAAAATCACTTAAATTGAACTCTAATATAAAGTATGTGCATAGACACATGATGATAGGTTAAACTTTTATGTATTTTAAAAAACAAAAAGCAAAACTAGAATTGGAATTTATATATGTTTGTTGATTCTAATTGCAATGATAATGTTAGTAGAAAAAATGCAATGTTAATAGTCTTCTCTACAATATTATAAACGTAAATGTAAGTGGCTAGTGTATGTGTTAGACAATAATAGTGCTAGTATAAACGCATTAAGATTCAAGGGAAGTTCATCATAATTTTAAAAAAAGTTGATATTCATTGTATGGTCTAAAAGTGGGAGGCCAAGTGGTATAAAGCTATTTTTAAGGAAAAATAAATAAATAAATAAAAGAGTAGCATATATTTAATAATTTTAAGATAAAGTTTTTTAAATTTTACACATGATCATTATTTGTGTAGTGTCTACACATAAATTTACAAGTAAAAACATAAGTTGCATCGATGATATTACATGTTTTTTTGGTAACTTAAAACAAAGTTGGTAAATATTACTCACCAATTTTTTGTGTGTTGTGGGTACACATAATTGTAAATATAAAAAATTAGGGATGTATAAATGATACCACATGCTTTCTTGGTAGCTTGAATGCACTTGGTATTTTTGAAAACTATATTAGGTCCTCCTTTACTTGAATCATTGGAGGAAATGTAGCATAGTATACATTTCCTAGTTTTTTTGGGGACCATTAAGTCTACTCCTACATTTGTCTCAATAGGGGGACATAATAATATTTTTATTAGTTCAATCGTATCCCCTATACACTTTTTTCTCATTGTACCCAATAGGCACATAGTTTCACATTCATACATTTTTTTTCCATCGAGAGTATGATAATATAGGTTCAAACAATTTTTTTTGAAGTATTTTATTGTTTTCCTAATACCACTCGAACTTTCTCCATGGCTTATAACTTTGACAAATTTGATTGGAGTCCTATCTAGAGTATACATTACAGTGTTCACCACTTCAACCCACAAGAAGAGAGCTCGGCGCCTAGTCATGTAGCATGAACTTATCTTCATCATGGTCGTGTTATTTGTTTATACTACACTATATTCTCGAGGTGTATACAATATATTTCCATTTAATCCTATGTTCATTTCATAATGATATAGACATAACGTTGCCATCATGTTTTATTCCAATGTGCATTACGATTGTCATAATTAGAGTCCACCAATAGAAAATTAAATGCTAAACTAATAACAACAATACTTATCTATAAATACCTTGAAATTTAGAATAATTATGTGTGCATGAAAGCGAGGAAAATGAGAATTATGATCTTTTGATGTATATGTGTACATAAAAGCAAGGAACATGAGAATTATGGCCTTTTGATGTATTGAGGTATGTTTAGATGAAAGTGAAGTACTAGTTCCCAACTTTTACAAAATCTTTCCCTCACAACCTTTATAAGAATTCTTTGTTATAAACCTTTAAAAGTGTGAATATTTGTAAACAACCTTTGCAAAACCCTACTTCCTACTAGTAAAATCTGCAAAAAGAGACCAACTCTCTTTAAGGACATTAGCATAGAGCTTGGAAATCACATAATTGATGTCTCAAGTGATCCAATTTGCAAAAAGAGACCAACACTTTTTTAAGGATGGTTTCTTTAAAAGTGTTGGTGGGCGTGATTTCGATCTTGCCTTTAGGATCTAATGGTAAGCACTACGATAAGTTTAGTTCATGATCAAACTATTAACAATAGACTTTTCATAATATATCCCTTTTATGGAGGTTTGTCATGTGCTTATGTAACCAATGCATAATGTGGCCTTCATAGAGTATATAAGCGTGTTGAGAGATTTTTTGCATCCAAAATTGACATAGATATTGTAACATACTAGTGGATAAGATTGACAAATGATAAAAATACTATATATTCACTATATATTAAAAACACACAAATAATACATTCTATATGTGTGTATACATATACATTTATATCTCAATAGATTTGATCGCTCTTGATATTTAGTAAACTCAATTAAATTGATTATAACAAAACACAATTACAATACTAATAAAACAATGTGAAATGAATATTATTATGACTATTCCCAAAACCACATGATGGAATAGGTCTTGATCTACAATGTAAAATCTTTAATGCATTTGCAAAAGTAATGAATAGGAGCCATGACAATCTCTTTGCTAGATATGGGTTGTCAATATAAGGCATTTGAACTCTTGATTGTACTAATATTGTCTCCTCTTCTCTCCTCTCTTTCATTAGTCGCCTAATTAGGTGTGAGCTTGTGACCCCAATGAGAAAGTGGAGATTTAGCAAGCTAAATCTTGGTTAGTGAGAAGGACATTCTTCTCATTGTTACCAATAGGGTTAATTATTATTTTGATACTGAATATCACTGAAGGGAATGATGGTTTTGTCCCGAGGGTAAAGGGAGATATTGGGGAAGACTGTCTACTTTCAATCTTGCTCTTCTTTATTGTTATAATTACATTACTAATGTTCAAGATAAATAAAACATAACTTAAAAAAACTTTTGTTAAATTAATTGAGTTAATTTAATTGAACAAGTAAAACTTTAAAACTTTCCATCTTTTTAGAAAGAGTTAATTCTTCTTCTCCTTATCATACCTTAGCTTGCAAAGAAAAGTCGATCCTCCATTATCCAAGTCTTTATTTACCCTTTGCTAACGAAGAGATTAAATCCTCCATCTCCGTATCAATAATGCTAAAAATCTCATTTCCCCCTTCATTATTCCGAACAGTTGGAAAATGACCATTTTTTGCATGTTTAGACATCAAAATCCATTCACTATGATACAATAACTTGAATGTCACCATAAATATCAATGTTTGTGAATTTAGATAAATAAATACCTCTCAAAATCCATATTATGCTAAAGAATAGAGACTATTTTAACATGGAGTGAATTAATAAGTGGACAAACTCAATTTTTTTAATGAGTTTGTTTTTACAACACAAACTTTCTCTCCAATCTAATCATTTTTTTCAAAATTCAACACTCTCATCACATTTTAAAATACACCAACACCTATTAAGAAAAGAATTCTATATCATAACTTCCAAATAAACCTATTAAATTTAAGAAAAAAATTGAATAATATATTTTAAAAATATTATTATTATTTTTCAAAATAATCAATTAAATATATATATATATATATTTTTCAAAACAATCAATTAAATATAACTTCAAAAAATTTAAAACTAAAAAACAAATTTAACTTACAATTACAAATAAAAAATTGTAAACTAAAAATAAAATTTAACTTACAAATAAAAAAAATATACTTCCTGTTTGACCGGGACTTACAAAAAT
Organism: Larix kaempferi; assembly: GCA_027924585.1. Lineage (NCBI taxonomy): Eukaryota > Viridiplantae > Streptophyta > Pinopsida > Pinales > Pinaceae > Larix > Larix kaempferi. The sequence goes on along the minus strand of BSBM01000195.1, from coordinate 5,318,229 downwards.
TGGTATAAGGTAGATAACGTTTTTTAATACTATTTGACGGGCAAGGTGTCTGAAATATTTTAACAGTGTTTCTGTCCCTACATGACAACATTTTTACGCCACGTGGCTCGCCACACTAGATCGCATATTATGCTACGCGGCAAAGACCATGACACGTATTAAGTGCTTTTTCGTACCCTCTACTGCGTATTTTCATTTCACAAAGGCCGGGAGAAAACCAAGTGGAGCAGAAGACAGTGAAGATTATTAACAGAATTTGCCTTTAATTCCGAAGGATCCACCATTAACATTAGCCTGTAACTTGGTCGAATCTAGCGTGGACAATTATACTGCAACAAATGGGGGTTTCTCCATCCATCCAGAAGATGTCTCCTGAAGAGCAGGAGGTAAAGGATTTAGAGGCACGGGTGGCTAATTCTGGCACTCTGCCCATCCTACAAAAGGCCTTCTGTAACTTGGCCGGTTCCGATAAAAATAGCGTTCTTGCATCTACATTGGAGGTAAGATTTTGCTCTGTTTTGTCATTGAATAAACTTAATGGCAAATTTGCATCAGGTTTTAGGTCATGGATATTAGTATTAATCGCCCAGGTCAAAATTGCCGGGGACATGCATTTGGCCTCAACAGGTAGCACTGTTTTTGTAGGTAAAAAATATCAATCCGGGCTTGACTGTTCATTCACGCCCCCAAGAGAATTGAATCTTGGTGGATGGCCTTACATACTATCCTCTTCACTGCTGAATCATGTCCTCACGAATATCGTCTTCACTGGTGGATGGCCTTACATACTATCCTCTTCACTGCTGAATCATGTCGTCACGAATATCGTCTTCACTGCTTAATTATGTCCACAGAATCACAATTGTTCCTAATGTCCTCATGAGTCACAGCTGTGAGACAAAGGTGTGGTGTGGTTTATTAGGCATGATTCACAATAAAATCTCTGCCAATCCGCCAATCCTTAATCTTGCTCTGTGGTGCAAGTCCCAAGGTTGATGCATGCTAACATCATTCACCTATGGTTTTGGTTTCAGTGTCATACCTTGTGAACCCTCTCTTACTCACTCTTGTGGGTTCTTATATACGGAATATCTATTACAAACTATCACTATAATGGCATATCCTCGATAACGTTCCTTCTACATTATTGACAACACCATCATACTTACTGGCAGATTAAATTTTATTAAATTCTATTTATAAAAAACTGAAAAGAGCATTTAGGAGCCAAGATGTTGTGGAAACTGGAGTCTCCAAAACAACATGCAATCAGAAGGGGGAATGGATGGAACCTGGGTTCTGACCATTATGGGTTCTAAACCTATACAAGTGTTTGAATTTTACCTTGTTTACGTTATAGCAAAAAAGAAAGAGAACCCAGAGCTGTTAGGTAAGTTCAACATGCTATCTAATGCTTTTTTTTTAATGTTATGGAAGTTTTTATGTGTTTTCTTTGCGTTTATAACAGAAAAATAGAACAGAAATAAAATACATTCTGCAAGATATAAGGATAAAATACGAAAGCTTGTCAAACAACGGTTAATATATATATATATATATATATATATATGTGAGTTTTATGATTTATTCAACCATCAGCATGCAGAAAGCAAGTAAACAAAATTATGTTAGGACTCAACAGAAACCCAAAACTGTAAAACTGAATAGAATTGGAAATAAATTTAAACAGAAAATAAACGAACTTAACGAGAAAGAGAGCCGAACGTGCAAACTGTTACGAAAATAACAGAGAAAACATATTAAAAAAATAGTGAGGCATCATCGTAAACATGTGTTTTGAAAAGTATTTGATTTTTATAAGGATTTTCTGAACAGAAGATGCAAAAAATGAACATTTTCTAAACAGATAGATATGCGTGAGAAAAACGGATCTCTCATTAAACAGGTTAGACTCAGACATTTAATCAGAAAACTAGCAGGAAGTAATGGAAATAACAGATATAGCTTCTTATGGGAATGAATCCATACATCATACCCAAGCTGTTTGGCCATAATGTAAATCATCCTTCTGTCACAATTTCCGTTAGGCTCACATAGCTTGAATTAGGATGGAAGTAAAAAACTTGCAGCAAAATTGTGGCATACTTCTTACAAAGTGTTCCTCATGCAACTCCTTTCAGTTAGGGTTTTTTGATAGTATGAGCATATAGCCTTTTTTGGATGCCCTTTACCCTAAAAGCATTATTGTCTACATTTTGAGAAATGGTTAAAGAACCCATCCATAGTTTTTGCAATTTGGTGTGCTTACCTTTTTCGTCATGAGCAGAATCCCACATAAGAACACGCTGTCCTGTGCAGAAAGTTTTTATCATGGTATTTCTTGATGATGCCTTGATGTTTTTGGAAGTTTTTGTTGGAAACCACCTTTGTTCTTTGAGGCCCAGCAAGGCACTGAAGCATTGCTTGATGGGATTAGTCTCTAGCTCGTCAATCTGAAAGGTGAGGTAATGAGAAATAAACCAAGTCTACTATCATGATAGCCTCTTGGCCATAAACAAGTCAAAAACGGGTTTCTCACGTGTTGATTTTCATAGTGGTTCTATTAACCCACAGGGCAAGTGCCATTCTTTGGGTTTCTGGTTCTCACTGATTATCCTTTTTATAATCTTAATCAGATTTTCATTAGTGGATTTGGAAATGCCATTTCGTTGCGGGTAGTATGGTGATGAAGTAGACAAGATGATATTGTACTTTTGGCATAGGCGTGCTCAGAGTTATCAGAATTGAACCGGTTTTGCCAAAACTGGCTGGTTTGACTGGGTTACAAGCCTAACTGGTCCAAATCATGACCCTAAACTGGAAATGGCCGATTCCATACAAACTAGCCAGTTTTGTACCTGAACTGGCCAGTTTCATACAAAATCAGCCTTAAATGCCTATTCTGGCTGGTTTTGTTCAAGCCCATATGCTGCACATGGGACAATAATTTTGACTATGAAAATTTAAAAAATAATTAGAAAAAAAGTAATCAAAACCCTAAAACTAACTCTAGACCCTAATAATCAATGGTAATATTAAATTCTTAAAGTCCGATGAGGTTGGGACCAATCTCAACTGCGGAAAAAGAAAAAAAACCAATACTGCCGTGACTTCTGCATTCAAAATATGCTTCCAAACTCACAGGCTGGCAGGATGCACAGCTCTGATACCACTGTAATATGAAATATCCCTTGCTGAATGTGGGCTGAGTTTTTGCTAACTGTTGATGTATTTTGGGTTTGGAGTTTCTTCAAATACTTTGGCAACAAACTCAATACCACTGAAAATTCTTTGGTTTAAGATAACTGAGTTCCTTACTTGCGATTGTATGACTGATTTAGTGTCTTTACTTCATGTCTCATCCATCATTTATTTACAACAATATTTTGCACTTGGAAATATATTTATTTAACTGAAATATCAAGAAGCCAGCTACAGGAAAACACTTGAAACTTGACTGAAATAATTAGTAGCCATAACAGTAGCGAAATTTAGCAATAAAGATCAATTCTATGTTTATTCTCAGACCTGTGAATAAAGGTTGATGGACAGTCCTTTAATAACCAGCTCACTTCCCCTTGAAGACCACGATTTGAGGGTATAACAGCCCTTGAACCCAGAGTTTATAATCAGATTTAAATTAACAGATCTGACCTATAGATTACAGTCACAGATCAGACCTCTTAGCACTAAAACGACCCCTCCTGGTGACAAACTTGCTCGACTGGGTGCTGTAGCCGAATTTGTATACTGGCAGCCCTCTTCACAACAGAGAAAACGACCTTCTCTCGTTAATTCCTGGCTGCTGTAGGGTGTCACAACTTGGCAGCTTCTTGTTGATGGTGAACTGACCCTCTGAGATTACGATTTGACTGAGTATTTGCAATGGTAGCGATTCGGGAAAAGTGGGCTGTACTCAGCCAAGGAAGTCGATCCCCCTCCAACAGTAAGGAGCAGTGAATGAAGATGTTCTCAGCCCCCATGAATTTGACAGTCTCTACAAGTGCATACGCCCTCTTTTGTTTCCCCAAACTCAGGTACAGATCACAAATGCGCCCTCTCACAATGCAGACAACCAATATAATGAGCAACACACCCTCAAGGATCTCCTCCAATAACTCAACTTGGTTCCCAAACTACAGATTTGAAGGTGGATAAGAATGGGAAATGACTATAACCAACAGTGCGCCCTCCTTGAGTAACCCTTCACCAAAATGCATGGAAAACGTTGAATCGCTGCAAATCTTCTATGGATACTTGATATTCTTTATGGCAATAAAATGCAATGAAGAGATCTGAGTGATCTCTTCCCAACTGATTGACTAAGGTGGATAGTTTCACCATCGAAATCAATATTCTCCCTTAGCATTTTTGTCCCAAGAGCAAAGCCACAAGAGCTCTCCAAAATCACTTTTCGAAAATAACTCATCAATGAATGAGAGAGTGAGACCACTTATCCTTTTATTCTCATATTTTACCCTTTTCTCCTTGTTGGAGCCTAATCCTTGGTGTTAGGATTGGTGAGCACCATTCACGTGCAAAGAAGATTAATGGTGATTGAGGGTAGACCAAGAGTCACCCGGGAGTCCAAGAGACTACTTGGAATTCAAAATCCAAGGGTCACTTCTCATTGTATATATGTACTTTAATTAATGAGAAGTTGGTGTGCTTTGATGCCTATTATTCCTGTCTTCATGAATTATTGTTTAAGTGCCCTAGCTGGCACCTTACAGTGGTATCCGAGCGACTTATTTTCCTGTGGCCTGTGCTTAGTCCTGCATGTCTAGTCTCGCTAGACCTGCAATTATTCTCCTGTCTGCTGCTGCTCAGTCCTAACACTGCCATTTCCTGCAATATTCTTTGCTCTCTATCTGCATTTATTATTTGCATTCCAGAGACGTTTCTCTCCACCCTCCTGAGTCCTGCTATTCGCTAGGCTTGGCATACTGTCCTCCTTTAGTATGCTCTTGAGCGTTTACATGCTCAGAAGATTCGATTCTTCTCAGTGAACGTTTCAGTTCTCTGCAACCGCGTGAGCGTTTTTTTCCCTCATGCGTTGGGTCTTCTCCTTGGGCTTTGGTGACTTGGTCCATCATTGCAAATTCTGATTCTGAAGTGGTAGGCATCGAGATGATCTGTGCATAAGGTATTTGCATCATGATATCTTCTGGTGATCGTATCGCTTATGTGCATTCTTTGAAAGAGGAATCTATTCATATTCCAGATCAATGTTATTTATGATATGAAATAAGAGATTTAATCCACCAACAGTTGTAAAAGTAGCAGAGACGGAACGGAGAAACGATAGATTGTGCTTCTTCATTTATTTTTGGTGATAAAGCGAATTGCTATTGGTGCCCAGATCGGTGTATTCTTCCTCATCATCTCTATGGAATCGTGCTCGACTTGCAGATTGAGTATTGGTCTGTGCTATGTTTTGGAAGACTTCATGGAGATTCACATCTCCCTTGCGCGATTTTCCTAACTATGCATAATATTACTCCTCCGTAGGTCTGTGACTCCTCCGTTTAGGCAAACTCCTAACGAAGCCAAGGGTGGTAGACCCTAAAAGAGGAGTTTCTAAGGCTCTTCAAAGTTTAAGTCAAAATGGTGATGGGAAGAGTGTTGTTTTTAAGAATTTTTATGAATGAATGAAAAGATTTAAACCAAGTATTATTCGCAATTTACACATCCACAACATAAATTTGAACAACAAAGACAGTTTTGCTGATTTAATCAAAATATTGTCCACAACATGATATGATAAAATAAATGACAACAATTTCAAGATGGATAATAAGCAAATAAAGAGATTGAACAATTGTTGTTGTTGAAAGACCAGTGCTAATGGAGTCATTGTCTGTTGGCGTGCTGAAAGATTGTTGTGCGAATGCCTCTTGGTTTATTTTAATTATGTGATTTTGAAGATGAAGTTGAATTATTGTGGGAAGGGGGATTTTCGATATACCTTGCGGTACAGGAAATATGTCCGGAATATGGTCTAGGTGGCTTCGTACAAGGACGTGTGGGCTGGAATGGATTCTTTAGAGCGGTGTTCAACACTACACCAACAAGGATGTAGTCTAACTGTGCTCTGAGGTCACCTCCCAGTGGTTCCCGCTACCTTAGTCAGAATTTCACCACTTTTGATCACAACGAGTCAACGCCGGATTTTCGTTGGTTTTTGTGGGACTTGATTTTATTAGTGAGTATTTAATTAAAATGTGAAAAATTAAGAAATACAAAACAACCGCTTTTGATATCCCAAAGCTCAGACCAGCCTGCGATGGGTAGAGCATACGCGGTGTTTGCAAAATTGTTCGTTAAGATTGACTCTTCGACAGAGAGCACTCTTGATCCGAATTAGAACGAGATTCAAGAGATTTATTGAGTTAATAAATTTTAGGATTGACTCTTCGATAGAGAGCACTCTTGATCCGCTTTAAGAGCATGATACAAGAGATTTTGAACACTACTTTGTTTGTTAAAAATAAAATGTTGAAAACAAGTTCTCTAATTACCTACCCAAGAGTCTCTTTCAGGTCCGAAGACCGTACTCGGGAGAGCAAGGGGATTAGTGGTTCTTTTTAGTACGAAAAAATCGAATCTAAACAAAAAGCATAAATCAACCTTTTAAAAGAGGAGATTGTAAAAAAAATTAAACTCTAAGTAGAAATGAATTTTTAGATTCTATTTGCAAAATGTTTTAAGAAAAAGAAACTATCCTAACATGCTACTTTAGTTTGAATGCAGGTAAAAAGCAAAGTAAAAAGATACAGGCTTCCCCCAAATAGGGGAAGAAGGGTGTGGGAGCCGTAATCCCACTTGCTTTTTATTAATGTTTTTACTACAAATTAACCCTCCGATAGAGAGCGCTCTTGATCCGCTTGTGCAGCGTGATTCAAGAGACTTTAGGCCTAAGAAGGCAAAGGGTTAGCAAAGGGATGAAGAAGAGGGAAATTCTTGTTTATGTTTTTATGCTTAAAATTTCACTTCTTATCCTCGCTTTTCCTGTAAAACAAACATAAAAACCAACAAACTATGATTTATTTGGATTAGTGGATTAGCCTCAAAAATACAAAAATTTACAAAAGATTTAATACTTGCAAAATAATGAAAACTTTAAACATCAAGTATTAACCAACTAGGACTAGATCTAAACTTGAAATATGAAAAATATGAAACTCTTTAGATCTTCCTAAGCATTTAACAAATAGATGATTAGATAATCTTTAAGAAATTTGGATCTATTTGTTATGAAAATAAAGTAACCAAGAGAGAGATTGAAAGTTTATAAGAGGAAGAAGGTGAACCCTGTTGGATCTTTAATCTACTTGAGATTTTGGAAACCAATGGACACACAATGGGAGATGATCCTTTTGAGGCTTGAAGAAGAGGAAGATGCAGCTGAGCTCCGCCCCTTACTCCAAAGCGATCCTGAAACTTATACACACTTAAAAAAAACAAGGCTTAGATCTAGTATGTTAGCATATAAAAGATTTAAAGAGCATGAAATCTAACTAACTAAAGCATGCTACTTTAAATTTTTCAAATACAAAACATCAACAAGTAAGTTGAAGACTACAAATACTTGCCCTATGTGCTTGAGAAGAAGCCTTCTAAGCTAGATCCGATTACCAATGTTTGAAGCTAAGCATGCATAAACATTAAAACAATATTACCTCATAAGGCACCAATGATCCCATGCATGCACCAAGTGGACCTCCAAAGTCTCAAGTATGCATGATGATTTGTTAATTTGATCCGATTACATGCATCTGGAGCCTTAACAAATCATCATAAATCATCCCCATGCCATTTCCTTGCTCACACTAGCTAAATCGATTTTTCGAGTACAAGCCATGGTCATAAAAATTGTCGATAAAATCATCCTGGAGAAATAAAACTGCCCATAACTCTTTGCCAGTTGCCCGGTGCACAAAACTGACTGCACAAATCAATCCGAAAGCATAGGAATATGGTAATGATGACTAGTCATATCCCACATCAAGCCTGTAGCGCCCTAGGAGAAAAAGGCACATCACTGCTAGTGCTGAGTAATAAAAATGGCCACTACAGTGAAAAGTGATAATAATCATTGTATCTCAAAAACTATGACCATCTGCTACAAACTGAAACTGGTGGAGGTATGCTAGAGTGTTTGGAACACAAATAATCAATATGGAGCTCTGTAGTCACTGCAGCGGGAACCGTGTTGACCAAGTCAAACTGAGTTTGATCAAGTCAAAATACCCAAACTGAAGGTAGAGCAGTACTTTGGAAGATCCTGTATGCATGTAAGATGAACAATGCTCGCAAGTTTATGTTAGAAACTAGACTAAAACATGAAATACATGACAGTGGTTAATATAATCCAATAAAAATATACCTGTGTGAGAGAAACCATTAAGTCTTTCATGAAGTTCCCTACATATGCTTGTTCGCAGACTTAGACAGAGTGCTAGGATGGGTGAGGTGGAAAACACGACTAAGACAACGGGAAGGACTTATACTTCAACATTGTAATCTCTTAGACATGATGGGAAAGGGAGAACCACTTAGATGTATGTCAGACAGAGAACATTCAGGGGATGGCAGTGTCTTACAAATGGGTAGAGTGCTTGGATTGCTTCCTATAGACTCTAGACAAGCAACCTTTTGCAGTTAAATTATTTGTCAACTTTACACTGTAACATTCACATTTAATCTTTCATATAAGAACATCTTTCACTAGCCATCCTCCAAAGGCAGATGCCCTGACTAGCCTTGCAGGCCTCAGATAATGACTCGGTATGACCTCAATTTCCCGCCACTGTCCATAGGTGCGATGGAGGGACCTCCCTATTGACCTGTAGAGGTAAACGACCTTACATCACACAAGGATGAGTGCTCGTCCTTTGGCAACTGACTAGCTACGGAAGACATTTATTTGCACTTAGTGTTTAGCAACATTGTTTTTGCTGACTTATGCATCCATTTAGATATGGCTTTTATGTGATTTGATGCTTTAGTGTCTAAAAACACTTTTATTAGGAGTACTTGCTTTCGAGGACTACAAGGGAACAACTCGATGACCAAAATGCCACACACTCCAGAGTCGAGACACAAGGTAAACATTGAGTCATATCTGACAAAGAGGTCTAAGAGGGGGAAATCCTTGATTTCACTAGTCAAAGTTCAAGTCGGGATAAAACCAGTAAATGGAAGAGACGGGTGAATGGAGAAAGTGACAGGTGATGCCATCAAAGCACATAAGGCTAAGTCCATGTGAAGTAAGGGGTACCAGCAAGCATAGGCAATGAGCTTACACTAGGGACTCACTAATCACTCACAACACAGGTCATAAACCAAGAAACTCAAAATGCGACTGTCAATAAACATGTATAGTCACAATAAATAAGATAAACTATAGAGCAATTGAGACATCAAATGCAATAAATATATATCTCTGCTCAACCATATACCTGTCCCTGGATATATCTGCATCTGATCATCATCACCAATTGACTGCTGTGCATTGTATGGACCATGACTATACCAAAATCATCTCAATGGGGTCGTGTAAGCTTAGTCAGGACAAGGGGGCATACTGCTGCTGCTGGCTCAAAATATAGATCACCGCTGAAAAATATGCTCATCTCAACCATAGGACTGGCTCAATGGACTGAAAAAATCATGACTGCATCATGGTAGCTCCAGCTACAATGTAATGTGATAATAGTCACTTCATAATGTTACTTTTTCCAAGTGACATTAAATAATTAATTAATTCCCTTTTTATCATTGACTATAGCCTACGGAAATCAACTAGGCTAATACGTCGTCTGGACCCGGAACGCTCAAGCGGAAAGGGACATTACATGAGGCACATGGTATTTGGCATTATTTACTATTATTTACATGGTCTAGAGAGATTCGCCCTTCGAGAGGCAACTAATTGGCATCTTCATTACTTTAGTTGGATCTAGCACATGGATCAAGGATCCTAGCCATTGTTTTGTATTTGCTCATCCCTTGAGATCTACACTCATCATTGTACTCATGGACATGGTCCAAAACCCTATTTGCTCTCTTTAGTATAAAAGGAGAGGCCATTTTCATTGTAACTCATTGGTGTTGAGACACTATATTAAAATAGTATTTGATTTGTGATTATTGCTGGAAATTTACTGTCCTTATGTGCTTCATAGTAATAGAATCTTGTAGATTTCGAAATTTGCTTTCAATAGTATTCATGTTTTTCTTCAATAAAGCTGAGGTGATATTAGTTTAGTTTGTTTTGCTAGAGTAAACTGTTAAAATTAGGTTTAGGTTAGGGTTTTAAGCAAAAAATTAAAACTTTTGTACTTTAATGAATTACAAATTAGTACTGAAAACAAAATAGTACAGCAGACAAGTTTATATCTGATAAATCAAAAAATAATTTTCTTCTCTTTCAACTTTAACACTCCCAAAGACCACCGTGTTAAAGTTGAAATACAAATTTCAGATATATAACCAGCAGAGCAGCAACAATATTAAGACTGATTAGACAAAACTATAGCAGCAGTAATAAATCTAATTCGTAATACAAAAGAACAAATCTGATAACTTACTTGGTGAGTTGGGACCTTCCTCAGAGGCAAGTCAGAACAAACTTTGCCTCTCAGAGGCAAGTCAATGAACTGGAACAAAAACTGACCCTTACCTGAGGGTTTGTACATACCTAAGAGAGAGATAGAAAGAGTTGTAGGATAGGTTTAGACAGGTACAGTAATAGGTACAGCAACCAAGAGTATAAGGAATTCTTAATCTATTCATATGCTTCTAAGCATACCATTACTGGTGTACTTTTGCAAAAGAACGATGAGAATCACGAGCAACCTATAGCTTTCATGAGTAAAAATTTAAGAGATGCTGAATTGAAGTACACCACTATTGAAAAACAAGCTTACGCCTTAGTCAAAGCCTTGAAACATTTTAGAACTTATATTGGATACTCTAAGATTAAAGCGTATGTACCATATCAAGCAGTAAAGGACGTTTTATCACAAACCGATGGTATAGGTGTTCGAGGAAACTGGATTTCACGTATTCAAGAGTATGATTTAGAGATCAAACCAATTAAAATCGTGAAAGGGCAGTGTCTCGCTCAATTATTAACTTAAAAGGGCAGTGAGTGTGCAGTTAATCTCGTCCATGAACATAAACCTTGTATTTTACACATTGACGAGGAACATGAATGGTATGGGGACACTATCTATTTTTTGAAAAATTTGTCTTGCCCTGACCACCCTGTCGACCATCAAAGAAGGGCTTTTAAGGTGAAAGGATGAAAAGTATGTATTAACACAAGATGGTCTTGGTTGGAGAAATCCGGATGGAATCATTTTGAAATGTGTAAATCTTGAAGAATCAAAGACCATCATAAAGGAAATGCGTTCAGGGTTATGTGGTGGACATTATGCTCCAAGAACAACCGCTGCCAAGATCATAAGGGCAGGATATCATTGGCCTACATTGTTTAAAGATGTGCATACTTATTTCAGGTCATGCCAGGAGTGTCATTTCTTCTCTGGAATGCCACAACTACCTGCTTTACCTTTATCCCTAGTCATTGTTGAGGCCCCTTTTCAACAATGGGGTATGGATTTCATAGGACCTTTCGATCAAAATTCAAGTAATGGGTACAAATATATTCTAACTTGCACATATTATTTTACTCGGTGGGTCGAAGCTATACCTACTAAAAGAGCTACAACTGAGGTAGTGGTGAAGTTCTTAGAAGAAAATGTTGTATCACGATATGGGTGTCCATTGAAAATAACCACAGATAATGCTAAGGCTTTCAACAAAATAGAAATGTCAACGTTTTGTATGAACCATGGAATTTTATTATCCCATTCTTCGAACTATTATCCTCAAGGTAATGGTTTGGCCGAATCAAGCAATAAAAACCTAATTAGGCTTCTGAAGAGAATGGTGGGAGAAAACAAACGAAGTTGGGATATAAAATTAAAATACGCATTATGGGCTGACAGGACGATGGTCAAAAGAATTATTGGGAAATCACCTTTTGAACTGGTATATGGACAAGATTGTAGACTTCCGATCAACATGCAAATTCCAATATATGAGTTACTACAACAGTGTGCCACTAACAAAGAAGCAATCCAAGCTAGAATTGATAAGTTGGTGGAACTTGATGAGGAAAGAAGAACAACATTCAATAGGAATATTATTGAGCAAAAAAGAGTCAAGGAAACTTTTGATCAAAGCACGAGAGATGTAAAATTCGGAGTGGGTGATATAGTATTACTCTAGGATAAATTAAAGGAAAAACCAGGAAATCATGGAAAATTCGAGAAAATATGGATGGGTCCTTACCGAGTATCTAGGACCGCCAGAAAAGGATCAGTCTATCTAGAGACTTTGGATGGAGATGAGCTTGAGCTCCCTGTAAATGGACTTTTATTAAAGCATTATTTCCCACCCATTGCGTGAGCTTTCTTGCTTGGTAGGTTAAGTAGGTAGGAATTGAATAAACTCACTTGAGCAATAGTTTAGTATTTTTTGCCATTGAGTCTGGCACCTTTTTCCTTCCTTAAGCTCTTTTTCAAAGCTAGTAGTTAGTCTTGAGTGTTTTTCTTTTATCTGTTGCTGCAAAATAATAAAAATTTATGTTAGTAGATTAGTTTCTTTACTTTCAACACTTTATTTCAGTACTGTTATTTTTGATATTTTTGTATATACATGCATGTTACTCACGACCGGTCTGTGACTTTAGTATAGCTCATTTGCATTTTGCAGACAACAGATATATGTATTAAAGATGATGCAGAGCTAGAGTGCACGTTCAAGGACATGGGTAGCAGAGTGATGAGGACCAGAGATTCTGAGGTTCTCAAGCGCTCTATTCAACAGAGCACTTGTCCTAGCTGGAGCCAGATGTTATCACATTTATAGTAGCAGGGGCTACCATATATTTAGATCAGATTCCATTATTTTTCTCAGCCAGACCTTTACATTGAGATGCTTGAGATCGGCAATTGATGAGCATTTACTCCAGGATCACTCATACTTTCATACAGCCCCAGAGCAGACAATACAACCTTATGCCATGACTGAGCCTCATGACCTCAGATTTGATGACCAATGTAGCCATTTTCTTCCGTATTGAACAGTATGATAGTGCCCAGATGTGTACAACAGTAGTGTTCTAGTGACAGTGGATGGTTCAGATGGTATGTACAGGTATATGACCCAGTAGGTATATGGATGTGCATTGGTTATGATTGTCTTGCTCTTTTGCTCATCATAATAGCTTGACTTGGTATCTAGTGGTCATGATTTGGCGGTTTATATATATATGTGCTACATGTGCTTAATGATTATCTAAATGGTCCAATTACTCAGAATTAGAAGTTCTTGTTTATACTCATTGGTTTCACCCTCTTTAGAAGCATGAATGTTTAGAAGTTCTTGTTTATACTCATTGGTTTCATATGGATGTCATCATTCCCACCATGTATGGTTTGCTAGCTTTGGCACCACCTTTCACTTTTCGCATCCATCCGTTCTCTCCCACTCTTGTTTTCCACCCTAACTTACACCTCAGCCTATATGGAGGACTTCCCCACTTTTGCCTGTTTGTTGGATAGCATCCCTGTTAGTTTGTGTCTCGGTTCTGAGTTGGCAACAAAACTTACCGACGCCTTGATCCTTCTGGGCCAGGAGAACCCGCTGGTGTTGGTTCCTGAGCTTAGGTGAGTGGGATTTGATACATTGACCTCTCTGGTTGGTTGCCCCCGATGTTTGGTCCTGATTGTAGATGATCTCCCTAGTTGCTTGAGTTGTGTTGGCTAGACCTGAAGCAAATTGTACTACCATCATTACATGCATGAATGAACTATTGTTATATATATTGTGCAAGCCCATGGAAACAAATTAAAACTGTGCTTCTCAGCACAATGAAAGAGGGCTATGAAATTGAATGAATTGAAATGTGCGTGCACCCCGGATGAAAGATGCAATTAGTTGTGCTTCTAAGCACATGCAAAATCCAAGGGGTCCTAAGGCCTAAAAAGCAATGGTTGCATCGAGTGAAATGAGGTGCTCTATAGCTGAGTATGGGGGAGATGATGTAACATGTATGGATGTAACGTTACACACGAGTATGAGGGAAATGTCGTAACGTTACACGAGTTAAAAAAAAGTAAAAAGTAATAAATTATATTATGTCGGCCATTAATAGATTCATGTTGGCTTATAAAATAAAAAATTAAAGAAAGTATTTAAAAAAAATCCATGTTGGCTCATAAAATAAAATATTATGAAAAATAATTAAAAAATTGATGTTCGTTTATAAAATAAAAACTTAAAACTTAAAACCGGGTCTATCAATCAAGAGATATCAAATTTCTTGAGTTTAAATTTAAGAAAAGAAATACACCTCAAGAAATTGGATCCCTCTCGGTGCTTGATAGATAAGGGTTTAAGATGGATCTATGCTAAATCCAAATACTGCTGGCCATGATATTATGTAATGATTTAATTCCCCACGGAGCTGGATTCAGCTTGGATGTGAGTTGTAGACATTTGCCAAGGTTGAATAAGCATTTCTCAAAACAACTTATTCCATTTGTGAGACACTGCCATTCCCTGTGTGTTTATTAACCAACACATGCTTAAGTGTGTATCCCCTTTTTCCCTTATCCAAAGTATCACAGTGTTTACAGACCATTATTTTTATTTGTCCGGGCACGGTTGAGATTACAGATGATTATCCAATTGGTCATATGATGTATGAGTACTCATTGTTGCCGCCTGGTTCCACACCTGGGAAAACGCAGCAGAAGTCTTCAAGCTGCTGGTGTGGCCTTGGGGGCAAGTCAGAGTCAAGTGCCGTCACTTGGGACCCGACTCCTCCGTCTAGGCTTTCCTAGCGAAGCCAAGGGGGGTGGACCCTAAAAAATAAAAAGAAACTAAAGCCTCTAATCTAGGAGTTAGAAAAATGCTTTTGATAGACAACATATACTTTGATCAAATAAAACAATCATTTATCATTTGCTCTCATTTAAAATAGCCATCATTTAACTGCACATTAGTCAACAATATAAAATAAAATTTGCAACAAGACCAGTGCCTTATAATGGAGTCAAATAACAAATGCATAAGCAGAAAAGGTAAATGTTGTGCGAGTGTTCTTGGTTTATTTTAAAAATTAATGTGATGGTGATCTTTTTATTAAGGCAGGTGGGTTCCCGATATACGCAAGGTACGGGGGAACATGTCCGAAATTTTGAAGCGTGGCTTCCCTCTCAGGCTTTGGGCTGAATCGGAGTCTCGAGGAGGTGTTCAGATGCTATACCAACGAGGGCAAGCCTAACGGTTTCCAAGAGGTCACTATCCAGTGTTATCCCAAGCCTTCTGGGAAATTTGCCCACGACAACAAAATGCGTGTTGTGCCGGATTTTCACAAAAAGGATTTTTTATTGGGGTGGTGTTAAGTCCTATTACTAGTCATCCCCTCCTTTCTGATGTGTACCAACTGGATCAGACTAAGCTGCAAGCTGGCCACAGAGCATACGGGAGAAGACCTTGGTATTTTTATAAGAATTTTATGAACCCAAATTTTATCTTTTTTATAACCCCAGGAGTCTCTTTTCAGGCATGTATTTCGGGCAAGCCCTCATACAAAACCCTACTTCGGGAAAGCAAGGGGGGCGTTATGAGTTTGTAAAAAATGTGAAAAAACTAGGTTGTGAGTGAACTTGTGGCCCGCCAGTGGAACGGACCAACAAGGTTTATTTTAATCCTAATTTATTTTATTAAATGCCGGAAAACAAAGAAATAAACTACTCTAACAATCACGCCATGAAAATGAGACGACACAGGCCACCCCTTGGGGGATGGGGTATGGGCGCTGGCTAGCCCACTTGCTCTCGTTTAAAATTGTTTACAATGATTTAGAGAAGTGCCCCAGTCTACTTAATGTGACTTGGTGGCTTACAAAATTATAGGAAAAAATGACCGGTTTTGAAAAATATGGAAATTTGTCCTCCGGATCGCCTGGATGCTCGAAATTTTGGCAGCGCTTCCTCCTACCTGTTCGTCTTTTGCTGCAAACCAGCAAGCAATAATTAGTATAAGATGCCCAAAAACACTTTAAGAGTGTCTTTGGAACACCTCCTAAAAAACCCAAAAAATTCTAAGTTAAAAACTAAGTAAAAATGACGAAAAATAACCAAGTAAAACAAGCTATGGGGCTTGTCTACTTGGGATCTTTGCTAGCCCTTTAATGGCTGCAAATTTCAAGCTCTAGGGCAGCCAGGTAATACTTTGCAATCAGATCTAGTACTACTTTAGAAAAAACTTGAAAGATTTCGACAACTTAAACTAGTTTTTGAAAAGAAAGTACTAGATAACCATAAAATTTGATTTTTTTGGTGAATGAGAGAGAGAGAGATGGAACAAATCCTTGTTGAAAATCGAAGCTTTGAAGATGGTACAGTGATGTTTGAAGGGACTATATCTGCAAACAATGATTAGTAAAAAGGGGAAACAAACAAGATCCTCCTTCTTGCCAACTCAAGAAAACACCTGCACATCACAGATCTCACCAAACAAAATATTAAGTGTAGATATATATACTCATAAGAAACTAAGCTGCTACAATAAACAAATTGAAAACAACTTATCTCATAGATGAGCACACCACACCCTTGGAGAATGAAACTTATGCACAAGCCATCTTGGAAAATGAGTCAAGATACTACATCCACATACAACAAAACACCACAAGCTGACCTCCAAAGTCTTCTTTTATTCAAATGATAAAAACTATTACAATCATAAGTCCGCTGCTCCAATTCTCACTCTCAAGAAAATGGAGTGGGCAGCCATGCTTAAATAGCCAAAGATGGAGAGAAATGGGTGGAATGAGTGGCATAACTCGTGGAGAAAATGGGGCTGCCCATTCCCATGTAATGGGCTGCCAAAATCAGCCCCAAATCAGCTAAAAATCAGCCATGTGACAGCCCATAAACATAGCTGCAAATTCCATGATTTAAGGGGCCCAATTTTGGGAAATATGCCCCCCTCAAATGGGGAAGTAATCCCAATAATATAGCTGCCCGGAATCTTTCCAAAATCAGCTCTTACAACTCCTAAAACATAGCTGAAAAAATCAGTCCATAAATCACTCCCAAAATTTAATATTTTTATGAGTCATTTTTTCACTTTTTTTATTTTTTCATGACTTTTTTGGGTTTTTTGGCCATAGGTAAAAATTAAGCATCCAAACCTTAGGAAAAGTGGGTTTAGGGGTTTAGGGGGTGCTCTGAGTTAGAAAACAAGCACCCCTAAGGCAAAAAAGACCTCCACACGCCACTTCTAGGCCGATTACAAATTTTTTTAATTGAACCATTAAAAAATGGCCCAATTTACGGAAAAATTAAAACCTGCCGAAATTTAAAAAAAAAAAACCTAGGGGGACTTAGACATGTCCATATGACTCAAAATTAACGCCTAGCATGTTCATATACATTGACCCATAGACTCTAATAATTCCCTAAGGCCCGTCAGCCTCCCCAGGCATTCCAGCTTTGGAGGAGCAGGAGAAAAACCAATTAATTATGCAATGCACTGATGCAAAACATAATAGATAGGTGAAAAAACTCCTTGGAATACCTGACTTGGCCAAAAAGTCCTAAGGAACCGAGTCTTTTACAAAACACCATGCTAGCACGTTTTGTTACAAACCCCGCAGGGCCATGGACATGTGGAAAATTTTAAAAACGGGGGCCTTTAAAAGGCCAACTGGATATCAAATCACCAAAAATGAACATGTATCATGTTCCACTCTGCCCGCTCGCTTGATAATCCAACCAAGTACAACTTAGTTGGCAACACTCATCTCTAGTATATTTGGACCTTCTGAGTACATTGGGAGACTCATGTTTTAGTTACAAACACTTTAGGATGAGATTGTACTCAGATTATCACTTTATTACATTTTTGCCATATAAAATGGCCTATCAACACAGTTAGAGATATTTTTGGTTCACCTAGGGCGCTACAAAGGGAGTATAGTGTCCAGCCACTTGATGTTACCATATTACCATGCTCCGAGACATTTTGGCACAGTTAGATTTGTGCCCGAAGGACCAGGCAGAGATATAGGCATTTTATTCTTTTACAGGTGATTTTCTGAGGATCAGAAATGGAAGAAATTGTTACTGAGGAATTCGATTTGGGATATTGAGGCAAAGAAATGGCATGGGGTTGATTCATAGGACTTGTGTGATGCATCCCACACCATCTAGCACAATTTGCAGCATTCAGTGCGGCCCACACACACTCCGGGCTATTATTTTGTATTTTTATTATGTTATTGAGGGGGCACGATTTGGCCATGTGTCATAGTATGTTATTGTTGTTGAGTTATTATATGTTATTGTGCCATGGGGACATGCTAGAGAAGGATAGTTACACCTCCTAGCCCCACCATGAGCTTATGTTATGATGTCTAGTAACTTTCATGTAGTGCGTCCCCCCTAGGGTGACTTAGCTAGTGCGCCCCCTCTATTTTTGATTTGATCCATGTGTTTTGTATTTGAGGTGATCTAAGCCGTTGATTATCACTTATGTATCTTTTGATCTCAACCATTCGTTAAAAAGGTGGTCAGGGTTTTGGTCTCTATCATTCCTATTTAAAGGAGAGACCCCCCTCATTGTAAATGGACTTTGGCTCTTAGAATTTGATAATAAAATAAATATTTGCAGAGATTCTTGGATTTTTTTTGTTGGATGTTCTTAGATGGTGATTGGAAAGTCTATTTCTCCTAGCATTTGAGAATTTGTTGTGGATCCAAAATATATTTTGTGGAAACAATGTTAACTGTAGGAGGGCGACTTCACTTGGGACGTTTTTGCAGGGGGCTCCTCAACTCGTTTCACTTGAAGCAGCTAATATAAGGGGGTTTTCAATAGTATCTTTGATCTTTGATTTCCATTTGATATGTCTCTTGTTTTTACAGTCATTCTTTCTTGATTCATCAAATCTAACTTCGGTAGTGTTATCACACCATAGTTACAGGGCTACTATTCTTGTACAGCAGATATCTGCACATTCCAGAGCTTCATTTATTCCAGAGCATGGCTACATATATTGGATCACTCATGATCAGAGCAGTACATTATTCAGATTGTATGACCTTGTGTCAAGGCTGAGCCTTGAGAGTTCAGATTTGATGACTGATGTGACCACTTTTCCCATTACAGTTTCAGTTCAGTGCCTAGAGATTTACTTCAGCAGTGTTTCAGATGATGCATGATGATTGCTATTATGATGATGTTGTATGATCTATGGATATTGTTCTCACTGACTGTGGATTATTAGCTTGTTGATTTAATCATGATTATAGCATGTGCTTGGTATATTATTCCTGATGTGGCAAAATATTTAAAATGAACTGTAAACCTTAAAATGGACAATTGCTTGCACTCTTAGGTCATCTAACAAAACTTACTGGTATTTCACCTTACATAGACATGGTCTTTCCCGACACCTTTTGTCTGCTAGTGTAGGCTCCATATCCACTTGTCTCCATCCATACATGACCTTCCTGTTTGACTTTAAACCCTGACTTGTCTTAT
Organism: Larix kaempferi; assembly: GCA_027924585.1. Lineage (NCBI taxonomy): Eukaryota > Viridiplantae > Streptophyta > Pinopsida > Pinales > Pinaceae > Larix > Larix kaempferi. The sequence goes on along the minus strand of BSBM01000195.1, from coordinate 5,298,591 downwards.
TTGACTTTCTGATGCTGAGGACTTCCCCATTTTTCTACCTCTGTGTTTGGACCGCATCCCTGTTTATTCAGTGTCTCGGCTCTGAGTTGGTGACAGAACTTGCCTTTGGTGAGTTGGATTGTAGGCCTTGGCTCGAACTCCCCCTAGTCACTTGAGATGTTGTTGGCTAAAACTGAAAGCTCATGTTCTACCTGTGGAAACTAAATAAATTCGCCCATGGAAACAAAAAAAGGGCAAGAGCAATGAAAAGCTAAAAATACTCCTCGAAGAGTATAAAGAAAGGTCCAAAAAGCAATGGTTCTTAAAAGTTATATCTAAACAATTGCTGACCTTATAAATATGTGAAAAACATGCCCTGGATGCAAGCTGCAACTAGTTGTGCTTCTCAGCACATCTGAAATCCGAAGGGTTATGTAGGCCAAAAAGGCCATGGAAATAAATTGAATGATCCTAATGAACTTGGATCAACTTGATGTAGACATGATGCCTAAGTTGAATAAGCACTCTCTAAACAACTTATCCATTTGTGAGGCACAGCCATCCCCCGTGTTCTTTTGTCCAACACAGAGTTTGTAGCTTCCCCCTTTCCCAGTCCAAAGTATTTTTGAGTTAAGTTAGACAAGTCAAACCCTTGGCCCAACCTTGCTCCTAGCCTTCATCCTTCACTAGCAGTTTGACCATGTCCAATGGGTGAGTTTGTCATTTGAACTATGGTGCAAGTAATTTTATATAACAACGGAATATGTTAATATAATTAATGCCACTGAATGGAATTTGTACTTTGAGCTTAGCTATGGAATGATTAAAGAAGCATTGTCTTAGTCTACTGATGTGATTTATCCTTGATTATATATATTCTTGGGATCCGTATGGATGATGATTTATGGTCCCACATGTTTGATGATGATATCATATGATGGACATATGATACAGATGATGATTGATCCAGTTCAGCAGGTTATTATCATTACAGATCAGCAGATTATACATTGTCCATATATGGTGGACCCTACAGCTGGCCCATTAGGGCAACCCAGGGTGTATGAGTACTCATTCCTAGTGGATTTGGGTCTTCTGGATCCATTGAGACACTTATCTTTCAGTTCCGGGCACTTCTGACAGTGATTGATGCAGTTTTACACTTGTTGACCAGATTTGGGGCTGATTTCCCAGCCTGAGCAGCAGGGGCCCCGAGAGGCCGGTTCACCTAGGGCGCTGATGATGGAGGGGGTGGTCCAGCCACTTGTTATTACCATTTATCCCCCCTCCCGGAGAGCCTGGTGGGCTCAGATTGACAGCGCTAGCACCCTAGGAGGCAGTTTTGGCACTTTCACAGTTCCCGAGGCAGTTAAAAAATGGGATAAAGTGGTCACTGAGGAAATCGATTTGGGCAATTGAGGCAAGATTTTGGCATTTGGTTTTCACAGAGGTCTTCCAGGGTGATCTCACTATCTTCCAGTCAGTTTTCACCATGTGGGTATCTCCAGATTGATCACAGGAGGACATTTACTGCTCGACTGTCATGGATTCTGAGGACAGTTTTGGTCATTATCATTATATTGGACATATTTTATTATTTTATTGTGCCTTGGGGTGAGCTAGCAAGGATTTATACCTCCTAGCCCCACCATGTGCTTATTTTATCATGTCCTAGTCATCATGAGGTGGATTATTGTACTTTATACCCCTCTTGAGGGATGACGTCACCCTCCATTGTACCACTTAGTGAGGGCGCTATTGTTATGTTGAGTGATCCATGTGATATATTGTTATGGATTCATCCTAGCCATTGATTGTATGATGAGATCTTATAATCTCAACCACTCATGTGATGTAGTATTGTAGAGTGGTATAGGGTTTTGGTCTTTATTATCCTATATAAGGAGGAGACCCCCCATTGTAAAGCTCACCTTTGGAGCTCTGGAATATTGGAATAGAAGATTTTTTGTGGAGCACATCTCTCTTGGCTTGTGGATTCTCTTGCATATTGAATATAAAGTATCTCTTCTATGTATCATTGTGGATCTATGTGTTTTTGCTAACCTTTTGACAGGAAAGTCGAATTGGAGAGAGGAGGGCGACTTTTGGAGGGTTATTGTTGGAGGGATCCACATATTCTCTCTTGGGTTGATCTTGTGACAGGGAGTATCATTATTGTATCTTTGTGACATAGTTGATGCTTTCTATTACATCTTTCTACCATTTTCATAATCATCTTGCTTGACTTGTTTCTTTGATCTTGTCTTGTAGGAGGAGGACGATTTGGCTATCTTGGAGAAGGGAGATTTGGTTGGAGCACTTGGATCTCACTCTTGAATATAAACATAGGAGAATGCTATCAACTTGCAAGGTGGCCATAAGCAAATTGAGGTAAGATCTACAAGGTATGTGCCTCTTTCATCCATTCTATCTCCATTGGTCATAAAACCCTAATTAAAATCAAAACCCCAATTTTTTGTATTTCTTAGATCTACTTAGATCTAGCCCTCATTTTGAAAAGATATTGAAAACCCACCTCTATAGCATCCACCCCTAGTTGGATCTATAGTTTGGTGGTGATTGGCTAAGAATTGACCCATTTTCTAAGACAAAAAGCTCTCCTTGACCTAAAGCGCACTTCCTTGAGGGAGGCTTGTTGGGCTAGATCTAGTACATGGGTATGTGAGATCCCGCTTGATTTGACAACTAGACACTTAATTACACATACCCATATCCTTACTTTGGTGAAAACTACCTTGTGGACATCTCTCCATGTTTTGAGGGGTTGAAACCCCCTTTTGACCTCATTGGTAACTTAAAACTTAGATCTACTAAGATCTACCCATTTGATTCACTTGAAACTTTGAACATGCATAGATCGGGGTACTAGCATCCCGGATCTACTTTTTGGTGGCCATTGGACTTGGTTTGGTCCACCAAACCCCTCTTTTGCCTCTCCTTGAGAAAGTCGCACCCCTTGGGAGTTTTGAGTTGGACCACTTCTAGGAAGTGGGTGTTGGATATTTTGGTGGATTTGGAATGCCCATGCCTTGAAACCTAGGTCTAGACTATTCTTTTGTCCCGATCCACCTTGGGGATTGCATTCCTTGTTTTAAGGAATTGTGGTCCACTTTTGGTTATCACCTAAAAACCTAGATCTAGCAAGATCCAACCATTGGATCTCATCCAAACCACTTGACCTGGCTTCTAGGTGTCCCGATCTACACTTTGACATCCTTCTTGACTCCATTAGCCCATCCAACAAGGCACTAGTCCTTCTCCAAGCAAGGCGCACTTCTTGGGATTAGTGTCAAACCCTAGATCTAACACATGGGTAACCCTAGAACCAACTCTAACTTGTAGATCCAACCTAGATCTAGCCTATAGTACCATCTTCACATTTAGCTTCACCTTGTGGGCCCATCTAAAAACATTTCACACTTCCCAAGGCAATAAGACCCACTTGTGTAAACACATGGTACTATACTTAATAATCATACCCTATCAAGTGGCCTAAACCATATATAGGTTGAAACACTAACTATCCTTGATACCACCTTCAACCATGCCCTAAACATTAGGTCCATTTAGACTTGCATTGGTTTCCGTAACTTATCACTCATTCACCCTTTAAAACCTTTGCTTGGGTCCAATCAACTGTGATTGGGGTATAGGGTCTCCCCCTTGGTCTAGTTATACCTTGACCTAAAGCGAAGAGTGCCTCGGTTGACGTGACTCCCACATTGCATTGGGAACCGTGGCATCTCTTGGGTCACCTCTTTAGTTGCCTAACTCCTCTACCGTCCCGGATGGGATACCTTTAGGGGCAACTACAAGTTGTGTGATAACATTTTTGGCGCCGTTGCCGGGGAGGTAGGGGCCTACCTTGGTTCAACACATCTTTGTGTCTCACTACCTTTCTGCACTTCAAACGACATATCTCTTGGTAGTAGAGTTTAAAATTCTACCTGGCGACTCCTAATCGTGACTCCGCTGAGAAGAGAACCCATAAAGAGATGTCTAATCAAAATAACATCTCTCCCGAAATGACCATGGAATTTATGACAAACATGTGTGAAATGGTCACCAACATTGCTACATATCTTAAGAATCAAGATGAAGATTTCAAAAGACGTGATCAACAAACCAAAGAGATGTTAAAATCCATCTGTAGCAATTCAATTCCTCCAAAGGCTAGTCCTCCCAAGACTCAGCAACCTAAAACGACTGACCCACAGCCTAGCAAGACAGTGCATCAACCTGTCCGAAGAATCTTGCCAAAAGCTCCAAAGCTTTCTCCTGAGGTCACCTCGAAGGGTAAAACTGTAACCAACACTAGCCAATCTCCTCCTACAAACAAAAAGACAGATCAAGCAATAAAAATTGATCCTCCCCCTAAAACTAATGTTCCCAAAGCAACCCTTTGGAGAAAGCAACCAAAACCTCCCACGATTCTAAAACCTAACAAGGAACTCCCTAGAACAAATATTCCAAGTAAGCTAGCCAATTCGTCTGCTTCGGTTTCTCTAAAAGACCTAATCAAGATCCCGGCTGTTAAACATGACATTATGAAATTCCTAGGGTTAAGCACAAATGAAAAGGATAAGGAAAACCCTCACAACCTAAACATAGACATTACAAGCTTCCTAGAAAAGATAAACATGCCTATTCCATTCTGTGAAATCTTTAAGATCCCTTCATTCCACAAAAGAGCTACTACTCATCTTGGGATTCAAACAAGGAAGCAAGCTCCTAAGAAAGCTGTTGCAGAGATTAGGGATTCCCCTGTCATGATCCAAAGTGTCTCTGGTGACAACTCTGGAAACTTCCCACCTTTTTATGTTGCGTTGGAAGTGAATGGTTTAATACTACATAATTGCATGTTGGACTCAGGAGCTGAAGTAAGTATCATGCCTTTAAGAGTCATGGAACAACTTGAGTTAGTACCCACAAGACCCTACAGAAATGTATGTGGCATGGATTCCAAACCTGTGAAATCTATTGGGATAATTGAAAACCTGCCTGTTAGGTTAGCTGCCTGCTCGGACATTGAGCTCTCAATGAATGTTTTAGTCCTGGATATCCCGGATGCATGGGGAATGTTGCTATCCAGGGAGTGGTCGGCAAGATTGGGGGGAAGTGTCCAAATGGATTTAACTTACGCCACAATCCCAACTAAAGAAGGTTCATTCATAACTTTGTTTAATGAACCACCTATGCGAGAACATGTTGAAACACCTGAACACTTATTCACTGAAGCAATGTATTCAAGTGATGAAATTGGAAACTTCATGATTCTAGCAAATTACTGGGAGGAGGTTAAAAAGCAACCTTTTTCACATGAACAAGTCTGGAAAATGCATTTTGATGGGGCCCGTTCCCGACATGGTGCAGGAGCCGGTATAGTCTTAATTTCACCATCAGGAGAAAAGAGCTTGTTTTCTTTCCGTTTAGAGTTCGATTGCACTAACAATGTAGCCGAGTATGAAGCATTACTTCTAGGTTTGGAAATTGCCAGAGAAAGAAAAATCAAATCAATATCTGTCACAGGAGATTCTGACCTCATTGTGTCCCAAATAAAAAAGAAATTTGCCGCTAAAAATAATAGACTTAGAGACTATAGAAATGCAGTTTGGGACACCATTGAATGCTTCGATGCCTTCGGAATCAAGGCTGTTCCCCGAGAACAAAATACTTTGGCTGATGAACTATCCGTAATGGCCAGTACTCTTCAAACTTCTGAGTCTCTAAAACAAGAAAACTGCAAACTTGAAGTTTTATTCAGACCCTCTGTCCCTAATAATGAAGACCATTGGCAAGTTTTTGACAATGATGCCCAAATCATACGATTTTTAAATGCTTCCAGAACCCCAATGGTAAATTTCGAGGATGAGATAAAAGGTGATACAATTGAAGGTATGGATGTCACAAAAATAGCTTTCCCCCTTGAAAGAAATTTCAACAGGCATGATGAGTACAAGGGTAAGAGAGCTGAACCTGTAGATGGGGTCATTGAAATAAATATAGGGTCTGCTTGTTCTCCAAAAATGATCAGAATTGGGATAAATGCCTCAGGAGAAGAAAGAAGAAGAATTATTGAACTAATCAGAGAGTATAAAGACATCTTTGCATGGGTTTATGATGATTTAAAAACTTATGATCAGTCCATCATAGAACACACTATTCCTCTCAAAGAGGGAGCCAAGCCATATCGACAAAAATTGCGAAACATGAACCCTAAGCTAGCTCCCTTAGTTAAAAAGGAATTGGAAAAGATGTTGGCAGCAGGTATCATTAGACCAGTTAGACATACAACCTGGGTGTCCAATCCTGTAATCGTAAGGAAGAAAAACGGGGAGATTAGAATTTGCATTGACTTTAGGAACCTGAATCAAGCATCTCTAAAAGACAACTATCCTTTGCCCAATATGGAAAATTTATTGCAAAGTGTGACAGGGGCTGGCATGTTATCCTTGCTTGACGGATTTTCTGGTTACAACCAGGTCCAAATCAAGAAGGAAGATCGTGGGAAGACAACCTTCACCACCCCGTGGGGAACCTTCGAGTATATAAGAATGCCATTTGGGCTTTTGAATGCAGGATCAACCTTCCAAAGGGCAATGGATCATGCATTTGAGGGTCTAATTGGAAAAATCATTGCAATTTATCAAGATGATCTAACTGTCTTCTCGAAAGACAGGGGAGACCACGTAAAACATTTAAGGAGAATCTTTGAAAGATGTCGGAAATTTGGAATATCCTTGAATCCTAAAAAGTCTACCTTCGGGGTGGATGAGGGGAAGTTGTTAGGTCACATTGTGTCCAAAGAAGGCATTAGAATTGATCCAGAGAGAGTGCAAGGAATCCAAGCCATAACTCCCCCAAAGGATGTCAGCTCGTTACGATCATTTTTCGGAAAAATAAACTTCGTAAGGAGATTCATCCCTAATTTAGCTGAATTGGCCAAGCCTTTAAATAATTTGCTGAAGAAGGATGTGAAATTTGTTTGGGATAAGAAATGTGATGTTTCATTCGAATCTCTAAAGAAAGCCATTGCTTCTGCCCCTGTCCTAGTAAGCCCAAACTACAATAAGGAGTTTTTGATTTATTCTTATGCTTCCGAGGACACCATAGCAGGTGTGTTGTTGCAAAAGAATGAAGAAAACCATGAACAACCGGTTGCCTTTATGAGTAAAAACCTTAGAGATGCGGAACTAAACTACACAACCACTGAAAAACAAGCCTATGCTTTGGTCAAATCGTTAAAACATTTTAGGACATATATCGGATACTCCAAAATTATGGCTTACGTCCCTTATCAAGCGGTAAAAGATGTCTTATCTCAGCCTGATGGCATAGGTGTTAGGGGAAACTGGATTTCTAGGATTCAAGAGTATGACATTGAAATCAAACCAATCAAGATAGTGAAAGGGCAAGGGTTAGCACAACTATTAACTGATTCCAAACTGCAGCAAAATAACATGATCCTTTATATTAATGAAGATCACGAGTGGTACAAAGACATTATCTTCTACCTTAAACATATGACCTGTCCAGACCACCTTGTAGATCACCAAAGAAGAGCTTTGAGGCTAAAAGCATCTAAGTATGTTTTAACTGAAGATGGTTTGGGTTGGAAGAATCCAGATGGAATCATACTCAAATGTGTAAATCATGATGACTCCCAGAGAATCATCAAGGAAATGCATTCTGGATTATGCGGAGGACATTATGCACCTAGAACCACAGCTGCTAAGATCATGAGAGCTGGGTATTATTGGCCATCCTTGTTCAAAGATGTGCACACGTTTGTTAGAACATGTCAAGAATGTCAGTTTTATTCAGGAAAACCTAGACTACCTTCCTTGCCTTTGACCCCAGTTATTGTGGAAGCTCCCTTCCAACAATGGGGAATGGATTTTGTAGGACCAATAAACCCAAGCTCTTCAGGAGGATATAAATACATTTTGACCTGCACAGATTATTTTACTCGCTGGGTTGAGGCTGTCCCTACCAAGAAATGCACCGCAGAAGTAGTGGTCAAATTTTTAGAAGAAAATATCGTTTCCAGATATGGTTGCCCTTGTAAAATCACAACCGATAATGCCCCAGCTTTTAGCAAGACGGAGATGACAACCTTTTGTTCTGACCATGGCATCACTCTATCCCACTCCTCCAATTATTACCCCCAGGGAAATGGATTGGCTGAGTCAAGCAACAAGAACCTAATTAGACTTCTGAAAAGAATGATCGGCGAAAACAAAAAGACTTGGGATGTCAAGCTTAAGTATGCCCTCTGGGCAGATAGAACAACAGTTAAAAGAATAACAGGAAAAGCTCCTTTTGAAATAGTATATGGACAAAACTGTAGGCTTCCAATCAACCTTCAAATCCCTGTGTATGAACTACTGCGACAATGTTCCACTGATCAAGAAGCCATGCAAGCAAGAATTGATAAGTTAGTGGAACTAGATGAAAACAGAAGGGAAGCATGGGATAAAATGGTGTTGGAACAAGAAAGAATAAAAGGAACTTTTGATCAACGGAGCAGGGACATAAATTTTGGAGTTGGTGATATAGTTCTACTGTGGGATAAGAACAAAGAGAAACCTGGAAACCATGGCAAGTTTGAAAAGATATGGATGGGTCCCTATCAAATAAGTAGAGTTGCAGGTAAAAATTCCTTTTGGTTGGAAACATTGGATGGGTTCGAATTGGAGCTGCCAGTAAATGGGGTACTGTTAAAACACTACTACCCCCTTATTCTTTTTGAATGACTATGCCTTGCCTTGCCTGTTTAGAGTAGGTAGGTTCTGAATAAGCTCACTTGAGCAATAGGATTTGTGTGATTTTTCTTTCTGTGTGCCGAGTATTGTCCCGTTTTCTTTTTTTTCTGCTTGAGTTGAGCCTTGCTCCTTCCTAAGCTTGTTGCTCTTCCTGCATACATTTAAGAAATTATAGTTAGCATTTATGTTGTTGGCTGCCTGTGCAAGTTGAGATTGCCTGATTAAAGAAATACTCTTGTCCTCCTGCACAGTAAATAAGTGATAATAATATATGCCATGTTAGTTTAAATTTATATTTTTTTTGACGCATTTTTCAGTTTATGCTTTAGATTAGTTTTCAGTTTTGTTTTATTTTTATCCCATACATGCTCCATGATGGTATTCTAGTTTTTATGAGAACAGGAACAGGTGCAAGATAAAAGCTGAAAGCAAGGATGGTGCAGTGCTGGATTGAAGATTGATGCAGAGCAGTTCGAGACCAGAGATTCTGAGGTTCTCAAGCGCTCTCTCCCTTAGAGCACTTGTCCCAGCTGGAGCCAGATGTTATCACACCATAGTTACAGGGCTACTATTCTTGTACAGCAGATATCTGCACATTCCAGAGCTTCATTTATTCCAGAGCATGGCTACATATATTGGATCACTCATGATCAGAGCAGTACATTATTCAGATTGTATGACCTTGTGTCAAGGCTGAGCCTTGAGAGTTCAGATTTGATGACTGATGTGACCACTTTTCCCATTACAGTTTCAGTTCAGTGCCTAGAGATTTACTTCAGCAGTGTTTCAGATGATGCATGATGATTGCTATTATGATGATGTTGTATGATCTATGGATATTGTTCTTACTGACTGTGGATTATTAGCTTGTTGATTTAATCATGATTATAGCATGTGCTTGGTATATTATTCCTGATGTGGCAAAATATTTAAAATGAACTGTAAACCTTAAAATGGACAATTGCTTGCACTCTTAGGTCATCTAACAAAACTTACTGGTATTTCACCTTACATAGACATGGTCTTTCCCGACACCTTTTGTCTGCTAGTGTAGGCTCCATATCCACTTGTCTCCATCCATACATGACCTTCCTGTTTGACTTTAAACCCTGACTTGTCTTATTTGACTTTCTGATGCTGAGGACTTCCCCATTTTTCTACCTCTGTGTTTGGACCGCATCCCTGTTTATTCAGTGTCTCGGCTCTGAGTTGGTGACAGAACTTGCCTTTGGTGAGTTGGATTGTAGGCCTTGGCTCGAACTCCCCCTAGTCACTTGAGATGTTGTTGGCTAAAACTGAAAGCTCATGTTCTACCTGTGGAAACTAAATAAATTCGCCCATGGAAACAAAAAAAGGGCAAGAGCAATGAAAAGCTAAAAATACTCCTCGAAGAGTATAAAGAAAGGTCCAAAAAGCAATGGTTCTTAAAAGTTATATCTAAACAATTGCTGACCTTATAAATATGTGAAAAACATGCCCTGGATGCAAGCTGCAACTAGTTGTGCTTCTCAGCACATCTGAAATCCGAAGGGTTATGTAGGCCAAAAAGGCCATGGAAATAAATTGAATGATCCTAATGAACTTGGATCAACTTGATGTAGACATGATGCCTAAGTTGAATAAGCACTCTCTAAACAACTTATCCATTTGTGAGGCACAGCCATCCCCCGTGTTCTTTTGTCCAACACAGAGTTTGTAGCTTCCCCCTTTCCCAGTCCAAAGTATTTTTGAGTTAAGTTAGACAAGTCAAACCCTTGGCCCAACCTTGCTCCTAGCCTTCATCCTTCACTAGCAGTTTGACCATGTCCAATGGGTGAGTTTGTCATTTGAACTATGGTGCAAGTAATTTTATATAACAACGGAATATGTTAATATAATTAATGCCACTGAATGGAATTTGTACTTTGAGCTTAGCTATGGAATGATTAAAGAAGCATTGTCTTAGTCTACTGATGTGATTTATCCTTGATTATATATATTCTTGGGATCCGTATGGATGATGATTTATGGTCCCACATGTTTGATGATGATATCATATGATGGACATATGATACAGATGATGATTGATCCAGTTCAGCAGGTTATTATCATTACAGATCAGCAGATTATACATTGTCCATATATGGTGGACCCTACAGCTGGCCCATTAGGGCAACCCAGGGTGTATGAGTACTCATTCCTAGTGGATTTGGGTCTTCTGGATCCATTGAGACACTTATCTTTCAGTTCCGGGCACTTCTGACAGTGATTGATGCAGTTTTACACTTGTTGACCAGATTTGGGGCTGATTTCCTAGCCTGAGCAGCAGGGGCCCCGAGAGGCCGGTTCACCTAGGGCGCTGATGATGGAGGGGGTGGTCCAGCCACTTGTTATTACCATTTATCCCCCCTCCCGGAGAGCCTGGTGGGCTCAGATTGACAGCGCTAGCACCCTAGGAGGCAGTTTTGGCACTTTCACAGTTCCCGAGGCAGTTAAAAAATGGGATAAAGTGGTCACTGAGGAAATCGATTTGGGCAATTGAGGCAAGATTTTGGCATTTGGTTTTCACAGAGGTCTTCCAGGGTGATCTCACTATCTTCCAGTCAGTTTTCACCATGTGGGTATCTCCAGATTGATCACAGGAGGACATTTACTGCTCGACTGTCATGGATTCTGAGGACAGTTTTGGTCATTATCATTATATTGGACATATTTTATTATTTTATTGTGCCTTGGGGTGAGCTAGCAAGGATTTATACCTCCTAGCCCCACCATGTGCTTATTTTATCATGTCCTAGTCATCATGAGGTGGATTATTGTACTTTATACCCCTCTTGAGGGATGACGTCACCCTCCATTGTACCACTTAGTGAGGGCGCTATTGTTATGTTGAGTGATCCATGTGATATATTGTTATGGATTCATCCTAGCCATTGATTGTATGATGAGATCTTATAATCTCAACCACTCATGTGATGTAGTATTGTAGAGTGGTATAGGGTTTTGGTCTTTATTATCCTATATAAGGAGGAGACCCCCCATTGTAAAGCTCACCTTTGGAGCTCTGGAATATTAGAATAGAAGATTTTTTGTGGAGCACATCTCTCTTGGCTTGTGGATTCTCTTGCATATTGAATATAAAGTATCTCTTCTATGTATCATTGTGGATCTATGTGTTTTTGCTAACCTTTTGACAGGAAAGTCGAATTGGAGAGAGGAGGGCGACTTTTGGAGGGTTATTGTTGGAGGGATCCACATATTCTCTCTTGGGTTGATCTTGTGACAGGGAGTATCATTATTGTATCTTTGTGACATAGTTGATGCTTTCTATTACATCTTTCTACCATTTTCATAATCATCTTGCTTGACTTGTTTCTTTGATCTTGTCTTGTAGGAGGAGGACGATTTGGCTATCTTGGAGAAGGGAGATTTGGTTGGAGCACTTGGATCTCACTCTTGAATATAAACATAGGAGAATGCTATCAACTTGCAAGGTGGCCATAAGCAAATTGAGGTAAGATCTACAAGGTATGTGCCTCTTTCATCCATTCTATCTCCATTGGTCATAAAACCCTAATTAAAATCAAAACCCCAATTTTTTGTATTTCTTAGATCTACTTAGATCTAGCCCTCATTTTGAAAAGATATTGAAAACCCACCTCTATAGCATCCACCCCTAGTTGGATCTATAGTTTGGTGGTGATTGGCTAAGAATTGACCCATTTTCTAAGACAAAAAGCTCTCCTTGACCTAAAGCGCACTTCCTTGAGGGAGGCTTGTTGGGCTAGATCTAGTACATGGGTATGTGAGATCCCGCTTGATTTGACAACTAGACACTTAATTACACATACCCATATCCTTACTTTGGTGAAAACTACCTTGTGGACATCTCTCCATGTTTTGAGGGGTTGAAACCCCCTTTTGACCTCATTGGTAACTTAAAACTTAGATCTACTAAGATCTACCCATTTGATTCACTTGAAACTTTGAACATGCATAGATCGGGGTACTAGCATCCCGGATCTACTTTTTGGTGGCCATTGGACTTGGTTTGGTCCACCAAACCCCTCTTTTGCCTCTCCTTGAGAAAGTCGCACCCCTTGGGAGTTTTGAGTTGGACCACTTCTAGGAAGTGGGTGTTGGATATTTTGGTGGATTTGGAATGCCCATGCCTTGAAACCTAGGTCTAGACTATTCTTTTGTCCCGATCCACCTTGGGGATTGCATTCCTTGTTTTAAGGAATTGTGGTCCACTTTTGGTTATCACCTAAAAACCTAGATCTAGCAAGATCCAACCATTGGATCTCATCCAAACCACTTGACCTGGCTTCTAGGTGTCCCGATCTACACTTTGACATCCTTCTTGACTCCATTAGCCCATCCAACAAGGCACTAGTCCTTCTCCAAGCAAGGCGCACTTCTTGGGATTAGTGTCAAACCCTAGATCTAACACATGGGTAACCCTAGAACCAACTCTAACTTGTAGATCCAACCTAGATCTAGCCTATAGTACCATCTTCACATTTAGCTTCACCTTGTGGGCCCATCTAAAAACATTTCACACTTCCCAAGGCAATAAGACCCACTTGTGTAAACACATGGTACTATACTTAATAATCATACCCTATCAAGTGGCCTAAACCATATATAGGTTGAAACACTAACTATCCTTGATACCACCTTCAACCATGCCCTAAACATTAGGTCCATTTAGACTTGCATTGGTTTCCGTAACTTATCACTCATTCACCCTTTAAAACCTTTGCTTGGGTCCAATCAACTGTGATTGGGGTATAGGGTCTCCCCCTTGGTCTAGTTATACCTTGACCTAAAGCGAAGAGTGCCTCGGTTGACGTGACTCCCACATTGCATTGGGAACCGTGGCATCTCTTGGGTCACCTCTTTAGTTGCCTAACTCCTCTACCGTCCCGGATGGGATACCTTTAGGGGCAACTACAAGTTGTGTGATAACATTTTTGGCGCCGTTGCCGGGGAGGTAGGGGCCTACCTTGGTTCAACACATCTTTGTGTCTCACTACCTTTCTGCACTTCAAACGACATATCTCTTGGTAGTAGAGTTTAAAATTCTACCTGGCGACTCCTAATCGTGACTCCGCTGAGAAGAGAACCCATAAAGAGATGTCTAATCAAAATAACATCTCTCCCGAAATGACCATGGAATTTATGACAAACATGTGTGAAATGGTCACCAACATTGCTACATATCTTAAGAATCAAGATGAAGATTTCAAAAGACGTGATCAACAAACCAAAGAGATGTTAAAATCCATCTGTAGCAATTCAATTCCTCCAAAGGCTAGTCCTCCCAAGACTCAGCAACCTAAAACGACTGACCCACAGCCTAGCAAGACAGTGCATCAACCTGTCCGAAGAATCTTGCCAAAAGCTCCAAAGCTTTCTCCTGAGGTCACCTCGAAGGGTAAAACTGTAACCAACACTAGCCAATCTCCTCCTACAAACAAAAAGACAGATCAAGCAATAAAAATTGATCCTCCCCCTAAAACTAATGTTCCCAAAGCAACCCTTTGGAGAAAGCAACCAAAACCTCCCACGATTCTAAAACCTAACAAGGAACTCCCTAGAACAAATATTCCAAGTAAGCTAGCCAATTCGTCTGCTTCGGTTTCTCTAAAAGACCTAATCAAGATCCCGGCTGTTAAACATGACATTATGAAATTCCTAGGGTTAAGCACAAATGAAAAGGATAAGGAAAACCCTCACAACCTAAACATAGACATTACAAGCTTCCTAGAAAAGATAAACATGCCTATTCCATTCTGTGAAATCTTTAAGATCCCTTCATTCCACAAAAGAGCTACTACTCATCTTGGGATTCAAACAAGGAAGCAAGCTCCTAAGAAAGCTGTTGCAGAGATTAGGGATTCCCCTGTCATGATCCAAAGTGTCTCTGGTGACAACTCTGGAAACTTCCCACCTTTTTATGTTGCGTTGGAAGTGAATGGTTTAATACTACATAATTGCATGTTGGACTCAGGAGCTGAAGTAAGTATCATGCCTTTAAGAGTCATGGAACAACTTGAGTTAGTACCCACAAGACCCTACAGAAATGTATGTGGCATGGATTCCAAACCTGTGAAATCTATTGGGATAATTGAAAACCTGCCTGTTAGGTTAGCTGCCTGCTCGGACATTGAGCTCTCAATGAATGTTTTAGTCCTGGATATCCCGGATGCATGGGGAATGTTGCTATCCAGGGAGTGGTCGGCAAGATTGGGGGGAAGTGTCCAAATGGATTTAACTTACGCCACAATCCCAACTAAAGAAGGTTCATTCATAACTTTGTTTAATGAACCACCTATGCGAGAACATGTTGAAACACCTGAACACTTATTCACTGAAGCAATGTATTCAAGTGATGAAATTGGAAACTTCATGATTCTAGCAAATTACTGGGAGGAGGTTAAAAAGCAACCTTTTTCACATGAACAAGTCTGGAAAATGCATTTTGATGGGGCCCGTTCCCGACATGGTGCAGGAGCCGGTATAGTCTTAATTTCACCATCAGGAGAAAAGAGCTTGTTTTCTTTCCGTTTAGAGTTCGATTGCACTAACAATGTAGCCGAGTATGAAGCATTACTTCTAGGTTTGGAAATTGCCAGAGAAAGAAAAATCAAATCAATATCTGTCACAGGAGATTCTGACCTCATTGTGTCCCAAATAAAAAAGAAATTTGCCGCTAAAAATAATAGACTTAGAGACTATAGAAATGCAGTTTGGGACACCATTGAATGCTTCGATGCCTTCGGAATCAAGGCTGTTCCCCGAGAACAAAATACTTTGGCTGATGAACTATCCGTAATGGCCAGTACTCTTCAAACTTCTGAGTCTCTAAAACAAGAAAACTGCAAACTTGAAGTTTTATTCAGACCCTCTGTCCCTAATAATGAAGACCATTGGCAAGTTTTTGACAATGATGCCCAAATCATACGATTTTTAAATGCTTCCAGAACCCCAATGGTAAATTTCGAGGATGAGATAAAAGGTGATACAATTGAAGGTATGGATGTCACAAAAATAGCTTTCCCCCTTGAAAGAAATTTCAACAGGCATGATGAGTACAAGGGTAAGAGAGCTGAACCTGTAGATGGGGTCATTGAAATAAATATAGGGTCTGCTTGTTCTCCAAAAATGATCAGAATTGGGATAAATGCCTCAGGAGAAGAAAGAAGAAGAATTATTGAACTAATCAGAGAGTATAAAGACATCTTTGCATGGGTTTATGATGATTTAAAAACTTATGATCAGTCCATCATAGAACACACTATTCCTCTCAAAGAGGGAGCCAAGCCATATCGACAAAAATTGCGAAACATGAACCCTAAGCTAGCTCCCTTAGTTAAAAAGGAATTGGAAAAGATGTTGGCAGCAGGTATCATTAGACCAGTTAGACATACAACCTGGGTGTCCAATCCTGTAATCGTAAGGAAGAAAAACGGGGAGATTAGAATTTGCATTGACTTTAGGAACCTGAATCAAGCATCTCTAAAAGACAACTATCCTTTGCCCAATATGGAAAATTTATTGCAAAGTGTGACAGGGGCTGGCATGTTATCCTTGCTTGACGGATTTTCTGGTTACAACCAGGTCCAAATCAAGAAGGAAGATCGTGGGAAGACAACCTTCACCACCCCGTGGGGAACCTTCGAGTATATAAGAATGCCATTTGGGCTTTTGAATGCAGGATCAACCTTCCAAAGGGCAATGGATCATGCATTTGAGGGTCTAATTGGAAAAATCATTGCAATTTATCAAGATGATCTAACTGTCTTCTCGAAAGACAGGGGAGACCACGTAAAACATTTAAGGAGAATCTTTGAAAGATGTCGGAAATTTGGAATATCCTTGAATCCTAAAAAGTCTACCTTCGGGGTGGATGAGGGGAAGTTGTTAGGTCACATTGTGTCCAAAGAAGGCATTAGAATTGATCCAGAGAGAGTGCAAGGAATCCAAGCCATAACTCCCCCAAAGGATGTCAGCTCGTTACGATCATTTTTCGGAAAAATAAACTTCGTAAGGAGATTCATCCCTAATTTAGCTGAATTGGCCAAGCCTTTAAATAATTTGCTGAAGAAGGATGTGAAATTTGTTTGGGATAAGAAATGTGATGTTTCATTCGAATCTCTAAAGAAAGCCATTGCTTCTGCCCCTGTCCTAGTAAGCCCAAACTACAATAAGGAGTTTTTGATTTATTCTTATGCTTCCGAGGACACCATAGCAGGTGTGTTGTTGCAAAAGAATGAAGAAAACCATGAACAACCGGTTGCCTTTATGAGTAAAAACCTTAGAGATGCGGAACTAAACTACACAACCACTGAAAAACAAGCCTATGCTTTGGTCAAATCGTTAAAACATTTTAGGACATATATCGGATACTCCAAAATTATGGCTTACGTCCCTTATCAAGCGGTAAAAGATGTCTTATCTCAGCCTGATGGCATAGGTGTTAGGGGAAACTGGATTTCTAGGATTCAAGAGTATGACATTGAAATCAAACCAATCAAGATAGTGAAAGGGCAAGGGTTAGCACAACTATTAACTGATTCCAAACTGCAGCAAAATAACATGATCCTTTATATTAATGAAGATCACGAGTGGTACAAAGACATTATCTTCTACCTTAAACATATGACCTGTCCAGACCACCTTGTAGATCACCAAAGAAGAGCTTTGAGGCTAAAAGCATCTAAGTATGTTTTAACTGAAGATGGTTTGGGTTGGAAGAATCCAGATGGAATCATACTCAAATGTGTAAATCATGATGACTCCCAGAGAATCATCAAGGAAATGCATTCTGGATTATGCGGAGGACATTATGCACCTAGAACCACAGCTGCTAAGATCATGAGAGCTGGGTATTATTGGCCATCCTTGTTCAAAGATGTGCACACGTTTGTTAGAACATGTCAAGAATGTCAGTTTTATTCAGGAAAACCTAGACTACCTTCCTTGCCTTTGACCCCAGTTATTGTGGAAGCTCCCTTCCAACAATGGGGAATGGATTTTGTAGGACCAATAAACCCAAGCTCTTCAGGAGGATATAAATACATTTTGACCTGCACAGATTATTTTACTCGCTGGGTTGAGGCTGTCCCTACCAAGAAATGCACCGCAGAAGTAGTGGTCAAATTTTTAGAAGAAAATATCGTTTCCAGATATGGTTGCCCTTGTAAAATCACAACCGATAATGCCCCAGCTTTTAGCAAGACGGAGATGACAACCTTTTGTTCTGACCATGGCATCACTCTATCCCACTCCTCCAATTATTACCCCCAGGGAAATGGATTGGCTGAGTCAAGCAACAAGAACCTAATTAGACTTCTGAAAAGAATGATCGGCGAAAACAAAAAGACTTGGGATGTCAAGCTTAAGTATGCCCTCTGGGCAGATAGAACAACAGTTAAAAGAATAACAGGAAAAGCTCCTTTTGAAATAGTATATGGACAAAACTGTAGGCTTCCAATCAACCTTCAAATCCCTGTGTATGAACTACTGCGACAATGTTCCACTGATCAAGAAGCCATGCAAGCAAGAATTGATAAGTTAGTGGAACTAGATGAAAACAGAAGGGAAGCATGGGATAAAATGGTGTTGGAACAAGAAAGAATAAAAGGAACTTTTGATCAACGGAGCAGGGACATAAATTTTGGAGTTGGTGATATAGTTCTACTGTGGGATAAGAACAAAGAGAAACCTGGAAACCATGGCAAGTTTGAAAAGATATGGATGGGTCCCTATCAAATAAGTAGAGTTGCAGGTAAAAATTCCTTTTGGTTGGAAACATTGGATGGGTTCGAATTGGAGCTGCCAGTAAATGGGGTACTGTTAAAACACTACTACCCCCTTATTCTTTTTGAATGACTATGCCTTTCCTTGCCTGTTTAGAGTAGGTAGGTTCTGAATAAGCTCACTTGAGCAATAGGATTTGTGTGATTTTTCTTTCTGTGTGCCGAGTATTGTCCCGTTTTCTTTTTTTTTCTGCTTGAGTTGAGCCTTGCTCCTTCCTAAGCTTGTTGCTCTTCCTGCATACATTTAAGAAATTATAGTTAGCATTTATGTTGTTGGCTGCCTGTGCAAGTTGAGATTGCCTGATTAAAGAAATACTCTTGTCCTCCTGCACAGTAAATAAGTGATAATAATATATGCCATGTTAGTTTAAATTTATATTTTTTTTGACGCATTTTTCAGTTTATGCTTTAGATTAGTTTTCAGTTTTGTTTTATTTTTATCCCATACATGCTCCATGATGGTATTCTAGTTTTTATGAGAACAGGAACAGGTGCAAGATAAAAGCTGAAAGCAAGGATGGTGCAGTGCTGGATTGAAGATTGATGCAGAGCAGTTCGAGACCAGAGATTCTGAGGTTCTCAAGCGCTCTCTCCCTTAGAGCACTTGTCCCAGCTGGAGCCAGATGTTATCACACCATAGTTACAGGGCTACTATTCTTGTACAGCAGATATCTGCACATTCCAGAGCTTCATTTATTCCAGAGCATGGCTACATATATTGGATCACTCATGATCAGAGCAGTACATTATTCAGATTGTATGACCTTGTGTCAAGGCTGAGCCTTGAGAGTTCAGATTTGATGACTGATGTGACCACTTTTCCCATTACAGTTTCAGTTCAGTGCCTAGAGATTTACTTCAGCAGTGTTTCAGATGATGCATGATGATTGCTATTATGATGATGTTGTATGATCTATGGATATTGTTCTTACTGACTGTGGATTATTAGCTTGTTGATTTAATCATGATTATAGCATGTGCTTGGTATATTATTCCTGATGTGGCAAAATATTTAAAATGAACTGTAAACCTTAAAATGGACAATTGCTTGCACTCTTAGGTCATCTAACAAAACTTACTGGTATTTCACCTTACATAGACATGGTCCTTTCCCGACACCTTTTGTCTGCTAGTGTAGGCTCCATATCCACTTGTCTCCATCCATACATGACCTTCCTGTTTGACTTTAAACCCTGACTTGTCTTATTTGACTTTCTGATGCTGAGGACTTCCCCATTTTTCTACCTCTGTGTTTGGACCGCATCCCTGTTTATTCAGTGTCTCGGCTCTGAGTTGGTGACAGAACTTGCCTTTGGTGAGTTGGATTGTAGGCCTTGGCTCGAACTCCCCCTAGTCACTTGAGATGTTGTTGGCTAAAACTGAAAGCTCATGTTCTACCTGTGGAAACTAAATAAATTCGCCCATGGAAACAAAAAAAGGGCAAAGAGCAATGAAAAGCTAAAAATACTCCTCGAAGAGTATAAAGAAAGGTCCAAAAAGCAATGGTTCTTAAAAGTTATATCTAAACAATTGCTGACCTTATAAATATGTGAAAAACATGCCCTGGATGCAAGCTGCAACTAGTTGTGCTTCTCAGCAGATCTGAAATCCGAAGGGTTATGTAGGCCAAAAAGGCCATGGAAATAAATTGAATGATCCTAATGAACTTGGATCAACTTGATGTAGACATGATGCCTAAGTTGAATAAGCACTCTCTAAACAACTTATCCATTTGTGAGGCACAGCCATCCCCCGTGTTCTTTTGTCCAACACAGAGTTTGTAGCTTCCCCCTTTCCCAGTCCAAAGTATTTTTGAGTTAAGTTAGACAAGTCAAACCCTTGGCCCAACCTTGCTCCTAGCCTTCATCCTTCACTAGCAGTTTGACCATGTCCAATGGGTGAGTTTGTCATTTGAACTATGGTGCAAGTAATTTTATATAACAACGGAATATGTTAATATAATTAATGCCACTGAATGGAATTTGTACTTTGAGCTTAGCTATGGAATGATTAAAGAAGCATTGTCTTAGTCTACTGATGTGATTTATCCTTGATTATATATATTCTTGGGATCCGTATGGATGATGATTTATGGTCCCACATGTTTGATGATGATATCATATGATGGACATATGATACAGATGATGATTGATCCAGTTCAGCAGGTTATTATCATTACAGATCAGCAGATTATACATTGTCCATATATGGTGGACCCTACAGCTGGCCCATTAGGGCAACCCAGGGTGTATGAGTACTCATTCCTAGTGGATTTGGGTCTTCTGGATCCATTGAGACACTTATCTTTCAGTTCCGGGCACTTCTGACAGTGATTGATGCAGTTTTACACTTGTTGACCAGATTTGGGGCTGATTTCCTAGCCTGAGCAGCAGGGGCCCCGAGAGGCCGGTTCACCTAGGGCGCTGATGATGGAGGGGGTGGTCCAGCCACTTGTTATTACCATTTATCCCCCCTCCCGGAGAGCCTGGTGGGCTCAGATTGACAGCGCTAGCACCCTAGGAGGCAGTTTTGGCACTTTCACAGTTCCCGAGGCAGTTAAAAAATGGGATAAAGTGGTCACTGAGGAAATCGATTTGGGCAATTGAGGCAAGATTTTGGCATTTGGTTTTCACAGAGGTCTTCCAGGGTGATCTCACTATCTTCCAGTCAGTTTTCACCATGTGGGTATCTCCAGATTGATCACAGGAGGACATTTACTGCTCGACTGTCATGGATTCTGAGGACAGTTTTGGTCATTATCATTATATTGGACATATTTTATTATTTTATTGTGCCTTGGGGTGAGCTAGCAAGGATTTATACCTCCTAGCCCCACCATGTGCTTATTTTATCATGTCCTAGTCATCATGAGGTGGATTATTGTACTTTATACCCCTCTTGAGGGATGACGTCACCCTCCATTGTACCACTTAGTGAGGGCGCTATTGTTATGTTGAGTGATCCATGTGATATATTGTTATGGATTCATCCTAGCCATTGATTGTATGATGAGATCTTATAATCTCAACCACTCATGTGATGTAGTATTGTAGAGTGGTATAGGGTTTTGGTCTTTATTATCCTATATAAGGAGGAGACCCCCCATTGTAAAGCTCACCTTTGGAGCTCTGGAATATTGGAATAGAAGATTTTTTGTGGAGCACATCTCTCTTGGCTTGTGGATTCTCTTGCATATTGAATATAAAGTATCTCTTCTATGTATCATTGTGGATCTATGTGTTTTTGCTAACCTTTTGACAGGAAAGTCGAATTGGAGAGAGGAGGGCGACTTTTGGAGGGTTATTGTTGGAGGGATCCACATATTCTCTCTTGGGTTGATCTTGTGACAGGGAGTATCATTATTGTATCTTTGTGACATAGTTGATGCTTTCTATTACATCTTTCTACCATTTTCATAATCATCTTGCTTGACTTGTTTCTTTGATCTTGTCTTGTAGGAGGAGGACGATTTGGCTATCTTGGAGAAGGGAGATTTGGTTGGAGCACTTGGATCTCACTCTTGAATATAAACATAGGAGAATGCTATCAACTTGCAAGGTGGCCATAAGCAAATTGAGGTAAGATCTACAAGGTATGTGCCTCTTTCATCCATTCTATCTCCATTGGTCATAAAACCCTAATTAAAATCAAAACCCCAATTTTTTGTATTTCTTAGATCTACTTAGATCTAGCCCCTCATTTTGAAAAGATATTGAAAACCCACCTCTATAGCATCCACCCCTAGTTGGATCTATAGTTTGGTGGTGATTGGCTAAGAATTGACCCATTTTCTAAGACAAAA
Organism: Larix kaempferi; assembly: GCA_027924585.1. Classification (NCBI taxonomy): domain Eukaryota; kingdom Viridiplantae; phylum Streptophyta; class Pinopsida; order Pinales; family Pinaceae; genus Larix; species Larix kaempferi. The sequence goes on along the minus strand of BSBM01000195.1, from coordinate 5,276,218 downwards.
AGCTCTCCTTGACCTAAAGCGCACTTCCTTGAGGGAGGCTTGTTGGGCTAGATCTAGTACATGGGTATGTGAGTTCCCGCTTGATTTGACAACTAGACACTTAATTACACATACCCATATCCTTACTTTGGTGAAAACTACCTTGTGGACATCTCTCCATGTTTTGAGGGGTTGAAACCCCCTTTTGACCTCATTGGTAACTTAAAACTTAGATCTACTAAGATCTACCCATTTGATTCACTTGAAACTTTGAACATGCATAGATCGGCTAGCATCCCGGATCTACTTTTTGGTGGCCATTGGACTTGGTTTGGTCCACCAAACCCCTCTTTTGCCTCTCCTTGAGAAAGTCGCACCCCTTGGGAGTTTTGAGTTGGACCACTTCTAGGAAGTGGGTGTTGGATATTTTGGTGGATTTGGAATGCCCATGCCTTGAAACCTAGGTCTAGACTATTCTTTTGTCCCGATCCACCTTGGGGATTGCATTCCTTGTTTTAAGGAATTGTGGTCCACTTTTGGTTATCACCTAAAAACCTAGATCTAGCAAGATCCAACCATTGGATCTCATCCAAACCACTTGACCTGGCTTCTAGGTGTCCCGATCTACACTTTGACATCCTTCTTGACTCCATTAGCCCATCCAACAAGGCACTAGTCCTTCTCCAAGCAAGGCGCACTTCTTGGGATTAGTGTCAAACCCCTAGATCTAACACATGGGTAACCCTAGAACCAACTCTAACTTGTAGATCCAACCTAGATCTAGCCTATAGTACCATCTTCACATTTAGCTTCACCTTGTGGGCCCATCTAAAAACATTTCACACTTCCCAAGGCAATAAGACCCACTTGTGTAAACACATGGTACTATACTTAATAATCATACCCTATCAAGTGGCCTAAACCATATATAGGTTGAAACACTAACTATCCTTGATACCACCTTCAACCATGCCCTAAACATTAGGTCCATTTAGACTTGCATTGGTTTCCGTAACTTATCACTCATTCACCCTTTAAAACCTTTGCTTGGGTCCAATCAACTGTGATTGGGGGTATAGGGTCTCCCCCTTGGTCTAGTTATACCTTGACCTAAAGCGAAGAGTGCCTCGGTTGACGTGACTCCCACATTGCATTGGGAACCGTGGCATCTCTTGGGTCACCTCTTTAGTTGCCTAACTCCTCTACCGTCCCGGATGGGATACCTTTAGGGGCAACTACAAGTTGTGTGATAACATTTTTGGCGCCGTTGCCGGGGAGGTAGGGGCCTACCTTGGTTCAACACATCTTTGTGTCTCACTACCTTTCTGCACTTCAAACGACATATCTCTTGGTAGTAGAGTTTAAAATTCTACCTGGCGACTCCTAATCGTGACTCCGCTGAGAAGAGAACCCATAAAGAGATGTCTAATCAAAATAACATCTCTCCCGAAATGACCATGGAATTTATGACAAACATGTGTGAAATGGTCACCAACATTGCTACATATCTTAAGAATCAAGATGAAGATTTCAAAAGACGTGATCAACAAACCAAAGAGATGTTAAAATCCATCTGTAGCAATTCAATTCCTCCAAAGGCTAGTCCTCCCAAGACTCAGCAACCTAAAACGACTGACCCACAGCCTAGCAAGACAGTGCATCAACCTGTCCGAAGAATCTTGCCAAAAGCTCCAAAGCTTTCTCCTGAGGTCACCTCGAAGGGTAAAACTGTAACCAACACTAGCCAATCTCCTCCTACAAACAAAAAGACAGATCAAGCAATAAAATTGATCCTCCCCCTAAAACTAATGTTCCCAAAGCAACCCTTTGGAGAAAGCAACCAAAACCTCCCACGATTCTAAAACCTAACAAGGAACTCCCTAGAACAAATATTCCAAGTAAGCTAGCCAATTCGTCTGCTTCGGTTTCTCTAAAAGACCTAATCAAGATCCCGGCTGTTAAACATGACATTATGAAATTCCTAGGGTTAAGCACAAATGAAAAGGATAAGGAAAACCCTCACAACCTAAACATAGACATTACAAGCTTCCTAGAAAAGATAAACATGCCTATTCCATTCTGTGAAATCTTTAAGATCCCTTCATTCCACAAAAGAGCTACTACTCATCTTGGGATTCAAACAAGGAAGCAAGCTCCTAAGAAAGCTGTTGCAGAGATTAGGGATTCCCCTGTCATGATCCAAAGTGTCTCTGGTGACAACTCTGGAAACTTCCCACCTTTTTATGTTGCGTTGGAAGTGAATGGTTTAATACTACATAATTGCATGTTGGACTCAGGAGCTGAAGTAAGTATCATGCCTTTAAGAGTCATGGAACAACTTGAGTTAGTACCCACAAGACCCTACAGAAATGTATGTGGCATGGATTCCAAACCTGTGAAATCTATTGGGATAATTGAAAACCTGCCTGTTAGGTTAGCTGCCTGCTCGGACATTGAGCTCTCAATGAATGTTTTAGTCCTGGATATCCCGGATGCATGGGGAATGTTGCTATCCAGGGAGTGGTCGGCAAGATTGGGGGGAAGTGTCCAAATGGATTTAACTTACGCCACAATCCCAACTAAAGAAGGTTCATTCATAACTTTGTTTAATGAACCACCTATGCGAGAACATGTTGAAACACCTGAACACTTATTCACTGAAGCAATGTATTCAAGTGATGAAATTGGAAACTTCATGATTCTAGCAAATTACTGGGAGGAGGTTAAAAAGCAACCTTTTTCACATGAACAAGTCTGGAAAATGCATTTTGATGGGGCCCGTTCCCGACATGGTGCAGGAGCCGGTATAGTCTTAATTTCACCATCAGGAGAAAAGAGCTTGTTTTCTTTCCGTTTAGAGTTCGATTGCACTAACAATGTAGCCGAGTATGAAGCATTACTTCTAGGTTTGGAAATTGCCAGAGAAAGAAAAATCAAATCAATATCTGTCACAGGAGATTCTGACCTCATTGTGTCCCAAATAAAAAAGAAATTTGCCGCTAAAAATAATAGACTTAGAGACTATAGAAATGCAGTTTGGGACACCATTGAATGCTTCGATGCCTTCGGAATCAAGGCTGTTCCCCGAGAACAAAATACTTTGGCTGATGAACTATCCGTAATGGCCAGTACTCTTCAAACTTCTGAGTCTCTAAAACAAGAAAACTGCAAACTTGAAGTTTTATTCAGACCCTCTGTCCCCTAATAATGAAGACCATTGGCAAGTTTTTGACAATGATGCCCAAATCATACGATTTTTAAATGCTTCCAGAACCCCAATGGTAAATTTCGAGGATGAGATAAAAGGTGATACAATTGAAGGTATGGATGTCACAAAAATAGCTTTCCCCCTTGAAAGAAATTTCAACAGGCATGATGAGTACAAGGGTAAGAGAGCTGAACCTGTAGATGGGGTCATTGAAATAAATATAGGGTCTGCTTGTTCTCCAAAAATGATCAGAATTGGGATAAATGCCTCAGGAGAAGAAAGAAGAAGAATTATTGAACTAATCAGAGAGTATAAAGACATCTTTGCATGGGTTTATGATGATTTAAAAACTTATGATCAGTCCATCATAGAACACACTATTCCTCTCAAAGAGGGAGCCAAGCCATATCGACAAAAATTGCGAAACATGAACCCTAAGCTAGCTCCCTTAGTTAAAAAGGAATTGGAAAAGATGTTGGCAGCAGGTATCATTAGACCAGTTAGACATACAACCTGGGTGTCCAATCCTGTAATCGTAAGGAAGAAAAACGGGGAGATTAGAATTTGCATTGACTTTAGGAACCTGAATCAAGCATCTCTAAAAGACAACTATCCTTTGCCCAATATGGAAAATTTATTGCAAAGTGTGACAGGGGCTGGCATGTTATCCTTGCTTGACGGATTTTCTGGTTACAACCAGGTCCAAATCAAGAAGGAAGATCGTGGGAAGACAACCTTCACCACCCCGTGGGGAACCTTCGAGTATATAAGAATGCCATTTGGGCTTTTGAATGCAGGATCAACCTTCCAAAGGGCAATGGATCATGCATTTGAGGGTCTAATTGGAAAAATCATTGCAATTTATCAAGATGATCTAACTGTCTTCTCGAAAGACAGGGGAGACCACGTAAAACATTTAAGGAGAATCTTTGAAAGATGTCGGAAATTTGGAATATCCTTGAATCCTAAAAAGTCTACCTTCGGGGTGGATGAGGGGAAGTTGTTAGGTCACATTGTGTCCAAAGAAGGCATTAGAATTGATCCAGAGAGAGTGCAAGGAATCCAAGCCATAACTCCCCCAAAGGATGTCAGCTCGTTACGATCATTTTTCGGAAAAATAAACTTCGTAAGGAGATTCATCCCTAATTTAGCTGAATTGGCCAAGCCTTTAAATAATTTGCTGAAGAAGGATGTGAAATTTGTTTGGGATAAGAAATGTGATGTTTCATTCGAATCTCTAAAGAAAGCCATTGCTTCTGCCCCTGTCCTAGTAAGCCCAAACTACAATAAGGAGTTTTTGATTTATTCTTATGCTTCCGAGGACACCATAGCAGGTGTGTTGTTGCAAAAGAATGAAGAAAACCATGAACAACCGGTTGCCTTTATGAGTAAAAACCTTAGAGATGCGGAACTAAACTACACAACCACTGAAAAACAAGCCTATGCTTTGGTCAAATCGTTAAAACATTTTAGGACATATATCGGATACTCCAAAATTATGGCTTACGTCCCTTATCAAGCGGTAAAAGATGTCTTATCTCAGCCTGATGGCATAGGTGTTAGGGGAAACTGGATTTCTAGGATTCAAGAGTATGACATTGAAATCAAACCAATCAAGATAGTGAAAGGGCAAGGGTTAGCACAACTATTAACTGATTCCAAACTGCAGCAAAATAACATGATCCTTTATATTAATGAAGATCACGAGTGGTACAAAGACATTATCTTCTACCTTAAACATATGACCTGTCCAGACCACCTTGTAGATCACCAAAGAAGAGCTTTGAGGCTAAAAGCATCTAAGTATGTTTTAACTGAAGATGGTTTGGGTTGGAAGAATCCAGATGGAATCATACTCAAATGTGTAAATCATGATGACTCCCAGAGAATCATCAAGGAAATGCATTCTGGATTATGCGGAGGACATTATGCACCTAGAACCACAGCTGCTAAGATCATGAGAGCTGGGTATTATTGGCCATCCTTGTTCAAAGATGTGCACACGTTTGTTAGAACATGTCAAGAATGTCAGTTTTATTCAGGAAAACCTAGACTACCTTCCTTGCCTTTGACCCCAGTTATTGTGGAAGCTCCCTTCCAACAATGGGGAATGGATTTTGTAGGACCAATAAACCCAAGCTCTTCAGGAGGATATAAATACATTTTGACCTGCACAGATTATTTTACTCGCTGGGTTGAGGCTGTCCCTACCAAGAAATGCACCGCAGAAGTAGTGGTCAAATTTTTAGAAGAAATATCGTTTCCAGATATGGTTGCCCTTGTAAAATCACAACCGATAATGCCCCAGCTTTTAGCAAGACGGAGATGACAACCTTTTGTTCTGACCATGGCATCACTCTATCCCACTCCTCCAATTATTACCCCCAGGGAAATGGATTGGCTGAGTCAAGCAACAAGAACCTAATTAGACTTCTGAAAAGAATGATCGGCGAAAACAAAAAGACTTGGGATGTCAAGCTTAAGTATGCCCTCTGGGCAGATAGAACAACAGTTAAAAAGAATAACAGGAAAAGCTCCTTTTGAAATAGTATATGGACAAAACTGTAGGCTTCCAATCAACCTTCAAATCCCTGTGTATGAACTACTGCGACAATGTTCCACTGATCAAGAAGCCATGCAAGCAAGAATTGATAAGTTAGTGGAACTAGATGAAAACAGAAGGGAAGCATGGGATAAAATGGTGTTGGAACAAGAAAGAATAAAAGGAACTTTTGATCAACGGAGCAGGGACATAAATTTTGGAGTTGGTGATATAGTTCTACTGTGGGATAAGAACAAAGAGAAACCTGGAAACCATGGCAAGTTTGAAAAGATATGGATGGGTCCCTATCAAATAAGTAGAGTTGCAGGTAAAAATTCCTTTTGGTTGGAAACATTGGATGGGTTCGAATTGGAGCTGCCAGTAAATGGGGTACTGTTAAAACACTACTACCCCCTTATTCTTTTTGAATGACTATGCCTTGCCTTGCCTGTTTAGAGTAGGTAGGTTCTGAATAAGCTCACTTGAGCAATAGGATTTGTGTGATTTTTCTTTCTGTGTGCCGAGTATTGTCCCGTTTTCTTTTTTTTCTGCTTGAGTTGAGCCTTGCTCCTTCCTAAGCTTGTTGCTCTTCCTGCATACATTTAAGAAATTATAGTTAGCATTTATGTTGTTGGCTGCCTGTGCAAGTTGAGATTGCCTGATTAAAGAAATACTCTTGTCCTCCTGCACAGTAAATAAGTGATAATAATATATGCCATGTTAGTTTAAATTTATATTTTTTTTGACGCATTTTTCAGTTTATGCTTTAGATTAGTTTTCAGTTTTGTTTTATTTTTATCCCATACATGCTCCATGATGGTATTCTAGTTTTTATGAGAACAGGAACAGGTGCAAGATAAAAGCTGAAAGCAAGGATGGTGCAGTGCTGGATTGAAGATTGATGCAGAGCAGTTCGAGACCAGAGATTCTGAGGTTCTCAAGCGCTCTCTCCCTTAGAGCACTTGTCCCAGCTGGAGCCAGATGTTATCACACCATAGTTACAGGGCTACTATTCTTGTACAGCAGATATCTGCACATTCCAGAGCTTCATTTATTCCAGAGCATGGCTACATATATTGGATCACTCATGATCAGAGCAGTACATTATTCAGATTGTATGACCTTGTGTCAAGGCTGAGCCTTGAGAGTTCAGATTTGATGACTGATGTGACCACTTTTCCCATTACAGTTTCAGTTCAGTGCCTAGAGATTTACTTCAGCAGTGTTTCAGATGATGCATGATGATTGCTATTATGATGATGTTGTATGATCTATGGATATTGTTCTTACTGACTGTGGATTATTAGCTTGTTGATTTAATCATGATTATAGCATGTGCTTGGTATATTATTCCTGATGTGGCAAAATATTTAAAATGAACTGTAAACCTTAAAATGGACAATTGCTTGCACTCTTAGGTCATCTAACAAAACTTACTGGTATTTCACCTTACATAGACATGGTCTTTCCCGACACCTTTTGTCTGCTAGTGTAGGCTCCATATCCACTTGTCTCCATCCATACATGACCTTCCTGTTTGACTTTAAACCCTGACTTGTCTTATTTGACTTTCTGATGCTGAGGACTTCCCCATTTTTCTACCTCTGTGTTTGGACCGCATCCCTGTTTATTCAGTGTCTCGGCTCTGAGTTGGTGACAGAACTTGCCTTTGGTGAGTTGGATTGTAGGCCTTGGCTCGAACTCCCCCTAGTCACTTGAGATGTTGTTGGCTAAAACTGAAAGCTCATGTTCTACCTGTGGAAACTAAATAAATTCGCCCATGGAAACAAAAAAAGGGCAAGAGCAATGAAAAGCTAAAAATACTCCTCGAAGAGTATAAAGAAAGGTCCAAAAAGCAATGGTTCTTAAAAGTTATATCTAAACAATTGCTGACCTTATAAATATGTGAAAAACATGCCCTGGATGCAAGCTGCAACTAGTTGTGCTTCTCAGCACATCTGAAATCCGAAGGGTTATGTAGGCCAAAAAGGCCATGGAAATAAATTGAATGATCCTAATGAACTTGGATCAACTTGATGTAGACATGATGCCTAAGTTGAATAAGCACTCTCTAAACAACTTATCCATTTGTGAGGCACAGCCATCCCCCGTGTTCTTTTGTCCAACACAGAGTTTGTAGCTTCCCCCTTTCCCAGTCCAAAGTATTTTTGAGTTAAGTTAGACAAGTCAAACCCTTGGCCCAACCTTGCTCCTAGCCTTCATCCTTCACTAGCAGTTTGACCATGTCCAATGGGTGAGTTTGTCATTTGAACTATGGTGCAAGTAATTTTATATAACAACGGAATATGTTAATATAATTAATGCCACTGAATGGAATTTGTACTTTGAGCTTAGCTATGGAATGATTAAAGAAGCATTGTCTTAGTCTACTGATGTGATTTATCCTTGATTATATATATTCTTGGGATCCGTATGGATGATGATTTATGGTCCCACATGTTTGATGATGATATCATATGATGGACATATGATACAGATGATGATTGATCCAGTTCAGCAGGTTATTATCATTACAGATCAGCAGATTATACATTGTCCATATATGGTGGACCCTACAGCTGGCCCATTAGGGCAACCCAGGGTGTATGAGTACTCATTCCTAGTGGATTTGGGTCTTCTGGATCCATTGAGACACTTATCTTTCAGTTCCGGGCACTTCTGACAGTGATTGATGCAGTTTTACACTTGTTGACCAGATTTGGGGCTGATTTCCTAGCCTGAGCAGCAGGGGCCCCGAGAGGCCGGTTCACCTAGGGCGCTGATGATGGAGGGGGTGGTCCAGCCACTTGTTATTACCATTTATCCCCCCTCCCGGAGAGCCTGGTGGGCTCAGATTGACAGCGCTAGCACCCTAGGAGGCAGTTTTGGCACTTTCACAGTTCCCGAGGCAGTTAAAAAATGGGATAAAGTGGTCACTGAGGAAATCGATTTGGGCAATTGAGGCAAGATTTTGGCATTTGGTTTTCACAGAGGTCTTCCAGGGTGATCTCACTATCTTCCAGTCAGTTTTCACCATGTGGGTATCTCCAGATTGATCACAGGAGGACATTTACTGCTCGACTGTCATGGATTCTGAGGACAGTTTTGGTCATTATCATTATATTGGACATATTTTATTATTTTATTGTGCCTTGGGGTGAGCTAGCAAGGATTTATACCTCCTAGCCCCACCATGTGCTTATTTTATCATGTCCTAGTCATCATGAGGTGGATTATTGTACTTTATACCCCTCTTGAGGGATGACGTCACCCTCCATTGTACCACTTAGTGAGGGCGCTATTGTTATGTTGAGTGATCCATGTGATATATTGTTATGGATTCATCCTAGCCATTGATTGTATGATGAGATCTTATAATCTCAACCACTCATGTGATGTAGTATTGTAGAGTGGTATAGGGTTTTGGTCTTTATTATCCTATATAAGGAGGAGACCCCCCATTGTAAAGCTCACCTTTGGAGCTCTGGAATATTAGAATAGAAGATTTTTTGTGGAGCACATCTCTCTTGGCTTGTGGATTCTCTTGCATATTGAATATAAAGTATCTCTTCTATGTATCATTGTGGATCTATGTGTTTTTGCTAACCTTTTGACAGGAAAGTCGAATTGGAGAGAGGAGGGCGACTTTTGGAGGGTTATTGTTGGAGGGATCCACATATTCTCTCTTGGGTTGATCTTGTGACAGGGAGTATCATTATTGTATCTTTGTGACATAGTTGATGCTTTCTATTACATCTTTCTACCATTTTCATAATCATCTTGCTTGACTTGTTTCTTTGATCTTGTCTTGTAGGAGGAGGACGATTTGGCTATCTTGGAGAAGGGAGATTTGGTTGGAGCACTTGGATCTCACTCTTGAATATAAACATAGGAGAATGCTATCAACTTGCAAGGTGGCCATAAGCAAATTGAGGTAAGATCTACAAGGTATGTGCCTCTTTCATCCATTCTATCTCCATTGGTCATAAAACCCTAATTAAAATCAAAACCCCAATTTTTTGTATTTCTTAGATCTACTTAGATCTAGCCCTCATTTTGAAAAGATATTGAAAACCCACCTCTATAGCATCCACCCCTAGTTGGATCTATAGTTTGGTGGTGATTGGCTAAGAATTGACCCATTTTCTAAGACAAAAAGCTCTCCTTGACCTAAAGCGCACTTCCTTGAGGGAGGCTTGTTGGGCTAGATCTAGTACATGGGTATGTGAGATCCCGCTTGATTTGACAACTAGACACTTAATTACACATACCCATATCCTTACTTTGGTGAAAACTACCTTGTGGACATCTCTCCATGTTTTGAGGGGTTGAAACCCCCTTTTGACCTCATTGGTAACTTAAAACTTAGATCTACTAAGATCTACCCATTTGATTCACTTGAAACTTTGAACATGCATAGATCGGGGTACTAGCATCCCGGATCTACTTTTTGGTGGCCATTGGACTTGGTTTGGTCCACCAAACCCCTCTTTTGCCTCTCCTTGAGAAAGTCGCACCCCTTGGGAGTTTTGAGTTGGACCACTTCTAGGAAGTGGGTGTTGGATATTTTGGTGGATTTGGAATGCCCATGCCTTGAAACCTAGGTCTAGACTATTCTTTTGTCCCGATCCACCTTGGGGATTGCATTCCTTGTTTTAAGGAATTGTGGTCCACTTTTGGTTATCACCTAAAAACCTAGATCTAGCAAGATCCAACCATTGGATCTCATCCAAACCACTTGACCTGGCTTCTAGGTGTCCCGATCTACACTTTGACATCCTTCTTGACTCCATTAGCCCATCCAACAAGGCACTAGTCCTTCTCCAAGCAAGGCGCACTTCTTGGGATTAGTGTCAAACCCTAGATCTAACACATGGGTAACCCTAGAACCAACTCTAACTTGTAGATCCAACCTAGATCTAGCCTATAGTACCATCTTCACATTTAGCTTCACCTTGTGGGCCCATCTAAAAACATTTCACACTTCCCAAGGCAATAAGACCCACTTGTGTAAACACATGGTACTATACTTAATAATCATACCCTATCAAGTGGCCTAAACCATATATAGGTTGAAACACTAACTATCCTTGATACCACCTTCAACCATGCCCTAAACATTAGGTCCATTTAGACTTGCATTGGTTTCCGTAACTTATCACTCATTCACCCTTTAAAACCTTTGCTTGGGTCCAATCAACTGTGATTGGGGTATAGGGTCTCCCCCTTGGTCTAGTTATACCTTGACCTAAAGCGAAGAGTGCCTCGGTTGACGTGACTCCCACATTGCATTGGGAACCGTGGCATCTCTTGGGTCACCTCTTTAGTTGCCTAACTCCTCTACCGTCCCGGATGGGATACCTTTAGGGGCAACTACAAGTTGTGTGATAACATTTTTGGCGCCGTTGCCGGGGAGGTAGGGGCCTACCTTGGTTCAACACATCTTTGTGTCTCACTACCTTTCTGCACTTCAAACGACATATCTCTTGGTAGTAGAGTTTAAAATTCTACCTGGCGACTCCTAATCGTGACTCCGCTGAGAAGAGAACCCATAAAGAGATGTCTAATCAAAATAACATCTCTCCCGAAATGACCATGGAATTTATGACAAACATGTGTGAAATGGTCACCAACATTGCTACATATCTTAAGAATCAAGATGAAGATTTCAAAAGACGTGATCAACAAACCAAAGAGATGTTAAAATCCATCTGTAGCAATTCAATTCCTCCAAAGGCTAGTCCTCCCAAGACTCAGCAACCTAAAACGACTGACCCACAGCCTAGCAAGACAGTGCATCAACCTGTCCGAAGAATCTTGCCAAAAGCTCCAAAGCTTTCTCCTGAGGTCACCTCGAAGGGTAAAACTGTAACCAACACTAGCCAATCTCCTCCTACAAACAAAAAGACAGATCAAGCAATAAAAATTGATCCTCCCCCTAAAACTAATGTTCCCAAAGCAACCCTTTGGAGAAAGCAACCAAAACCTCCCACGATTCTAAAACCTAACAAGGAACTCCCTAGAACAAATATTCCAAGTAAGCTAGCCAATTCGTCTGCTTCGGTTTCTCTAAAAGACCTAATCAAGATCCCGGCTGTTAAACATGACATTATGAAATTCCTAGGGTTAAGCACAAATGAAAAGGATAAGGAAAACCCTCACAACCTAAACATAGACATTACAAGCTTCCTAGAAAAGATAAACATGCCTATTCCATTCTGTGAAATCTTTAAGATCCCTTCATTCCACAAAAGAGCTACTACTCATCTTGGGATTCAAACAAGGAAGCAAGCTCCTAAGAAAGCTGTTGCAGAGATTAGGGATTCCCCTGTCATGATCCAAAGTGTCTCTGGTGACAACTCTGGAAACTTCCCACCTTTTTATGTTGCGTTGGAAGTGAATGGTTTAATACTACATAATTGCATGTTGGACTCAGGAGCTGAAGTAAGTATCATGCCTTTAAGAGTCATGGAACAACTTGAGTTAGTACCCACAAGACCCTACAGAAATGTATGTGGCATGGATTCCAAACCTGTGAAATCTATTGGGATAATTGAAAACCTGCCTGTTAGGTTAGCTGCCTGCTCGGACATTGAGCTCTCAATGAATGTTTTAGTCCTGGATATCCCGGATGCATGGGGAATGTTGCTATCCAGGGAGTGGTCGGCAAGATTGGGGGGAAGTGTCCAAATGGATTTAACTTACGCCACAATCCCAACTAAAGAAGGTTCATTCATAACTTTGTTTAATGAACCACCTATGCGAGAACATGTTGAAACACCTGAACACTTATTCACTGAAGCAATGTATTCAAGTGATGAAATTGGAAACTTCATGATTCTAGCAAATTACTGGGAGGAGGTTAAAAAGCAACCTTTTTCACATGAACAAGTCTGGAAAATGCATTTTGATGGGGCCCGTTCCCGACATGGTGCAGGAGCCGGTATAGTCTTAATTTCACCATCAGGAGAAAAGAGCTTGTTTTCTTTCCGTTTAGAGTTCGATTGCACTAACAATGTAGCCGAGTATGAAGCATTACTTCTAGGTTTGGAAATTGCCAGAGAAAGAAAAATCAAATCAATATCTGTCACAGGAGATTCTGACCTCATTGTGTCCCAAATAAAAAAGAAATTTGCCGCTAAAAATAATAGACTTAGAGACTATAGAAATGCAGTTTGGGACACCATTGAATGCTTCGATGCCTTCGGAATCAAGGCTGTTCCCCGAGAACAAAATACTTTGGCTGATGAACTATCCGTAATGGCCAGTACTCTTCAAACTTCTGAGTCTCTAAAACAAGAAAACTGCAAACTTGAAGTTTTATTCAGACCCTCTGTCCCTAATAATGAAGACCATTGGCAAGTTTTTGACAATGATGCCCAAATCATACGATTTTTAAATGCTTCCAGAACCCCAATGGTAAATTTCGAGGATGAGATAAAAGGTGATACAATTGAAGGTATGGATGTCACAAAAATAGCTTTCCCCCTTGAAAGAAATTTCAACAGGCATGATGAGTACAAGGGTAAGAGAGCTGAACCTGTAGATGGGGTCATTGAAATAAATATAGGGTCTGCTTGTTCTCCAAAAATGATCAGAATTGGGATAAATGCCTCAGGAGAAGAAAGAAGAAGAATTATTGAACTAATCAGAGAGTATAAAGACATCTTTGCATGGGTTTATGATGATTTAAAAACTTATGATCAGTCCATCATAGAACACACTATTCCTCTCAAAGAGGGAGCCAAGCCATATCGACAAAAATTGCGAAACATGAACCCTAAGCTAGCTCCCTTAGTTAAAAAGGAATTGGAAAAGATGTTGGCAGCAGGTATCATTAGACCAGTTAGACATACAACCTGGGTGTCCAATCCTGTAATCGTAAGGAAGAAAAACGGGGAGATTAGAATTTGCATTGACTTTAGGAACCTGAATCAAGCATCTCTAAAAGACAACTATCCTTTGCCCAATATGGAAAATTTATTGCAAAGTGTGACAGGGGCTGGCATGTTATCCTTGCTTGACGGATTTTCTGGTTACAACCAGGTCCAAATCAAGAAGGAAGATCGTGGGAAGACAACCTTCACCACCCCGTGGGGAACCTTCGAGTATATAAGAATGCCATTTGGGCTTTTGAATGCAGGATCAACCTTCCAAAGGGCAATGGATCATGCATTTGAGGGTCTAATTGGAAAAATCATTGCAATTTATCAAGATGATCTAACTGTCTTCTCGAAAGACAGGGGAGACCACGTAAAACATTTAAGGAGAATCTTTGAAAGATGTCGGAAATTTGGAATATCCTTGAATCCTAAAAAGTCTACCTTCGGGGTGGATGAGGGGAAGTTGTTAGGTCACATTGTGTCCAAAGAAGGCATTAGAATTGATCCAGAGAGAGTGCAAGGAATCCAAGCCATAACTCCCCCAAAGGATGTCAGCTCGTTACGATCATTTTTCGGAAAAATAAACTTCGTAAGGAGATTCATCCCTAATTTAGCTGAATTGGCCAAGCCTTTAAATAATTTGCTGAAGAAGGATGTGAAATTTGTTTGGGATAAGAAATGTGATGTTTCATTCGAATCTCTAAAGAAAGCCATTGCTTCTGCCCCTGTCCTAGTAAGCCCAAACTACAATAAGGAGTTTTTGATTTATTCTTATGCTTCCGAGGACACCATAGCAGGTGTGTTGTTGCAAAAGAATGAAGAAAACCATGAACAACCGGTTGCCTTTATGAGTAAAAACCTTAGAGATGCGGAACTAAACTACACAACCACTGAAAAACAAGCCTATGCTTTGGTCAAATCGTTAAAACATTTTAGGACATATATCGGATACTCCAAAATTATGGCTTACGTCCCTTATCAAGCGGTAAAAGATGTCTTATCTCAGCCTGATGGCATAGGTGTTAGGGGAAACTGGATTTCTAGGATTCAAGAGTATGACATTGAAATCAAACCAATCAAGATAGTGAAAGGGCAAGGGTTAGCACAACTATTAACTGATTCCAAACTGCAGCAAAATAACATGATCCTTTATATTAATGAAGATCACGAGTGGTACAAAGACATTATCTTCTACCTTAAACATATGACCTGTCCAGACCACCTTGTAGATCACCAAAGAAGAGCTTTGAGGCTAAAAGCATCTAAGTATGTTTTAACTGAAGATGGTTTGGGTTGGAAGAATCCAGATGGAATCATACTCAAATGTGTAAATCATGATGACTCCCAGAGAATCATCAAGGAAATGCATTCTGGATTATGCGGAGGACATTATGCACCTAGAACCACAGCTGCTAAGATCATGAGAGCTGGGTATTATTGGCCATCCTTGTTCAAAGATGTGCACACGTTTGTTAGAACATGTCAAGAATGTCAGTTTTATTCAGGAAAACCTAGACTACCTTCCTTGCCTTTGACCCCAGTTATTGTGGAAGCTCCCTTCCAACAATGGGGAATGGATTTTGTAGGACCAATAAACCCAAGCTCTTCAGGAGGATATAAATACATTTTGACCTGCACAGATTATTTTACTCGCTGGGTTGAGGCTGTCCCTACCAAGAAATGCACCGCAGAAGTAGTGGTCAAATTTTTAGAAGAAAATATCGTTTCCAGATATGGTTGCCCTTGTAAAATCACAACCGATAATGCCCCAGCTTTTAGCAAGACGGAGATGACAACCTTTTGTTCTGACCATGGCATCACTCTATCCCACTCCTCCAATTATTACCCCCAGGGAAATGGATTGGCTGAGTCAAGCAACAAGAACCTAATTAGACTTCTGAAAAGAATGATCGGCGAAAACAAAAAGACTTGGGATGTCAAGCTTAAGTATGCCCTCTGGGCAGATAGAACAACAGTTAAAAGAATAACAGGAAAAGCTCCTTTTGAAATAGTATATGGACAAAACTGTAGGCTTCCAATCAACCTTCAAATCCCTGTGTATGAACTACTGCGACAATGTTCCACTGATCAAGAAGCCATGCAAGCAAGAATTGATAAGTTAGTGGAACTAGATGAAAACAGAAGGGAAGCATGGGATAAAATGGTGTTGGAACAAGAAAGAATAAAAGGAACTTTTGATCAACGGAGCAGGGACATAAATTTTGGAGTTGGTGATATAGTTCTACTGTGGGATAAGAACAAAGAGAAACCTGGAAACCATGGCAAGTTTGAAAAGATATGGATGGGTCCCTATCAAATAAGTAGAGTTGCAGGTAAAAATTCCTTTTGGTTGGAAACATTGGATGGGTTCGAATTGGAGCTGCCAGTAAATGGGGTACTGTTAAAACACTACTACCCCCTTATTCTTTTTGAATGACTATGCCTTTCCTTGCCTGTTTAGAGTAGGTAGGTTCTGAATAAGCTCACTTGAGCAATAGGATTTGTGTGATTTTTCTTTCTGTGTGCCGAGTATTGTCCCGTTTTCTTTTTTTTTCTGCTTGAGTTGAGCCTTGCTCCTTCCTAAGCTTGTTGCTCTTCCTGCATACATTTAAGAAATTATAGTTAGCATTTATGTTGTTGGCTGCCTGTGCAAGTTGAGATTGCCTGATTAAAGAAATACTCTTGTCCTCCTGCACAGTAAATAAGTGATAATAATATATGCCATGTTAGTTTAAATTTATATTTTTTTTGACGCATTTTTCAGTTTATGCTTTAGATTAGTTTTCAGTTTTGTTTTATTTTTATCCCATACATGCTCCATGATGGTATTCTAGTTTTTATGAGAACAGGAACAGGTGCAAGATAAAAGCTGAAAGCAAGGATGGTGCAGTGCTGGATTGAAGATTGATGCAGAGCAGTTCGAGACCAGAGATTCTGAGGTTCTCAAGCGCTCTCTCCCTTAGAGCACTTGTCCCAGCTGGAGCCAGATGTTATCACACCATAGTTACAGGGCTACTATTCTTGTACAGCAGATATCTGCACATTCCAGAGCTTCATTTATTCCAGAGCATGGCTACATATATTGGATCACTCATGATCAGAGCAGTACATTATTCAGATTGTATGACCTTGTGTCAAGGCTGAGCCTTGAGAGTTCAGATTTGATGACTGATGTGACCACTTTTCCCATTACAGTTTCAGTTCAGTGCCTAGAGATTTACTTCAGCAGTGTTTCAGATGATGCATGATGATTGCTATTATGATGATGTTGTATGATCTATGGATATTGTTCTTACTGACTGTGGATTATTAGCTTGTTGATTTAATCATGATTATAGCATGTGCTTGGTATATTATTCCTGATGTGGCAAAATATTTAAAATGAACTGTAAACCTTAAAATGGACAATTGCTTGCACTCTTAGGTCATCTAACAAAACTTACTGGTATTTCACCTTACATAGACATGGTCTTTCCCGACACCTTTTGTCTGCTAGTGTAGGCTCCATATCCACTTGTCTCCATCCATACATGACCTTCCTGTTTGACTTTAAACCCTGACTTGTCTTATTTGACTTTCTGATGCTGAGGACTTCCCCATTTTTCTACCTCTGTGTTTGGACCGCATCCCTGTTTATTCAGTGTCTCGGCTCTGAGTTGGTGACAGAACTTGCCTTTGGTGAGTTGGATTGTAGGCCTTGGCTCGAACTCCCCCTAGTCACTTGAGATGTTGTTGGCTAAAACTGAAAGCTCATGTTCTACCTGTGGAAACTAAATAAATTCGCCCATGGAAACAAAAAAAGGGCAAGAGCAATGAAAAGCTAAAAATACTCCTCGAAGAGTATAAAGAAAGGTCCAAAAAGCAATGGTTCTTAAAAGTTATATCTAAACAATTGCTGACCTTATAAATATGTGAAAAACATGCCCTGGATGCAAGCTGCAACTAGTTGTGCTTCTCAGCAGATCTGAAATCCGAAGGGTTATGTAGGCCAAAAAGGCCATGGAAATAAATTGAATGATCCTAATGAACTTGGATCAACTTGATGTAGACATGATGCCTAAGTTGAATAAGCACTCTCTAAACAACTTATCCATTTGTGAGGCACAGCCATCCCCCGTGTTCTTTTGTCCAACACAGAGTTTGTAGCTTCCCCCTTTCCCAGTCCAAAGTATTTTTGAGTTAAGTTAGACAAGTCAAACCCTTGGCCCAACCTTGCTCCTAGCCTTCATCCTTCACTAGCAGTTTGACCATGTCCAATGGGTGAGTTTGTCATTTGAACTATGGTGCAAGTAATTTTATATAACAACGGAATATGTTAATATAATTAATGCCACTGAATGGAATTTGTACTTTGAGCTTAGCTATGGAATGATTAAAGAAGCATTGTCTTAGTCTACTGATGTGATTTATCCTTGATTATATATATTCTTGGGATCCGTATGGATGATGATTTATGGTCCCACATGTTTGATGATGATATCATATGATGGACATATGATACAGATGATGATTGATCCAGTTCAGCAGGTTATTATCATTACAGATCAGCAGATTATACATTGTCCATATATGGTGGACCCTACAGCTGGCCCATTAGGGCAACCCAGGGTGTATGAGTACTCATTCCTAGTGGATTTGGGTCTTCTGGATCCATTGAGACACTTATCTTTCAGTTCCGGGCACTTCTGACAGTGATTGATGCAGTTTTACACTTGTTGACCAGATTTGGGGCTGATTTCCTAGCCTGAGCAGCAGGGGCCCCGAGAGGCCGGTTCACCTAGGGCGCTGATGATGGAGGGGGTGGTCCAGCCACTTGTTATTACCATTTATCCCCCCTCCCGGAGAGCCTGGTGGGCTCAGATTGACAGCGCTAGCACCCTAGGAGGCAGTTTTGGCACTTTCACAGTTCCCGAGGCAGTTAAAAAATGGGATAAAGTGGTCACTGAGGAAATCGATTTGGGCAATTGAGGCAAGATTTTGGCATTTGGTTTTCACAGAGGTCTTCCAGGGTGATCTCACTATCTTCCAGTCAGTTTTCACCATGTGGGTATCTCCAGATTGATCACAGGAGGACATTTACTGCTCGACTGTCATGGATTCTGAGGACAGTTTTGGTCATTATCATTATATTGGACATATTTTATTATTTTATTGTGCCTTGGGGTGAGCTAGCAAGGATTTATACCTCCTAGCCCCACCATGTGCTTATTTTATCATGTCCTAGTCATCATGAGGTGGATTATTGTACTTTATACCCCTCTTGAGGGATGACGTCACCCTCCATTGTACCACTTAGTGAGGGCGCTATTGTTATGTTGAGTGATCCATGTGATATATTGTTATGGATTCATCCTAGCCATTGATTGTATGATGAGATCTTATAATCTCAACCACTCATGTGATGTAGTATTGTAGAGTGGTATAGGGTTTTGGTCTTTATTATCCTATATAAGGAGGAGACCCCCCATTGTAAAGCTCACCTTTGGAGCTCTGGAATATTGGAATAGAAGATTTTTTGTGGAGCACATCTCTCTTGGCTTGTGGATTCTCTTGCATATTGAATATAAAGTATCTCTTCTATGTATCATTGTGGATCTATGTGTTTTTGCTAACCTTTTGACAGGAAAGTCGAATTGGAGAGAGGAGGGCGACTTTTGGAGGGTTATTGTTGGAGGGATCCACATATTCTCTCTTGGGTTGATCTTGTGACAGGGAGTATCATTATTGTATCTTTGTGACATAGTTGATGCTTTCTATTACATCTTTCTACCATTTTCATAATCATCTTGCTTGACTTGTTTCTTTGATCTTGTCTTGTAGGAGGAGGACGATTTGGCTATCTTGGAGAAGGGAGATTTGGTTGGAGCACTTGGATCTCACTCTTGAATATAAACATAGGAGAATGCTATCAACTTGCAAGGTGGCCATAAGCAAATTGAGGTAAGATCTACAAGGTATGTGCCTCTTTCATCCATTCTATCTCCATTGGTCATAAAACCCTAATTAAAATCAAAACCCCAATTTTTTGTATTTCTTAGATCTACTTAGATCTAGCCCTCATTTTGAAAAGATATTGAAAACCCACCTCTATAGCATCCACCCCTAGTTGGATCTATAGTTTGGTGGTGATTGGCTAAGAATTGACCCATTTTCTAAGACAAAAAGCTCTCCTTGACCTAAAGCGCACTTCCTTGAGGGAGGCTTGTTGGGCTAGATCTAGTACATGGGTATGTGAGATCCCGCTTGATTTGACAACTAGACACTTAATTACACATACCCATATCCTTACTTTGGTGAAAACTACCTTGTGGACATCTCTCCATGTTTTGAGGGGTTGAAACCCCCTTTTGACCTCATTGGTAACTTAAAACTTAGATCTACTAAGATCTACCCATTTGATTCACTTGAAACTTTGAACATGCATAGATCGGGGTACTAGCATCCCGGATCTACTTTTTGGTGGCCATTGGACTTGGTTTGGTCCACCAAACCCCTCTTTTGCCTCTCCTTGAGAAAGTCGCACCCCTTGGGAGTTTTGAGTTGGACCACTTCTAGGAAGTGGGTGTTGGATATTTTGGTGGATTTGGAATGCCCATGCCTTGAAACCTAGGTCTAGACTATTCTTTTGTCCCGATCCACCTTGGGGATTGCATTCCTTGTTTTAAGGAATTGTGGTCCACTTTTGGTTATCACCTAAAAACCTAGATCTAGCAAGATCCAACCATTGGATCTCATCCAAACCACTTGACCTGGCTTCTAGGTGTCCCGATCTACACTTTGACATCCTTCTTGACTCCATTAGCCCATCCAACAAGGCACTAGTCCTTCTCCAAGCAAGGCGCACTTCTTGGGATTAGTGTCAAACCCTAGATCTAACACATGGGTAACCCTAGAACCAACTCTAACTTGTAGATCCAACCTAGATCTAGCCTATAGTACCATCTTCACATTTAGCTTCACCTTGTGGGCCCATCTAAAAACATTTCACACTTCCCAAGGCAATAAGACCCACTTGTGTAAACACATGGTACTATACTTAATAATCATACCCTATCAAGTGGCCTAAACCATATATAGGTTGAAACACTAACTATCCTTGATACCACCTTCAACCATGCCCTAAACATTAGGTCCATTTAGACTTGCATTGGTTTCCGTAACTTATCACTCATTCACCCTTTAAAACCTTTGCTTGGGTCCAATCAACTGTGATTGGGGTATAGGGTCTCCCCCTTGGTCTAGTTATACCTTGACCTAAAGCGAAGAGTGCCTCGGTTGACGTGACTCCCACATTGCATTGGGAACCGTGGCATCTCTTGGGTCACCTCTTTAGTTGCCTAACTCCTCTACCGTCCCGGATGGGATACCTTTAGGGGCAACTACAAGTTGTGTGATAACAGGTAGTTTGCTTGTGCAAGAGAGGAGGGCGCACTTGGTTCCTTGGGAAAATCGTTTTTACTTGGATACTTAGCCAAATCACCTCAAATTGATCGGGAAGAAGTAGATCATCATCATCAAGGCATCTGTAAGATTTTTAGGGTAAGATCTACACTTGTTTTATTTATTTTAAGTTCCAAATCATTGGCCATTTGTATTTTTTGTTGAAACCCTAATTGCCAAAACTTCTAAAAATTCTCTAGCTCAAACAACTTAAAATCGTGGTGAACGATTTCTGGGTTTTAACCTTAAGGCCTAGCCCCAGGTGGGTTTCCTAGGGCGTCACCCCTAAGGGACTCCATCCTGCCCATTTCCCTAGGCACTGCTCTTCTACCCATGCACAATTCTTGATTTAGCCTCTTTTCTGGGTTGTTTGATGCCGGTTTTTTACTTGTGTGCTAAGAGATTGTCATATTGTTCATCAAGTCTAATCTAAAGGTATTGGAAAGTCTCATCTTGCTCTTAACCCTTCTACCTTGGACACGTTTCCCAAGGCGGGGAAATCTTTATCATTTGCTAGTATCTTGATCCTGGATCTTTCTTCTAAACTCATAAGTCACTTGTACTTCCACATTGGGTCAAAATCTATATCCTTTAAGCCTCTTGATCCAACCTTAATTCACCTCGTGTCTTCATCCATAGATCTAGGGTTCATTATACCTTACACTTTACGTATTTCAGTTATCTATTTTGATCTAGTGTTTTGGTTAGATCTCTCCTGTCGGGAGTTGATCTGGGTCTCCCCCATTACTATCTAGGGCTTGAATAGTATAAAGTGAAGAGTGTCTCGGTTGGCGTGACAGCCAATCCATCTTGGGAATCAAGGCCCTCTTGGTTCACCTCTTTGGTTGCCCATCCCCTCTACCGTCTTATATAGGATCATTCTTTGGGGCAACTAGAAGTTGTGTGATAACAGGAACCTTGGTCAATGGCGTGGAACTCCTCACACCCAACTGCTAGTCATAAGCTTGTTGGGCAAGGAACAAGAATGCATTATTTCTTGAGTTTCTTTTATTAGACATCAGGCAAGCAATTGGTTAAAAATGAGTGCTATAGTAAGTCATTCAATAATAAAAAAATCAGTCTTATAGTAAGTCATTCAATAATAAAAGATGAATTTTCTGATCAAAGAATTAGTGGGTTAGTTGTAACTCTTGGTTAACTCCGAGGCACTACGAATGAATAAAAAAATGTTGTTCATTGGTATTGGCATGGAAATCTGAGACTATTCCGTAGGAATCCCTAACAAGACTCCCAGATCAATATATTTATGTGTAATATTGATAAGATAGTTGGCATTTTTTTCATAATTATTATTCATCAAGAATTTGTTTAATATTGATAAGATAGTTGGCATTTTTTATATAATTATTATTCATCAAGAATTTATGTGCTTCTGGATCTACTTGTCCTGAATTTGTGTCCATGTACAAAGATTCTCTAAGATTTTTGTTTATGCAATGTTGTTGAATACAGTTGAAGTTTTAATGTCAAGTGTTTTCCTTGTGTAAATATTCTTTGTTGTGGTTGAGCTTTATATTTGCCATGCCAATATCATTGAGAATTTTAGCCATGAAACAAATGCCTGCTACATGGGTTCTGTTTATTTTTCTCATAATTATTATTCATCAAGAATTTGTGTAATATTGATAAGATAGTTGGCATTTTTTTTATAATTATTATTCATCAAGAATCTATGTGCTTCTGGATCTACTTGTCCTGAATTTGTGTCCATGTACACAGGTTCTCTAAGATTTTTGTTTATGCAATGTTGTTGAATACAGTTGCAGTGTTAATGTCAAGTGTTTTCCTTATGTAAATATTCTTTGTTGTAGTTGAGCTTTATATTTGCCATGCACTATCATCGAAAATTTTAGCCATGAAACAGATGCCTGCTACATGGGTTCTGTTTATCTATCGATGTTTGACTGGTGGAGAATTGTTTTAATCGGTGGATGATAAAAGTTTAGCTATTCAATTTCCTCCTTTTCGGACATCTTAATTCTTAATTTCCTAGAAATATTTGATTTCTGTAGATATCCAGTTAGAAGATTTCTGTTTTATTTCTCAGTTTGTAACTTCTGAATTTTCTTGCAACTAATTGGACTACTCTTTACATGGGTTCTTGTCTTTCAGGAATGCTTTCATTGTAGGTTCTTCAAATTTGAGAGCAAAGAGTATGCAGATGTCCCTGCTGAATTGCCTAAGTTGCTAACAGATTTAGGCCCAACAATAGTTTCAAACTATTTTACACCACAAGATGGGCAAGTACTTTGGCCAGCATTCTTGAGAGGTTATGATAAGTGTTGCATGCAAACATCTGCAACTCAATCTGTCAATCTGTTGTTTATGCTCTTTCATGAAGTGAGGAAAAAGGCTCAACTTCCTTCAAGGCTGAAATTTACAGAAAATGAGAATGACAAAATTGGTGGGCACTTCAGTGAAAATGACATCTGTGTATTTTTGTGGTTCTGTTGGCTTATGGAACATAATGCACGGTGTCCAGATCTATGCGTGGAAAAAAATGATGCAAGCAGTATAGAGCTCCCAGAAATAAATCACCTCGTAAGATCAGCAATGATGATTTGTTCTGGATCTGACACGGAAGAGCTGCACAGAGAGAATTCAAATAAAACATCATATACAAATGTTGAAATACCAGCAGCAAGTCTTTTTTCGTGGATTTTTGCAACAATTCCAGGCGTTTATCATTGCTTTCCGCAGTATGTTCAGGGTGTCATTCAAGGGGCCAGTACAAGTCTCAATGTAAATACATATAGAACCTTCTTCGTTAATCACTATTCTTACTTTGTCCTACAGTTTAAAACATCATATACAAATGTTGAAATACCAGCAGCAAGTCTTTTTTCATGAATTTTTGCA
The DNA here is from genome assembly GCA_027924585.1 of Larix kaempferi. Lineage (NCBI taxonomy): Eukaryota > Viridiplantae > Streptophyta > Pinopsida > Pinales > Pinaceae > Larix > Larix kaempferi. The sequence goes on along the minus strand of BSBM01000195.1, from coordinate 5,252,286 downwards.
ACAATTCCAGGCCTTTATCATTGCTTTCCGCAGTATTTTTAGGGTCTCATTCAAAGGGCCAGTATAAGTCTCAATGTAAATACATATAGAACCTTCTTTGTTAATCACTATTCTTACTTTGTCCTACAGTTTATGCATAATTTCACAGGCTATATAGTAAACACTTATTTTGTTATTTCTCTATTAAACCAAAAATTGTCTGACCAATTTATCTCGTGGATTTCTATTTTTTTAAAAGCTGAAATGGATAAAAATTATATTAAAGGAGTTTTTTTTAAACTTAAATGGATAAAAGTTTATATTAAAGGAGAGCTGTGGCCACACGGTATAACATTTTTAATACAATAGATAAAGGTAGTGTAGCTCTGAAAATCAGAAAGGAACAAAAATTGCAAGTGGTCCTCTCTACTCATTATGCATAAGAATTCCACAGGCTCTATAGCAAACAATTATTTTGTTATTGCTCTACTAAACCGAAGGATGTCTGTGACTTATTTATCATGGATTTCTGTTTTACATTTTAAGAAACTGAAACGGATAAAAGTTAAATTAATGGAGTGCTGTGGCCAAACCATACAACATTTTAATACAATAGATAACAAGAGTGTAGCTTTGAAAATCCAAAACGAAGGGTTTATATAAGTTTATAACACTGCCTTACTTTTACAGTTTTAAAAAAAAATCTATCAGTCCTAGTGCTATAGATCCAAATAGACTGTCGTAGCAAACATTTCAAAGTACAAAACATAAAAACTTTGGAAAATTATTTGGAATTATGCCTATGCTGGACATTCTGCATATTCTCTTTCAGCACCTCAGCTTGGTGCACTGTAGCCTCTTCCTTAGCTTCATCTCTAAGGGATACATTTTTTTTGGGGCTTCTTGCAGTGTTAGGAATGAGTTGTGCAAACATATTGTACTCTGCAGTCTGGGTGGCTTGCATAGCCATTTTCATTTTCAATTCTTTCATTTTGTCTTCAAAGCTTAAGACTGGTGTGCATATTATCATTCATAAGCAAAATTATTCTTTTAAGATCCTCAACTTGTCTAGCCAGTGCTCTAACCACTTTTCTGAATTTAGCTAAATCCCACAGGATTTGCCAAACTGAGTGCCTCCAAATATCAAAGGACAAACTTATTCTGACAGATTAAACCACCTACAGCCCTGAACAACCATCGGTTAGTGAAGGCCCCACAGAATTCTCTGTCTTTCCTTCTTATCCCCAACCAATAATAAACATAATAACTTCATCCCTGAAATTGAAACAGACATAAACCTCTATAAATCCCTTGCAGAAAAGCTGCACAACAATTTATCCTGAAAAGAGAGAACGCAAGGTACCTAAGGGAAAGGGTGCAGTGTGCTGCCTGTGGACCTCCGCCTGTTGCAGAAAAGCTGCACAACAATTTATCCTGAAAAGAGAGAACGCAAGGTACCTAAGGGAAAGGGTGCAGTCTGCTGCCTGTGGACCTCCGCCTGTGGGTTGAATCCAAGCACAAGTTCTTGTACTTTGCGGTCTTTTTTTGGAAGTACAAAAATTGAAATAATGAGCCCGAATCAATCCACCTTCATCTCACCAGAAGAAACTCAGAGCCAAGCGGTTAATCTCTGCCTCCGCTCAAGCATGGATATGTAATGACTGGGTACAAGCGGGAGGTGGGGTTTGATAAACCTCATATCACGCATTAGAAATTGTTGCCACATTTCCAAGCCATTTGAGAGACTAATTAACTTTAGGTTATTAGTTTCCTTATTCATGGGATATATATATATATATTTTGGAACCCTCCCATTTTTTCGAATTATACCTTGTTCCATTGGCTGCTTTTTGATTAGCCATTGTGTTTGCTTGCTTGTACATTCTGATAATGGAGAATATGATAATATTCTATCCTTTCAAATTTCTTAACTACCCTCTTCATTCATTCGATCAATTAACCTATCAAGAGGAGTGAATGGAGCAGTTGTAGAGCTTCTCCTTTTTTTAATAATGAACAATGAATCACTTAAGAATCTAAGATGATGAGATACTTTACTTCTCTTTCTTGTAGCTACTTGAGACCTTGATACAGTGTTAATGCTTCTGTGTGTGTGGTTGCTGGAGGCCTCTCCAAAATCTCAATTCACATTGACCTTTGGGGTTGAATACAACTCCCCTGCACCTGCCACCCATGGATTTTTCTGTATTTCATCAATACTGGTTTTTCCATATCCTTATTCTTTGCCGAAGTTTCTATCTCAAATTTCATGGATTGTGAAAGACATCAACTTGGATTCCACACAAGATAAGTCTAATTTGTCGAAAGCACAAACTTTGGGGCAACTCTTGGAAGTTCTATCCATAGTCACTTTAGTAGAACCTCCCTTCACTCTAGGTCAACTTTCATCCAGCATACGGGGAGTTTCGCTAAATAAGATTACTAAATCAGTCTTTATTAACTCTTGAGACAAATCACATTTAACAATCTAAGATTTATGATATGCAATAAATACACAAGTAGATCAATGCCTATCCTTGGGCAATGGAGTCAAAATACTTTAAGTTTAAGGAAGAATTCAACAATAGAAAATATTGAACCAACAAAGATGCTCCAAACAGAAGTCTTTCTTAGTCATAAGAGTTCTCTAAATTCACTTTTCAGCCAACATACCAAGCTCATAAAAATGCCATAATATGTTACACTATATTTGCTTCATCACATAACATCAAAATCTGAATAGTGAAGTAAAAGACAACTTTCTATTAGAGTAACAGCCCAACTACATAGCATAGTCAAGATCTGTAAAGTATGGACTTTGAGAGGACAGAAAGTCACTCCTCAGGGTTCTTATGTTGGTAAATAAACCCTATAACAGCAATACTTGTTTCATCACATACATCAAAATCTGAATAGTGAAGTAAAAGACAACTTTCTATTAGAATAACTACCCAGGTACATAGCATAATCAAGATTTGTAAAGCATGGACCATGAGAGGACAGAGTCACTTCTCAGGGCTCTTATGTTGGTAAATAAACCCTATAACAGTAACAAGTTTCCAGCACATAAGAAAGGAAACAAAGATATAGTAACAACCTTACAAGAGAAGATTACAGTCCTGAATATTTCTTCAATGAAGCTCCAAACCCACACAAGATATCTTCAACTGTAGCCTAATGGTCTAGGGATTTCTCCAGCAAACCTTAGCCAATTGAAAGAGGCTTCTTTTTAGAGGCTCCTCTTGTAACTTCTTAGGGAATAAAATATTATTAGAATGTTCTAGGTCTCTCTAAATTAGGGCACTTCCACAACTAAGCTTTAAAAAATGCAGTGTTACACGGGTATGCGTTTCCGGACCCTGGAAACTAGTTTCCTCGCTCCCACGCGATTCGGAAACTAGGAAACGAGATTGGGTACGTTTCCACCTCGTACCCAAATCCGGAAACGATGGGAAATGCATAGATGGGTTGTTTCCTCAAAAGGCGTAAACGTGGACGAGTTTGCGACCAAAAACTAAACACGTGGCAGCTTGTTTTCCCTCGGATTTCATTTTCCTCCTATTTTCTTCACTCATTCGTCTTTCAGATGCGCGAGGGGCCCTTTCGGGAGGGTTTTAACTTTTATTTCCTTCATTTCGGGCATTGCATTTTATTCTCCAATCTCCACTGATATTCGTAGTCAAGAGCCGTGTTTGTCATTTTATTCTCCACTGGAATTTGGTGTTCGTTGGAGCTGGAAGTCGACAGTGGTCGTGGGAGGTCTCTATTGCAAGCCTGTAGTCGCGTGAGGCTGATTCTTCACCGCAAGTCCATCGTCGCACTGCAAATCCGTCATTGCGTGAGGCCGAGTCTTCTTTGGACGTGATCCGAGGTCGCATCTTCGCTGCAAGTCCTGAATATGAGGTTGCATTCGCTCGTTTCAGGGCTTGCACGAGTTAGTAACTGAGTTTCAAACTTTCAGGGCTTGCAAAGTTTCAAATTGGCACGGATTTAGGATTAACGGGCCTTTCGCGGGGGTGTCGGGTATGTCCGATGTTACTGTTAGCATAACAATAACACAACCCCGTTGCTGTTATGCTGAAAGTTACATCAGTCAGACCCGACCCCCTTTGCGAAGGCCCCTTTTTATTTTTTTTTAAATTTGTTTACCATTAAATTGAAAAATAGTCAATTAAATAATTAAAAAACAGTCAATAAATTATAAAATTAAAAAGCAGTCAATTGAATTAATAATTTATTAATTTGTTTATCATAAAATTTAAAAACATTTATGCATTTCGTTTCAATTTTAACTTTAAACTTTAAACTTTATAATTCTCAATATGAATGTTGAATCTTGATGTATTAGATTGAGATTTTAAACTTTCAAACTTTCAAGTTTTTAACTTTTTAAGTCCCAATATGATGTGATTTACTGATGTATCTTGGGATTTACTCATTTATGAATATGATGACAAACACAATATTCAATACATGATGTTAGTGTTATAATGTTAGTGTTTTGTTACTATTAATCTTTAAAATCTTAAATTATAATTTTTTAATTTTGTAGTATTCTTGGTGGGGTCCCCTATAATTTAAAAATTTTCCTATGTTGAAGTCCTCAACGTACCCTTCAACGTTTCCTAAAATTTTTTTGGGGGGGTACTTCTGCATATGTCGTTTCCGCGTTTCCCCGCTCCCGCGTCCCCACGTCCCAGAAACTTGGGGGCACATTGAAAAAATGTTATTAGTCCAAGTGTCACCTCATGGTAGATGTCCCATATAAAAATGTTTTTCTTAATCCTCATCCTACTCTATAGGCTTCTAAGTGGGACACCTCCTTAAACTAAGCTTTTGAAAATGTCAAATAGTTCAAGTGTCACCTCCTCATGCTCAACGTTCCCTATAAAAGAAATGTTTTTCTAAATCCTCATCCCATTCTAGAGGCTTCTAACTGGGACATCTAGAAATGTTTTTCTAAATCCTCATCCCACTCTAGAGGCTTCTAAGTGGAGCACCTCCTTTAGTTAGGGGTAATACATCATAGATAACATTTTAAAATCCCTTTCTAGAGTCTTCTAAGTGGGCAGCTCCACAAATTATGGCTTCAAGCTTCCTTCAATAACATTTTCATGAATACATCAAGCTTCCTTCAATAACATTTTGGGCAGCTTCACAAAATATGGCTTCAAGCTTCCTTCAATAACATTTTCATGAATAGATCAAGCTTCCTTCAATAACATTTTCATGAATAGATCTGCCACGTGTGGGTTAGATGATGGATGACCTTTATATATTATGAGTCCATGCCATGAGTGACTCTCAAAATTGGCCTAGAATGTGGAATGGCTTCTTAATTAAAGTGCAATCGCCAATCATTCTTATAGAGGGTTTAGAATGCCACATGTCCTCATTATATGAGGGGTGTTCTATCAATGTTGCCATATAGGAATTCTAACATATAATTCCAACGTCTCCTGAGGGACGTTTAATCAAAATGCCATATGAAGAATGCCAACATCTCAAATCATGCTTCCAAATATGTAAAACATGTCTAATGAGATGTGAAAGGTATCCATGAAGATTGGCATGCTTCCAAATGTGCAAATATGCCTCAGAGAATCTGAACATGCATAAAAAGTAACCTTAGTGAAAGATTACACATCAACAAGTGTGATGATCCTCCCTTATCTCCAACACTTTCTTTGATGATATTCCTTTGACCTTGAAACAAGCCATGATATGTCACATGTCACCTCCATATTCAGAATGCCCCTCAAGATATATGTGCTGTCATATTGAAATCTCCTCCCTAGCTAAGGTGTTCCTTATGGATAAATCTCACAATAATTTCCTTGAAGATGGGTGCTCTTCCTCCTATGGATGACCATGCTCGTGGAATGTGTTGAGGGTCTTGTTATCACACAACTTGTAGTTGTCCCTAAAGGTATCCCATCCAGGATGGTAGATGAGATGGACAACTAAAGAGGTGACCCAAGAGATGCAACGGTTCCCAATGCAAGCTGGGAGTCATGATAACCGAGGCACTCTTCACTTTAGATCAAGATAAATCAAGACCAAGGGGGAGATCCTAGCCAATCAATGAAGATTAGCTAACCCAAAGGCTCCTAGGGAAACATGTACATTAAGTTACAGAAACCAATGAGTGAGGATTAAGTGGACCAAAGAGTTTAAGATGTGGTTGAAGAGGCTTAAGAAGTGACAAGTGTTTCATCCAATGAATGACTAAGGCCACTTAAGAGTTCCAATGAATAGATCTAGCACCATATAAATACACAAGTGGAGCCCACTCCTTAAAAAGTGGAAAATGGTCCAAATAGGGCCTACTTGGTTGGATTTGGGGTGAGATGGTACTAAGTGGATGAGATGAGGTAGATCTATGGATCTAAGATGAAAAAAGACCACACCCACATATGGGATCTAGGAAAAGGCCACTAACCCAAGGAGTGCGAATTGCCCAGGGGAGACTAGTGCCTTGAGATGAGGGGGCAAATGGAGTCCAAATTATGCCAAAATGTAGATCGGGGTAGTTAAGGCAATTATCAAGGTGGGTTTAGGATGACATGCCCCAATATGACCTAGATCTCCATAGATCTAAGATGCAAAATGCATCACCAAGTGACCCAAGTGGGGCTCAATCCCTCAAAATGAGGAATGGGGTCCACAAGGTGAAAATCAACAAGGTGAAGCACTAGGGGTAGGTAATCAAGGTGGATCTATGCAAATCAAGTGGGATCTCACCTACCCATGTCAATAATCTAGCCCAACTAGCCTTCCCCAAGGAGTGCGATTTGCCTCAAGGAGGGCTAGGTGCTTTGGAAAGTGTGTCAAATGAAGGCCAATTGTTACCAAACTATAGATTCGAATTGCCGTGGATGCTATAGAGGTGGGTTCTTTTTATTATCCCCAAAGCCAAGCTAGATCCAAGTAGATCTAGAAAAATATGAAAAACAAGGGTTTTGATTTTAAGGGTTTTATGACCAATGAAGAAGAATGGATGGATCTAGGTACATATCTTGTAGAACATACCTCAAATGCTTGTGGCCACTGTGCAAATTGATAGCATTCCCCTATGTGTATATTCAAGAGTGAGATCTAGTGCTCCAAGCCAAAACGTCCTCCTCCAAAGATGGCCAAATCGTCCTCCTCCTACAAGACAAGATCAAGTGAAACAAGCCAAGTAAGAAAATGATGGAGAGATGTAAAAGAAAGCATCAACTATGTCACAAAGATACAATAATGATACTCCCTGTCACAAGGATCAACCCAAGAGAAGATATGTGAGTCCCCTCAACAATAGCCTCCTTCAAATCGTCCTCATCTTCACCAATTTGGCCTCCTTGCAAGAAAACAACGTGTAGCCCAAGATCCACAATGATACATAGAGAAGATACTGTATATTCAAAGTGCAAAGAATCCATCAAGACAAGAGAAGTAGCTCCACAAAGAAGTATTCTATTCCAATATTCAAGAGATCCAAAGGTGCTTTTACAATAGGGGGTCTCCTCCTTATATAGGATAATAAAGACCAAACCCCTAAACCACAAAACCACTTTACAATACAACAAGTGAGTGGTTGAGATCAAAAGATCTAACAATATAATCAATGGCTAAGATGAGCCTAAAATAATATCACATGGATGACTCAAAAGAGGAATGATGTCATAGCTAAAAGTGACTAAGTGAGGGTGATGTCATCCTCCAAAAGGGCTAAGATACATGGGCCCACCAAATATGACATGGACATGACTCAAGAAGCTCATGGTGGGGCTAGGAGGCATCAATCCTTACTAGCTCATCCCCATGGCACAATAATATAAAATAATGGGACTATGACATGTCCAAATAATACAAATGATCAAATCCTGTCTCCAAAACTGGTAGAGACATGCAGTAAAAGGCCTCCTATGGCCACTGTGGACCCCACTGACTGATGCTGACTGATCTGGAAGATGGGGGGTTCACCCTGGAAGACCTTTGATAAGACCAAGTGCCAAAACCTTGCCTCAATTGCCCAAATCGAATTCTTCAATGACCCTTTTATTCCATTTTTTAATCCTTTGGAAAACCTTGAAGCTGTCCAAACTTACACCTAGGGTGCCTGCGCTGTCAATCTGAGCTCACTAGGCTGTTTGGAAGGGGGGTATAATGGTACAATCAAGTGGCTGGACCACCCCCTTGCTATACATCGCCCTAGGTGAAACTGGCCTCCAATGCCTCTGCTGGACAGGCTGGGAAAGCATGCCCAAAACTGGTCAACAGGTGGAAAACTGCATCTATCACTGTCAAAAGTGCCTGGAATTGAAGGACAAGTGATCTCAAGTGTCTGATACAATATACTGCTCTGATCATGAGTGATCTCAAAATGAAAATACAAGCTCATCATAATTGATCTCTGTAAAAGCAAAGCTCTGAAATGTGCAGATATCTGCTCAGCAAGAATAGTAGCCCAGCTACTATGGTGTGATAACAGGTCTCATAGTGCATCAAATGTATAACCTTTGGCTTGGGAGATACATCTTCAATGAATAGATGTGGATAAAGGGCTCCAAAAGGTAAATCATGGCCACATGCGCAAATCTGCCTCCAAATATGCGAACTCAATGCTGAAATATGCTTTAAAAGACATAAACATATTCCAACATATGAAAAAATAGACAAATCCATGCTACCAACATACATGTCTTGATTTCCTGGAAGATGGGTGCTCTTCCTCGTATGGATGACCATGCTAGTGGAATGTGCTGAGGGTCCAATAGTGCATTAAATGTATAACTTTCGACCTGTGATACAGGAGATGCATACTCAATGAAAAGATGTGGAGAAAGGGCTCCAAAAGGTGAATCTTGGCCATGTGCAAATCCTCCAAATATGCAAACTCAATGCTGAAATATGCTTCAAAAGATGTGATGATACTAAGGGCTCCAAGAGGTGAATCTTGGCCACTTGCAAATCTGCCTGCAAATATGCAAACTCAAAGCTGAAATATGCCTCAAAAGATGTGATCATACTTCATTGTATGAAAGATGCTTCAAAAGTGAGCATACTCCAACCTATGAAAGAAAAGACAAATCCAAGTGGCCAACATAACAATGCAATAGATGCAAATTAGACTGTGTTTTTTCTGGTGGTAACGAGTCTCAGTGTAAAATACTTATAGAACCTTTTTTGTTAATCACCATTCTATCTTTGCCTTACTCTTTATGCATAAGAAGTCCGCAGGCTCTGTAGTAATTTTGTTATTGCTCTATTAAACCATAGAATGTCTGTGACATATTTATCTCATGAATTTCTATTGTATTGTATTATTATTTGCTAATGTTTCTACTCTCAAATCTCATGGGTTGTGAAAGATGTCAAATTGGAGCCTGCATATGACTTCCTATTGGCCAGTAACAGAAGTGCTTTTTAGTCTGAGTTTTGTTCTCGTTTGATGGACAGGTTGCAGTCCAAACTTCACCACAAAAAGGAGAATTGCGTTCTTCAGATGCAGCAGGGTTATTGACTTCTGGAACAGCATGGGCTATTGCTCTCGCTATTAGAGCTCCATTAGGAGGAGAAAGCCTGATGGAATCCATTATGTCTGTGAGCCATTCAAGCATCCTTCCAAATCTCATATATCGGTTTGTATTACTCTTGTATTGTATCGGTTATTCAACTTTTGTTTATCTCTAATTGTAGGGAACTTGATTTTACATGTCTAGTTTGTGACTTGTCACAGAAGGGATTGCTTGTATTCAGTTATTATGCTAATCTGTACCATGCCATGCAGATTTGCTATAAAACCTGAATTTTACTTAACTGTTTGATGTGGCTGTGGTAACTTTTTGAGGATGCGAACTTCAAAAATGAATAAACCATCAAAACAGGGAAGTGTTGTTTTTCCTATGTTTATATAGATCACTTCAAAAAAACAAAGATCTGTGCCACTGAAATCCATTATCGCATACAATTTGGTGATTTGTTTGAAAAGACACAAAAAATGATTTGATATGGTAGCAACTCTGATATGAAAGGTAGACTGGAACAACTAAAGCATATTGTTGAAAGATTGTTCCCGATGACTTAATTTTTGTCATGGACGAGGAAAACTTGGTCTATTGAAGGGTGAATAAAACTGACTGTAGTTACAATTAGTCACTGTGTAACCACCATCATAGGGAATCCATCGAAGGACATTCTAAAAGAGGTTTTAGGTTATGGTGGTAGACAGGCAAAGTTACTTTGGTAACTTGAAATAAAACTTCGTTTTATATAATGGTCAATTAGATATTAGACTTGGGCATTAATAAAGTCACTTATGATTTTACATTCTTTTGCACTTTTATGCTTTATGTCGCTTTATTGTATTTCTTGATCTATCCCACATTCATAAAGTGGATTGAATCGATCTCATTGTATAACCCTATATAAGAAACCTTTCACTTTCTCATCTATGCAATTCATTACAATAAATCTTGTGAGTTATTTATTGGTTTCTTTATTTGCTCGATTTCCTTAAAATGGTATCAAAGCTTAGCTAGAGCCTCAGATACATGGAGAGCGTGAAGACGTAGGGGCTGCTGCCAATATAGGCGGATTGAAGGATAGCTAGCATAACATATTAAAGAGCCAAAATGGTTTCATCGAAAACCAGGTATTATTTCTTTTTTTAATCTCGAACTGTTATACCCTAGATTCTCTGCAGCGCACCCTATCAGATGTGCCAAAGAGGGGGGTCCTTTTGCTATTGTAAAAGGCCAAATTGAGGTTGTCTTGTGTAAAATGTTTGGTCTATCTGTGTTCTAAACCCATTGGTTGGTCATGGCAAGTCCTCTTGGCCTTTATTTCAAGGTGTACTGGTCTTGTGGCTTTGCTGACTACTCCTTGATGGGTGGTAATTCCTTATCATATTGAGGGGATTTATTCCCTGGATAGGTAGTGGTGCATCTAGGGTTGACTTCATTAGGACACATGGCTTCGGAGCCCCTAGCCACACTTATAATTTTATGCTTTGTACAGGTGATTGTGCGTGTACGGGTTGCCATACTTGCTCTAGCACACCTCAATTATACCCACTTGGATCTTATTTTATTATATTACCCCCTCCCTTTGGTCATCCTAATCAAGAAAATGCAAATCATCCACTTAAATGCAACTTTTGAAGGCCGTACCAAGCAAGGAAGGTGTTGAGGGAAAAAGACACTTTGTTGGGGTTAGATGGGGCATACTAGCCTCCTTCCAAGCTCAACATTTCATTCGTTGAAGCTTTCATCATTTATTTTTTATTATTTTTATGTTTTATGAGGTTTAGTCCCTAGATTGTGGTTGACAAACCCTAAAAATAATTTTAAACTCAAAATTAGATAGGTCGACCTAAAGGAGGGAAAAGTTAGACTTTTCTCCTATAAATCTAGTGCCCTCCTCTCATTTGTAAGCAAGATCACGGGATCAAATGACTGAAATCTTATTCTTTCTTGTGTATATGAGATCTTAAGTGGTGCACATCTCTCTTCTTGGCTTTTCTAGGCATTTGAGGCTTCTTTGCAATCTTTCAAGGCTATTTCAAGGTGGAAGGATTCTAGGGTTTCTTTCTCTTCTTCTTTTCTCCATTAAATATGGTAAGATCTTGAACCTCTTGTCTTGTATTACCGTTGTATCCAAGGTAAGAGTCATTTAGGGTTTCATCCATGTTAGCTTAGTCTTGTTGGTGAGGCATTCCTCTTGAAGGATCCCTTGTGTTTTGGGCCTTGGCATCTTGTTTGTCCTAATTAGGTCAAGTGCTAACATAATCTAGAATTTCTTAGCCTTTCCCTAATTCATCAAGCATTGAATTGCCAATTCTTGGGAGAATGCTAGCTCCGATTTTTCTCATTGCCCTAGGAATAAGACCTAGGTCTAATTCCCTGTTCTCTTTTTTAAATTTTCAAATTCGATGTACTTATTTGAAAAATACAAAAAAACAGATATATAGAAAAATCCTAGAAATTAAATATTTTGAAAAAATCAAAAAAATATTTACTTACTGTTGCTATTTGTTTTTGAGTAGTCTATCGTATTGAAAAATCCAAAAAAGGGTCAAAACATCCATCAAAGTGCATTTTACAGCTTGTTTTAGCCCTAAACTAGGGTGACATTAGCCCTAATATGGTGATGTCATCCCTGATGGGCTGTTGCAGCACTAGTGCAGGTCTGTTATTACAGTCATCTATTTGGGTGAGATCAAACCCCTAGGGGGTTAGGAGAGTATCTTGAAAATGGTGTCAGAAGCACTGTCGCTCAAGAAGGGCTAAGGATCCATAACCCTTGTTGATCCAAGGCTAGAGGTCCAATCTCAAACTAAAGTAGGGTCCTGAGAATTGCACCCCCAAGTATGTGTAGTTGTTGGTGATCTCAATCTCTCCTCCTTTAAAGAAGAAATAAATTTCTGAGGTCTTCAACTCACTGAAGATCATCACTTTGGTTTTACCTAGGTTGTCCTTCAACTGGCGAAGGTCGCAGGAGAGAGCTAAGTTCATCCAACTCTCTCTGTATTCACTCTGGAGATGAGGAGAGAAGGGTAACATCATCAACAAGGAGTAGTATAGAGATCAAAACCTCATGGAGGAGGCACCCATCACAGTCCTGAATGTGCTCGTGAAGGAAGGTCTCTAACTCATCATATAAATCCCAAACAAGGTGGGTGATAAGGGGTAGCCCTGTTTAACCCAAATGGTACTCCGAATGAAGTTGGACATCTCGTGAACTGTGCAGAGACGACCAAGGACCGACTCGTAAAGGTGCATGATGGTTGTCAAAAGGGTCATGGACATGCTGTCTCTAAGCCTCTGGAATAATGCTTCTCATGAGACAAAATCAAAAGCTTTCAGTAAGTCTACAAAGCAACAAAAGATTTTCAAAGGGCGGTGTTGAGCCTCCTTAATGATAGTCCTGTTATCACACAACTTGTAGTTGTCCCTAAAGATATCCCATCCGGGATGGTAGAGGAGATGGACAACTAAAGAGGTGATCCAAGAGATGCCACGGTTCCCAATGCAAGTTGGGTGTCACGATAACCGAGGCACTCTTCACTTTAGATCAAGACTAATCAAGATCAAGGGGGAGACCCTAGCCAATCAATGAAGATTAGTTAACCCAAAGACTCCTAGGGAAATGGGTAAAATGAAAGAAGGAGATCAATGGTGAATTAGATCTAGGAAGGTTAAGTGGACCCAAGGGTTAAGGTGTGGTTGAAGAGGCTTAAGAAGTGACAAATGGTTCAACCAATGAATGACAAGGGCCACCTATGAGATTCAATTAATAGATCTAAAGATGACTTAGTACCATGAAAATTAGCCAAGTGGGGCCCACTCCTTAAAAAGTGGAAAATGGTCCAAGTTGGGCCCACAAGGTCAAAGTTGAAATGAGATGGTACTAAAGGTATGCTGTGACATGGATCTAGAGGTTTGATGAAGAAATAACATTACCCAAGTATGGGATCTAGCAAATGGCCACCTACCCAAGGAGTGCGAATTGCCCCAAGGGTTACTAGTGCCTTATATCAAGGGCCAAATGGAGTTGGATGTCCACCAAATTATAGATCGGGGCAAGTGAGGTGATAAGCAAGGTGGGTTTTCAAGATCAAGTACATGCCATGGCTTGATCTCCATAGATCTAATGCATCACCAAGTGACCCAAGTGGGACATCTCGTGAACTGTGCAGAGACGACCAAGGACCAACTCGTAAAGGCGCATGATGGCTGTCAAAAGGGTCATGGATATGCTGTCTCTAAGCCTCTGGAATAAGGCTTCTCGCAAGACAAAATCAAAAGCTTTCAGTAAGTCTACAAAGTGATGTCTGCCGAGATGCACACTAGCAGCAGAAATCTTTCGAAAGCTGTTGCCTCACTACAAGTGGGGAAAGTGTGGCCTTTGGGGCAAGCAATGAGCCAGGTATTGTCACCTGAATCCCAGCTCCTTCGTTTAGGCTAACTCCTAACGAAGCCAAGGGGGGTAGTCCCTACAAAGAGTTTTCTATGGCTCTTATGTTTTTAAATGTTTTTGTGTTGAGTGATGCGGATGGGTGTTGTTTAGGAGTTTTTTAAATGATGAGAGATCACAATTGTATAATTGAAACAAACACAAGATAAATGAGCAATCCACGTTGCGATACAAGATATGAGATTAGTAGTATATAAAGACTTGCGAAATAAAAGCATCCACAGATAGATAAGTTCAAATAGAAAATCAAATGGACAAATGGCCCAACTTAATTAATGAAAATGTAAAGTGACCAGTGCCAAATGGAGTCAAATAAGTGTGTAGCGCTGGGGGATGCTGAAGATACAAGTCTTAGTTACTGTTCGTGAGATCGTTTTGCAAATTATCTTGGTTTATTGAAAGTTTTAATGATCTTGATTATTAGGCTAGCAAAAGAAAGGCATGCGTCCAACTGGAAAGGTATACTTTCAGTGGCTTCCCCTCTGATGGTATGACGGACCGTCCAGTATTCCGACTAGGTGTCTTAAGACTTAACCAACACTTGGAACTCTATGACAACGGTGAATTCCGACCCCACTAGGTTTAGGAACTTTGCCCACTACCTGAGTATTTCTCGAATAATCAACGCCGATTCGTTGGTTGTGGGGTAATGATTTTATTAAATGTTATCACTTTTAAGATTAACAAATCCAACACCTTTCTGGGTACTAGTCCAACCGTAATGGTCGGCAGAGCATACTCAATGATGGATAGCAACGAAAATAAATTTTATTTAGGGGAGTGTGAGTTGGAAAGTTTTAATTATTAAGAGCACACAAATTCAACTCTCCGATAGAGAGCGCTCTTGACTTCGTCTTAAGACAGAAGTTCAAGAGACTTAGCTAAACTATATGCTTGATGCAGGTATATGCAGTGGGAATTAGATTAGAAGCCTAAGTACTAGATTGTTAGTCTTCAATAGGCATCATAATCAAATTTGCAAAATAAGAGTAGGGTGAAAGAGATATTACTTCACATGAGATGAAGACACAATGCCAAAAGCCCAATCAAATGACATCCAAAGTCTCAAAATATTTTATTAAACAAGAGCTTACAATTTTCACCAGAGTTTCTTTGCACAAAAATCCATGTGAAAGAAGGAGGCAATGCCTTCCTTTTATAACAAAATACAAAAGCTAAGGTAACCTAATTTGAATTGGCATCCAAGAGAGAGCCAATGGCACTTGGCAAATTCGAATTCCATCAAAATCCCAATCAAATCCATGTCAACAAGCTTGGAGTGCTTCACCTTCCATATAACTCGAGTTTGTATTGAATGAGGAGTGGGGAGGTGGCCTCCACCTAGGCAAGGCACCCCCCACCTCTATCTTGTTAATATCACCCTCCATATAAAAGATGCCAAGTGTAAACTCGAATTCCAAAGGAGATAGGCTTGAGGGTTTAAGGAGAAACACGTGAGCATAGGTTTTAATGCAATGAGTAATTGGTGGGGAATGGGGATTCGAAATGCATGGGAGCCAAGCCTTGTGATTGCACAAGTTTAGGAAGGGCACCTACCAAAACATTAACTCTCACTTAATCATCCAAAGAATGAATGCCAAGTGGAGGAACTCGTGATACAAAGGAATATACGTGAGGGTTGAGGGTTTAATGCATGAGCCATTCGTGGGATGTGGGTAGTTAAGAGGGAGATAGCTTAATGATGTGGTCCTATCTTTTAGGTGGGCACCTATCATGATATAAATGCACCCAACAACCCACTTATCATGTGCCATATGTCTAACTCGAGCTTCAACCAAAGATCAACGTGAGAATGAGGATATTCGTGAGGCTTTGTGGTAGATGGCTTGGAGTTAACTCGATCTTGATGGAGATCCTTGGTGGTTGAGAGTGGGAGGTGGCCTCCACCTAGGCAAGGCACCCCCACTCCCATTCAATGCACAAAACTTAACTCAAAAACCATTTAATACTCATGCCACATAACCAAATCGAGTTCTGCATGCAAGGTGGGCGAATTAGCTTGGAGTTAATCACTGATTGCTGACTGGGTCGTTGACTGGATGATGACTGAGACGACTGGAATCTTCATTAATGCCAGGTGCCATGTCATTTAGCCACTGAAATAATCCAATTTGGATTATTTTGGAGAGAGTTGGATTATCTCCAATTATTAATTTTTTGATTTTTAATTAATTAATAACCCTCTTTATTGATTTTTTGAGGAATTATTAATTAAGTGGCTAAATAACGACCTGAAACTTAGGATAAAGGTGTCTGGGGTCTAAGTATGATTTTTTGGTTTAGGAATCAAGCCTCCAATCACTGAAAAACACCCTCGGATGACTAACATATTACAACTTGAATTTTTCCATTTAAACTATGGAAAAATTTATTATTAAAAAATAAAATAATTAATTGTCCAACGTCTGGTAAAATTTTTTCGGACAACATTTAAAGACCTCTACAGACCTAGGAAATGACCACTGACTCGACTCATAGTGTCTAGTAGGTTCATATTCATCAGTTGGACTCTAATAACCCCCCATGGCCAGAATTTCAAAATTGGGCATTCCAGCTTTGGAGGAAGCGAGAGAAAAACTTGTCAATTATACCTTGCCCATAGGCAAAGTATAATTAGTTAGGGTAAAAAACTCACTGGAATACCTTAGTTGACAAACCAGTCATGGGTGACCGAGCCACTCAAACCCTACTAGTACACTTTTTACAAAAACCCCGTGGGGCATGGTCATTTCAAGACAAAAAACAAACTAACTAGCCAAAACTGGCTAGGCATAAAGGATGGATCATCTGATACACTGGAGCACAAACACTTATCATGTTTGTCAAATGGCATCTCTTCAGATAATCCAACTATGGTACAAATATGTTGGTAATACATTCAATAGTCGGGCCTTGGCCTTGAGCTCCGCACTAGCATATTTACATCATTTACATAATTTAATTAAATACATTACAAGGGTCAAAATGGGGGTATTACAATGAAGGGGTCCTCATCAGAATCATTATGATTAGCATGTGGCAAAGTGGCTAGAGGGAAGTAACAGACTGGAATGTAAATGTCCCAAGGGAGACGAGGAACATCTATAACCTGGACCCACATAAACCGAGCAAACTCATCTATGGTCGTTATGGATATCATGTTCTGAAGGGAGTCCCTGACTAAGCATGCAACACCACTTGAACCTCTAACACCCCCTGAACTCCTCATCTCTTATTTGCATGTTAAAAACCAATGGTAATCTGTGATGTCCAGGAGAGGCTGAATCGGACTTGCATGAGTCTTGATGATGAATAAGATGTTTGATGACCTAAGGACATCATACATGAGACCTTAAGTTGTCTACAACAAATGCAAGATTGGGAAGACTTCACCAAAAATTTGGGAGCAGTTGAAAGATCTACACGAGACTTCGGATAAGGGATGAGCCTTGTTGCTGTTGTCACACAACTTAGCAACCTTGAGATTGCAAGGACTAATCAACTGCTAACCTGGTGGAACCTCAAGACAATACCTCTAAGTGTCACACAGTTAAGGTCCTCTCTCTTTTGGTTTCCTAGATCCACCGAGGTAGACTTGGACTAACGACAAGAGGTGGCCCCAATCAAGCTTTTTTGGGTACTTTCCAGTCAAGACCAACTTTTCCATAGTACTCACTAGATCGATTTCTATGAGACAAGGTGCCTAGAATATTTAACAAAGGGGTAAAATATGACACTCATGGGGGATGCTAAGGGGGTTTGAATTTGATGGAGTTAAATAGCCCCTTAAGCAGAAACAAGTAACTAGTAGGATACTTGAAATAAATGGCAAGCTACTCTTAAATGGATTAGTGACACAAGTAATGACTAACCAACAAAGGTAAATGGCTCTCTTAGGGTTTAAATGGCAAAGAATAGTATT
This sequence comes from Larix kaempferi, assembly GCA_027924585.1. Classification (NCBI taxonomy): domain Eukaryota; kingdom Viridiplantae; phylum Streptophyta; class Pinopsida; order Pinales; family Pinaceae; genus Larix; species Larix kaempferi. The sequence goes on along the minus strand of BSBM01000195.1, from coordinate 5,234,423 downwards.
TTTGGACAGCTAAGGTAAGTATGTGCCTAGGAGCTTAAGCATATGCCACTAATAGTCTTTAAGTGTTGAGTTTTGGAGGTTTCCAAAACTTGTTTAAGTTCATATTTTTAATATGAGTGAGCTTGAAGTGTAGATCTAAAGTTTATGAGTGAAAAATAAGTGTGGGTATAAATTATTAATGGCTCAATACACATTTAACTTGCTGATTTAAACAGAGCAGATTCAGAAATTTAACTACAACAAGCAAGCAAAGTGCACTAAACTCAAATAAAACACTTACAAAGCTAAACTATTGTGCAAGAGAGATTTCCCAATGCCTTTGTCCTAGGGTTTTAAGATAGATTCATTTCAGATTTGTATGTGATGCCTAGGATGTAAGCTATATTCAACCAACAAGTGCAAATTTGTTTTTAATGCCAAAAAACTATGAGAGGAAGTTTGTTTTTTTATGAATGGAGAGAGAGAACATGGTACACAAGAAATCTGACCAATGCCTTGTAGTTGTGTAGGAGAGTCGATTCGCCCCTCCTAGAAGGGGTGAATCGAAGGTCCCCTTTATCCACTCGTCTTTGAAGGTCCCCTTTATCCACTTTAACTAACTCTGGCGCATGCTGCATGAAGGCAACTTGCGCCTGAGAGGGAAAGCGCAGCCTGCACAAGGGCAACCTGAGCCACCGACATAGTCTGTTAGATGACAGTCTGCGCTTGACCTAGTTGAGCGCTTTCTGCTAGAGGGCAACCTGTGCCGGCCCAACTAGAACTTGTGGACAAAGGTCAACAACTTGCTCCAGTTGACTCTCTTGATCAGGGAAAACTCAAGGATTACGGCACTGAGTTAACATGAGACTCATGATGACGAGATTTACATGTAACAGCAGAAAACGTTGTCCAGGTCATAACGGACAATGCAACAGTGTGCGGAGCAACGGGCCTAATTGTTGAAGGAAAATATTAACACATTTTTTGGAACCCTTGTGCTGTTCATTCATTGAACCTGATGATGAGTAAGATGGGGACTCAAATTGAGTGGATGCAACTTAATTTTGAAGAGGCAAAGGAAATACAAGCCTTCATCACAAACCACCACACGTCCCAAGGAATTTACAAGGAAGTTGCCAAGTTGGAGCTTCTTAAGGTACCAAAAATATAAAGATTAAAGTTTAAACTTGTAAAGTTTGTTTCATAAATGTTAGGAGCTTAGGACTCTAAATTTTAATTTATTGAAATCTTGTCACTTGCAGGTTGTAGAGACTCGTTTTGCCTCCCACATCATAGTCTTGACGAGGCTTATGCATGTGAAAGAAGCCTTGTAGTCAATGGTATGCAGTTCTCTTTGGAATCAATGGAGGCAATCCCAGACTGAAAGAGCACAAGCAGTGAAAAGGTTGGTTGTTGATGATGAATGGTGGGATAAGGTGGAGTACCTGTTGGCATTTACTAAGCCAATTGTGGATTTGCTACGCATGTTTGACACAGATATGCCCAGTTTGGGAGAGGTGTATGAGGGCATTGACTCCATGATAGAGAAGATACGAGTGGTCATCAATGCCAAGAAGCATGACCCAGATGAAGTCTTTTATAGAGAAGTAAAAGACATATTGACGAAAAGGTGGAACAAGATGACCACTTCATTGCACCTTTTGGCCTATGTAGTGAATCCTAAATATTATTCTGCAGAGTTACTAAATGATCCAGAAAGAACTGCACCAAACAACGAACCAGAAGTCTCCCAAGGGTTTAAGAAATCTTTTCAAAAGCTATTTGTAGATCTTGATATTGCCTATCAGATTCATGAAGAGTTTTGACATTTTGTGGGGTCTGAGGGTTTGGGTGCAGGTAACGATCCTTTATCATCGTAAGAATCAAGATCATTGTTATTTCATATTGGTTTCTTAGATCATTTCATATTTGTTTAACATCTGAGGGTTTGAAATTTGGATGCAGATATTGAGACTATGAGGGACAAGACCATACTAAGTCCAATTAATTGGTGGAACTTCCATGGTGGGGAAATTCCAAATATCCAAAAATTGGTCGTCAAGATCTTGTCACAAGTTGCTAGTTCCTCATCAACAGAGAGGAACTGGAGCACATATGGCTTCATCCATTCGGTGAAGCGAAATAGATTGGGCACCAAGAAGGTCGATAACTTGTTTTAGTCCACTGCACAACCAATGCTGTTGTGTTAGAGTGTGGTAACTTCGAGATGTCCTCCATGATTCAGATGCCTTGCATTGAGGTACATCAGTACCATAGGCATCAGGATGGAGTACAGGGTGAGATGCACTCTACTCAGTGGCATGAGCCCAGTGGGGGGCTGCATGCGGAACTTCCAAGTTGATTTGACCTTTGCATGCATGAGTTTTGCATGATCTGTCAGCGATCAGCAGATGCATGCAAAATTGACTTTTGCATGCACCGAGAATTAGGGTTTTGGTAAACCTAATTCATCGGTGAGATTACTTATAGAGGTAGGGGGTCCCTAGTTGAGGTTACTCAGTAGTATTGTTGGAGAGTGATAGTGCTGGAGTGAGGAGGGTGCAGTTGTGCATGCTGGGCGACTTTCAGAGAGATAGAGGAGTTGCTGCAGGAGCTAGGGAGGTCATATCTGAGCTGGATCAGTGACCTTCAGCTCTAGAGTCACTAGGCACTCAGTACTATGAGTTGAGATAGCTCATCAGTGTGATTTCTACTCAGTTTAGAGGAGGACGTGTTCCCTTGGAAGAGGGCGCATTTCCCAAGGAGGGAGAAGCTCGTTTGGAGTTGGATTGACTGATTCAGAGTCCGAGTCTTCCAAGATAGCCTTGCCTCGGCATTTGAGGAAGGTTAGGGACGATCAGAGCTCAGATCTACTGAGATCCGGTCTGGTACGAGCATCAGACATCCAGAGGGGAGGGCGCACTTCTGCATGCAGTGGAGGTTGAGTTCTTCAGAGGGCTGTCTTCAGAGAGAGCAGATCAGAGCAGTGTGATACAGAGAGGCAGATCAGTCAGAGGCACCTGCAGAGACACTTAGATCCAGTTTACCAGTTAGGGCTTACTCTTCTAATGCATGCATCAGCTGATGCATGCAGATCTAGAGTCTGTCCAGTTCACGGATTGAGTTACCTTCTGAGGTAATCCTGTATTGTACTTGTCCATTTGTATATATGCTCTGGGCTCGAGAGAGAAGATAGCCCCACAGTTTGCTGGTTTTCCTTGGTTGGGTTTTCCAGGGTATATCTGTTGTTTATGTGTGATTGCATATGTTTCAGTTTAGTAAATGTAGATCTAGTTGTTGAGTTTATATTTATATGAGCATGTATTGATATTGAAACTCAAACCGCTTGAGATCTCTGGGTGATTCAGAGGGAGTAGTGATCTCTGAATCAAATATTTACATGGTATCAGAGCCCTGTTGAGGGTCAGAGTGGGCAGTCACACATAGATCTTTGGTGTTGGTGACTAGATCTGAGATAGATCTAGTAGATCTGTGGAGATAGAGACCAGATCTACCAAATCTGAACAACACAGTTCAGATCTGAGGTTGTAGAGGTCAGATCTATCGTATCAATGGGTTCAGTGGTTAGATCTGTGATAGATCTACCAGATCTGTGATCGGGAGAGACACTTGTTCACTGTGGGTTACAATTTTCAGTTGTCAGAGTATGGCTACCAGTTTGAGGGTGGAGGACTGGTTGGATGGTGCCTCCAACTGTAGTGCATGGAGGGCACGTATTCCTCTCTTGCTGAAAGAGAGTGAGCTATGGGATGTTGTGAACATCATAACGACAAATCCCGTTACAGTTTCGTCTGATGCCACTGCTAAAGCAGTGTATGATAAGAAAAATGTGAATGCTCAGAGGATCCTTCTTGATGCGATCAAGGATCACATCATCCCACATGTCTCTACCAAGGACAATGTGTTTGAGATGTGGGATGCATTGACTAGTCTGTACCAGAGCTCCAATGCAAATAGGAAGATGGTTCTCAGGGAGAAGCTGAGGAGCATTAAGATGGGGAAGGATGAGAGCATGGTGACCTATCTCACCAAGATAACTCAAGTGAGAGATGAGTTGGGAGCAGTTGGTGAGAAGCTAGAGGATAGTGAGCTGGTTCGACAGGCCTTGAATGGCGTGACTGTGCCATGGGCAGTGTTCGTTCAGTCTATCATAGCTCGAGAGAACCTTCCCAAGTGGGATCGTCTGTGGGATGGTTTCACACAGGAGGAGATCCGAAGAGGGTACATACAGGGTTCAGTTTCTGCTACTCAAGAGGAGAAGGATGTGGCTCTCGCAGCAGGCTGGAAACAGAGAGGCAGACAGAAGAAGGATCTGAGCAAGATCAAATGCTTCTCCTGCAACGATTATGGACATTATGCGGGACAGTAGCCGCATAAGAAGAAGGGGAAGCAGGCGAAGGACGAGCAGGTGGCAGCAGCGGAGGAGGTTGATGAGTTTACTTCTCGGTTTGAGAATGAGTTCTCATTAGCCTCAGTTCAATCAGGACATGATAGTAGCCTACCAGGGGCTCAGGTTGATCAGAGGTGGAGAGTGGACAACACTCTCAGCAGTCACATGACAGGAGTGCGAGATGCATTCCTGATCCTAGAGCATACACCCTTGTAGTTGGCTCGGGATGTGCAGGGGGTTGACCATTTGGTTACTGGAGTGGGCAGAGTGAGATTTCTGCTTGATCGTGGGGAGCTCCTGGAGGTTTCAGGAGTGCTCTTTGTTTCGGGACTGAGAGGGAGTGTCCTCTCAGTGTCAGCTTTGGCAGCTGCAGGCTACTCAGTAGTGTTTCAGCGAGATCAGTTCTTCACCTATCCTAGAGGAGTAGACCCAGTCTTATTGGGTCACAGGATTGACGGTGAATACTTGGTTCATGGACAGCCTACTTCGGGCACATCAGGATGGCTAAGTACATCCTCTTCAGAGGCACAGGAGGATGATGAGCAAGATGCTCATAGCAGAGATGAGGCCAGGAGGAGTGAGTCTGTTCAGTAGATGGGTGGGTGAGATGCTCACCATGATGAGGATCAGGGGAGTGATTCTGGAGTTCTGATGGATGAGCGAGATGCTCTTGACAGTGATGAGTCTCAGGAGATTGAGCCCTTGGGCTCATATCAGATGGATGAGCATGCTGCTCATGCAGGCACCAGTCAGAGATTGAGCTGGTATGAGATGGTTGAGATGGACTTGGCTCAAGATAGAGCTGAGTCAGCTCAAAGACAGAGGGAGTTGACTTACAGAGCTGAGTCAACTCAGGGACATAGATAGATGATCTACAGAGCAGTAGATCCACTTGACAACAATCTTCAGGACTGGTTACAGCAGCAAAGACTCAGAGAGAGTCTAAGTCAGAGTGCAGTGACAGAGTCAGGAATGGTTGATCGGGGGGCTTCTTTTGAAGCCACACTTATGGAGATTGATCAGAGTTCTTCAAGTCTGAGAGCAGTGATAGGAAGATCATTTAGATCAGTGTTAGTAGCAGGGGACTTGATGGATCCAGGCATAAGTGGTAGGACTTCCCTCGTTAAGAGGGAGTGTTAGAGTGTGGTAACTTCGGGATGTCCTCCGTGATTCAGATGCCTTGCATGGAGGTACATCAGTACTATAGGCATTAGGATGGAGTACAGGGTGAGATGCACTCTACTCAGTGGCATGAGCGCAGTGGGGGGGCTGCATGCGGAACTTCCGAGTTGATTTGACCTGTGCATGCATGAGTTTTGCATGACCTGTCAGCGATCAGTAGATGCATGCAAAATTGACTTTTGCATGCATTGGGAATTAGGGTTTTGGTAAACCTAATTCATCGGTGAGATTCCTTATAGAGGTAGGGGGTCCCTAGTTGAGGTTACTCAGTAGTATTGTTGGAGAGTGATAGTGCTGGAGTGAGGAGGGTGCAGTTGTGCATGCTGGGTGACTTTCAGAGAGATAGAGGAGCTGCTGCAGGAGCTAGGGAGGTCATATCTGAGTTGGATCAGTGACCTTCAGCTCTAGAGTCACTAGGCACTCAGTACTGTGAGTTGAGATAGCTCATCAGTGTGATTTCTACTCAGTTTAGAGGAGGACGTGTTCCCTTGGAGGAGGGCGCATTTCCCAAGGAGGGAGAAGCTCGTTTGGAGTTGGATTGACCGATTCAAAGTCCGAGTCTTCCAGGATAGCCTTGCCTCGGCATTTGAGGAAGGTTAGGGACGATTAGAGCTCAGATCTGCTGAGATCCGGTCCGGTACGAGCATTAGACATCCAGAGGGGAAAATGCACTTCTGCATGCAGTGGAGGTTGAGTTCTTCAGAGGGCTGTCTTTAGAGAGAGTAGATCAGAGCAGTGTGATACAAAGAAGCAGATCAGTCAGAGGCACTTGCAGAGACACTTAGATCCAGTTTACCAGTTAGGGCTTACTCTTCCAGTGCATGCATCAGCTGATGCATGCAGATCTAGAGTCTGTTTGGTTCAGGGATTGAGTTACCTTTTGAGGTAATCCTGTATTGTACTTGTCCATTTATATATATGCTCTGGGCTCGAGAGAGAAGATAGCCCCACAGTTTGCTGGTTTTCCCCGGTTGGGGTTTCCAGGGTATATCTGTTGTTTATGTGTGATTGTATATGTTTCAGTTTGGTAAAGAGATCTAGTTGTTGAGTTTATATTTATATCAGCATGTATTGATATCGAGACTCAAACTGCTTGAGATCTCTGGGTGATTCAGAGGGAGTAGTGATCTTTGAATCAAATATTTACATGTTGTTACTTCAACTGGGATTGAGGTTTCTGGAAAATTGCAAGATTTCGAGCCCACCAAACTCCATAAATAAAAGAGGAGGGGAGGGCATTGTAATGACGTACCTGTTATCACATATGTAGTAGCTGGGCTACCATGCATTCTTTTTCAGATTTCAGAGTACTATTCAGCTAGTTCCTTTGCATTTGAGATGTTGAGATGAGCATCTATTATGGATCATTGCTAGACTGTGGACAGTAGATATATTCCCCATGCCATGACTGAGTTTCAGGACACTCAGAGAGATGACTGATGTAGCCATTTAGCCATTTATACAAAGCAGACAGTAGTGCCCAGAGTTACAGCAGCAGTTTCAGAGGACAGATGTTGGTTCAGATGTTGAGCATTCAAGTATATGACTCAGCAGGTATATTTTGGTGTTATGGTTATGTTGCTTTTATATCCATTCTTATAGCATGTCTTAGCATTTAGTATCATGATCTGGCGATCATATAGATATGTGGACTTGGTTGTACTTTATATATATCATATTGTCCCTACTCAGACTTAGAAATTCCTGACCTATACTCATCAGTTTTACCCTCCCTAGGGAGATTAGAGGTGATCATTCCCACCATACTTTGGCTTGCTAGTGTTGGTCTCATGATTCATTGTCTTCATCCATCCATTACCTACCCAGTTTGTTTATTACCTTGACTTACTATTTGACTAGTGGCATGGAGGACCTTCCCCCACTGTAGCCTCTGTATTGGATGAGCTTCCTTGTTTATTGTGTCTCGGCTCTGAGTTGGTGACAGAACTTACCACTGGTGAGTTGGATTAGTCCCCCTAGTCACTAAAGATATTGTTGGCTAAACCTGAAACGGATAGTACTTCCATGAATGCAAATGAAATATTGTGAAAAAGCCAAATGAATATGGCAAAGAAATATCAAATGTTATATCTATTGGGAAATGTAATACCTAGGTAAACAAGTTGTCTAAAGACACACCTAGAAATGCTCAGGTAAACAAGTGCCTTAAAAACACACTTGCAGCAAGAAGCCTAAATAAAATGTAAATCTATGCAATGTGTTTATAAATACACATAGATCAAAGGCTATGGAAAACTAAAGGCCGAAAAAAGCAATGGAACTTAAATTCTATATCAAAAAGATTGCTAGCCTTCTTTGTATTATGGATTGTGCGCATCTGCTAAGGTGAATAAACACTCTTTGAACAACTTACCCATTTGTGAGACACCGCCATTCCTTGTGTTATGGCTTGTCCACTATATGCTATGGTGTGTGTTCCCTTATCCATTTCCAAAGTGTCATAGTGTTAAGCCAGTAAGTCATCATTTGACCTAGCCATACTATTCTTAGCCTTCACCCTTCACTAGCAAATTGATCACAACTATGAAGTGAGTATGACCTTGAAAGTCTTGTCTGAGTAATAAATAATAATTAATGACCTATTATATTTGGATTTAGATCGCTAGTAATGATTACTTTTTGTTATAATTGCTATTTGAATGGATTGTAAAGCATGTTTTAACCTTTAACACCTTGCAGCAGCTTGATGACAGTTTGAGTTATATTTTGGTCATGTTGACTTGGTCAAACCCAGTTTGACCAAAAGTCAACCACAGGACATGAGGTGGCAGACCTTAGATGATACAGATAGATGATACATGGCCTAGTACAGGTCACCATGGTGGGCTTATGCAGTGGTTTCAGGCTTATGATGATGATTTGTGCTTTTCAGCACTTTTACAGATTATTATTATTTGGTTTGCCGGATATGATGAGCATTTATTTCTGACCATGCAGAGGTCTATATGGTGTATGAGTACACACTTTAGATGGATTTGGACCTTCTGAGTCCAATGAGACAGTCTGTTTTCAGTTTCGGGCAATTACAGTGATTTTTAGTCTCAGTTGGCTATCCTAGTGCAGTTTTGGCTTGTCGGAGGCCCTGTCAGAGCAGAGTAGAGATATGATTGGTTCACCTAGAGCGCTATTGATGGAGGGGTGGTCCAACCATTTGTTATTACCATATTACCCCCCTCCCAGACAGCCTGGTGATCTTACTTTTTGTAGCCATGCACTCCAGGAGGCAGTTTGGGCAGTTTCACACTTCCCAAGGCAGTCCAGAAATGGTGAAAATGGCTACTGAGGAATTTGATTTGGGCTACTGAGGCAAAGTAATGGCATGGGATGACTTGTGATGATGAGTGGGATGTCTTCCACACCTTCTCCAGCAGTTTCAGCTTTCAGTTGGACCCACATTCATCACTTTGGGCATTTTATGATGATTTTTGGAGCCTCCAAAGGCTCATGAATTTCCCAGAGAGGCACGATTTGGTGTCTAGCATGATTATTTTTGGATATTGTGCCATGGGGATTAACCAAGGGTGTTAGAAATTACCCCTTGGACCCACCATGAGTTAGATCTTATATTTTATCATTATGATTTGGTGGGATCCCCTCTCCTAGGGTGAGTTTGTCCACATATTGTTATATTTTATTATTGATCCATGTATTTTATTGTTGAGCTCATCTCAACCATTGATTAGATCATTTGATTTTGTAATCTTAGCCACTCATTCAAAAAGTGGTTAGGATTATGGTCTCTCTCCATCCTATTTAAGGAGAGAGCTTCTCATTGTAAAATCATCTAGAGATTTTGGCTCTTGGCTCTTGGAATAAAATTTCTATCTTTTGGAGTACATGTTTGGATCTTGGAGTGGATGTTGGTTGCTTTGATTGTAAATGCTTTTGTCCATTGCACTGGAGGATCTATTGTAGCTATCTTGCATATTTTGCCATATCTTTTTACAGGTGGAGAAGACTTCTTTGACAAGTGCGAATTGGTGGGGAGGCTTGCCCTTCAAGCTTGGAGGAGGACGTTTTGGTTAATCAGGGAGTGGTTTTGTCTTTGTACCAACTATTCTTTGCTTATCTCTTTCTTGCTTGTATCTACCTTCAACATGTTAAACTGATTGATGCTTTGCTCCTTGTTTTTGACAGGCTAGAGGGACATGTTGTCCGCCGAGATGCACACCAGCAGTAGAAATCTTCCGAAAGTTGTTCCCTCACTACAAGTGGGGAAGGTGTGGCCTTGGGGGCAAGCAATGAGCCAGGTATCGTCACCTGAATCCTAGCTCCTCTGTTTAGGCTAACTCCTAACGAAGCCAAGGGTGGTAGTCCCTACAAAGAGTTTAACTATGGCTCAATGTGTTTTTTAATGTTTTTAATGTGTGGTGATGCGGATGGGTGTTGTTTAGGAGTTTTGAAGATGAGAGACACAATAACACTTTGAATAAGACACAAGATAACGCAATCCACGTTGCAAGATATAGATCACAACAGAATATGAAGACTTGGAAATTTTAAATAGCATCCACAATATAATTCAAGATATACTGATCAACAATTCGAATTAAGGTAATACATATAAGTTTTGAAGACCAGTGCCTTATGGAGTCAAACAAATATAGTGCTTGGGGATGCTGAAATGTAAGTCTCAATAGTAGCTGTTTGTGAGATCGTTGTGCAAATTATCTTGGTAAATTACAATTTTTAGTGGTCTTGATTATTATGATAAGATCAACAAGACAAGCAAAGAGAAACCGGAAAGTTATACTTTCAGTGGCTTCCCCTTCTGATGGTATGTCGGTCCGCCTAGAGTTCGAGGAATAAGTGTCTAAAGACTTAACCACTCCGATGTCTAGACAACGGATGACTCTGGCCCCACCAGGTTTAGGAACTTTGCCCATTAACTGAGTATGTCTCGAATGGTCAACGTCGGTTCGTTGGTTGTAGGGGTGAAAATTTTATTATGTTGTAGAAATTATCAATTCTAACACCTTTTTGAGTACTAGCCCAACCTTTTTAGGTTGGCAGAGCATACGGGTGTTAGATAGCAACCAAGATAAATTATTATGGGGGTGTGAGTTGGAAGTTTTTATTATTATTGAAGCACACAATTCAGCTCTCCGACAGAGAGTGCTCTTGACTTTGTCTTATGACAAGGTTCAAGAGACTTATTTAATCTATATGCCTAATGCAAGGGAAAATGCAAATTTAAAATGCTCTCCGACAGAGAGTGCTCTTGACTTGGATTACTGCAAGTTCAAGAGGCTTTGTTGTTTATTAGAATAGAAGCAGTTTGCATGAAGGAAAAGTGCACTTTCTGAAGTAAAATAAGTGATAAAAGATAATAACAGATGTACACTTTCTAAGGCCAAAATTAACAACTAACTAAAAATCAACCTCCGAACAAGGTGACCACTAGAACCACCAGTCCTTGAGAACTTTCAGCTAGCTGAATTTCGACAAGGAGTCTAATGGGGATAGAGAAGCTACCACAAAATAATGTGGCCCTCGGGATGAAATCCCAAGGTTGCTAACTCAAGTCAAAACTTGGAAGAGAGTTAATCTAAATATTGAAATAAACTTTTAATCTAGAAAGTTGAAGTAAAACTAACTAAAGCATGCATGAAACAAACTTCCCCAAATGGGGAAGGAGAAAAGATGTGTGGGAGGCCTTATCCCATCTAGCCTTTTTATTAAATGGATTACAATTGCCTTTGGGATTTAAACCCTTGAAAGGTCTTTTTGAGAGAAGCAAAAACAACTTAGTGAAACAAAACTTGAAAGCCCTTGATGGCTAATACAAAAGGAGAGTGGTTTTAGTTCTATGATTTGGTTTAAGTCTTCTCCTTGAATGCAAATTTGCTCTTCTTTGAATCCTGTCTTCACAAGTATTTCTTCTCTTTTCAAGACAGCTACACAAGCTTATCCAATCCTCAACAAGCACCCATTAAAGGTTAGTGAAAAACAAACTTTGAAACTAGGTGTAAAAAGACTAAGATCTAATCTATATGCAAAACTTTTTCAATGCAAGCCTTTTGAGATTTATAAAATGAGATCTAAGCTACCCTAATACTACTTTTCAAATAGTGAAACTAGAAACTACTTTAAAGATGCAATCTACAAACTTTAATAAACACGTGCAAAACTTAGATCTTGAAATGAGATTAAACTATAGCAAAAATGTAAGATCTAGATCATGAAATAATCCTAACACTAAACAATCTTACTCTTTGTTTTTTGTTTATGCTTTTGTAGGTGGATGGAAGGGAAGAAGGGAAAGACAAGGATGGGAAGGGATGGAGAGGAGGAACGAAAGCAATGAGGGGAGAAGACTAGGGGAGAAAAGAGGAGAAAGAAGAAGAGGACGAGAGGAGAAAGAGGAGGAGCAAATGGAAGAAGGAAGAAGAGGAGCAAATGGGAGAAGGAAGAGGAGGACGAAAGCTAGATGAAGAGAGGAAAAAGATGGATTTGAAGAGGCAAACGAGAAGGTAAAAAACCAAGCAAACCGAAAACCAAAGGCAAACTAGGTAATGATCTCAAACTTGGAGAAAGAAATAGCTTGGAAATCCACAGTTTGGATGGGTAGATCAAGTAACCAACTTAGAAATTTGTTTGAAAAATTTGATGGATGAAGCAAGATCTCCTTGTTTCTTAAGTTTACAAGGTTGAAACTCTTTGGCCACAAGCAGAGTGAAGATGAACCACAAGCAGAGTGAAGATGAACCTACAAAAGATCTTATACTTTGGAAGATACCTGCAAGACAAATATGCTCAAGCGAAAAGTATAGACTTATAATTGCATGTGCTAGATTGTTAGCCTTCTTGAAATATAAATCTAAAACTTGAAATTCCTAAGCACATAAGTAATACACAATATCACCTTGTTATAAGATGATGTATGGCCACTAAGAGCCTCCACAATTTGACCTCCAAAGTCACAACTTTATTAAATGATAAACAAGTTACAAATCCTCCAGAGTTTCTTTGCTAAATAATCCATGAGGAATGAGGAGAAAAGCCCTCATTATATAACAAAAGACAAGCACTAAGCTACCCTAATTCGAATTGGCATGATGGAAGCCAATGGCACCTAACACAAGTCGAATTCATAATCAACATCTAATCAAATCCAAGTTAAGCCAAGGATTGGAGTGGTAACTCCACCAACAAGCTCGAGTTGCATTGAATGAGATGAGGAGGTGGCCTTGACCTAGGCAAGGCGCCCCTCATCTCCACATTGGAAGTATCTCCCATCTAATAAACATGTGCCAAGTGGTAAATTCGAGCTCCCATAGAGATTGACGTGAGCAAGCATTGGAGATGGCGTGAGGATTTGGTAGGTGCTTGGAGTTTGACTACAATTCGATTGCAATCTTGGTAGTTGAGAGTGGGAGGTGGCCTCCACCTAGGCAAGGCGCCCCCACCCCCATTTAATGTAACTCAACACCAACCAAATCTTATTTAATAACCTTTCCACATCACCAATTAGAGCTTTGCATGCATGGAGGGCGAATTCTCTTGGAGTTAATCACTGCTGGTGACTAGATACTTGACTGGATGATGACTGAGATGATTGGAATCTTCATTAATGCCCAGTGCCATGTCAATTAGCCTTTTATTTTAATCCATTTGGATTATTTTGGAGAGATTTGGATTATCTCCAAATATTCAATTTTTAATATTTTAATTAATAATTTCTCTGTAAATGGCTTTTTTGAGAAATTATTAATTATGAGGCTGAATTGACATCCGAAACTTAGGATAAACTGGTCCGGGGATCAAGAATGATTTTTGGCTCAAGGTCGGAGCCTTCAATCACTGAATTCGGATCCCAGATGACTGACATATTACAAATTGAAATTTTTCCATTTAAACTATGGAAAAATTTATTAAAAATTTAAAAATAATTAAAAACCCAAAACTGGAGGACCTGGTAAAATTTTTTCGGAATTTTTTCTGAGGGTCCTAGGGACCTAGGACATGACCATAGTCTATTCTAATAGTGTCTAGTAGGCTTATATACATCAGTTGGACTCTAATAACCCCCCATGGTTAAAATTTTCAAAATCGGGCATTCCAGCTTTGGAGGAAGCGGGAGAAAACCTCATCGATTATAGCTCGGCTATAGGCAAATTATAATTGACAAGGGGAAAAACTCCCTGGAATACCTTAGTTGCTTAACCAAGTCATGGGGGACCAAGCCACTAAAAAATCCTATTAGCACACTTATTACAAACCCCGTGGGGCCATGGTCATTCTGACTGAAAATAAAAACTGGCTAGCCAAAATTGCTCATTATTGTCATCTGAAACCTTGATACTCTGGAAGTGAACACTGATGTGTTCCAACACTGGCGGCTCAATGGAGTTTCATCTATTTGTACAAAATAGGTGATAACAGGACACACATGTGGCTTGGAGAAAATTGATTTGGCAAGAGGGCTTCAAAAATTCTTCATTTGATCTTTGGCAAAAGTAATCCTCATCTCAACTAGCATTCATCTCTTCATCCAGGTATGCTCCAAAGGTATGGTCTTCTTTTTCCTTAGCTTATCCATAAATTCTAGATCATAAAACCCTAATTGATTAAAACCCTCATTTTTTTACTTTTTCTTAGATTTACTTGGATCTAACTTGGCTTTGGGTAAGATATTGAAAACCCACCTCTATAGCATCCACGACAATTCGGATCTATAGTTTGGTGAGGATTGGCCTTCATTTGACATACTTTCCAAGGCACATTAGCCTTCTTGAAGGAGGTCGCACTTCTTGAGGGAGGCTAGTGGGGCTATTTCCAAGAGATGGGTAGGTGAGATCCCACTTGATCCATAATCTCCATACTTGATAACCTACCCCTAGGGCCTCACTTCATTGATTTTTTCCTTGTGGGCCCCATTCCTCATTTTGAAGGTTGTGCCCCTCTTGGGTCAATTTGGTGATGCATGTTCAATCTCAGATCTATGGAGATCTAGCCATTGGATCACTCTGATTTTCTAGATCCACATTGATACTTGCCGAAACTACTTGGATCTAAAGTTTGGTGGTCATTGGACTTGATTTGACACACTTTACCATGCTTTTAGCCCTCCTTGGGCAAAGTCGCACTCCTTGGGTGTTTGAGTTTGTCCACTTCTAGGACATGGGTCGTTGAGATCCCATTGGATTTGAAACAAGCATACCTTGAAACCTACATCTAGTGTCTCACTTTGTGAAGTTCTACCTTGGGGGTATCATTCCTCATTTTGGGGATTGTTGTCCACTTGGGTCACATAGTGAAATATTAGATCTAGTAAGATCCAACCATCACATCTTGGGTAACCCACTTGATTTGCATCCTAGGTGTCCCGATCTATAATTTGACATCCTTTTAACTCCATTTGCCCATCCACTCAAGGCACTAGTCCACCCAGGGCAATTCGCATTCCTTGGGAGTAGTGTCATTTCCTAGATCCCATATGTGGGTATCTCTAATTTCATCTTAGACTTAGATCCATAGATCTACTCATTACATGCCCCTTGGTACCATTTGCACCCCTAACTTCACCATGTGGGTCCCACTTGAGCTATTTCCATATCCCAAGGAAGTGGTCCCACTTGTGTATTTCATGGTACTAGATCTGTCTTTTTGGTCTTCATAGGTGGCCCATACCATTCATTGGTTGAAACATTTGTCATTCCTTAAGCCTTTTCAACCACTATCTAAACTCTTGGGTCCACCTAACCTTGCATTGGTTTCCGTAACTTGTCATTTACACATCCCTAGGAACCTTTGTCTTGGTCCAATCACTTTTGAGTAATCATAGGGTCTCCTCCTTGATCTTGATTTATCTTGATCTAAAGTGAAGAGTGCCTCGGTTGTCGTGAATCCCAACTTGCATTGGGAACCGTGGCATCCCTTGGGTCACCTCTTTAGTTGTCCATCTCCTCTACCGTCCCGGATGGGATACCTTTAGGGACAATTGCAAGTTGTGTGATAACAGTACCAAACAGTCATTCCACCAAGACTGAAACTGGAGTTCAAGGGAGGAACTGATATGAGAATTTTGAGCTTGTAATTCCATAGTGGCAGCGTTCCAGACATCTGTTGCATAGGGGCAAAAAACAAACAAATCAAAACAAGATTCTTCTTGTGAAGAGCAAAGCGTACAACGACTCGATCCTTGCCACCCTCTTTTTAAGAGGTTATCCCATGTTAAGAGTTTGTTGCTGAGAGCTAGCCACAGGATAAGCTTGGATTTTAATGAACCAGCAGAATTCCATACCGGAATCCACCACTATTCTTTAGAGCCTACGTAAGATGCCATGGCCTCATATTCGTAGCCTAATTTTGCATTAAAGTCTCCTGTAATCGAATTTTTCGACCAAACTAATCTATCCTCTGTTTCCTCATCTAGGCATATAAAACAAGAAACTAACAATGAGAGATATGAGTTCCATTCTTCTGCTGCATTACCTTCTAGGATGAGGTCAGAAGCAGATTTCCAGCATGCATTGATTGCACCTTCTAAAGGTATAGACCATGCATCAGATAAGTTGTAAACTCTTTGGAGTGCGAGAGAATGTATGGTGTCCAAAGATAGCTTGTAATTATTTCCTGCCCCTATCCAAGGATCTTTGCCAATACGAACTTTCTTACCATTACCAATGCTCCATGATAGCCATTCTCCTATCAGGGGAAAGGAGAGAACAAAGGCTTTCCAGCCTATGGACCCATTTTTATAAGACTTTTCCGGAGACCTGATCCAGTCGAAAATGGATGCATTCGGACAATACTTAGACTGAAAAATGTGCTCCATAAAGAAGAAGGGTTTTTAATCAACCTCCACAGTGATTTGGCTGCAAGTGATTGGCAAAATAAGAAGGGGTTTTTGACACCCCATCCTCCTAGAGATTTCAAATTCGCCACAGTTTTCCAATTGACAAGAGGGATTCCTTCATTTCTCTTGCATGTCGACCAGAGGAAGGAGAAGAATTTCTTCCAAATTTTGTGAAGGATCCCTTTTGGAATGTATGCTATTGAGGCCAAATATACTAGAATGCTTTGGATCACCGCTTTCAGAAGGACCAGTCTACCTCCTCTTGAAAGGAATCTGTTTGTCCAGCAGCTAATTCTTTTTTTCACTTTCTTAAACAGCAAGAGCCAATCTTTAAAGGAATAGGAGTTTGGTTTTAAGAAGAAGCCTAGATATTTGAACCCTTTTGAGAGGGGGCTTAAGGTATAAGGAACTTCAGCTTCTAGTCTACTCTTGACAGCTGTTGGGAGAGAGTTTTCTGAAAGAACTAACTTTTCCACATTTATATGCATCCCTGTGGCCTTTGTATACAGGTTTAAGATTTTTTTCATTTCATTGAAATTTTCTAAGGATCCTTCCCCTAACAGCAAAATATCATCAACAAAAAGAATGTGAGACAATTCTTCACTCTTTGTAACTTTGATTCCTTTGAAGGAGCCTAATCTTTTAGCGTGAAGAACCAATCTGCTCAAGGCATCTGCCACCAGCAGGAAGAGAAAGGGGGAAAGAGGACAGCCTTGTCTGAGGCCTCTAGAGGGTCTAAAAAAGTTTGAGGGGAAACCATTGATGAGCACAACAAAGGAGGCTGATTGGATACATCCCATTATCTAGTTAACTAAGTCCATTGCGAAACCTAGACTGACTAAAAGCAGCCGTAGGAAAGTCCAGCTTACCCTGTCATAAGCTTTTGAAAGATCAAATTTAAGAACTAAGGCTTGTTTTTTGTTCTTGTGAATCGAATGTAAAGCCTCCTGAGTAAGAGAAACTGCATCATGTATCTGTCTGTTGAAGAGGAACCCAAACTGTTAATGAGAAACAATAATGCTCAAAATTGGTTTTAGCCGTTGAGCAATGATTTTGGCTATGATCTTGTAGACTACATTGCAGCATGAAAGAGATCTAAAATCTTCAAAGGACGTTGTTTTTTGTTTCTTAGGAATAAGTGCCAGTAAGGTGGTGTTTAGTGCTCCAAGCACCTTCCCAGAGTTTTGAGATTCCTTCACAGCCTTCAAAAGATCCGATTTTATCAGGTCGAAAAAACCCTGATAAAATTCGATTGTAAAACCATCTGGGCCGGGACTTTTTCCTTTACGAAAGGAGAAAACTACCTTTTCCAATTCTTCTTCATTTATCTCTTCTATTAAGTCTTTGTTCATTGCCTCTGTGACCATAGTTGGAAATAAACCAATAACTTTTAAGATCTCTTGAATAGGGCAACCTTGAGGTTCTGTAAAGAGATTTTTGAAAAAAGATTTCCCAGCTTTTGCTTTTTCTTTGAAGGATCCTATCATATTACCTTCTTCATCCTTAAAATTTGGAATAGTGTTGACGTTCTTCCTGTGTGATGCAAACCTATGAAAAAATTTCATATTATTATCACCTTCCTTTATCCAAATAGCTCCTCTTTAGTCTCCAGAGTAGTTCTTCTTTTGCTAACAAATCTTCCTTACAAGTTCACAATCTTTTACTTCTTTCAATTTTGCTTCCGAAAAAGTACCTGTGCTATTTTGAGAGTAGATATCTTTTAATCTTGCCTCAACTTCTTTTAGTTGCGCCTGGTGTCTCGCTTTGTACGCTTTTTCACAGATTTTGGACTCTTTTTTAGTTCTTAGGAGGTTGTTAGAGAATTGTTTCATGAAGGAAACCGAGGAACTTTCTTGTAAGGGGATCCAAGTCTTTTGAGTAAAAGTTTGTAATCCTCCTTTAAGAGCCAGGACAAATTGAACTTGAAAGGAGGGGAAGGATGAACACCTGCTTTTTCTAAGGAAAGAATGATTGGCCTATGATCAGACAAGCCCCCAGCTTCAACCCAAGATTTCATAGACAGAGGTCCAGATAAAACATCCTTAGAAACCAGAAACCTATCCAGGCGTTTGGATATAGCATGAACACCACCTCTATTATTTCTCCAAGTAGGTTCAAGTTTTATGGGCTGAACATCCACCAATCCATTGTTGGCAAAGGAGGACCGAAAAAGTCACTTAAAGAGTCCTTCCTAGCTAAAGATCCCCAAATCTCTATATCAGAGATGGTAAAATTCAAATCTCCACCCATGACCACATTCCTGGTATCGAGAAGACCTGAAGAGAAAAAGGACTCCCAAAAGGATTTCCTATTTGAAAAGGGCCCATAAACATTGAGAAAGGGGAAGATTTCCCCAGTTTCCACTACTTCCAGAACTGTTTTCAAAATGTTTCCTGAATTTTCGACTTTCCTTTCTTTGAAAGTAGGACTCCAAGCTGTTAAAATACCTTCGGAGTTCCCTTCTGCATCTAAGTGAGCGAACGACCATTTGGATAACCACGACTCAATAGCTTCTTTAGCCTTTACTCCTGCCAACATGGTTTCTTGTAAGAAAATGATAGATGGCTTTAAAAGGGAGACTAGCCTCTTGAGAGCTTTTTTCTTAGGGGAGCTTCCCAACCCCCTTGCGTTGAAAGATAAACACAACATCAGTGCGCCCCTTGAGAGACTTTTTTCCCAAGGTTACTTTTGGAACCGAATCTAATGCTAGACCACCTTTCGAGGCGCAAGAGTCTCCATCTAAAAAAGCTTTTCTTGACCTTGTATTGTAGGTTTTGTGCTTCACCCAAGAAGGCGGGTCCTTCTCCTTCTCCTTTGAAAGTGCCACGTCAGGAAGGGAGGTTACAGGGATGGAACAAGTAGTATCCGTAACAACCGGTTGTAAGGATAGCGGTGAAGGAGGGGCTTCATGGGAAAGGTGCGGAAAAGGAGGCGGAAGATTCACTGGGACCTTCTCTAAGAGGGGGTTACACATAGGGGGAACCAAGGGCTCCAAATCAAAAATAGCTTGAGGAGGGGTAGTTAAAACAGAAGGGAAGAGCTCAAGAGTTGACTTACCCGTATCTGAAAGAGTTGAGTTGTCCTCTGAGTTGGCCACTACGTTATCCACAGGGGATGGCGTTCCTTCACCAACTTCTTTCACGTCCTTTCTAATTGCGCTTGATAGAACAATTTTTTTAACCCAGACTTTTTTGTGATGGACATAGCCCGGAGAGATGTTTGTGCAATCCTTGGCAACGTGACCAACTTGACGACATGCAAAGCAGCGAAATGGAATTTTCCAGTAATCCAAACGTTGTTTCCAAATACTGTCGTTCAACTCCAGAAGGATTTCCTCATAAAAGCCATCTCTGATATCTAGCTCGATAAGGATTCTAGCACACCTTCTATCATTTTTTTCCATCCAATTGTCTTCAAGGGATATGAACCTTCTGATTTTACTACCTATTGCCTCTAGAATCTCTTTTTGCCAGAACATCATTGGAAGTTTGGGAAGAATAGCCCAGATTCTTTGCAGATTATGAGGTTCTATGTTAGCTTCAAAATCAACTTGCCATCTCTTTAAGATAAGTCTTGATGGACCCCAATTCCACGATTTTTCCAGCAAAAACTGTCTGTCTTCAACAAAATTGACTCGAAAGAGAATCCAGCCCCGGGACAAGATGTGCAATTGAGGTAAGATATTCAGGAATGGCTTCCAATTCTGTTCCATCCATATTTTTAAAGCCTGCTCACCAACTGTTTTCCCACAGAAACGTCCAACTAAAGCTTGTCTTAGGTAATAAGGGACTTCGCATAGTCCGATGTCCTTCCCTATGGATAAAGATACAGGTTCTTTTTTGACACGAGCTCCTTTCTTGCAAGGCAGATGGATATTATTATCATTAGTGCCTATGTCATGAGAATTGATAAAGGGAGGGCTTGGCGTACTGTGAATGTTCATATCGAGCATGGGAGCAGTCAGATTGGGCAGTGACGAATTTAAGACCTTATGATTGTGTTCGTGAAGGAAGATCGGAACCCCAAGAGAAGGGGTATCATAATCAACTTCGTCAATAACCATCGTTGCAAGGAGTGGAGATGAAAAACCTTCGCAGGAGTACCGTTAAAGGATTCGATTTGACTGTACCTTTGCCTAGAACATGTGTCGAAATAAACCAGGCAGACATATGGCTGAGGGAGTGGAGATGAAAAACCTTCGCAGGAGTACCGTTAAAGGATTCAATTTGACTGTACCTTTGCCTAGAACATGCGTCGAAATAAACTAGGTAGACATACGGCTGAGGTCATCGAAAGAAGAGGCAGAAAAAATTAAACGGGCATCACCTTCATTATAACAGAGAAAAATATCCGAAGATCAGAAGTTTGGACCCCCTCTGAAGACAGAGCCCCCCCCCCCAAGATTTTAAATATATATATATTATATATATACGTTGTTTCCCTACCGAATCGTATCCAGATTTTTTGAAAATTTGCTGTATCCGTGTCCCCCCCGTTTCCGTATCCGTTTTAGTGCAACTTAGCTAGCAAGCTCCCTTTTCATTATTTTGCCTTTTCTCTTTTCTTTTCTCTTTTATTTCGCTTTTTCTTTCTCTTCTTTCGATTTTCTCTTTGGCTCTTTTTGTTTTCTTTTCTCCTTTATTTGGATAATGGTTGAAAGGTACCGGCCCTTGATACCTTCTGGGTACTAGTGATGACATAGCCTTAGCTCTGCTGCCAATGACTATACATAGGCACGACGAAGTTGCTACAATAATGCTTGTTTAGAGCAAATAGGCAATACTGCTTAGTTCAAGGAGTACCCTACCCTTCTAATCATTGACCAATTTCAAGGATATATAGGATAGGGAGACTTGTTTCAAGTCTAGGGAGAGCATTGCTCAATGGTAACTCTTTTTGCTTGATCATCAGTTAGCCTTGGGGTGTTAGAAGTGAGCCTTCTGAGCTGTCACAAGCTTCATCGCAACACAATCATGCCCGGGACACAAAGGAGAACTGTAAATTTCCTTAAAATCCACTCTAGGGCTAGAGTAGTTGGATTAATTAATGCACCCAAATTATTATTGTTAACCACACATGCATTTATTCACCAAAATAAAATGCAGCGGAAATAAAACACCGAGAGAAATATCAATCACACAATAGACATAAATCTTTTTGGGTATAAACCCCCGGACAAAACCCAAGATGGGAAAACCGGTGCAGTAGTCTGAGAAGATATTTTATTAAGAAAATATGAAGCTTTTACAATATCAGAAAATCGATTTTTTCCTAACCTGGCAAAATCGAACCAACACAAACTCACTGAGTAAACTTGCTGAGAAGTACAACCTCCTGCTGTGCTGTACAGCCTGTTGCTGTACGGTCTGCTGTACAGCTGCCTCTGCAGCTCAACCTCGGCTCTCTCTCCTCTGCGAACTTGTACGGCCCTCTTTTTTGGATGCTCTGTCGATCACTCTGACTCTCTGCTTCTCCGTCTTCTCTGCAAAACTCTCTGTCTCAAACTTCCTTCTCACTCTCTAGCTGACAGCTATGAGCAAGAATCTCTCTGTCGGAATGTGTGTGTGTCCTCTCCACCAATTGATCCTCCTTTTAATTCATTGGCTAAGCGAAAAACCTAATCTCACTATGGATCAATGGATGAGATCCTCCGGTGAGATCAATGGCCAAGATTAGATTATCCATCACTTAAATATTTTTCACTTTCACTTTATAAAAAGTGTTCCATTAAGTCAATTAATAATTAGATCACTTTAATATATTTTCCCAAGTAAAACTTAGGAAAAATACATTAAATACAATTTGTCTTCTTTATTTAAGTCTTCTGCATGCAAGGACACATGCAATGCAGTAAGACCTTCCTTCTTGTCACTTTCTAACACTCCCTCTCAACGAGGAAGGGATTCGGTAACAACCCCAGCTTGTCTATGAACTTTACAAAATTGAGTTTGCAAAGTGCCTTGGTGAATATGTCTGCCACCTGGTCATCTGTCTGAATGTACTCCAACTGGATGTCAACAATCTTTGAGGAAGTGATACCGGATGTCAATGTGTTTACTCCTATCATGGAACACTGGATTCTCATAAAGGTTGTTACTATTTTGATTATCACAGTGAACTATAGTAGTCTCCAACTCACTCTCGAACAATCCTGAGAGTAACTTCCTCAGCCATATCCCCTCACATGCAGCCATGCTGGCTGCCATGTACTCAACCTCAACTGAGTTCAATGCAACTGACTTCTGCTTCCCGCTGAACCAAGAGACAACTGTTGACCCAATGCTAAAGCAACAACTTGAAGTGCTCTTTCGATCCTCTACACATCCTGCCCAGTCAGCATCTGTGAAACCTGCCAACTGTATACTCCCACTAAGCTCATAAACCAAACCATACTCCACTGTGCCTCTGATGTAGCGAAGTATGTGCTTCGCATCTGTCCAATGCACTCTTCGAGGGTTCACCATGAACCGACTCAAAGAGTTAACTACAAAGCTGATGTCTGGTCGAGTGTTGACCAGATACATAAGCGGCCTGATAAGCTGCCTATACAGTGTAGGATCAAACTCCTCTGATCTCGATACATCAATCTTCCTCCAGTTGGTAACTAGAGGTGTGGCCATAGATCTACAGTCCTCCATCCTAAATCTCCTCAAGATTTGTACTGCATACTTCCCCTGTCCAATGAAGAAGCACCCATATCTCTGCCAAACCTCTAGACCTAGGAAGTAATGCATCAATCCAAGGTCTTTTATCTCAAACTCCACTGCAAGATTGGACTTGCAGTCCCTGATCAACCTCTCATCTCCTGTAAGAAAGAGATCATCCACATATAGTATTAGTATGAGAGGTTCCTCACCTGACAAGAAGTACAGGTTATGGTCTGCCTCACTCCGCTGGAAACCCATCTCTCGTAGATAGCTGTCAATCCTCGAGTACCATGCTCGAGGTGCCTACTTGAGCCCATAAAGAGCTCTCTACAAGCTGCATACATGCGACTCCCTACTCTTCGCCTCAAACTCCTCTGCCTGCTCAATATATACCTCTTCCTCAATAACCCCATTGAGGAAGGCAGTCTTCACGTCCATCTGATGAACGCACCAACCCATCTCTGCTGCTAATGATAGGATAGTCCGAATAGAAGAATACCTGGCGACAGGGGCGAAGGTTTCCTCACAGTCAATACCTTCCTTCTGCAAATACCCCTTCGCCACAAAGCCTGCCTTGTACTTCTCCACACTTCCATCTGCTGCATGCTTTACCTTGTAGATCCATCTGGATCCCACCACCTTTTTACCTTCTGGCCTCAGCACAACCTCCCATACCTGATTCTTCATGATTGAGTCATACTCCTCAACCATGGCCTCTTGCCACACATCATGTTGTGTAGCCTCCTCAAAACTAGAAGGTTCAGAGTCAATCAACTCTGTCATCAGTGCCATATAGCTCAGTCTATCCGGTGGTTTGCTCCGTCTCATGGAGCTCTGTGGAAGACTCACCTGCCTGGAATCCTGAACAGTGGTCCTATACCACCTAGGCCGTGGCCTAGTGTCTACCTGTTGCGGCTGCTGGATATCCTCCTGCTGCTACTGTTGGTCTCCTATTTTGGCTGTCCAATACAACATTTTTTAGCCTAAATCTTATGAAATCACATAATAGTTAGTTTTATTAATGTTGATTTGTGCATGGTCATGCTTTTGTGGAGACCAACGTTGATAAGGTTTGGTAAGTAATTTTTAATTATTTATTTCTTACTTTACCTTGTTTTATGTATAAAATTGGGCTTTTTAATCCTCCGTTTAAATGCTTGGTCAACTAATGGTCGTTGTTTCTTTTGTGCAGTGGTCTCGACGCTCCAGGGAAGATTTACGCTGGCTGCACCTGCGATTTGGGGATTCTGTCCACATTTGGGATGTTCCTTGAACTTCCATCGCCTTCCAGATACTTATGAAGATTATCCAGTGCTGTTCTGAGGATGTCATTTGCTCAAAATGGCATTTCCGTCCTTGATCAGGACCCTAATTTCGGGCTCAATTTCTAAACAAACGGTTGGGAATTTTTCAAAACGGTTCGAAACCCACTTCACAAATGGCCCCATTTACCCCTAAACACGGGCAGTTTTCAGAATTTCTGAACGAATGTGGAGAAATTCCTTCCGGAGCAGACATGGTTTTGCCAGATTTGGTGTTGGCCGTTTTCTGGGTAGTTGCTCGAATTTCTGAATTTTGGGATGGATCTTGTCCATCTGTTCATGTATAAATAAGCTTGAGATGGAGATAGACGGAGCATAGATTAGATAGAAGAGTGGAATATAGATAGAATTTCCAGTGCTTATATTGTTCTTCTTTTTCAATAAAGTAATGAGAGCTGTTCATTGATACGATTTCGTCATTAGAAGTTTGCTGTAAGTTATTCATTTTTCAGTATGTGTTGATTTAAAGACCAGTATGTTGACAACGAAGGCAGGGCCCCCTTCGATGGAAACAGAGCTGTATACATTGCATTTAAAGTAGACTCCATCTTCAGATTTGAACATCATCTTTCAGCAAAGATTTGATTTCAGTTTTTATATTGTCAGTTGTCTCATCGATTTAATAGAATAGAAGTAGCATTTCATTCGATTTCAGAACAGAAGTAGAATTTTCATTTGATTGCAACAGAGGGTTTAGCATTTCAAGATTCAAGTTTAAATGTTATCTTTTTCAGCCATCGATTTCATCTTTCAGTTGTTCAGTCTTCTTATCGATTTCATAGTGCAGAAGTAACAGTAACATTCAGGAACTAGTCTGGATATTTCATGAAATAGAGAGGTTTCATTTGATTACAATAGAGAGTTTCATTGCATTACGAGATAGAAGTTGCTGAGTTGTGTGGAGTGATAAGTAGCAGAAATGTAAGCATTGATTTCAACCATTAATGTTCAGCCATTGTTTTACATGCATATGATCATTTTCTGATTGGTGTAGAATTAGTGCAGAACAGTTTTATGAGATTGGTGCAGAACAGATTAGTGCAGAATGAATGTAGAACAGAGCAGAATAAAGTAGCTTCTTTTCAGCAAATTCCTTTCATGTTCAGAAAGTATTTTCGCATTCTTTTAACTCCCTCTTCAACCCTGCATTTCCTGTGCTGGTTCCTCTAAGTCTACCTTCCTGGGTTGACAATTAGATGTTGATTTACATGTTATATATTTAGCTCGACAGCTACTGCTCATCCTCCACATCAATGATAGGAGGATCCTGTCCACCTGACTCCCTCTGACTACTAGAGCCTGTGGCCTGTGTGAGTACCTGTGACTCCTCCAGCTTGACTCCTGAGTCCTCAGCTGGCTGCTCCTGTGCTGGTAAGTCTATAGATCTTCTGAAGGCTTTGTCCTCATCAAACTGGACATCCCTGCTCACAATGATCCTCTTGTGAGCTGGGACATATACTCTATAAGCCTTGGAAGTCTCACTATACCCAACTAGAAGCCCCTTCTTTCCAGAAGGATCCAACTTCTTCCTAGTGTCAGCATGAATGTGACAATAGC
The DNA here is from genome assembly GCA_027924585.1 of Larix kaempferi. NCBI lineage: Eukaryota > Viridiplantae > Streptophyta > Pinopsida > Pinales > Pinaceae > Larix > Larix kaempferi. The sequence continues at coordinate 5,208,503 of BSBM01000195.1, read as the reverse complement.
AGATACTCCCAAATATGCGTAAGTGACTCACATCTGGTCTAGTACCTGTGAATACCTCCTCAGGTGTCTTCCTCCCCATTGTTGTGTGGGGACACCTGTTATGGACATATACTGCAGTCCGAAATGCCTCGACCCATAGGAATAGTGGTAATCCCTGATAAAATACCATGGCCTTGGCTGCACTCACCAGTGTCCTGTTCTTCCTCTCCGCCACTCCATTTTGCTGCGGGGTGTGAGGAACAGTGTGTTCCTTCTTGATCCCCTCTGATGCACAGTACTCCATGAACTCTCTGCCGGTGTACTCACCACCGTTGTCTTTCCTCAATATCAGAATCTTTCTCCCTGTCTGGTTCTCCACGAGAGTCTTAAACTCTCAGAAACGCTCGAAGACCTCTGACTTGGCCTTCAGGAAATAGATCCAGGTCTTCTTGGAATAGTCATCAATGAATGTGACGCAATAACTGTAGCCACTGAAAGAATGGACGCTCATCGGTCAGCATACATCCAAATGCACCAAGACTAAGTCCCCCTCAGACTTGTGCTCACTATGTGGGAATGGTTTCCTGATGTTCTTCCCCAACGCACAACCCTTGCAGTGGTTGTGCTTCTCCTCCTGTACCGAAGGAACTCCAATAACTGCCTGTCTCAGATGCCTCAGTGCACCATGATGTAAGTGTGCCATCCTCCTATGCCATAACTCACCATCACTATAGCTGCTACTGACCAGATCCTTTGCATGCTCAAACTGTAGTCTGTAAACCTTCCCACTCCGAACCCCAATCATCCTATCCAATCTCTGATTTGACCCATGTGGCCTGATATATACTTTCCTGTCCCAGAAAGTCACCAGAAAACCCTTATCTTCTAGTGTAGAAACTGATATGAGATTCTGTCATCCATGGGACATATAACACATTAGCAAAGCTAATAGGTTTTCCAAACTCCCTCTGAAACGAAACAGTACCAACACCCTGTGCCTGATACCGTGCATCATCTTCTAACTCAATATGGAGATTCACTCCACCCTCCTTCAAGCTCTTGAAGAACGACCTATGTCTTGTCATGTGACAAGATGCACCACTGTCCACATACCAGATACTGCTATCGATGGAACTTGCCATGCAATCTATCAAGCAAAAGTCTTCATCAAAACTTTTGTTGAAGTCATCCACCTCGGCAAAACCTGCCATCTGTGTGTTGTTCTTCTTCTTCCTCTCTGGGCACTGGGAAGCAAAGTGTCCATGCTTGTGGCATATGAAGCACTTGACTTTTGACATGTCCAAATTCTTCTTGCCACCCTTCTTCTTCTTTGCCTTCCCCTTACCTTTTCTTGTTAGGGCTAGAGCCTCTTCATCCACGATCTGTGTGGCAGCGCTGGATGAAGCTGAACCTTGACCCATGCGGGTCTCTTCCTGTGCGAAGTCATCCCACAATCTCTAGTCAGGGAGCTTCTCCCTAGCCACCACGCCTTTGACAAAGACGTCCCATGGTTTAGAGAAACCATTGAGGGCTATGCGAACTAGCTCCTCATCCTCAGTCTTAGAGCCCACTGCTCCAAGCTCATCCTTGATCTGTGTGAGCCTTGTAAGATAAGGCACCACTGCTTCTCCCTTGGCCATCCTGGTGTTGCGTAATATCTCCTGCAGTACCATCTTCCGGTTTTCGTTCTTGCTTTGGTAGAGACTCTCCCAATCTTTCCACATCTCTAATGCGGACTTCTTCCCAGACAGATGAGGGACTATATGGTCCTTCACCCCATCCAAGATGATCAACATAGCTCTGGAATCTATCTTCTTCCACCTTGCTAAATCTGTCGGATTTGTGGGAGCCACCTTCTGATCATCAATGTGCTCATCAACATCACTGACATCCAGGATCCTGGTGATCCTCTCTTTCCAAGTAGGAAAGTTCTGTGCCCCCTGGAGTCTATCCTCAACTCTCAACTGTACGACCATATTGAATAGTACTTGTAACCCTTGGATAGATATGCCAATGATTTATCCAACCAACCTATTGCTTTCTCTCAGATCTGCTCAGAAGAGCTCTGATACCATGTAAATTTCCTTAAAATCCACTCTAGGGCTAGAGTAGTTGGATTAATTAATGCACCCAAATTATTACTGTTAATCACACATGGATTTCTTCACCAAAATAAAATGCAGCGGAAATAAAACACTGAGAGAAATATCAATCATGCAATAGACATAAATCTTTTTGGGTATAAACCCCCGGACAAAACCCAAGATGGGAAAACCGGTGCAACAGTCTGAGAAGATATTTTATTAAGAAAATAAGAAGCTTTTACAATATCAGAAAATCGATTTTTTCCTAACTTGGCAGTATGGCCTCCTACTGAGTAAACCTGCTGAGCAGTATGGCCTCCTACTGTGCTGTACGGCTTGTTGTACGGAATCCGTATGACCTGCTGCTGTACGATTGCCTCTGCAACTCAACCTCGGCTCTCTCTCCTCTGCGAACTTGTACGGCCCTCTTGCCAGGATGCTCTGTCGATCACTCTGACTATCTGCTTCTCCGTCTTCTCTGCAAAACTCTATCTCTCAAACTTCCTTCTCACTCTCCAGTTGACAGCTATGAGCAAGAATCTCTCTGTCGGAATGTGTGTGTGTCCTCTCCACCAATTGATCCTCTTTTTAATTCATTGGCTAAGCGAAAAAACCTAATCTCACTATGGATCAATGGATGAGATCCTCCGGTGAGATCAATGGCCAAGATTAGATTAGCCATCACTTAAATATTTTTCACTTTCACTTTCTAAAAAGTGTTCCATTAAGTCAATTAATAATTAGATCACTTTAATATATTTTCCAAAGTAAAAATTAGTAAAAATACATTAAATACAATTTGGCTTCTTTATTTAAGTCTTCTGCATGCAAGGACACATGCAATGCAGTAAGACCTTCCTTGTTGACACTTTCTAACAAGAACATGTAGGCCTTCATGGTGAAGGGGTCACAAAGGGGAAGTCAAAAGTCAAATTATCAATCTCTAGCCAATTGTATTTAGAAACAAGGGAGGAGTGATATGGAGATGGATAGGTCATAGGTGGGGCCAAAGAAGATTTATAGTCCCTGCAAAGATCAAGAGTCGTTATCCAATGATATGTGCATAAAATAAAAATCTCGACTAAGTACTAGCCTATGGAACACCTCTACTAACTATGCTTATCGGAATCAATCATTGTAAGTAACATGAATAACATCTAGTACAATCATCAGTCAAAGTCATCAGTCCTTAAAACATATCCCCAAGGCATAAAATGGAAATATATCACATATGGAATGGCATCATCACAAGGCAAAGCATGGCAACCATTGATAACAACTCAACACTGATCATATTTGCACTCTAACAATTGTATCTCAACCTAATCTGTGAAGCAAAAAGATATTGGCGAAAATCCCCATATATAAACTGGTATAGCGACTGTTATGTTTCTCTATGAGGCCATCCTTGGTTTCCTTCTCACAACACACAGATTATCATATTTCATTAGGAGCACCACCAAGGTGAAGCAGGGGTACCTCCTCTTGCCTTGTCTATTTAGGATCTACATAGACAAGTTGGAGGCTTCTTGAATGAGCACATCCAACTAAGCAATGGTTGTCTCCTTCACCATGTGTTGATCTCCATATTATGTTATTCCTCTTTGTCGATGGTGTTTCATATACATTCTTCTTAGACCCATGAAATATGGGCCAGATCAAAAGGTAATGTCTCTATCTTTTGTAGATTGAAACAAGAAAACATAGTAACTCCTTCTGCAAGCAAAGGATGGGCATTGTCCCTGTAGCTTAGGTTTCTAGGATTTTGTAATCCATTACTCTAAAGAGATGGGGTTGGGCCATAAACAAATGGACTTACTTATCAGAGCTTGCTTCAAGAGGATGACAATCTTTTAGTGGGGCTTTGGGAATAAGATGTCCGAGATTGGCTTGGAGTCCTTCACAAATTTACTTGCAAAAGAAATTGTGTGGGCTTGCTTGGCTGTAGTTTTTGATGGTTTTGCCACTTCATCATTCTAGTGTACTCCAAAAATGACATGCTTGGTAGTTGTTTTCGGTGGATCTGCTATTCTCTGACCCTTAAGCGCCTTGAATGGTCCTCCATCGTGGGGTGCATTTGCATCCATAGTCTTCGATCCGAGTGGGCGATGTTGATTAGAAAGAGCATGTGGTGACTATCAAGGTAGAAAATTATCCAGAAATGACATGCTTGGTTGTTGTTTTTGGTGGATCTGCTACTCTATTACCCTTAGGTACCCTAAATGGTCCTCCATCGTGGGGTGCGTTTGCATCCATAGTCTTCAATCTGAGTAGGTGGTGTTGATTAGAACGAGAATGTGGTGACTATCAAGGTGGAAAATTCTAACCGTATAAAAAAATTAAACTGGCCTTAAGGAGGACAAGGGGGTGGGCTTTGATCCACTTACGTGTGCACATTCCTCTGGGTGCAACCACACGTTTGATCATTGCCTTAGGTGTCCCCATAGCAACTTCAAGGGGCTGTAATGGGCACTGATAGGAATTGAAGCTTGGTCAATGGTGAGAAACTTCTCATCCTCACCATTGGAACCAACCCCTTTGGGCTTGCTCCATGTTGTTCAAGAGTTGGATCTGTTTTTACTATTTAGTAAATTTTAGATGATTTTGAGAAAATAATGAAAAACAAATTCCAAGATCTAAATTCAACTTTCACATCCAAAATTTTATAAGTTCTCAAAATTAGTTTTGTTTAGTAAGATTTTAGTGTTAATATTAGTAGATATAGTGTTAGAATCTCTATTATTTGCAGATTTCAGCATTCATATTTAGATTCTCAGCCTAGTTTCAAGAAATTTAGAGATTCTAAGTGCAAAATTGTTTCCATCTATTTTGTAATCCATTACTCTAAAGAGATGGGGTTGGGTCATAAACAAATGGACTTACTTATCAGAGCTTGCTTCAAGAGGATGACAATCTTTTAGTGGGGCTTTGGGAATAAGATGTCCGAGATTGGCTTGGAGTCCTTCACAAATTTACTTGCAAAAGAAATTGTGTGGGCTTGCTTGGCTGTAGTTTTTGATGGTTTTGCCACTTCATCATTCTAGTGTACTCCAAAAATGACATGCTTGGTAGTTGTTTTCGGTGGATCTGCTACTCTCTGACCCTTGAGCGCCTTGAATGGTCCTCCATCGTGGGGTGCATTTGCATCCATAGTCTTCGATCCGAGTGTGCGATGTTGATTAGAAAGAGCATGTGGTGACTATCAAGGTAGAAAATTATCCAGAAATGACATGCTTGGTTGTTGTTTTCGGTGGATCTGCTACTCTATTACCCTTAGGTACCCTAAATGGTCCTCCATCGTGGGGTGCATTTGCATCCGTAGTCTTCAATCTGAGTAGGTGGTGTTGATTAGAACGAGAATGTGGTGACTATCAAGGTGGAAAATTCTAACTGTATAAAAAAATTAAACTGGCCTTAAGGAGGACAAGGGGGTGGGCTTTGATCCACTTACGTGTGCACATTCCTCTGGGTGCAACCACACGTTTGATCATTGCCTTAGGTGTCCCCATAGCAACTTCAAGGGGCTGTAATGGGCACTGATAGGAATTGAAGCTTGGTCAATGGTGAGAAACTTCTCATCCTCACCATTGGAACCAAGGCTTGCTCCATGTTCAAGAGTTGGATCTGTTTTTACTATTTAGTAAATTTTAGATGATTTTGAGAAAATAATGAAAAACAAATTCCAAGATCTAAATTCAACTTTCACATCCAAAATTTTATAAGTTCTCAAAATTAGTTTTGTTTAGTAAGATTTTAGTGTTAATATTAGTAGATATAGTGCTAGAATCTCTATTATTTGCAGATTTCAGCATTCATATTTAGATTCTCAGCCTAGTTTCAAGAAAATTACAGATTCTAAGTGCAAAATTGTTTCCATCTATAACCACAAGTGTCTATCATAAACACGACAATGATATAAGAGAACTTTCTTAGCCTTGTGGGAGCACCAATAATGGCCTCATTCTTCGCAATACAAGGGAGAACTAGAAATCAGAAGTAGCGCTCTTTGTAAAGGAAGCCAGCAATGGTCCAATTGATAGATTAAGGTAGGCCATGGACCACATTTAACAATGCTATCATGGCCATGAATAGGACTTTAAAATCCCTGGACCTATCCATGAAAAATAAAGACTGAAGAGATCATTGCGATGATGAAGAGCACTGTCGTGTGCCTTGAAATGAAAGGAGACGCTAGACAACATGACCAATGAGATAACTTGTTTTCAAGAAATAGGCTAGGGAAACCCAATACATATTTGGCTTTTCTTTCTTTCAAGGACTTTGCTTTCTTGGGCTCTTTTGGACAAAGGCAGTGTTGTTACTTTGAGGTCACTTTGTTTCTTCACACAACAGACAGCTCTTTTGTATTGACATAGATACTTGTGTGCAGTGGGCAAGAAAATAAATTAGTTCAAAATGATTGCTCTTTTTAATTTGTAAAGAATTATTTTGGTTTTCTTTTAAGACGTCTCATTGTAATTTGACTTCTCTTCAATAAAGAGAATGCAGTAGATATGGACCTGTAATATATTTTTTCGGTGACATTGAGTAGCTACTTTGCTTATATCAAAACAGGTCTTCTCAAGGCAGTGTTGTTATGAGGTCACTTTGTTACTTCACACAACAGAGCGCTCTTTTGTATCGACATAGATATATGTCTGCAAGAAAATAAATAAGTTCAAAATGATTGCTCTTTTCAATTTGTAGAGAATTATTTTGGTTTTTCTTTTAAGATATTTCATTGTAATTTGACTTCTCTTCAACAAAGAGAATGGAGTAGATATGGACCTGTAATATATATTTTCGGCGACATTAAGTACCTACTTTGCTTATATCAAAACAGGTCTTCTCAACATGGCAAAGGATTAAACCGATTCTGGTCTCAGGTAGTAGGTTACAATGGGCCATCACTTATTCTCGTGTCTGGAAGTTTAAAACAAGATGGAAGTGACCAAGGATTTATTATTGGGGCTTTTACAAATCAAGGTTTTGAAAATAGAGACTCATTCTATGGAAGCTCTGGTGCTCTTTATGCTGTAAAGCCATTATTTCGATCCTTTTTTCCAACTGGTAAATAGTCAATTCATGACTTCCTGAAGTGTGCTCATCTTTCTTTCCAGGCACATTGTAAACCTGGAATCTTTCCTATGGTTAACTTATTTGTCATTCAACAGGGCGTGATAAGAGCTTTGTTTACAGTCACCAGCGTGCTATTGGCAGAGTGTATGACGCACGTCCCAGGCCTGTTGGCATTGCATTTGGGGGAACCCAAGGCAATGAGAGGGTGTTTATTGATGAAGATTTTGCAAGAATAACTATTCGGCATCATGCAGTTGACAAAACATATCAGCCAGGTTTTCTTATCCCTGGTCAGGTAATGATATGCATTATTAGTTATGTTTGTCGGAGTAACTAAGAATATTTAAAAGTATTCAGATGTTATAACCACTATAATGTCCAAGAGCTAGGTTGTCTTGTAGGAGAACCAAAATTTGATTGTTCTTCAATCAATTACAGGCATCCTTGACAACGGAGGCATCGATTTTAGATGTGGAAGCTTGGGGTTTAGGTGGGAAGACAGCAGAGCAAGGACAGGCTATGTACAAGCAGCGCGAGCAACTGTTTACAGAGCAACGACGCAAGGTTGGTTATTTCTCATTTTTTTCTTTTTGTTAACGCCATGTATTTTCTTCTGTCATTTTATTACTTTGAAACCTAAGGTGTAGTGCCTTCTTATCATTTGTTTTCTGCCCCTCAAATTGTGTCATGTCTTTGCATATAGGTTGACTTGAAAACATTTGCAAATTGGGAAGACTCACCAGAGAAGATGATGATGGATCTAATGGCTAATCCCCATAGAGTCCAGCGCGAGGATCGTTGAATATCGTTAAAAATGTGTAAGATGCTTGTTTTTCTGTTTTTTCACTTGCGCTCTACAATCATCAGCCAAACAGAAGGCTAGAAGTGAGGTAGGAAAAGGAAATATGCAATTGAACTTTCATCTGCATGCTTTGCAGTTGGCTGCACTTGTGTAATCACAGGGCATTCTGAGATGAAATAGTGCAAAGTGAATTTAGAAAATGAATCCCGAGCTTGAAGCCCCCATATAAAGCACCCTGCACAGGGATGAGTTCCACATGGAGATGCTATAACTGATAAGCGAGCCATTTATACAAATGCTTTCTGTTAATGGAAATGGTGGACTTTATGGATGGGGTATCAATGTACAGTGGGTAGAAACATGATACAGATCAAGAGGGAGGGTACTTGCTCATTTCAATGAGTTGGCTCCTTGGAATTTTATAGGGTACTTGTAAATTTAAGAGCGTGGAAAATTATTACAAGAACAAAAGAAAGAAAAGCTGAACTTTTTTTTATGACAGGTAAAGGGTAACGAAAGATCTTGACAAATTGATGTGATTATTATTTATGTTTTTTTATGCAAGATTTTGCCTTACTATGGTGGAAAGGCCAGTTACAGATTTCAAATAAGGCAGAGTGCAAAATCTTAATATGGTTATATATTGAAAATCTTAACACAAAGTGGCCATTATGGTTACCAACGATATATAAAGTTTGGGGTGCCTGAATAAAAGATGTTGCTTGGTGTGTCCAAGTCTTGAAACGACGAATGAGGCCTTTTAGGATGAGCAAGAATGAATTTTGTGTTTAGTCAAACTGTGTTTGGTTGAGGAATGTTAGTGAACATGTTAGGGCATTCGAATCATAGTAAAACATATATTTATCAGTCAATTGTAAACCTTTTTCCAAGTATCAATGAATACTGTTAATATTAACAATTGTTTCTTAAAGTGCAAAGTACGTCTGACAGTACGAGCGTGGTGAGATTTGGAGAATATATTATAGGTAATAAAAGCAATTCTAAAACATTGTTTCAACCAAAAACCAAATATATATCTGGAGGATAAGATTCAATAGGCATTTCTAAATGTGATGACCATTTATATTAAGAATGATAGGAGTTAACCTCTAAATATATCATATACTAGATATGCTAGAGGGATAAAAAACGGCATTACATTAAAAAAATTATTCTGCTTTGCTTGAAAATGGTATTATAACAATTTTTTTCATTTATTTTCCGATATAATTAGAAATAAACACAAAATTAATCTCAGTAAATGATAATATTTATTTATAATTTTGTTTACTTAAAAAAAAATATTTTCCTATATAATTAGAAATAAGCACAATTAATTTTAGGAAATCATAACATTCACCTATAATTTCACTTTTTTAAAACAAGTGAAAATAAATATAAAATTAATGGTAAGAAATCATAACATTTATCTAATATTTATTTATTTGAAAAATATTTTTTAATCAAATAAAATATTTATATAAATATGATAAGAATTTTGTTTATATGTGTTGCCGCCGAGATTGCACACTTGGCTAAGTCACCGCATTTGCTGATTTTCAAGCTTGAAAATCGAATTTCACTGAATTTTATGGAAGGACAAATTTAAAGGGTTAAATTCGCCGATTTTCATTGTTTACATTTAACACCAGACAGCTAGCCAACCAAAAATTCATAGCCGCACTTGCCGTGCCCGACGTTGTGAGAAAAATAAAAAATCGCCCGAGTTTGTGCTTCACCCGACGCCCTAGACCACTGCAGCAGAGTTTCCGTCGACTGTCGCGCTCTCTCTCTAGTCTCAGCAATTGAAAGTTGAACTGGAAACCTCGGTGTGGCCTTGGGGGCAAGCAAAAATCTTTCTAAGCTGCTCGGTGTGGCCTTGGGGGCAAGCAAAGAGTCATGTGTTGTCACCTGATCCCGACTCCTTTGTTTACGCAAACTCCTAACGAAGCCAAGGGGGCTAGACCCTAAAAAAAGAGTTTCTAAGTCTTTAAAGTTTAAGTATTTAGTGATGGGAAGATTGTATTTTAGGAGTTGTTTTGAAATGATGAAAAAGATTTAAACCAAGTATGGTTCACAATTATACATCCACAACATAAAATGGAAAGACAACAACAGTTTTTGCCAATTTAAATCAAGATATTATCCATAGCATGATATGATAAACAATCAATAACTTAAGATAGATAGAAAGAAAAGATTTGTAAAATACCGTTGTTGCTCAAAGACCAATGCTTAATGGAGTCATTGTCCGTTAAATATTGCTGAGAGAACCGTTTTGCGAATGCCTATTGGTTTATTTTATTATGTGATTTGAAAGATGAAGTTGAATTAGTGTGGGAATGGGGGATTTCTGATATACCTTGCGGTACATGAAATATGTTTGGAATATGATCTAGGTTGGCTCCGTACAAGGACGTGTGGGATGGGACGGAGTCTCGAGAGCGGTGTTCAACACTACACCAACAAGGATGTAGTCTAACTATGTTCTGAGGTCACCTCCCGGTGGTTCTCGCTTCCTTAGTTAGAATTTTCCCACTTTCGATCACAGCGTGGCAACGCCAAATTTTTGTTGGTTTGAAGGGACTTAATTTGATTAAGATTGAAGTTTTTAATTTAATGTGAGAAAATTAAAGAATGCGACATTTTCGCTTTTTATGGGTAGAGCATACACGGAGTGGGCAAATTGTTTATTCCAATTGACTCTCCGACAGAGAGCACTCTTGATCCGATTTAGAACGAGATTCAAGATATTTTAATGACATAAATTGTAAAAATGGAAACTTGAAGTAAACTAAAACTACCCAAGAATCTCTTTCAGGCCTAGCACCGTACTCGGGAGAGCAAGGGGGTTAGCAAAAAAGAAAAACAAAGTAAACTCTCCGACATAGAGCACTCTTGATCCGTAAATGGCGAGATTCAATAGATTTATTTTTATGATTTTAACAACTTTAATGAAAAGCAAGAAAAAAAAACTTGAAACTAATTACACTTGTGAAAATGAAACTTTTTGCATTTTTAAAAGTTTTGAACTTCAAGCAAAAAATAAAACTAATATAGCATGCTACTTTATCTAACTATGCAAACATAATAAAAAAAAGAGACAGATACAGGCTTCCCCTAAATGGGGGAAGAGGGGTGTGAGAGCCGTAATCCTACTTGTTTTTTTATTAAATTATTACAATATATAACTCTATGAGAGATGCTTTTGATTCTTTGAAATATGATTCGAAAGGACTTATAAAAAGCTTTGAAAAAACTAGAAAAATAGAGGAACTTGAAATGAGTATTTTTTGAAAGCCTAAATCTCCCGAACTCCTTCAAATGCTTCCGCTTTCCTGTGACAAAAGGAAAAAACAACCAACATAAACTTGAATAAAAGTTATTATGTTAGCTAAAATCACATAAAATTGCACTCCCTAGAACTTGCAAAAGATGATAAATATTTTACTACTTCAAGTACTAAAGTAATATTGCTAGATCTAAGCATGAGGTGGTAATTTAAAGGTACTTTAGATCTAGTATATGAACAAAAACAAAGATTGTATAATTTTTTTTAATGAAATCTAAGCTTGCATGAAAGGTAACCAAAGAGTAGATTAAAAGTTTATGAGAAGGAAGAGAGGCCTCAAGCTCAAGCTTGATTGTTGCCAAGATGTGGAAGCTCGTGTGGGACAAGAAACATCAGATCCAAAATTGTATTGAAGGTAAAAAAGATGCAACCAAGCTCAAGATTGCCTTCAACTTTGGTGATCTATAAAGCTACAAAACCTCAAACAAAAGAGATCAAATCTAGTGTGACAAATAAACTAAGACTGAAATAACATTAGTATAACCGACTACAACTTGTTACTTTCAAATCTTAGAGAACCTAACACAAACAAGCAAATTGAAACTTCAAATGCCTACGCTATAGATTAGAATATAACCTAGGAAAAAAATAGCTAAACTGGTATCACCTCGATTTTAAGCCAAGCATTCATAATCATGAGAGTTCTTGCACCATAGGGACCTCCAAAGTCTCAACTTTATTCAATAATCATACAAAAATTACAATTGAGCAGAGCTTCTTTGCATCCATCTGGAATGAGGAGCAAGAGTTTGCTTTTATAGAGCACAAGAGAGGAAGAGAGGGTGCACATGGCTCCATGGAGGGCGAATCCCATCATTAATGGAGTGATTGATGCATGAACTAAAGTTTGGTTGGTATGATGGGATGACGTGGCTTTGACCTCATGAGAGGGGCGCCCCTCTCCCTTTGGAACCTTCGCCCAAGCCTCTTTTGAACTCCTATGCGCATGGTGAGCCGCCCACGTGAGGAGAAAGGCACACTTCCATTGCAAAAAGTTTGTTATCCTAACTTTGGAATATAAAACATGTGCCTTACTCACTTAAAATGATTCGCACTTCATAATTAAACATATGCCACCCTTTCCCAAAGATTTTTGTAATCATTTTTTGACTTTTTTATTTTATTTTTGTTATTTTGTGCAATTCATAGAACACTTAGCATTTAAGTGTCGTTTTGTAGCACTTTTAGGAAAAAAATGCCACAATGACAATTTAGTCGCCCGAAACCTAGGAAACGCGGGTCCTAGGTTAAAGAGGACGCTCTGAGCGTGAAAATGAACATCCCCACGCCAAATTCACCCTGCATACTAGGATTTTATTACATTTTAAAAATTTCCAATTCAAACCATTAAAAAATGGTCTAATTTTACGGAAAAATTTATTTTTATCGGAATGAAACCAAACTCCTAGGGGACCTAGTGCATGTCCATACAAATCAATTTAGATGGCTAGCATGTAAAAAATACATAGACAAATAGACTTTAATAACCTCCCTAGGTTCGACCACCATGAGAATACTCCAGCTTTGGAGATATGAGTGAAAAACTCGTGAATTATACGTCACTGAAGAGTAGCGTATAATTCCTATGGAAAAAACACTCTAGAGTATCCCCCTGATAGTCAAACCTAAAGTAGGCCAAGTATTTTACAAAATAATCATGCTTAGACTAACTTATTACAATTCCCCCAAGGGGGTCTGGTCATGCAATTATTACAAAGGGGCCAAAATTGGCCCTGAAAAAGTCTTTTGAAATTCTAAACACCGATGATAAACATTGAACATGTTCATAAAACTGGACGCTCACAAGAAGTCCAGCTATGGTACAAAATAGTTGGTAACATTCGGCTCCAATTGCGGGACGTGTGCTTGATCTGGCCTTCAGACAAGGAGAGGATACGAGAACACCACAATCTATGGTTTTATATAATTTGTAAAAACATCTCAGCCTTGACAAGAAAAACCTTCAGTAGCACAAGTTTTATATAAAAAGGCAAATGAATTACAAACTGCATTTTATTTGAAAGAATAAAACTAATAAAAACTTCCAAGTACATAAAGGAAAATATTGAAAATGAAATGTAGAAAGTAAAGGCTCACTTTGAGGAGCTTATTTTTTTTACTCTTCGCACAATATAATGAAATTGTTAAGTAAAGTGAAAAATCCAATGTAACCAACTTAACATTTCATCAATTGTAAAGTTTCTGACCTTGCGTTTGGTTACCTTCCAAAGCAAGGAAAATTTATTTAAAAAATGCAAACCTGCGTGAAATTTTTGGATGGGAGATCATAAGAGAAAATGGTATTGAGCTGATTCCCAAACTGGCAAGTCCTCCTGCAAGCTTCTTCTATCCATGACTGGATAGGACTAATGAAAATTTCTGAATGATGATGCAGGTTAACCGCTTCACAATGTTGATTTGATGAGCTCTTTTGATGATAACTTCTTGTATAAGCACAAGCCTCAAACGGATCCAAATCATAAGGAACATCCGCATGTGAAGACAATGGTTGAGATATTTCTTCAATCAATTGTACCCAATCTGGCTCTTCACCGCACTGCTTCTCCAAGTCCTCATTGCTAATACTCATGCATGGCTCTAACTACTCAAATGAACAATATCATGCTCTTCTTCCATGTCCAAATGTCCCAAGCTTTCAAAATCCACACTCCCTTATCTTGATACATCAAAAATGGGTTTTTCAATGTATGTACAATAGTCATCATCCACATCTTTGCCAAATATGGGGGAGTCTTCATGAAATTCATCATATCCCTGGCTATACCCATCCTCGTGTTCATAAAAATTATCTTCAAAAGGTTTGGTTTCAAAGATATTACAAGGAGCAAAGATTTCCAAATCCTCATCACTAAGCGGAGAACAAGGAGTGTTATCATACACACCCCAAATTTCATTATGGATTTCTTCATGAGGTAAATCTGACATACATGTGTGATCATCTTCAGTAAAAAAATCTAGGGATAGCTCAAGATATTCAATGTTCTTTGTTATGATGACATGAGGAGGGTCTTCAACCATGTCTTCAATTAAAAGTGCCTCATGAGGTTCATCAATAGGATCATCATGGAGGTGATGCTCAATAGTGGAATTTATGGGTTCCTCCAGTCTCATCAAATCTTCAGGTTGTACATGGGCCTCCACATGATGCTCTTTCCAAGGTGAAAGAGCAAGGGATTCATTGATGAAACTTTCCATATCACCCTTGTCATTATGCCATTTCTCAAGAAAAATTCCAAAGAAACTTGACATAGAAGTAATGCACTTATTAAGAAGATGATCATAAAACCAATCCCCAACATCCTCCTCTAGCGTACATATAAAAATATGGATCCAATTATCTTCATGTAATATATTGAACTTGGTTATGACTTTGATAAAGGATGTAATATGAAGGATGGTTGAATCATGTCTTCCGCGAAAGCTAGGAAGATGATTATCTATATCTATCCGAGGCTCTTGATGAGGGAAGTCAGGGATGTTTGTGAAGTCAACCGAAGAGAAAATGTCTTTTTGATACTGCTCCATAATAATGCACTATGTTCACACCAAGTCATTTCAGTGGAGCAATCAGATAATGAGATTTAAATGTTTTTCTACTACTTTGCATGGGCTCATCTACACACAACAAGTCTCAACAATTTTATGAGAAACAAGGGTTTTATCCCTTCAGTGGAGTTGCCATGTGAGAAATAAAAAATATGCATTTAGAATACTAAAAAAAATTCTATTTTTTACTTTGAACATTTTTTTATAAAAAAGGAAAATGTTAGTGGACAGATAAAAAATTATTTCCGACCTCTATAAATAGACAATGAATGTCCAAAATAGACTTGTATCCTAGATTCTCAAGGATCCTACAAAAAGAGAGCTTTTTTTAATCTCCTCCGATAAACCTTCTCAGGTTCATGGATGAAATCAAACAAGCCTACAAAATTTCTTCTAGTTGAATACCTTGGTAAATTACGTGACAGTGGAGTCACCAGATGGATCAAGTATAATTTCAGAGTTTATTGGACTAAAAATCTATCAAAAAGTTAAGGTAAAAAACTAAAAGAAAAACTAAGGTAAGTCATCCAGGAACAAAACATTTGTCCTCGACAACGGCGCCAGAGATGTTGTCGTTGAGATTGCACACTTGGGGGAAGCGCAACAAAAATATTTCTATTTGCTCGGTGTGGCCTTGGGGGCAAGCAAAGTGTCAGGTGCTGTCACCTGATCCCGACTCCTCTGCTTAGGCAAACTCCTAACGAAGCCAAGGGGGGTAGACCCTAAAAAAAGAGTTTCTAAGTCTTTAAAGTTTAAGTATTTAGTGATGGGAAGATTGTATTTTAGGAGTTGTTTTGAAATGATGAAAAAGATTTAAACCAAGTATTGTTCACAATTATACATCCACAGTATAAAATTGAAAGACAACAACAATTTTTGCCAATTTAAATCAAGATATTATCCACATCATGATATGATAAACAATCAATAACTTAAGATAGATAGAAAGCAAAGATTTGTAAAATATTGTTGTTGCTCAAAGACCGGTGCTTAATGGAGTCACTGCCCATTAGATATTGTTGAGAGAACCATTGTGCGAATGTCTC
Source organism: Larix kaempferi (assembly GCA_027924585.1). Classification (NCBI taxonomy): domain Eukaryota; kingdom Viridiplantae; phylum Streptophyta; class Pinopsida; order Pinales; family Pinaceae; genus Larix; species Larix kaempferi. The sequence continues at coordinate 5,192,594 of BSBM01000195.1, read as the reverse complement.
TTGGTTTATTTTATTATGTGATTTGAAAGATGAAGTTGAATTATTCTGGGAAGGGGGGGTTTCTGATATACCTTGCGGTACAGGAAATATGTCCGGAATATGATCTAGGTGGCTCCGTACAAGGACGTGTGGGTTGGGACGGAGTCTTGAGAGCGATGTTCAACACTACATCAACAAGGATTTAGTCTAACTGTGCTCTGAGGTCGCCTCCTAGTGGTTCCCGCTTCCTTAGTCAGAATTTCCCCACTTTCGATCACAGCGTGCCAACGTCGGATTTTTGTTGGTTTGAAGGGACTTAATTTTACTAAGATTGAAGTTTTTAATTTAATGTGAGAAAATTAAAGAACGCGACACTTCCGCTTTTGATATCCCAAAGCTCAGACTAGCCTGCGATGGATAGAGCATACACAGAGTGGGAAAATTGTTTATTCCAATTGACTCTCTGACAAAGAGCACTCTTGATCCGATTTAGAACGAGATTCAAGATATTTTTTAGGTTTTTAAAGATAGACTCTCTGATAGAGAGCACTCTTGATCCGATTTAGAACGAGATTCAAGAGGTTTTAGTGACATAAATGGTAAAAATGCAAATTTGAAGTAACTAAAACTACCAAAGAATCTCTTTCAGGTCTAGGACCGTACTCGGGAGAGCAAGGAGGCTAGCAAAAAAGAAAAACAAAGTAAACTCTTCGATAGAGAGCACTCTTGATCCGCAAATGGTGAGATTCAAGAGATTTTTTTATGATTTTAACAACTTTAATGAAAAGCAAGAAAGAAAAACTTGAAACTAGTTATACTTGCGAAAATGAAACTTTTTGCAATTTTTAAAATTTTGAACTTCAAGCAAAAAATAAAACTAATCTAGCATGCTACTTTATCTAACTATGTAAACATAATAAGCAAAAGGGACAGATACAGGCTTCCCTCAAATGGGGAAAGAGGGGTGTGGGAGCTGTAATCCCACTTTTTTTTTTATTAAATTATTACAATATAACTCTATGAGAGAGATGCTTTTGATTCCTTGAAATAGGATTCAAAAGGACTTATATAAAGCTTTGAAAAAACTAGAAAATAGAGGAACTTGAAATGAGTCTTTTTTGAAAGCCCAAATCTCCCGAACTCCTTCAAATCCTTTCGCTTTCTTGTGACAAAAGGAAAACACCAACCAACATAAAACTTGAATAAAAGTTAGTATGTTAGCTAAAATCACATAAAATTACACTCCCTAGTACTTGCAAAAGATGAGAAATATTTTACTACTTGAAGTACTAAAGTAATATTGTTAGATCTAAGCATGATGTGGTAATTTAAAGGTACTTAAGATCTAGCATATGAACAAGCAAAGATTGTATACATTTTTTTAATGAAATCTAAGCTTGCATGAAAGGTAACCAAAGAGTAGATTGAAAGTTTATGAGAATGAAGAAAGGCCTCAAGCTCAAGCTTGAATGTTGCTAAGATGTGGAAGCTCCCGTGGGACAAGAAACGTTAGATCCAAAATTGTATTGAAGGTAAAAAAGACGCAACCGTGCTCAAGTTTGCCTTCAACTTTGGTGATCTGTTAAGCTACAAAACCTCAAACAAAAGAGATCAAGTCTAGCGTGATAAATAAAATAAGACTGAAAGAACATTAGTATAACTGTAACATCTCCAAAATTTCACTAAAATTTAAATTTTTTAAATATCAATAAATGCTAGTGTTGCTTAGCTAAAGATGTTAACTTCAGCATGACTGAACATTAAACTGCGTACTTAACGATAACAACTCATAACGACTATCATCAGTGACTACTAATTTAAATTTACTCATGATTCCCATCATATGTATTAACAACTGTTAGTTTAAAGAACGTCTTCAAAAGTTGTAAGTCCTTATCGTCACATCAATGTCAAATGTTGAACTTACTTGTTTGTGTGCATAATGTTAAATTCGTACTAAGTTATGCATATTATTTTCTAGATACTAAGAGATCGTTTTTATGTGATGAAGGGGTCCTTGAAGAGCCCAGACGCTTACTTAGCTATTATTAGCTAACGTTCCTGAGTTTCTATTTGCAAAGAACAGGTAAGAGGTAATGATTCCGAGAGAGATCTTCTTGATATTTTTTAGTTTAATAAACAACATTGAAATGATATTTTAAGTTATCCCATTGAATGTGTAGAATATTTTCTGCTTCAGAAAACTATTCAGGTAATTTATAAATGTCTCTATGTGAAATGTATTTACATCTCATGTCTGGTTTTACTCTATGATTATTGTTTTGATCTTATGGAATTCGATGTTAACTATGGAATAGTCAAATAGTGAGTGACTCTACTTAGAGGCTTGACAAAGTTCATATAAATACATATATATCCCAACATATTTGATGGCCTAACTTGGGAGAAATCACAACATCTTGTTATATATACATTATCTATGTTAAAGAGCAGGCATTTGTAAAGATCACATTACCATATATATCTACATTTAAAATGTCCTATATATATGTACATGAACATGCTATTCTTTTACATTATGGATTTAAAATTCCTAAATACTACGATTATGATTTAAAGTGTAATGTCTTAAGGGTATGAACCCAATGTGAAAATTGTCGTGCATGAATCCTATGCAATAGAATGGAAATATAATATTTATGGTATGAACTTAGGTTACAAACCTGGTGTGTAATGATCCAAGGCTTACACGTCTTCGTCCTGACTTAATACGATTTCTAAGGTTGTAACTAGGTATTAACTCTATAGTGGATTGTTGCCGGCAGGCTCTCCAACCAAAGCCTAGTATTAATGTCTCCTTAAATGCTTGTCGTAATGGATTGCTCGCTGGCTGACTTCGTGGCCAACTTCACATGTATCAGTTGTGGATATCGCCAAGCTGTACATTGTTTTACAAAGTAGCGTGTTTGCTGGATGTAAGAGTTGGCAAGTGAATGCGACGTTGAAGTCTGTGGTGATTAATGTAATTTATTGCAGCAGGTGATCGTGTTGTTGGAAAAGCTCGATGGCTGGATCTTAACCGTCGATCTGCAAGTGTTCTCCGGTTTTGGGAATAAACCGTAACCTTCCCACTATACCACGTTACGATTATGCTGGTAGCATTCATTTGGCAAGAGTGAGTGGGGAAGGAGGCCGATAGGCTCTCCAATTCTCCAGGGTTTGCAACTTCTTTACAATTTCGGCCTCTCTAGGGTTTGATAGGGCGACCTCCCTACCTGCAACTTGGTCGTAAAAGCGTTGTGACAAGAGTGTATAACACAGGATTTACTTTAAACTGTAAGCGTTGAAGTTGTCATACAGTAAACTATTGTTGAAAGGGTTTTTCACCAGTAAATCAATGGTGATAGTGTTTACAGTCTAGTTTTCTAGCAAGTAGCAGTGTGGTCCTTACTTGTAAAAATGTAAGTGTTTGAAGGTATGGTGGGTTCGGTTGCTCCTCGGCAACACCCATGACAGTGTTGGGTCCTCCGAGAGATTCTAGTGGCGCGTTGAGCTCCTATTGTGGATAATGCAGGAATCAGGGCTACGATAAAATAGAAGACAGGTAAAGTATTTAACTTCACATTTTGCAGTAGTTATTAAATATCAAATTGTTTTAAGCTTTTATACTTCCAGCTTTGACCCTTTGTTACCCTACTGTGGGTAGGTGATTCATGGCAAGAGTGGTGATGTTGCTAGTCTTCGAGGGAGAAGGTTCTTGATATCCGGTAAGCCTCGGTGGTACCTCCTTGGCTCTTCTCGCTGAAACTCAGATGTAGAGGAGGGAAAGTGTGAAGGTTTTAAGGCAGTATTGCCAGTTTGTAAACCCTTAGTAATTTTAGTTTTGGATATAAAATTTCAGTCGATAATACTTGTTGATACTTGTTGCACAAGAATGATGCTGAAGCAAGGTTTTGACTGGAGGGTTTCACTCCCGAGCCTCATGGCTCTCGTTGGTTTCACAACGATTTACATCTATTTCTATTGTTTGTGTAGTTCTAAAAGTTAATGGATGCAGACGTTTTTACAAACTAAATTGCAATGCATGTTTAGTGTTCTGATACTGCAAAAAGTTAGGGCATGGACCGATAATGTGAATGTAATGTTTTTTGTTTTTACAATGTAAACGAAAGGAAAAGCCGTGAATCTAGATGTTCAAGCTCTGTTATTATTACTTTGTTTTCCTTGTTGTGGTTTAGGGTTTTGGTTAAGAATCGAAAACCCCAATACTTAACTGTGATACCGTGATAGTTAAGAAAGTTTTACGGATATGCTTACTTCCTAAGTTATGTTATGAGTGTGTCGAGCCTGTGATTTTTCTCCTGGGCCCTTCGGCGATGTCATGATAAGAAAACTCAGAACTCGTTTAAAAAAATTCCGTGCAATGTATAATCATATTAATAGGTAAATAAATCTTTTGGCTTCCAGCCTGGATTATCTTAAGTAATAAATATGAATTTCTAAAGATGAAAATACCTATGTAGCCTATAATATTGATAAGTAGTGATAATACTGCTAGTTTTTAATACATGTCTCTTAGGTATAAGCACTGATAAAAGACTTGGTTTTGATTTCAAATGTTTGCTTATGCATTGTTGATATTTAAATAACAAGTATCGTACTTCTTGAAAGAAAATCTACCAAGAGCTATATAAAAATACTTATGTATATTCAGTAATATATTTTTATATTCCCTCACTGAAATACTAACTTTCATTTTGGTTGGAGCTAAATCTACGAAATTCAATGTTAAAATTATTGTTTGTATTCGGACTATATTCTTTGCAGAATATAAGTGAAGTATACAATACTTATGTGAAAGAAAATAAGGGAAAAGAGATAAGAGAATATACTTAGAAGTAATTCATTCGACACTGATTTTTATGGTATTATAACCAAATATAAACCTTTGATGTATGAGATTATTTAAATGCATAAATAGTATTTCTGTAACTATACTCAAGTAGAAATATATCATATAGCTATTTATTGCAGTAAACTTTGTATTGTACTGAGATAAATTCTGTAATTTCTTTGAAAATAAATAGATTTGTTTACAATTTGAATCACTTTGAATCTATGCACAGAACTACAATTCTTATCTATTTAATTCTATTTTCCCTGTACTAGAGTACGACATTTTAAACAATGCATGGAAAAATGCAGGGAATAATTTTATCTCAATCATTCATTTCACAGTTTTAACATAGTCAGCTATAGACCTTTAGCAAAGATAAATTTTAGAATAAATAATTGTTATCAGATCATACTATTTAAGAAAAATGTAGGAAGCTAACAACATAATAATATCAGATCTGAAATAACAAGTTTGACTGAAGTAAAATAAGATAACACAAATTGAACCTGGAATCTATAGAAGAAGAAACAAACAGCCAAAGGAGCCCGTTCCACCCAACCATCTCTTGAAGACAGCCAAGTTACTTCCCTTAAGACCCTTGAGCCTGTTCACTGAACCACTAGGACGAAGATGCTACGTGGAATAATGGAATAAATTCCCTTGCAACTCAGCAGTAGTATGTAGCAGAAGCACTCCATGCCTTTAGCAATATTGAACTCAACAATGTGGCTGCACTAGTTCAGAATGCAGTCTTAGTTCACTCAATCACTTCTAACTTTCCCCTCATCAAATCTCTTGTGCTCAGAAATTATCACAAGGTAAGAATGAACAGCCCCTGCTGAATTTGATGGATAGATAAATAGCATGCCTAGGTCTTTTGGTCAGTTGATTTCAGTAAATGAGCCACCTGCTCAGTTCCACTTTCTTAGGGAACATGACCACAAAAGTAGGGAAGTTGCCCCCTGCAACAGTTAGAAGTGAGTTGAGGATGCTGCCAAGTGTCAATTTACTCTCCACCACAGTCCATTCCCCCTAGTGGGTCAGTGAACACTCATTCAACAGTCTCCTTTAGATATTTGTCTCCACTTTTATTTATCAATAATCAAATATTCAAAGTAATTAATTATAGTCATCCATGATCCCACTTGGTCAATAGTCATAAAAATTTACAATAAAAATAAAACATAATGTTTTGTCAATAACATAAAATGTCTAGAACTTGGGTATGTGACAATAACCGACTACAGCTTGTTACTTTAAAATCTTAGAGAACCTAACACAAGCAAGCAAATTGAAACTTCAAATGTCTACTCTATGGATTAGAATATAACCATCTAAGCTAGATGATATATCTACAAATTGCATAAGGAGAAAAATAGCTAAACTAGTATCACCTTAATTTTAAGCCAAGTATTCATAATCATGAGAGTTCTTGCACCATAGGGATCTCCAAAGTATCAACTTTATTCAATAATCATACAAAAATTACAATTGAGCAGATCTTCTTTGCATCCATCTGGAATGAGGAGCAAGAGCCTAGTTTTATAGAGCACAAGAGAGGAAGAGAGGGTGCGCATGCCTCCATGGAGGGCGAATCCCATCATTAATGTAGTGATGGACGCATGAACTAAAGTTTGTTTCGTTTGATGGGATGAGGTGGCTGCCACCTCATGAGAGGGGCGCTCCTCTCCCTTTGGAACCTTCGCCCAAGCCTCTTTTGAACTCCTATGCGCATGGTGAGCCGCCCACGTGAGGAGAAGGGCGCACTTCCATTGCAAAAAGTTTTCTATCCTAAATTTGGAATATAAAACATGTGCCCTACTCACTTAAAATGAGTCGCACTTCATAATAAAACATATCCCACCCTTTCCCAAAGATATTTTTAATCATTTTTTGACCTTTTTTGTTTTTTGTCATTTTGTGCAATTCATAGAACACTTAGCATTTAAGTGTCGTTTCGTAGTACTTTTAGGAAAAAATGTCACAAATGCCAATTTAGTGGCCCGAAACCCACGAAAAGTGGGTCCTAGGTTAAAGAGGACGCTCTGAGCGTGAAAACGAGCATCCTCACGCTAAATTCTACCTCCAGACCAAGTTTTTATTACATTTTGAAAATTTCCAATTAAACCATTAAAAATGGTCTAATTTTAGGGAAACTTTTATTTTTATCGGAATGAAACCAAACTCCTAGAGGACCTAGTGCATGTCCATACGACTCAATTTAGATGGCAAGCATGTAAAAAATACATACACATAGACTTTAATAACCTCCCTAGGTTCGACCACCATGAGAATACTCTAGCTTTTGAGGTATGAGTGAAAAACTTAGGAATTATATGCCACTGAAGAGTAGCACATATTCCTAAGGAAAAAACACTCTAGAGTATCCCTCGATAGAAAAACCTAAGGTAGGCAAAGTATTTTACAAAATAATCATGCTTAGACCAACTTATTACAATTCCCCCAAGAGGGTCTGGTCATGCAATTATTACAAAGGGGCCAAAATTGGTCTCGAAAAAGTCTTCTGAACTTCTGAACACTAATGATGAACATTGAACATGTTCATAAAACTGGCAACTCACAAGAAGTCCAATTATAATACAAAATAGTTGATAACAATCTTAAAATTATTTTTAACATAAATTATATATTTAATAATTAGAATATTTTTTAATTAAATAAAACTTCTCATAAGACTTATTTGTTTTTTTGAAAACATTGGTGTAAATATATTTTTGAGAGATGTTAGTTTTTTATTTACTTTTTGTTAATTATCTAAAATAGAATAGAGGTAATTTAAATGTCTTTGTAAAATAGAGATAATTTAAATGTCTGTGTACATTCTCATTTTTGTTTATTTAAGAATGAGGGTGTAATTATTTTTATAAATAGTCTAATGTCGTATTGTTTGTATCGTTGAGAGATGTTAGTTTTTTATTTACTTTTTGTTAATTATTTAAAATATAGGTAATTTAAATATTTTTGTAAAATAGAGGTGATTTAAATGTTATTGTACATTCTCTATTTTTGTTTATTTAAGAATGACGATGTAATTACTTTTATACATAGTCTCATGTTGTATTTTGTCTTCACTTTTGTAAACGATTTTATATATATATACAAAATATTAAAAAAAAGAATATTTTTATAAATATAAGAAATATTTAAAAATAAGAATATTTTTATAAATATAAGAAATATTTAAAAATAAGAATAAAAACTTTATATAAATTTATTAATAATTCATAATATTAATTAATTTAAATGCCTTGCTTATATTGTTGAATTTCTTAAAATGTCACCATGTTTAAATATAGTGAAAATGAAAACATCAATGTTTAAATATAGTGAAAATGAAAACATCAATATCGCATTGGTTTTGAGAGTCGGTTCTAATTACTAATTTGGAACATAAACATTAAGAATAAAAACTTTATGTAAATTTATTAATAATCCATAATATTAATTAATTTTAATTGCCTTGCTTTATATATTGTTGAATTTCTTAAAATGTCACCATGTTTAAATATCGTGAAAATGAAAACATCAATATCGTAATGGTTTTGAGAGTTGGTTCTAATTACTAATTTGGAACATAAACATTAAACATTGAGAATGAGGGTGTAGTTACTTTTATACATAGTCTCATGTTGTATTTTGTCTTTCTCTTGTAAACGATTTTTTTTTTCATCCGAAAAAAAACGTACTATTGTTATTCATATGAATCAAATAGTACAATGATTTTCACCCTTCCTGTACAAAGAGTATGTTCTGCCAACAAAATATACATGACTCAGACCGCCATCTACCAACATATATATGTTTTTTCAAGCCCATGCTTATACAACATTTAAAACCTTTGATCAAACAAAAAAGATAATCACCACAACAACTCCTATACTATATCTTAACTAATAGAAAAAAACTTCGCCTCTGTCCAGCAAGGTGGACTCCATCCACTCCTCCCAGATCAGAAACCCTTCATTGCCCAGAAAAGCTTGCTTGGATAGATCATCAGCCAGTCCATTATGTTCACGGAAGATATGAGTAAAAGTGATGTGATCATGAAAATCAATCTCCCGTCTTACACGCCTGCACCAGTGGGATAGATCAATAACATTTAAATCATATTCTTTTGCAGCCCATTTGATGATGACACGTGAATCTCCAAATACTTTTAAATGAACAAGCCCAAATATGTTGGCACATTTCATAGTACACCACAGCGCAAGGAGTTCAGCTTTCGTGTTACTACCATTTCCACAATTGAGTCGAAGAGTAAAATAATGATTTCATTCAGATAAATAACTCCCCCAGCAGCACAAAGGCCATGTTGAGCAGCCCCATCAAAAAACAGTAAAGGTTGATTGACAGAAAATGTAAACAGTCCAATCCTTCTTTCTTCAACTGAGTTGTCCATTAGAGAGTACTGCTGTGTTAAATTTATAACCATATGACCACAGGCCTCAACACCCGGCATCATATCCCGAAAGGTAGCCATATTCCGAAAGAACCAAATAGCCCAAGATATGAAAATGGGAATCTGTATAGTGTCAATTGAGGAACGAGACCACATTAATAATGCCACATCAAATGCAACATTTTCCAACACCTTTGTAACAGCCATCCTAGCACAACAGAAGTCCCAAACTTTTTTCCCAAAGGAACAAGATACAAACAAATAATTGATAGACTCCAAATTCTCCTTACAAAGGATACACCAGTTTGGGCCACACCATCCACGCTTTGAGAGATTGTCCCAAGTCTTCAAAGTACCCTGCAAAGCATGCCATAAAAAAACCCTGTGCTTTAAAGCAATATTCCACTTCCAGATCTTTTTATACCACCAGTGCTGTGGATAAATATATTTCTCTTGCATGATTCTGTCATAAGCTGTTTTGGCTGTAACCATACCAAATTTCTTATTCCCACTCCACAACAACTTATCCTCTTGTTCCGATAAAAAAACACCTGCCAATCCAAGAGATCTGATATAGGAATCCCAAGATCGTGCATCCTCCTCCACCAATCCCAAATCACCAGACTGTAACCAATAAGTCTGCCCATAAATATTCCTGATACGATCCAAATATGATAGACCATAAATTTTTAAATAATCCAAAATCCTATCAGAAAGACTGACAAGATCTTCCATACCCAAAATATAATCTTTTCCTACCCTGATGGATTTGCCGTTACCAACTTTCCACTTCAAGTCTCCAATGATCCAACCTGATACCTTAAGCAATCCACGCCATAATGGAGAGCACCCTGATCTCATGGGCATATTCAAACGGATCCAATCAACCAGGTTTGTATTGATATATTTTACATATGATATCTTGGACCAAGGATTTTTATCAACGAGACATCTCCACAGGCTTTTGGCCCTGAGTGCCAAACTGAAGGATTTTAAATCCTTAATACCCCAACCACCGAAACGTTCTGGCCTAGAAACAGTTTCCCATCCAACCATAACCAAAGAAGCTCTGTCATTGCCTCCAGACCACAGAAAGTTGAAAATCGATTTTGTGTAACTATAAGAAATATTAAAAAAAAAGAATTAAAACTTTGTGTAAATTTATTAATAATCCATAATATTAATTAATTTTAATTGCCTTGCTTTATATATTGTTGAATTTCTTAAAATGTCACCATGTTTAAATATAGTGAAAATGAAAACATCAATATCGTAATGGTTTTGAGAGTCGGTTCTAATTACTAATTTTGAACATAAACATGGTGAATAGAAGTATCATTAGCATTAGGATTTGGTTTTCATCCTAAAAGTAGTTAAGTTATGATCTTGGGTTAGTTAAATTATGATATGAGGTATGTATTAATTTTTTGGTTTAATGTTAATAAATGATAATATTAAAATAGTAAATTAAAACCCACTTTATGGTTTTATAAGGTGTTGAAACAAAAGTATAATATTGTTATAGATAAATATACATTGAAACCTATAGCATTTGTTTTTTCTATGGAACTGTTATCACACAACTTGTAGTTGCCCCAAATGGTGATCTTATACAGGATGGTAGAGGTGTTGGGTAACTAAAGAGGTGACCTAAGAGGGCCATAATTCCCAAGGATAAATGGTTGTCACGTAAATCGAGGCACTCTTCACTTCTTGTTATCTAAGCCACATATAACAAAGGGGGAGACCCTGATCTACTCTTAGAAAGATAGATCTAACCCAAACACCAAATCAAGCAAGTCAAACAGTAAAAGCAAAGTGAAGGGTGAGAACCCTAGATTTAAGGAATGGAGCTATTGTAGAGGCTTAGATATGAAAGTATGATTAGTTCAATTACAATAGCTCAGAATTAAGGGCAAATCCAGGATATAAGTGTTAAGGTAAATGATCAAAATCAACTTCCTTGGGAAACGTGTACTTAAATTAGGGAAAATTGTCCCAAGGAGGAGATCTAGATAGATTATGGCTTCCTAAAACTACTTGATTGTAGATCTGACAGTATCAAAGCTCACAAGCAAAAAATAGGCAATCAAACAACTGAAACAGGCAATCATTTCCTAGGGATTTTGGCCAGAAGGAGTCAATAAGCATGACGCCCTAGGAAACCCACTTCATGCTTGGCATAAAACTGAAAACCTAGAAATCGTTCACCATAATTTGAAGTTGTTTGAGCTAAAGAAATTTTATAAATTTTAAGTTAGGGTTTGAGTAAAATGAGGCCAAAGTGGACCCAAACTAGTAGATCTTGGTGCTTGATGAATAGATTTGTGAAATTTGAAGGGGTTCAAGCATACCCAACTGATAGATCTGAAAAATGGATCAAAAACCCAAGGAGGGCATCCCACCTAGAGGAGACTAGTGCTATATCTGGGGGTAAATGGAGTCGGATTAAGTTGAAACTTTAGATCTAGTGTTTTTATATTTATTCCAAAGTGGGTTTTGATGGCCGTACTCAAATAAGTACCCAATCTATCATATCTAGAAAACGAGGGTTTTAACAATGATGGTTTTAATGGTGACAATTGGATTAAACCCAGATAAATAAAATAAGATACAAACGTACCTGGAAATACTTGCTACTAGCCTTGTGTGGTGATGATCTTCTCTTTCCGATCAATTACGAGGGTTTTCCATGCCATGCCAAGTGAAATCATTATTCCTTCCAAGAGACCAAGTCGTCATCCTCCTCCAAAAGAGATCTACAAAGTAAGAATCGATTTGCAAAGAGAAAGATGATAATCAATGAAGAAAGACTCAACAAGCATCAAGATGATCCAAATATACAGTAAATATACTCCCTGAACCAATGACGACTTCAGGAAGAGATATGGAGCTCAATCACAATAACGCCCCCATCAAATCGCTATCTCCATCAATGGTACGCCCCCTGCAAAAAATGGTTTAGAAAAGCATAGATACGCAAGAATGCTAGAAAAAAAATACTTTACAATCTCCATGCAAAACATTCGACAAAGCTTCCAAGAGATTTTGCAAAAATATTTTTATTATCCAAGAGATCAAGAGCCAAAAGTCCCCTTTACAATGAGGGGGCCTCTTTCTTGAATAAGAATGAGATAGACCAAAACCCTAACCACTTTATGAATGAGTGGTGGAGTTCAAAAGATACAAATAATACAATCGACGGCTTATATGATCCGGAGCAATAATACATGGATCAATTCACTAAAGAGGGGGTGCACACTCACTAAGTGGCCCTAGGGGGGTTGCACCACATGAAAGATGACTAGGACAAGTGTAACAAGCACATGGTGGGGATAAGAGGTATTAATGTTCCTCACTAGCATCACCCCATGGAACAATGATATAAGATATGACTCAATAACATCTCAAAGTGACAAAGTGACGACCAAATCGTGCCCCCCTCAAAAGCAGAATAATACATCAAAATAATAACTTGGAGAGTGGGTGGACCCCACTGAATGCTGTAAGTTGTGCCGAAAGGTGTGGGATACAACACAATTTACCTCGAAACAAACCTCATGCCAATTAACTGCCTCAATTGCCCAAATTGATTTCCCCAATGACCATTTTATTCCATTTTTAATCCTCAGAAAACCACCTGTAAATCAATAAAATGCTTGTATCTCTCTTACTGGTGCCCGGGGCACAAATATGACTGTACCAAAGTGTTCAGGGGTATGTAAATATGGTAATAAAAAGTGGATGGACCCCATACTCCCTCTGTATCTCCCTAGGTGAACCAAATAAAAATCCAACTGCGCTGTCAGGCCATTTTATAATGGCAAATCTGCAATAAAGTGACAATCTGAGCGAAATATCATCTAGAAGTGCCTGTAACTGAAAATTGAGTGTACCAAAGGACTCAAAAGGTACACATGTACTAGAGATGAGTACCCATACACCCTGTGGCTACCTGTATAATCATCTGTAGTCTCGACCATGCCCGAACAATATAAAAATAATGGTCTGTAAATATCAATAACCATAAAAAAAATCATCATACCATCATATGAAACCTGTGTCCGCTGCATGGAACCATCAAATGGGCATCAAAGGACCATAAATCATGAACCTCGAACATCATTGGTCCAATTCATCTAAGATCCTATGGTTGACTTGGTCAAACTGGGTTTGACTAGGTCAAGACTGATCAAAATATGACCCAAGCTTAAAATGCCTGATGCTGCAAGTGCAAATGGATAAGGTATGCTCTTTTAATCATTCTAATAGCAAGAATTAAAGCATAAAGTGTCATTTCAATGGTGGTTTAAACAATAATCAAGATATAAGACCAATATAAAAATAATCAATTACTTAAAACATAACCTCAATAATATACTCATTTCATGGCCGTGATCATTTTGCTAGAAGTGGGTGAAGGTGAAAAATGCAAGGCTAGGATAAGGGGATGAATTTACTGACTCAACACTGTGATACTTTGGATAGGGGAAAATGAATACACACTTAAGCATATGCTGGATAATAACAAACAGGGAATGGCAGTGTCTCACAAATGGAATGAGTTGTTTTGAGAGGTGCTTATTCAACCTTGGCAAATTTCTACAGCTCACATCCAAGCTGAAATAACTCCGTGATGATCTTCTCTAGAACCATCGTAACTAGGTGCACAACTAACCGTAACTTGAGGTTATAGGGGACACTTAGAATTAGTTGTCCCTTACTCCATCTCACATCCCAACCCATAGGCTCCGTGAGGAATTTAATCATTACATAATATCATGGACATCAGTCTCTATATTTAGCATATTTTTAACCACTGCTTTTTAGGCCTTATGACCCTTTGGATTTCTTGTGTGCTTATAAGCACAACTAATTGCAACTTTTATCTAGGGTACTTTACATTTCATTTCATTTCAATTCATTTCATAGCCCTCTTTCATTATGCTGAGAAACACAGTTTTAAAATATTTCCATGGGCTTTGTGCAAGAGATATAGCAATAGTTCATTCATGCATGTAATGATGGTAGTACAACTTTCTTCGGGTTTTAGCCAACACAACTCAGGAAACTAGGGGGATTATCCACAATCATGACAAAAAATCGGGGCAATCGACTAGAGAGGTCAAGGCATCAAATCCAACTCACCTAAGCTTAGGAAAAAACACCAGCGGGTTCTCCTAGTCCAGAAGGATCAAGGCTTCGATAAGTTATGTTGCCAACTCAGAGCCGAGACACAAAACAACATGGATGCTATCCAACAACAAAGGAAAGAACGGATGAGGTCCTCCATATCACAGGATGAGGTGTAAGTCAGGGTGAAACCAATAATGGGAGAGAACGGATGGATGGGGAAAGTGAAAGGTGATGCCAAAACTAGCAAGCCATAAATGGTGGAAATGATCACGTCCATTCTACTAAGAGGGTAAAACCAATGAGTATAAACAAGAGCTTCTAATTCTGAGTAATTAGACCATTTAGATAATCATTAAAAAAAACATGTCTACATAACATATATATATACCGCCAGATCATGACCACTAGATACCAAGTGAAGCTACTAAGATGAGAAAAAGAGAAAAACAATCATAACCAATGCACATCCATATAATTGCTGGGCCATATACCTATATCTGCCATCTGGATCATCAATAGTCACTGGAAACACTGCTGCTGTAAAAAATCTGGGCACTACACTGCTCTGTATGGAACAAAAGTGGTCACCTTGGTCATCAAATCTGAGGTCATGAGGCTTAGTCTTGGCATAAGGTTCATCATATCTGATCTAGGGCTGCTCTGATATGTGAGTGATCAACAAAAGTACTGCTCATCATAGGTTGATCTCATCGAAAATGTGTAAAGGACTGGCTCAAAAATATACAGGAATCTGCTTTGCAAATCATGGTAGCCCAAATATTATGGATGCAATAACATCCTGCTCCATCTGGGACAAGTGCTCTAAGGGAGAGAGTGCTTGAGAACCTCAGAATCTATGGTCCCCAACACTAACTGCATCAATCATCAATCTAGCAACTGATTGATCCGCTTCATCTTAAAAAATGTACCTATTCATGCGCACATGAAAGCAAACACTACCGAGTAGCATGTATGGCATAAAATAAAATACTAAAATAAAATTCTAATCTAGAATAGAAAATTAGATGCATGAAAGTAAGATACTAATCTAATAACTAACATGTTTTATTTTTGATTTTATGCAGGGAAGCAAAAAAAAGTTTAGAAAGTAGCAAGATAACCAGACTCAAACAACTCAGAAAAGCTCATAAGACACTCAACACTCAAAAAAAGAACAACAAGGTGCCAGAATCAATGGCACAGGTAACTAACTACCGCTCAAGTGAGCTTATTTGGTCCTACCTACCCTATTCTAACCAGTCAGACAAATGCTAAGTAAAATCATAAATCCAGTGAAATCATTCATTAAATAAATTAATCATTTTTCCTTGATGTTCTTTAATAAAACAAGTCAGGATTGGATTAAAGATTAATGAATTTGATAGTAAAATCTTACTGACTTGTTGAAAAATTGAAAAAGGATTGGAATGGTGCAAAATGAAATCCTGCCAAGGAAAATTTTGATTGATACAAACATCCTCCATCAAAGAATCGACAGGATCATAAAAATTATGTAAGTTAATTTTCGAGATGGATGGAGGGAAAATATGTGATGAATGATTCAACTTACCTTGACTTAAACTACCTTCCTCGTTCACTTCTCTTGTACATTCAATTTTGTTTGAACCATCCGAAAAAACAAATTGGGAACAATTCATAAATTAACAACCTGGCAAACAAGATTAACCCCAATTGTTGCTTTATAACCGAGAAAAAATGAAATTGTTCTTTGTAAAGTTTCCCAATTAAGCAATGAATGGAATAAATCAAATATGAATGGACAATAGAATAAAGTGTTCCACAGTCGACCACTTGGCAACCCTTAGACTCATGACTCAAAAACCAAGAAAATTTATTCAAACATAAACCCAAGCAAAAGGATTCGAAAAGTTGGGATGGGAGGGTGGATTGAAAACATATGTTGCCTCCCACATGATCGATGATAATTGACCTTGAAATTTTAAATGAGGGGGAGGCATTCAAGTTAATAGCACTCTTGATTGCAGGAAGAATTTCTAAGTTTGAAATAAGGTCAAAAGTTATTATACGAGGACAAAACTTACTGCAATTATCCAACCCCAAATATTGAACCAGTTTATCTTGGTTAAGGATGGAATCGGATGAGCATGGTAAAGGAACACTTAAGAATTCACCATAAGAAGTTGAACAATGATTCAAGCATCTAATTAGATTTACTAACTCATCATCACCCTGAGATTGTTCTTCCATTGATTTATCATTAAATTCATATGAGGATAAATGATCATTTTCATTGAATTGATCAGGAAGAAAATTAACAATTTTATTTAGAACATCCTGATTATTTGCATAATGATCATGTGAAATCATCTCAAAAGGGCCTTGGTTCATGTCCTCATTTTCTTCTTCTTCAATAAGATGATATGAAATTGAACAGTCACTAATGACATAATGATTAAGGAGTTTCTCTTCAAGAGGATCCTCAATAGACTCACTGATTAAAAGCTCAACCTCGGAAATTTCTTCAGGATCAAGACTAGGGCTACTTAAGAATTGATTTGAAGTTTAATCATTCATGCAATGATTAGGGGTTTGTTCTTTAGAAATATTTTCGATAGACTCAGAAGTGGAAGACTTCCTCAGATTCATCTATATGGTGATCAATGAGCTTCTTTTCATGAATCACATCTAACTCTAAATCTGTGCCTTTTTTAGGTAATGATGGCAATATGGTTTTATCAAGTTCCTCTTTCAAATTAATATTCAAATCAAATTCTTGAGGACCCGGGTTGTGCACAACATCATGGATACTCTTCAAATATTCTATAAGATCTTCGTGAATTGAAGGATTATTCAAAGGATCAATCAAAATCACATTCGTTGTTGGCTCAAGAGAGTAGAAATAAACTTGATAAGGACATTCATCAATCATTTCATCATCATTATTGCTCACAAGTCCGACTTCATCAAAGGAGGTAGGACATAAAGGGTCATCTCCGGACGTTGTCAATTCTGTTGTTAACTGATTCAAATTACTTATTGTTTCAATAATAGGATCAAGAAGGGGAATATTTTGATCTTGGATCTGATTTAAAGAGTATATATCATCGTATTCATTTCCCCATTCTTCTAATAATTTTTGTTCAAAAATGTCATATTCGGAAATGCTATTGGTCGTTAAGTTCAGGAACTAGCGCTCAACTACTCCTTGAAAAGATGAGGCCAACAATTTCAGGCATACATCCTCATGGGTTATAGATAGTTCGTTACTAATTTCCCTAAAGAGGTCAAGGTACCTTTTAGCAGATACCTCATAACTTCAGTCAAATTTAGGCAACCTTTCACGTGCTTGATGAGGGATCTTATGAGGTTACCCAACAATTTTTGAGAAGTCAAAAACTTTTAATCAACTGAATGTCCTTGTCCGTTCAGAATTAGCCATGGATGGAAATTACTAGAGAATTCAGGATCTCAAATGCAAATTGATGCACCCCATGGGTTCTAGATATGACAAGATTGATCACCAGTGGAGTCGTCAGGTAAACTATTGATCTTGTTTACTGAAAGATATGTCGTTAAAATAGCAGGGAGAGATGAGTGAAATAAGATGGTTATGTATGATTTAGAAATATAAATGATAACCATCCAGGTATAAAACCGGATGCGATAAGATATGTAATACACACAACCACTCGCAGACACCTGAGGTAAGCCTCAACCTCCCCGACAACGACGCCAAAATTGTTGGCAAAGAGAACGAGAGTAGAGCTAAAGAATACATGTTGAACCAAGGTAGGCCTCTACCTTCCCCGGCACAACTTACAACATTCAATGGGGTCCACACACTCTCTAGGTTATTATTTTGATGTATTATTCTGCTTTTGAGGGGGCCATGATTTGGTCACTTGGTCACTTTGAGATGTTATTGAGTCATATCTTATATCATTGTGCCATGGGGTGATGCTAGTGAAGGACATTAATACCTCCTAGCCCCACCATGTGCTTGTTATATTTGTTCTAGTCATCTTTCATGTGGTGCGACCCCCCTAGGGATACTTAGTGAGTGTGCACTCCCTCTTTAGTGAGTTGATTGATGTATTATTGCTCTGGCTCATCTTAGCCATCGATTGTATTATTTTTATCTTTTGATCTCCACGAGTCATTCATAAATTGGTTAGGGTTTTGGCCTCTCGCATTTATATTTAAGGAAGAGACCCCCCTCATTGTAAAGAGGACTTTTGGCTCTTGATCTCTTGGATAATAAAAATATTTTTGCAAAAACTCTTGGAACCTTTGTCGAATTTTTTGCATGGAGATTGTAAAGTCTTTTTCTTTCTAGCATTCTTGCGGATCTATGGTTTTCTAAACCATTTTTGTAGGGGGGCGTACCATTGATGGAGATAATGATTTGATGGGGGCGCTATTGTGATTGAGCTCCATATCTCTTCCTCAAGTCGTTATTGGTTCAGGGAGTATCTTTATTGTATCTTTGGATCATCTTGATGCTTGTTGAGTCTTTCTTCATTAATTATCATCTTTCTCTTTGCAAATCGATTCTTACTTTGTAGATTTGTTTTGCAGGTGGAGGGTGGCTTGGTCTCTTGGAAGGAATAACGATTTCACTTGGCATGGCATGGAAAACTCTCGTAATTGATCAGAAAGGGAAGATCATCACCACACAAGGCTAGGAGCAAGTATTTCCAGGTACGTTTGCATCTTATTTTATTTATCTGGGGTTTAATCCAATTGTCACCATTAAAATCCTCATTGTTAAAACCCTCATTTTTTAGATCTGATAGATCGGGTACTTATTTGAGTACGTATGTCAAAACCCACTTTGGAATAAATATAAAAACACCAGATCTAAAGTTTCAACTCAATCCGACTCCATTTACGCTAGATCTAGCACTAGTCTCCTCTAGGCGGGACGCCCTCCTTGGGTATTTGGTCCATTTTTCATATCTATCAGTTGGGTATGCTTAAACCCCCTCAAATTTCATAGATCTATTCATCAAGCACCCAGATGTAGTCATCTAAATCCCAGATCTACTAGTTTGGGTCCACTCTGGCCTCATTTTACTCAAACCCTAACTTAAATTTATAAAAATTCTGTAGCTCAAACTACTTCAAATTGTGGCAAATGATTTTTGGTTTTCACTTTTATGCCAAGCTTGAAGTGGGTTTCCTAGGGAGTCATGCTCTGTTGACTCCTTCTAGCCCAAATCCCTAGGCACTGATCTCTCTGTATTGTGTCCTCTCTGAGTTTGCCCCTTTTTCAATTGTTTGATTGCCCGAATTTTGCCTGTGAGCTTTGATACTGTCAGATCTACAATCAAGTAGTGTTAGGAATCCATAATCTATCCAGATCTACTCATTGGGACCATTTTCCCTAATTGAAGTACATGTTTCCCAAGGCAATTGATTTTGATCATTTACCTTAACACTTATATCCTGGATTTGTCCTTATTTCTTAGCTATTGTAATTGAACTAATCATACTTTCATATCTAAGCCTCTACAATAGCTCCATTCCTTAAATCTAGGGTTCTCACCCCTCACTTTGCTTTTACTGTTTGACTTGCTTGATTTGGTGTTTGGGTTAGATCTCTCTTTCTAAGAGTAGATCAGGGTCTCCCCCTTTGTTATCCGTGGCTTAGATAACAAGAAGTGAAGAGTGCCTCGATTTACGTGACAACCATTTATCCTTGGGAATCGTGGCCCTCTTACGTCACCTCTTTAGTTGGCCAACACCTCTACCATCTTGGATAGGATCACCTTTTGGGGCAACTACAAGTTGTGTGATAACAATGACATTGTTATAGCCTAGGCTCATTTGAAAACAATAGTTAAATATTAAAAATATTATTATGCTCTAAGCTTATGGTTATAGTTAACATTGCATATAAGAACATGCTTTTTTTTTAAAGAGTATTTTTTTCTACATTGTTATAGCTTAGGCTCATTTGAAAACAATAGTCAAATATCAAGAACATTGTTATGATCTAAGCTTATTGTTATAGTTAACATTGCATATAAAAACATGTTTTATTTTTTTTTAAGAATATGATCTAAGCTTATTGTTGTAGTTAACATTGCATATAAAAACATGTTTTTTTAAAGAGTTTTTTTCTTTTTCAAATTGATCGTTCTCTTTATATATGTAGCAATGATTATTGTGGTTTTTTCACAAAAGAAAGCTTATTGTTATAGTTAACTTTGCATATAAAAACATGTTTTTTAAAATAATTTTTTTCTTCTATTTATTAAATTTATCATTGTCTTATATATGTAGCAATGATTCGTGTGGCTGGTTCACAAAAGAAATTTTTGTTAACATGTCTTTTTTCATATATTAGTCTCACTTAATTACCTAATCAAAACATTTTGTAACTTTGGAAACTCTAATTTGCCTACCTAAAACTTCCTTTATGCATATAATAAAAGGAAGTGCATCTATGTGTGGGGGTAATTCCCCCTTTTAAGTAAAAACTAATGGTACACCATATAATACAATTATGTGCGTGCTAGTAAGAAAACAAAGTATGGATATTGATAAGAGTCTACAATATTATGCAATACTTACATATGTACTATGTGAGTGATTTATTGCAAGTTGCAGTTTTTTTATTGACACACTTAGCAATATAATACAATTATGTGCGTGCTAGTAAGAAAACAAAGTATGGATATTGATAAGAGTCTACAATATTATGCAATACTTACATATGTACTATGTGAGTGATTTATTGCAAGTTGCAGTTTTTTTATTGACACACTTAGCAATTAGTTATCCAAGTTAAAGATTTACATTATGAAATATTGAAAAATAAATTATTCGGTTATTGTTTTTTATTCATATTTAAGTTAAAATGCATTTTTAATATTAATTGTTTATGTAATTTGTGTATATATTACTTGTCATGTGATGTTATCTACACTCTACTTTAAAAAGAATTGAAAAATGAACTATGACGTTATTGTCTTTTATTCATATTTATGTTAAAATGCATTGTTAATATTAATTTTCTATTGAATTTGTGTACATATTCATTAAAACAAATTTGGGGTATAAAATGGGATTCCTAAGGAAAATAATAAAATAATATTTATAAATTTTGGAGGAAGAAAGAAAAAACTTCTTTTTTTTCTTCGTATTTTCCACATATCTTCCTGTGGTTTTACTCAACTTACATTTTTTTGTATTTCTCGTTTTTCGCGGGGTGGGGTCCTTTAAAAGTATTTAGTGTGGGTACTCGTTGGAGGCATTAGGTAGGCCCCCATCCTCACTTGGATTCTTTTTTAGGGTGGTTCAACCACATTTTCCAAGCAACCAACCTTATTGATGTTGCTCCACTTCCTATGTTTTCTACGCGGAGGAACGTGAGATCAGGTGAAGCAGGGGTGGCCAAGCGCTTAGACAAATTTTTAATGGTGGAGGGGTCAACTAAAGAGGTGGATCGATACAAATCTTGGGTAATGTCAATATCTCAGATCATATGCCTTTCTGCATCAAGCTTGAAGTAGATTCTTTTAGGTTTAAATACCCTTTCAAATTTAAACATGTTTGGAATACAGATGAAGATTTCTCTTTGTTAGTATGCAACAACTGCCACATAAATTAATAGAGCTTAAATCAATAGTGGTCTAGTGGGAGAAGACGAAAATATCTTATTTAAAACACGAACTACTCTTGATTTAGGAGGAGATAGATTCTAGCTATTCTAGGAAATTATAGTTTAGGGATATTCATAGAACAGGAAAAAGATCAATTAACCCTATTGGAGGAGAAAAATGTGGATATAGAGGATAGAGGAGGAATCCTACATACTCAAAAGTAGGGCTATATGGATCACTCAAGGGGATATAAATACTAAGTTTTATCACAAATATGCTGACCAAAGAAGGAATTATAATGCAATTCGAGACTTATTTGATAAGAATGGACATAAAGTGACATCACAAAAAGGATTGGATGATGTAGTTGTGGATCACTTTGGTTCTTTATTTCATAATCTTGGAGTAAACAACATAGGAGCTCAGTTGAAGGCCATTTAATGTTTTCCTAGTTTTTTTTTCTAATTCAGATGTGCAAAGTATAGGGGGTATTGTAGCACTGAAAGAAATCAAAGATATTTTGAAGAAAATGGCTAGGTCTAAGAGTCTAGGCCTTGATGGTTGGACTGTGGAGTTTTTTGACATCCTAGGTACAAATATGCAAAACATGGTGGAAGAATCAAGAGTAAAGGGGGATGCACCTTCAATGCATTAATTCCAAAAAGTCCCACCCTTG
The DNA here is from genome assembly GCA_027924585.1 of Larix kaempferi. Lineage (NCBI taxonomy): Eukaryota > Viridiplantae > Streptophyta > Pinopsida > Pinales > Pinaceae > Larix > Larix kaempferi. The sequence continues at coordinate 5,169,933 of BSBM01000195.1, read as the reverse complement.
CTTATTTAAACAATTATAGACCCGTATCAGGTAGTCTCGGAGAAAACTCCAAACGCCGCACCTGCACAAGAAACAACTGAATGCAGGAAAGTTGTCAACCTTTCCATCCACATGTTGAGCGCAGCCGAGTCCACCATCCTTAGAAAGGGCCTGAATTTTGCTATAGCTCCCAAAAGCATTCCCACCGAATCGATTATCTGCAACATAGAGGACAGTATCCAGAACTTAAACGAAGTGCACAAAGAAACCATTCGACAAGAGTGCGCTCTGGTGTTAAGGAAAGCCAAACCCCCTAAATGCAATATCCAGAAAGAAGAGGAACTAGCCTTAAAAAACCTAAAATCAAATGAGAACTTAGTCAATTTAAGAGCAGACAAAGGAGGATCCACAATAGATTTGGATAAAAAAGATTACAAAGATAAAATGATAGAGCATCTCACTACAAGTGGAAGCTACAAAAAATTAAGTAAAAATCCCATTTCAAAAATAACTAGAGAAGTAAAGAAAGCTATAAAAAACTCCAACCTAGACGAAGGATTAAAGAAGTGCTTAATCCCAACTAGTGAGATGACACTAAGAATCTACGGTCTCCCTAAGATTCACAAAGAAGGGCCCCCCCTTCGACCTATAGTCAACACCATAGGGTCCCCCACCTATGAGCTTGCTAAGTATGTAGCAAAGAAATTAGGTCCCCTAGTAGGTAACACGGATTCTTTCATCAAATACTCAAGCGAATTTGTAAAACTAATTGAAAATGAAAAGTTAGAACCTGGAGATAAGATCTTAAGCTTTGATGTTGTCTCCCTCTTCACGAAAATACCTTTGGATGAAGCTATCCAAGTCATTAAGGAAGCCACCGACCCCCACACAGCTAGGTTAGCAGAAATTTTCCTGAGATCAACCTTTTTTAGTTTCCAAGGAGAGTTCTATGAACAGACCACTGGAGTTGCCATGGGATCCCCCCTCTCACCTATTGTGGCAAACCTTTTCATGGAAAAGTTTGAGAAAGAAGCTTTAGATTCCTACCCATTCAAACCAAAAATGTGGAAGAGATACGTCGACGACACCAATGTGATGTGGCCACATGGTGAAGCTGAACTCAAGAAGTTCTTTACACACCTCAACAGTCTCTCCACCAACATAAAGTTCAAAATGGAACTAGAGGAAAATGGTAGCATTCCCTTTCTTGATGTCCTACTAACCAAAAAAGAAGATGGAACACTAGGACACAAAGTCTTCAGAAAAAAGACTCATACTGAGAGCTACCTCCACGCAGACTCTCACCACCACCCATCCCAGAAGATAGGGGTTCTTAACACCTTAGCAATTAGGGCCTCTAGGATCTCAGATGAAGAACATATAGACGAAGAAAAAGACCATCTCAAAGAAGTCTTAAAAAACATAGGTTACAAACCTAAAGATATCAATAAATGACAAAGTCCACAATAAGAGTCATACTACTGCCAATAATGAGACCAACAACCTTAGCACCCAAACACCTAAAACAAGAGCTTATTTACCTTACATTCATGGGGTCATAGATAAGATCTCTAGAATCCTTAGAAAAAATGACATCACAACTTCTTTCAAACCCTTAGAAACCATTAGACAAAAAATGAGATCCGTTAAAGACCTTATTGACCAAAGACAATGCAAAGGTGTTTATAATGTACCTTGTTCATGCGAATTATGTTACATAGGTGAGACAAGACGTTCCATCCATACCAGATTAAAAGAGCATGGAGCTGACCTAAGGAATGAGCGTATCCAAATCTCAGCTCTTGCAGAACATTGTGCGAAAACTAAACACCATGTTCGCTTAGAAGACGCAAGATTATAGCAAAAGAAGACCATTACTTCAAAAGGAAACTTAGGGAAGCCTTAGATATTATTAAACTACCTAATAATTTAAACAGGGATGGAGGATTCGAAGTAAGCACTAGTTGGATTCCTCCTTTACTCAACCGTAGATCAAGATAACAACCAATTGATTCTTCTACCTAACCATCTATAACCCTAACTGTATTATACCATATTATATTTCAATTGATAACATAGTTAACCTCCTCTTTATAATTAATAATATATTCTTCTAATTAAAGACCTCCTACCCATACACTCCATCACCAAACATAGTTTTTAAGGTTATCATTAAATTTATTAAACTAATTTAGCCTTAAACCATTTCACTAAAAGTTTCCCTACACTTGTCTTTTCTAGTGAATATTAAACCTCAATAAATTAAAACAACACTCTTATTTCCTAATAAACTAATTAAATTATTTTAAATAAACCTTTCAATTATCAAAATAGCCCTAATTGATATTATGGCTTTATTTGATAATATTATTTTATTTTGATTTTAAGACTTTAATTAATACTACTAATATAAAAGGATCTATTTAATAAAAATCCACAAAACTTTCTAAAAATTTAGGGTTATATTAATTTATTAAACCAATATTTTAATTTAGAATATATTATTCTTTTGAAATTTAATAGTTTATTTTAGGTTTACATTTAATGTCATTAAAATTAAAAATTAAGAAATTAAAACTGATCATTACCTTCTATCTAGTTATTAACCCCACTCCCTCTTTACCGAAACCCTAATTTCCTCACATAAACAAAGCCGACAACATCTTATGAGATATTGTCTACTTCTCCTATATATCTTAGTTTTTATGCTCTCCACAAGATCGACACTTACGTCCTGATGATGGATCCTGATATGGATTCGAAACGTCGACTTCGTAAGATGGAAACTGTGGATTCTCCGAGACTACCTCATACCATCATCCACAGAAATCTCGCAACAAAAATTATAGACCCATTTCCCTTTAGTGCAACTTGATTTACAAGGTCATAACTAAAGTGATTGCCAACAGAATCAAGTCAAGACTGGTTGAGTTACTGTCAAAAGAGCAACTTGGATTCTTAAACAACAGACAAATATTTGATGCCATTAGAGTTGCTCAGGAGAGTCTCCATACTATTAAGGTTAAGAAGCTGGGAGCATTGATCTTGAAAATGGACTTGGTCAAGGTATATGATAAGCTTGATTGGAATCTTCTAAGGTTAATTATTCTTCACATTTGACTATTCATAGAAGTGATAGACTGGATCATGGGATGCTGTCACATCCCCAAATTTTCGCAAAATTTAAAAAAAAAAATTCTGAGCGACTAAACGTCAATAAAAGCTATGCGGAATATAAAATGTATGTACAACATCTATATTTAATGTTTTAATACAAGCGTCATTATAACATCTCATAACTATTAACATTTAATTTGTAACACTAATAAACTTTGCTTGTTGACACAATGGTCATCTAGATTTTCACAAGTAGCCCCAACTATAAGTATACGACTCTTTATATTTATTCTACCCATCACTTGCTCCACTTTCCCATATATTGTTCCCAAACTTTCCTTAGTTATCAAAAGACATTCTAGCTACCATAATTCGTCTTTAATCACCCTTGAAGAGTACTAATTTTCAATGCAGTTACTCATCAACCTAAGACACATTCATAAGAGAACTTATTTATTCATATAAGCATCCAATATATGTATATATATGTTAATTCAAGTGATCCACAAAGTACACCTATAAATGATTAATCCCAACTTAATTTCATGCAACATTAGATAAAGATATAAATAACGTTCATCATAATAATAAAATGCCTAAGGTACACCAAAAATAACAACACTGAAGTAATATCTAAGACACAATATCAAGGGAAAATACAAAAGAGACGAGACGCACAAGTACGACCACAAATTACCAGAGAGATATACACATGAGGAATACACACTACGAGAACATTTTCACGTGGTTCACCCGTATCTTGGGATACGTCCACCAAGGTTTGTATTTTTATTAAAATAAATAAGTTGAAGGGTTACATTCTATTGCGACACAATTGTCGCAAGGCTTATTTTCTTCAAGCCTTTCTTACAAAAAACATTTTCACAAATACATATCTTGAGTTGAAAGGATGAAGTTCTTCATATAACAACACTAAAATTGATGTAAATTAATACCTTTTTACAAAATTAAAAAAAATAACTCCCTTCTATTCTATAACTTCTATATACCATATATCACATAGTAATATAATACCAAAATATAAAATCATAACTTAATAACATATTATGATATACCCTTCTTATAAAGATTAAAGCTATATTAGAGGAAGACATTGGTTCTTTATAATATGATGTGATAGACAAAAAGTAATTCAATTAAAAGGCTAGCTGCAATGCTGCCTTCTACATAAGGTTGTAAATATGTGGATTATGTTGATAAAGTTAAGTAATTTTCCTTATTTATTGAATACAAATAAATTTGGACTAATATTCCAGCTCTCCTTTCCCAACACGGTCTGCTATAACTAAAACTTAGAAAATAGCCAAGTGTAAAGGCCGGACATAATTTATCATGACATGGAAAGGAACTACTATGTAAGCGGTTTGGATACAATCTTTATTTATCATAACAAATATAGATTTCTCTAATAAAATTTTAAAGGTACTAAAATCCAAGAATATCGGATTCACGTAGTTCAAATAATTTAAACGACAATAAGTGGATTGAGATCCATTCAGGAAAAGAAGAGTCTGTAAGATGACTTTCTCTCGCAGATGGCGATCTGACAGAATAAAATATCTCCCTCGGGACTCGCCTTTCTATGCGAAGTGTGAATTCCCTCCCATGCGTTTTCTCCCGTGGTATTGCTTTATCGAGCCCCCTCATCACTATAAGTAACCTACTAAAACTTAACTATCACCAACCCTAAACTGAAAGACAAAACACAAGTGCCAATCTCCATTACAAATGGCTTAAATGAGGCAACGCAGAGTTGCAAGTGGCATACCAAGAAGTTAAACCTCGGCTCCTCTTTCGGGTGAGAACAAATGGCGGGATTTTTTTTAAAGGAAATGGGGCTTCCCACTAAGGAGACCACCCTCCACTGATCTCTCGTTGAGATCCCCTATTTACCAACGAACTCTTTAATGTCTTCAAATGTTGAACCTACATTCATTACTCGGCCCTTTTAAGAAAAGTTTTCCAGCTTTCCTCGAGCTAGTCGGTGGTGGAGGTTTTCATGGGTTCACCTGGAGACAGATGGCGAAGATGACAGATACTAACTGATGGTAAATAGGATCTTCAGAGCTCCACTAGGGAGACAACTTGCCATAAAAACTCTCTCGGATTCCTCTTTATCAAGCGTAATCCCAACAATATTCTCTGCACGCTCCATTAGTTATCCACGATCGATCCATTAGTTACTCCCTTCACGATCCTTTCGTTCAACTGTCGAAAGGATTCTTTAAAAGATGAGTATATAATTTGTTAAAATATTTTTATTATACTTATTACATGGTGGTTTTAATACTGTACTAATACAACCAAATTAACAAAGTATCAATGTTTTATACTCTTCTTAGATTATAGTTTTCGTCCAACTTTTCTCTAACCGTTACTACCTATATATAAAAAAAAATACTTGAGTTCTGTCCAAACTGACATAGATTTGTAAATCTTAAAAATCAACCTCTATCCCCTTTTTGATACTACAACGAATTTTTTTTTTTTTTTTTTTACAACTTCCCTTCATTAAAATGGAAAAGAATTTTATTATTTTCCCCTTCAAAAATAGAGAAAATAAAAGCCTATGTCAAAAGGCTACATAATCTCCTTCATAATATTATTATTTTTTTTCACACTTGTGAGAGATAATATTATACTTTTTTTTCACACTTGTGAGAGATACGGGGGAATTGAACCTTACCCCACCCCCGTATGCCATCTTCATAATATTATACTTATTTGTCCTTAATTTAATAAAGACTAAGATCTCTTTATATTGATATTTATCTTAAGATAATTATTTTAAAAAGTCTTTTACTCATCTAAGAGGTTTTATGTATTCTTATTATATATATATATATGTTTTATTCACCTTAAAGTATAAGTTAGAGCTACTCATGCTAAGTATACAATTCATCATGAATTTTGGATAACTACCTAATAATCATATATGTATATTTCTTCATATAGCTTTTTACTAAATATCTTTGTATATATATCTATAAGATGGATTACTAGATTATCTTTTAAATAAGTCCATTATTTATATCATTAATTTGGTAATGTATTATGTAAACCTCTTTTAACCATTTGGACAACCTACCATAAATATTTTTTTTTAAATAGTCATAATGAACTTCAATCATTTGAAGTTATTTTAATAGGTATATATATATATATATATAGATAAATAGATAACTATCATAGCGGTTTTTTCTTATCGCTTAAATGTGACAATTAGTTTCCTTAATAATATTTACAAATATAACAATTGGTTTATGGTCCACTGGTAGGGCCTTGGCCTTGAGATCCTCACTAGGCCATTTACAAAATTATACTTACAAAAGAAATAACAATAGGGGTCGAATTTGAGGGATGTTACAGATGCGTAACATCTGCTAACTTTTTTGTCCTCATAATTGGTTCACCTTCTCGGTTCTTTAAAAACTATAAGGGCCTTAGTTAGGGGTTCCCACTATCACCCTTGCTTTTCTTGTTGGTCATGGAAAGGCTGAGTAGGTTATTGTCCACGCTAAGAGGGACGAAAGAATTAGAGGTGTAAGAATCACTTCCAGTCACTACATTTCTCATCTCTTGTTTGTAGAAGATGTGCTTCTCTTTGGAATTAGAATTGTGGATGAATGGAGAGCATACCAAGAGATAATTAAGTGCTTTTGTGATGCTTCGGGAATGGAGATTAGCTTTCAGAAATATAGCTTCCCATGGTATGGAGTTGATTAGAGGGTTTTGGATCAGGTACATGGTCTCTTTCCTTTTCCTTTGAAATCCATTGACTCTGGTATTAAGCATCTAGGCAATTTCCTAAAGCCTAACAATTACCTAAAAGAAGATTGGTTGTGGCTAGTTAAGAAGATTGAAAAAAAAGTGGATAATTGGAGCTAAAGATGGTTGTCTATGAGAGGTAGACTGATTTTGCTAAAATTAGTTATGGAGAATATCCTTGTTGATTAGCTATCCTTAGCCAAAATTCCCAAATTCATACTAAATATGATTAGGCAGAAAAGTGATAATCTTTTTATGGACATGTGGTAGGAGCAAAGAAAGGGTGCACTTAGTTGGATGGGAACAAATTTATTTGCCTAAGAAGTTCGAAGGATGGGGGTTGAAAAACATATTCTGGTTTGGTCAGGCCTTGGATATGAAGATCCTGTGGATAGTATTGTTTGGGAAAGGACATGGAGTAAAATTATACAAACTAAATACCTAAAAAATCTACCAGTGATTGATTGGATTAGGAATGGTAACAAAAAGGGCTACATGGATTCTAATGTGTGAGTGGTTTGTCTAAGGCCTTTACTAGTTTGGGAAATTGGCCTGTGTGGAAGGTGGGAAATGGATGTCAAGTGAGACTAGGGGTGGACCCTTTTATTGGTGCAGATGGGACACATAAGATTTCTAATCACACTATTTGGGCTTTGAAGAACATGGGCTACAATTTTTTAAACCAATTAAAAAGGCATAATCCTAGTCCATCTGAAAATCAATATTGGCTCATAGCTGTGAATCTAGGGTTGGAACATGACTCTGCTGTAGAATGAGATTGCTATATCAAGAGATTAAATCATTGTGGTATTAGGCTTTCAAGGCGGGATGATGAAATTGTTTGGTCATGGAATGTAGCAACTGGTTAGGTAAGCACTAAATTAGCTTATGAGGCCATTACATTTCCTTGTTTAGATCCACAGGAGGAATGGTGGCATAAACAATCATGGAAGTGGAATGCCCCCATAAAATTGAAATGTTTGTGCTGGTTGGATTTGGAGAATAAGATAATGAATTGGGATAATTTTTGCAAAAGAGGAGGATATGGACCAAATTGTCGCCCCCTTTCCAAATGAGATGAAGAATTTGTGGATCACCTTCTTGTTCATTTCTCTATTACACAACAAGTTTGGTTAGAAGTAGGTAGAAGTCTCAATACAACTTCTAGATGGGCACGTGGCTCTTTTGAAGTAAGTCTAGAACATTGGGGTTCTATTGATGCAAACCTTATAGATCTACCTCTATATTTCATTTGGGGGATTTGGAGGCACATGAATATGGTTTTGTTTAAGAATTCTCAGTTTAAAACATTCAATGTAAGTGACTATATTGTTGGGATGTTCAAAGTGTACCAAAGGAACTTTGTGGTCAAATCTATTAGGATAATTTCTGCTCCCTCCTTCATAGGAACTGTTCCCATTGGGTTCTTTGATGGAGCCTCACAACTAGGGCATTGTGGCTCTAGAATGACTATTAGAGTTAGTGGCATCACAGGTTTATCTTATGGATGGATTGTGGAGATGAAACTAATACTAGAGCAGAGCTAATGGAACTTTGGGGAGTGCTCTTTTTTGCATATTATAAAGGAATATTGTCCCTTCAGGTGGCAAGTGACTCCAGGGTGGTTATGGATTAGGAAACAAGGAAGTTAAATCTTCAGGTGGCTATTATGGTTCAATGGATGCACATGACCAGGGAGCTTCAGGCCAAGTTTAATTACTTAAATTACAAACACATATTTAAGCAGTTCAATTATGAAGTATATTTATTGTCTAAAAAATCAATTGGGCTATCGGAGGAGAATTATACTATGAAGAGGTCAAGGACAAACATGCGATATCAAAGGGATCTCTACACGCAAACTAGTTTTTAATTATGTGGGTTAATTAGTCCAATATGGATCTTTTTGTTTTAGAATTTGGTATTTGTTTTGAAAGTTAGTGCTTATAATTAGACTTTATTTATTTATTTATTTTGTGGACAACTGATAGTGGTTGGGGGCTTGAAGCCGTGAAGTGGAGGGCTTTTGAGAATTTGATCTTATCTTTTTGTGTCTTTTTTCTCCTTGAGTATATGTGAGTCATTTAAGAACTACGTGACTATATTTCATGGACATTTTATTGTGACTTTATTTTGTGAACATTTTGTAAATGACTGGACTATACCTGTGATATTCAACCTCTTTATATATTCTCTTTGATTCAACCTTATAAATAACAAAGAACATAGTTTTTCCTTGTGGAAAAAAAATCCCATCCTTGTTGTTGTTGGTAGTTACAAATGGTACAAACATTGCTCCCCTCGAATATAAAAGTGAAGGTAGTATTCACAAACATGGAATGGTTGATTGTTTATGCTGTGTTTCTTGTGTAAAAGACTGTTAATTGTTCTCATTTTTTAGGGGATAAGATAACATTTTGTAGTTTAAAGTATAATAGTGGAAATATGTAAACGTTGTTTATATTGATAGGCTCATGGTCTGATCAATGTAACTTTGATTAAATATATAATATCAATTTACGGACTTTTATGTTTGAAAATTGTGCCCGTTCAACAAAGTTTGAGGTAGACGGGTAGATGGAATCCAAACAACCATATTGTATTATTACAAAGTGGGTAACGTGGACAAGCATATGGACAACCCAAACTCATCATATTATAATAGTGGGGAACGTGGACGGGCATATGGGAAACCCAAATTCGGCCATAGTATACTACTAGGGAACGTGATCATGAATATTGAAGCGGAGAACGTGCTAAAGACATGGCGAAGCAAAAGTGGCTACAGGATCAACCCCTTTCTGCGTGGAGGGTATAATGCTTTATATATCTATGCACAGGATCTTCAAATCCCTTGTGCATCCACTCCCTTGTCGACCTTCCTTCCAATTTCTACATTACCAATTGGCAATGGTTGCATCCTCCTCCACCGCTTCTCATTCCAACAACAATCAGTGGTACAACGTATGCTTAAACCATCGCGGCGTTGATGTTAAACAAACCTTCGCTTTCTAGAGAAAGGATTGAGGCCCTTTCTCGATCAGGATGAGTTGCAACCGGGATTTAGTTTTCCTTCTCAAATAAAAGACGCTATTAGAACCGCCTCAGTCAATGTTGCAACCTTTTCCCAACGATATGCTGAATCATATTGGTGCCTGCACGAGCTCGTACTGATCTTGGAGTCAAAAGCTCCCATTATTCCAGTCTTTTACAGCGTCACACCCGCTGAGGTTCGGCGGACACGCGGAAAAAATGGAAATTATGCTCTAGCTCTACACAAACTCGCAAAGAAGAAAACTTACGACCCTCAAACTTACGACTCCAACACTATTGAAAATTGGAGAACTGCACTTTCTAGTGTTGCAGACATAAGCGGTTACGAGCTGGAGGTGTGCAATGGGTGAGAACTCAACCTTCTCTTGATATGTTTGTATTTTGCCTGTTCAACCCCATGAACTATGTTCAAGGGTTGAAAATTCTTCAATTTATAGACTGACTGGGCTTAACAGAGAACACTTCCAAGAGCTCTTCTGTTCCTATGCGTTCGGCCAAACCTATCCGCTCCCAGGATCTGAATCTGTGGTAGATAAGTTCTTAGAATCTTGCAACGGATTGCCCTTAGCTTTAAAAGTATTAGGGGCACATCTTTATGGAAGAGGGATATCTGAGTGGGAAACGAACTGGGGATTCTTCCCTATAAGGTAAAGGAAAGGCTTAAAATTAGTTATGACGCCCTCAATAAGGAGGAACAACAGATATTCTTAGACATTGTATGTTTTTTCAGAGGACTTATAAACAGGGATACAGCCATAAGCATATGGAACGGATCAGGCTGGAAAGGAAGGCGGGGGTTTCAAAATCTACAAGACATCGATGTCTTGTAGAAGTGGACAGTTGGAATGTGATACATATGCATGAACACCTAAGAGATCTCGGAAGGGATGTCGCTGAGAAATCGTCGCCGTTTCGTCTTTGGCGTTGGACAGAGAACGTCATTGATGATTTGTCACAGCAATCATCAGTAAGTGTTCAGTGATTTAATTCTTACAGATTATTAAGTAAAAGTTGGGATCAATTCTTTAATCAGTTTTTTCCAAGAATAAGCTAGTAATAACGATCGTTATTCAAGAGTGGCCAGGTAATAGCTGTGCGGGTAATTGTGATGGATCTTAGTGAATATAATGATCGCGATATGGAACGAGTACTGGGCGTTATTAGTACAAGATGGTTACAAATTCTTGCCGCTGAAGGTGTTGTCTTGGAACGCATTTTGAGGAGGGCAGAATTACCAGATATGGAGTTACCAAATATCTTATGGCTCTCTTGGCATCAATGTCCATACTGTTCCCTGCCTTCCTGGATTCCAGTGAAGAATTTAAGGCATCTAGATGTGTCCGAGAGCAAACTGAACACACTGTGGGAAAGGGAAAGCGAATGGCAGGTAATTAGAAATTTGTCGTGTCATCTTGGTATGTTTACTCAATATTAATGTCTCGATCGAATTCGAACATTTTTTTATAGCTTGTGGTTGAACCCCCAACATTTTGCAGGTACCTTTCCAGCTGGCAGAATTTTTGGAGGTATTGAGAACAATCAGTTGTGTGGAACTGAACAGCATAACTGGTTTGGGACATTGTAAAAAGCTTCCCTGGCTGGATATTTATTACTCGGTGCTCTGATTTAGAAGAGCTGCCAAGTATAGAAACATTGGCATCTTTGGAGGAGTTTCACGCATCTGGATGTGTGAAGCTGAAGAGCATACAGGGGTTGGCGCAGTGTACAAAGCTTCAGCTGCTAGATATTTCTGGGTGCTCTGAGTTAGAAGAGCTGCCAAGTATGGAAACACTGGTATCTCTGGAGCAGTTTGAAGCATATGAATGTGTGAAGCTGAAGAGCAGAGCATACGGGGTTTGGAGCAATGGGCAAAGCTTCGGCTGCTAAGTGTTTATGGGTGCTCTGAGTTAGAAGCATTACCAAGTATGGAAACATTGGTAGCTTTGGAGGAGTTTTGGGCATTTAGATGTGTGAAGCTGAAGAGCATACGGGGATTGGCGCAGTGTAGAAAGCTTCAGCGGCTAGATGTTTCTGGTTGCTCTGAGTTAGAAGTGCTGCCAAATATGGAAACATTGGTATCTTTGGAGGATTGTCGCGCATCTAGATGTGTAAAACTGAAGAGCATACCGGGATTGGCACAATGTACAAAGCTTCAGCTGCTGGATGTTTCTGGGTGCTTTGACTTAGAAGAGCTGCCAAATATGGAAACATTGGTATCTTTGGAGTACTTTCACGCATCTAGTTGTGTGAAGCTGAAGAGCATACCGGGGTTGGTGCAGTGGGCAAAGCTTCGGCTGCTATATGTTGATGGGTGCTCTGAGTTAGAAGAGCTGCCAAGTATGGAAGCATTGGTATCCTTGGAGGACTTTCGATCATCTGAATGTGTGAAACTGAAGATTATATAGGGGTTGGCGCATTATACAAAGCTTTGTTTGTTAATTGTTTTTGGGTGCTCTGAGTTGTAAGAGCTGCCAAGCTTGGAAACATTGGTATCTTTGGAGAATTTTTGCGCATATGAATGTGTGAAGTTGAAGAGCATACTGGGCTTGGTGCAGTGTACAAAGCTTCAGGTGCTAAATGTTGATGGGTGCACTGAGTTAGAAGCGCTGCCAAGTATGGAAACATTGGTATCTTTGAAGAGGTTGTGGGCAGGTAAATGTGTGAAGCTGAAGAGGATACAAGGGTTGGAGCATTGTACAAAGCTTTGGCTGCAAAATGTTAGTGGGTGCTCTGAGTTAGAAGATCTGCCAAGTATGGAAACATTGGTATCTTTGGAAGAGTTGAGTGCACGTAAATGTGTGAAGCTGAAGAGGATACAGGGGTTGGCACATTGTACAAGGCTAAATGTTCGTGGGTGCTCTGAGTTAGAAGAGCTGCCAAGTATGGAAACACTGGTATCTTTGGAGGAGTTTCGCGCATCTGGATGTGTGAAGCTAAAGAGCATAAAGGGGTTGGAGCGGTGGGCAAAGCTTCGGATGCTAAATATTCATTGGTGCTCTGAGTTAGAAGAGCTGCCCAGTATGGAAACGTTGGTATCTTTGGAGGAGTTTCACGCATCTGGATGTGTGAAGCTTGGATGTGTGAAGCTGAAGAGCATACTGGGGTTGAAACAGTGGGCAAAGCTTCGGCTGCTAAATATTCACGGGTGCTCTTTGTTAGAAGAGCTGCCCAGTATGGAAACATTGGTAGCTTTGCAGGAGTTTGGCGCATCTGGATGTGTAAAGCTGAAGAGTATACGGGGGTTGGAGCGGTGGGCAAAGCTTCGGCTACTAAATATTCATGGGTGCTCTGAGTTAGAAGAGCTTCCCAAGTATGGAAACATTGGTATCTTTGGAGGAGTTTCACGCATCTGGATGTGTGAAGCTGAAGAGCATACGGGGGTTGGGGCAGTGGGCAAAACTTCGGCTGCTAAATATTCATGGGTGCTCCGAGTTAGAAGAGCTGCCAAGTATGGAAACATTGGTATCTTTGGAGAAGTTATGGGCAGGTAAATGTGTGAAGCTTAAGAGGATGCAAGGGTTGGCGCATTGTACCAAGCTTCTATTGCTCAGTGTTTTTGGGTGCTCTGAGTGAGAAGAATTGCCAAGTATGGAAACATTGGTTTTTTTGGAGGAGTTGTGGGCAGGGCGATGTGTGAAGCTGAAGAGCATTCGGGGGTTATCGCAGTTGACAAAGCTTCAGAAGTTAACTGTTGATTTGTGTTATGAGTTAAAAGAAGTGGAAGGTGTTGAACATTGTACGTGGTTAAAGAAGCTTAATGTCTCTGGATGTCCCAAATTACAGTGTCCTGTGTGGGAGTAATGGACCATTGGATGAAGGCAAAAGCAAAACCAGATGATGCAGTTTTGCAACTAAAGGATGAATTTAGAGTAATCAATTGATTGTTTCAAAGACGAGAAATCGAAGCCAAATCTGTTATTTTCTCATTTGGTTTTATATTTAATTAAATTAATTATTAAAAAATATCTTTTAATTACGTTTTGCGTTTTTAAACAATTTCAATTTTGAAAGGGGATTTAAATAATAAAGTTTATTATGAGTAATAAAATACCAACACAACTTGTAAAGTGATTGATTTATGTGATGGAAATAATTTTCCATTTTTTTAATTAATATCAATATTTTTCATTGTATAGTATTTTATACAATATTTTATCATTATTTTGATCAAAACAATTTTAATCGTTTTAAATTTAACAATATCTGTTTTCATAATGATATCAATGTACATAAATTCTCCACTGCTATTTTCTATTTTCAATTTTATACATTCCAACATGTAATTGCGGATTTGAAAAGAAAAACTTACATAATTCCTTATAAAAAAAAATACACTTAATTTTTCAAATGTCACGTGTTCAGTATATTAATTAAGTTATTTGTATGTCAAAATCCAAAGTAAATATTTATGAGTATGAGGGGATAGAGTAAACATTTGTAGTGAAAAAAATAGAATTTCAGGAATGAAAATGCGATTTCCAATGAAATATAAACTATAGAGACAATGCTTGTTTTGAAAATGGGACCCTTAATATTTAAGGAATTGCAGCCGGGAAGATCTAAATGGATTGATAAGAAGATTTTTTAACAAGAGGGAACAAGAGCTTATTGCTCAATCCACAAAGTTTATGGCTAAGAGGGACGAAGAGATAGCTGAAAAATTTGTTAGGTTAGCAGCATCAAGGGAATAAAAGAAAATAGATATCAATAATCTTAGAAAGAAAATGGGACAAAATTGATCTCGATAAGTCGTTCCGACGGTTAAGAGTGGGGAAAGCACTCAATGATAAGGATTGGCAACAACTTAGCATTGTTTATTACTCTTCTTCATTTTGTTTTGCAAGTTCACTGTCCTCAGGAGGCTTCCCAGCAAGCAAGTAAATGTCGATAAAGACTCATCTCTTCAACAGGTAGAGCTCCATTCCTAATTCATCAAGCATTGAATTGTCAATTCTTGGGAGAATGCTAGCTCCGATTTTTCTCATTACACCCTGTTTAGTTCCTTCTCCTTTTCAAATTTACATATTATATTTGAAAAATACAAAAAATCAGATAAATAAAAAGACCTTAAAAATTAAATATTTTGAAAAAATAAAAATAAAAATATTTACTGTTGTTATTTGTTTATGAGTTGTCTATCATATTGAAAAATCCAAAAAAGGGTCAAATCATACATAAAAAGTGCATTTTACAGCTTGTTTTAGCCCTAGAGTAGGGTGACATCAGCCCTAATAAGGTGATGTCAGTCCCGAGGGGTTGTTGCAGCCCTAGTGCAGGTCTGTTATTGCAAGTATAGTCATCTATTTGGGTGAGATCAAACCCTAGTTAGTTAGGAGAGGTACATACATCATCCTAAAGGACTGTTGGGTACCCATGGGGGTTTTGAAAGTGTTAAATCAAAGCTATCCGCCGTTTTACAAGTTGGTACAGATATGAAGTTGTTTAAACTGATGAACAAAACAAAAATAAACTCCACGATATTTATTAATTTAAACAGGTTCACAGAGATGTACAATATATAGTGGATGAAACAAAAACAGTTTCTCTCCAGTGGGTTACAAACCGTAACTGGTTTATTAAGCTAATCGGATTTAGTTATTAACATTCCCCCCTTAATCCGAAGGGTCATTTGACATGCCTAGTAACATTCTGAATTTTTCAAAATTTTCACGTCCCAATGCTTTAGTAAATATATCGGCAGTTTGCTCTAAAGTAGGACAATGAGTCAAATGAATAGTTTTAGCCTCAACATGATGTCGAATCAAATGATATTTGGTGTTAATATGTTTGGTTCAATCATGGAATTTAGGATTCTTGGCTAATTGAATTGCAGAAGTATTGTCAACAAAAAGAGGCGTTGAAGTCTTCTGTTTCTCCTTCAAATCTTCAACACTTTTCCGAAGCCAAATGATTTCTTTTGTGGCTTGAGCTGTTGCAACGTATTCGGCTTCAGTAGTAGAATCAACAGGAACTGATTGCTTTCGTGATCTCCATGTGACAGCTACTGATCCAAGATTCATCAAATAACTTGAAGTAGACACCCCATGCTTTTTATCTCCAACAAAATCTGAATCTGAATAACCAGTAAGATGAAAGTCTGAAACTTTAGAGTATTTGATGCCAAAAGACTGAGTACCTTTTAAATATTTTAGCACTCGTTTTGCTGCGATCAAATGACCTTCACAAGGTTGATGCATAAACTTGGAAAGTATTCCTAGAGCAAAAGTTATGTCAGGACGAGTAGTAGTAAGATAAATCAAGCTTCCAACAAGTTGCCTGTACTTTGTTGGATCTTCACATGCACTGCCTTCATGTGAACTAAGCTTTTGATTCTGCTCCATTGGAGTAGAAACAAGATTACAATCCAACATCCCGAATTTACTCAACAGATCTCCAATATATTTCTTCTGAGAAATAAATATATACTTAGGTTTTTGATCTACTTCAATTCCTAAATAATAATGAAGTAATCCCAAATCCGTCATGTCAAAAACCTTTTGTAGCTCCTTTTTAATAAAGACTATGTAGTCATCACTATTCCCTGTGATAAGCAAATCATCAACATAGACAACTAGATATACAATTGATCGCCTAACTTTCTTAACAAATAAAGTTGCATCATCTAGATTGAAATGCTTATAATTCAATTTGAGAAGATGTTCAGTTAACTTCTCATACCATGCTCGGGGTGCTTGTTTCAAGCCATATAAAGATTTCACCAATTTACATACCTTCTGTTCTTTTCCTTTAACAGAAAAACCTTCCGGCTGAAACATATAGACATCTTCTGTTAGATCTCCATTTAAAAAGACAGTTTTTACATCCATATGATGTATTTTCCATTCATTTTGAGCTACAAGAGAAAACAAAGTTCTAATAGGGCTCCATTTTGCATTAGGAGCAAATGTTTCTGTGTAATCAATACCTTCTTTTTGAGCATACCCCTTTGCTACAAGTCTTGCCTTGTATTTGTCAAGTGAGCCATCAGGCTTATATTTAGTTTTATAAACCCACTTAGAGCCAATAGGTTTGATGCCAATAGGAGGGTTCACTAACCTCCAAGTGCCATTTTTAATAAGAGCATCATATTCTTTCTGCATTGCATCTTTCCATTCATTACAACTAGCAGTTTCTTCAAAAGTAGCAGGCTCATTAACAGCAATAGAAAAATTTAACTCAAATTCATCAAACCTTTTTGGAATTGTCTTTGTTCGTGTAGATCTACGAACTGATTGCTGCGGTGATGGCTGAATAGTTTCTTCAATTTATGATTCTGCACTATTGTCATTCAATTCTGCATTATTGTCATCTATTTTTTCTTCTACAGAATCATTATTATCAACAAGTTTTTCTTCATTCTCATGTGTTGATACGGAAGGAAAAATAATTGAAGGAAAATCCACAGACTGATCTAGAATCTGAATCCCCCCTTCAGGATGTGGAAGATCATTATCCCATTCATAATAAAACTGCTTGGAAGGGAATTTATCCAAATGATTGAGTTGTCTATCAATAGTAGAAGCATATTTAGCAAATTCAAGAAAAACTACATCTCTTGAAACAATAAATTTCTTGTTCTCCTCATCATACAACCTGTAAGCTCTGGAAGTATTAGAATATCCCAAAAAAATACATTTGCGGCTCCTGGCGCCCAATTTGTTACGTTGTTGTGTAGGAATCAAGGCAAAGCAAGGAGAACCAAAAACTCTAAAATGTTGAATAGCAGGAAGTCGACTATACCACATTTCATAAGGAGACTTATTATTGATGGCAGTAGAAGGACACCGATTACGAATATAGACTGCACAAAGTACTGCTTCTCCCCAAAACATCAACTTGACATTTTGAAAAAACATCATACACCTTACCATATTAAGCAAAGTTCTGTTCATGCGTTTTGCCACACCATTTTGTTGTGGGGAATAAGGAACGGTGGTTTGATGTTTAATACCATAATCTTGTAAGTACTGTTCAAATTCATTAGAAGTGTATTCGTCGCCATTATCTGATCGAAGAGTGCCAATATTAAGTTGAGTTTCATTTGTAATCCATAAATGAAAATTCTTAAAAGTTGAAAAAACTTGAGATTTCTCTTTCAATAGGTAAACCCAACACATCCTGGTATAATCATCAATAAATGTTAGAAGATATTTGTTACCATTGGCAGACGGAATAGGCATGGGCCCACATAAATCTGAATGCATAAGTCCTAACTTCCTCGAAGCTCTGGAATTAGACTTATGAAAAGGTTGTTTACAATGCTTGCCTAAAATACAAGCATTACATGGAGACAGTTTTCTTGGAACAGTAGGAAGCCCCTGTATACCTTGTTGTTTCATAATTCTAATACTATCATAATTGATATGACCAAAACGAGCATGCCACAATAAGCTGGAGGATAGAATATCACTATGCTGAGACAAAAGAGCTGAGTTGGATAAAAAAGATGATGTCCCTTTTAGTTTTAAGAGTTTGTCTTCTTCAACACCAGTCATAACAATCACATCATCAGATGTTCTTTGTATCTCAATTATACCATCAAACATATGTATAGAATGCCCTTGCTGCCTAACTTGTATGAGAGACATCAAATTTCTTTTTAATTGAGAAATATAAAGAACATCATGCAAAATATAATCAGCAAGTCCTGGTAACTTAAGTCGAATAGAACCAATACCAGAGGGCTTCAACTGTGACTTATTAGCAAAATAAATTATACCATCAATATGATCACTAAATGTCTCAAAACAATCTCTTCTAAAGGTCATATGACATGTGGCTCCAGTATCTAAAATCCAAGTATCTTCCCACAAAGCAAAAGAAGTGCTAAAAACTTCATTAATACTAAGATTACAATGTGCAACTATATAGTGAGCAGATTCAGGTGGTTTTCCTCTATCTGGAGGCTGTTGCTCTTTCTTCCCATTAATCTTCTCCCAAGGAGTGCGACAATAACTGGCAGTATGACCAAGTTTTCCACATCTATAGCATTTAACAGATTGCCTATCATTCTGAACATATTTTTGATGTCTGTCATCTTGATGATGATTACCCCCCCTGCCTCTAAATGTTCTCCTACCACAACCTATGCTACTAGTAGACTCCCCTTTAGGTTTCTGCTCTTTCTGGGCGAGACACAAAGTCTCAATAGTGGAACTAGAAAGAGATTCCTTCTTCCCAAAGGCTTTCTCTCTTTCAGCAATTTTCTCAACAAGTGTTTCAAAGGTCATAGCTTTCATTTGTCCACTAGCCTGAAGTGATTCTAAATAATGAGTATAGGTAGGATATAGAGCTTTAATAAATGCAGTAAGTTGAATGTCAACTTTTACACCAGTTGCATCAATATCATGGAAAATAGCTCTAATTTCAGAAGCAAGTTTCATTGGATCATTATCTTTTAATTCTAAGTTAAATAACTTCATCAACAATTGTATGATCTCAAGCTCAGAATGTGAATCATACAAATCTTTTAGTTTCTTTAATGCTTCCCAAGCACTTTTGCTAGAAACTAAATGTCTACTTACTTCTTCACTTACAGAGGCAGTGATCAAGGCATAAGCCTTCTTGTCCTTGCTTTTCCATAATGCTAACTCTTTGGTATCAGTAGGTGGTACTGGTGGTAATGGTACTATTTCTTCTCCATCTTTCTTAACTTCTAAATTCTCATTTTCACAAATTCCATCCCACATATCATTAAAAATAAGGGTATTTTTAATTTTACGAAACCATTCCTGATAATTCTCTTTTCCAGACAAAATAACTCCAACAATTGTAATTAGAGAATGCATTTTAATTTTCCGTAGCTACACAGTCTTACCAAAATTTTCTAATTCAAATCTCAGAGAATGTTCAGAAAACGCCCAGAAAATGCCCAGAATTTCTATCTCTCCACGGACACAGAACACGGGCTCTCTGCCTCTCTCACACGCATGTGGGCTCTGCCTCTCTCACACGCACGCGGGCTCTGCGGAGCTGGCTGCACACTCGCTGCACACTCTTCAACACAACAGTCTCCTCTTGCTGGCTGTCTTCACGATTGCACAGGGTTTCTCCAAAGCTTCTGCACATCAATGGAGTTTTCTGCACACAGCCCTCTGATACCACTGATGAACAGAGCAGAAATAAACTCCACGATATTTATTAATTTAAACAGGAACAAAGATGTACAATATATAGTGGATGAAACAAAAACAGTTTCTCTCCAGTCGGTTACAAACCGTAACTGGTTTATTAAGCTAATCGGATTTAGTTATTAACATAAACAACCATATATTGCATTGGATAGTGCCAACTTAATTTGCTCCAAGAGGCTACAAACTTGACATTGGTTCGTGAGAGGTAAGAAGTATTTTGCTCGTGATTTTCAAGGGTTTAATCAAAGATTTCATACAAGCTAATTGGTGTTGATCTTGTGTTGTGTTTTATTGATATATCTTAATAACAAGATAGTGTTAGTTCATATTGCTGTGAACCTCCTAGTGTTATGAGCATTAAGAGCATTTATTGAATATCTTATTGACTTCATAAGGCACTGGCTGATTAATTTAACAGGAAGGTTTATCATTAAGTAAAATTGTTCTCATTATTGTGCTTTACCGGACTACTTGTATCTTCATTTGGGAAGCCTCCCATGGTCAAAGGAGCAGGCATAAAGAGAGAGGACAGTGCATTGTGGTGATAGTGGGTGTGTCTCCAATCTTAGCATCGACCTTCGTGACCTTTTGGAAGGGTGCTAATTTGTGCGCATGACCTTTTGGAAGGGTGCTAATTTGTGCGGTAACACAAAGCAAAGTATATTTTTCAAGTGGAACTTGGCAATTTAAGGTTCCCCGAAAGCTAGTTTTTTTAGCTATACGACTAGCCACTAGTCGTATAGCCAGTCCTCATAGATTGAATAGCAGCCATCGACATTAGACCTTATGATTGTATGCTTCAAATCTTTGTTGTATACACTCAGAGTATGGATTGTATATTTTAGTTTTTTGCTTCAAATCTTTGTTGTATGCACTCAGAGGATGGATTGTATCGTTTAGTTTTTTTGCATGTTGTACAAAATTGATTACTCGTATAATCGTATTTGTATGTAATGTCAATGGTCATCCACCATACTTGTACGGAATTTTGCAGTCCCCAGTTGCCAATTCGTACTTGTATAGATTGTCTCAGCTGCCCAAACCTGAAATTGAACGTAAGGACCGCAATTTTCATAAATTGAGAGCTGTACAATTGATTTGATAGCCGTAAAATTGTACGGAGGTGTTTTCCAGCCACCATAGAAATTCATTGTATGGAAAAGAAATTGAGATATTTTGCACTGTACGGCCTGTTTGTCAATAGATATTAGATTGGTATAATTTCTTTGATTTTTTTCCAATTCCAAGATTTTAAGAGCAGGTTGACTTTTTTCATGACTAAATTGGTGCCCAAATTTTCAAATATGGATGTTGTAGCTGTTGATTTTGTGATTTTCAGCAGATTTACGGTGAAATAAATTATTTTGGTGTTGATCTAATTGTCTTTGAATTGTTTGCGAGCATATCTGTAAGTACTACATAGCTGTCTAATTGTCTTTGAATTGTTTGCGAGGGTTTACAGAGCTGATTTTGAGTAGATTTGTCAAAAATTGTGTATTTTGAGCAATTTGTGGGTGGATTTATGAGAAATCTGTGTTAATCAGTGATACATGGCTCTACTATAGTGAGTTAGAGCCAGGGTAGAGTGGTTTGACAATTATTTTTCATCATTTTACTCTATTTCAACACGTTTTAGTGCATCTGTGACTTATAATTATGGACTCTTTGACCAAAATCTTGTTGGGAAGTGAGCCAGAAATTCTCTGGCAAGAACTACCATGCATGGAATCAACATATGTTGGCCACTTTTTAGTATAGGTGCTTGCTAAATATCGTTTTAGATATTTACATGTGCCCCACAGTTGTGGGTAGAGATTAGGACAAGTTTGATGAGCTCGATAGGATAAAATAAAATAAGATAATTTTATTAATCTCTGGTTAATGACCACAAAATTAAGTCAAAAGGATTGTTAAGTACACTAATATCATTACAAAGTAGGAGCAGTAAAAAGCCTCCTATAAAAGTGGAATACAAAGTAAAGTAGTGTAAGATAAAGTAGATAATGAGATCTAAGTCTAAGTTCTAAACTACTTAAAAGCACCCTTTTTTTCAATTGAAAAATACTATACTTTATTATAGAATATATGAGTAACCAGTCCGAAATACAATAACCAGATACCCCTCCAGGGATACAATAACCAGATACTTAGACGCACCCTGCACAGGGATGAGTTCCACATGGAGATGCTATAACTGATAAGCGAGCCATTTATACAAATAATTTCTGTTAATGGAAATGGTGGACTTTATGGATGGGTATCAATGTAGAGCTGGTAGAAACATGATACAGATCAAGAGGGAGGGTACTTGCTCATTTCAATGAGTTGGCTCCTTGGAATTTTATAGGGTACTTGTAAATAAATATAAGACCGTGAAAAATTATTACTAGAACACAAGAAAGAAAAGCTGTAAATGTTTTTTATGACAGGTGCAAGGGAAACAAAAGATCTTAACAAATTGATGTGTGATTTTTTCTTTTTTTCTTTTTATGCAAGATTTTGCCTCACTATGGTGGAAAGGCCAGTTACAGATTTCAAACAAGGCAGAGTGCAAAAACTTAATATGGTTATATTATGAAAAACTTAACACAAAGTGGAGGCTTGCAGGCTATGTAGCACTTACTGGGCTCTTTTTTGATATATGTGAGACGTGATAGAACTGAGGCTACAGTTATAACTAACTGTTTTGTGCTCCTTTAAGAGATATGGTTCATTTCAGACTATACAGAATGTAATTTTTGTTTCCGATATAAAAGTTATGAGATTTTTTTCAGAAAAAAAAAAAGGCTATTGGGGTGCATGAATAAAAGATGTCGATGTTACTGGGTGTGTCCAATTCTTGAAACGACGAATGAGGACTCTTAGGATGAGCCAGAATGAATTTTGTGTCTAGTGAAACTGTGTTTGGTTGAGGAATGTTAGTGAACATGTTAGGGCATTCAAATCACAGTAAAACATATATTTACGAGTCAATTGTAAACCTTTTTTACGAGTCAATTGTAAACCTTTTTTCATGTATCAATGAATAACGTTAATATTAACAATTGTTTCTTAAAGTGCAAAGTACGTCTGACATTGGAGAATATATTATGGGTAGTGAAAGCAATTCTAAAACATTTTTCCAACCAACCAAATATATATCTGGCGGATAAGATTCAATATCGCATTCCTAAATGTGATAATGACCATTTATATTAAGAATGATGGGATTTAACCTTTAAATTTATCATATACTAAAGGGATCACAAAATGAGATTACATTAAAAAAAATTATTATGCTTTGTTTGAAATGATATTATAACAATTTTTTAAAATTTATTTTCTAATGTAATTAGAAATAAACACAAAACTAATCTCAATCAATCTTAGGAAATAGTAATATTCATTTATAATTTTCTTTATTTAAAAAAATATTTTCCTATATAATTAAAAATAAACACAATTAATTTTAGGAAATCATAACATTTATCTATAAATTATATAACATTTATCTAATATTTATTTATTTCAAAAATGTTTTTTAAAACAAATGGAAATAAATATAAAATTAATGTCAAGAAATAATAACATTTATTTCATATTTATCTATTTGAAAAATATTTTTTAATCAAATAAAATATTTATATAAATATGATAAATTTTTTATTTATTTGAAAAATATTTTTAAATAAACTTAAAATTATATATTTGATAATAAGATTTTTTTTTAATTAAATAAAAACTTCTTTATAGGTCTTGTTTGTTTTTTTGGAAATTTTGGTGTAAACATGTTTTTGAAGGAGTTAGTTTTTTATTTACTTTTTGACAAAATGTGAAAAGAAGATAGGTACATTCTCTACTTTTGTTTATTTGAAAATGAGGGTGTAATTACTTTTATACATAATACTTTTCTCTTTTTGCATATGTACTTTCTCTTCCTTTGCGAGGAGTGGGGCTCCCTTCTTTGAGTTGTCAATCCCTGGTTTGCCACCCCAATCTCTTTTACCTTACACATATGCCCTATTTGATATAAATTTTACCATCTCACTCACATGGATTTCCACCATGTAGTGTAGATGAGACATCCTCATACTCTTGGGCTTTTGCAAGTGGCACCACTATGCCCATTGGGTTTTATGCTTGTTACCACAACATGGACACCCACTTACACATGTCCTCGTGACACAGTTCTATACAAGCCAACAATGATTAGCAATCTTCAGTAGTTTTCAAATCTGAAATTTATAAGCCTAAATTGGACATTTTGTTATGTGCATAACTAAGTTTACAACCATGAGATCATTCTCATGAGGTTTGACTCTTGCACATGGTATATTTTCAGCCTTCATCATGGACTTACCTACCTTGCCATGTCCAAAGCAATCTACCTGAAATCTGAAATCAACCCAGTCAAACACTTTGTGAGTCTTTCATGCACATAACATTTTTATTGCAATAGTCATTAAAGTGATTTTCAGAATTATAATCACCCAATCAATCAAGCACTTTTTGTTGCTAACATCTTCTTACAACGAAATGTATAGGTGTATTTTATATGCATCTTTATCATAATAAAATTTAAAATACAGCATCACATTGTTTATGTAATTTTAATAAACCTTTGATACCCATTACTTCCTAGTCATAACCTTTATACAACTTTGTCCTTCCACAGAGTATTCTGGTAGCCCTCTCATCATGACTAGTTCGATCGAATCCTTCCTACCTTCACAATAGCTCATGAAATGATCTCAGAATTACCATTAATTCAACATTTCATCCATTATTTATTTTGCAATGACACATACACATCCCAATTATGCATTCACACAATGCATCACAACATGTGCAACCACACACATGTATGCACATTTACAACACTTACACAAACTTTTTATATGCATTTACTCAATGCTTAATCACAAGATTTACAAGATCTTTTTAATGTACATTTACTAATGCACCCAATGCACTACCACATTGATCAAGAACATCCATGTGCCTACATAGGTTTCCTCCAATGATAAGTTGGACATTCTGGCCAATGCCTCCAACACATGCCCAGTCATCTCCCCAATCATTTGGTTGTCTATTGGAAGCCCTCTTTCCCCATTCAACAACACATCCCGAGTTTTCTCACTCCATGGTTGTTGGCAATAGGTTTCATCCTAATTTAACACCAAAGGGGAATTAATGGGTGGTTTGTGTAGCACTAAAGCATTACTACAATAGGACCATAAGTCCTTATTTGCTTGGTTATCAACCCATAACCATTATACACATGGCATAATCTACTTTCATATGAATGCATTCAAAATTCTTAAACAATTACATGATAACATGCCTTGTGAAATGTCATTCACACAAATGCATTCACTATTACATGCATACCATTTTATGATGACTAAAACATGATTAAAGGATTCTTATCCATCCTTTCTCAACACTTAATAATATTAGCTTAATGTAAGGCTACCATCAACCCACTATTGTTACCTTTGTTACCTGATCAGTTGGTTTCTTACTAAGGACTACATAGTCTTTCTACTAACCTCTTGATCACAGATTTGTTGCTCCATCATTTCTTCATAAGATTGTTGGTCACAGGCAACATCATCATCAACATTTTCAACCATTATATTTTGTCTTCTTTCCTTTAAATGATTTTATGTAAATAGAAGAAATATTAAAAATAAAATAAAATCTTTATGTAAATTTCATAATAATCCATAATTTTAATTGTCTTGCTTTATATATTATTGAATTTGCTAAAATGCCACTGGTGAAAATGAAAACGTCAATATCCTAATGGGTTTGAGATGATTTGGTTTTCATCTTAAAAGTAGTTAAGTTATGATTTTGAGTTAGCTAAATTATGATGTAATGGTTTTGAGATGATTTGGTTTTCATCTTAAAAGTAGTAAAGTTATGATCTTGAGTTAGCTAAATGATAATGTTAGGTATGTATTAACTTTTTAGTTTAATTTTAATAAATGATAAATCTTAAAATAATAAATTAAAGCCTACTTTATGGTTTTACAAGGTGTTGAAACAAAAGTAATATTGTTATAAATAAATATACATTGAAATCTATAACATTTATTTCTTCTATGGAACATTGTTATAACCTAGGCTCATTTGAAAATAATAGTTGAATATCAAGAACATTGTTATAGTTTAAGCTTATTGTTATAGTTAACATTGCATATCATAAATATTTTAATTTTTTTTAACAATATGTTTTTTCTACATTCTTATATTCTAATTTTATTTGAAAAAATAATTAAATGTCAAGAACATTGTTATGGTCTAAGCTTATTGTTATAGTTAACATTGTATATGATAGTATGTTTTAAATTTTTTCTATGAGTATTTGTTTTCTACATTGTTATAACCTAGAAGCTCATTTAAAAACAATTATTGAATGTCAAAAATATTGTTATGATCTAAGCTTGTAGTTAAAGTTAATAGTGCATATAAGAACATGTTTTAATTTTTTTTAAGAGTATTTTTATTCTATTTTTCAAATTTATCGTTGTCTTTGTAAACTTTGCTAACATGTTTTTTTATATATTAGTCTCACTTAATAACTTAGTCAAAACATTTTGTGACTCTCGCAACTCTAATTTGTCTAGCTAAAATTTCCTTTATGCATATAATAAAAGGAAGTGAATCTATGTGTGGGCAAGTCTCCTTTTTAAGTACCATCTAATGCTACCATATAATAAAATC
Source organism: Larix kaempferi (assembly GCA_027924585.1). Classification (NCBI taxonomy): domain Eukaryota; kingdom Viridiplantae; phylum Streptophyta; class Pinopsida; order Pinales; family Pinaceae; genus Larix; species Larix kaempferi. The sequence goes on along the minus strand of BSBM01000195.1, from coordinate 5,143,150 downwards.
ATGTGCATGTTAGTAAGAAAACAAAGCATGGATATTGATGAGTCTACAATATGCAATACTTACATGTACTATGTAGGTGATTTATTGCAAGTTGTAGTTTTTTTATTGACACACTTAACAATTCGTTATCGAAGTTAAAAATTGACATTATGAAATTATGAAAAATTAACTTAGTGTTATTGTTCTTTATTCATATTTATGTTAAAAAACATGGTTAATATTAATTATATGTAAAACTTATCATGCAATGTTATCTACACTCTATCTTAACAAATTGAAAAACGAACCATGACAATATTATCTTTTATTTATATTTATATTAAAAAATGAGCATTCTAAAAAAATAATAAAATAATAAAAAAACAATTTTACCTATTCCAGAATCCATACATAAGCTCCACACCCTTGGTCATGTGTCCCATGTATAAGTTCCACCCCCTTGGTTATGTGTCCCAAAGGCATCTTACGGCCGTATCTCACTTTATATCGATCCACACAAAGAGTACTTCATATTAATTATACATTAGCTTAATGAACTTGCAACACGGTAGGAATATAAAAACATCTATAAACAAAATTATGATCAAAATATTATAACTTTAAAATGTAATAAAAATATTTCATAATACTAAAAAATGATATTTATAAATTTTGGAGGAAGAGAGAAAAAAACTATTTTTCTTCATATTTTCAACCTATTTTTTAGTGGTTTTTCTCAACTAACATATTTTTTTATATATTTCTTTTTTTCGTGGGGTGGGGTTCCTTAAAAGTATGCAGTGTGGCTACTAGTTAGATGCACAATTAAATTTGGCATCCAACTGCCCGGCTTAAAATTTGAGTAAAACCACAAGAAGATAAGTTGAATACACAAATTAAAAAAAAAAGTTCTTGGCAAAATTGCCAAATCAACCATTATGGTAGACTCTTTTTCTTGAAATTATATTTGTTCTTGAATTCCAACTCATCAATGGCTCTTTTTTCTTATGAGACCCATTTTTTAGACCCCAAATTTGCTTTAATGACTTATCATGCGATGTTATGTACAATCTACCTTAAATTATTGAAGTTAAATATTGACATAATGAATATTGAAAAATGAGCCATGACACTGCTTATCCCTTGTTCATATTCATGTTAAAATGCATTGTTGAAAGTAGGCATCCATGTAATTTGTGTACATATTTTTTGTCATGCTTATCTCTTATTATGTTCCCGACAATGGATATATATATATATATATATATATATATATATATATATATATATATTGCTGACCTTTATTATTTTCCTTCTAAAGTTTATAAATTTTCTCACCCGTCTATAGTTTAATAATGTGCAGGTTTAGAGTCTATTAATGGAAATTATTAAAAATTATTTGTTTAAATTTTGATTGTTGTAGATAGATGACTTTGTCCTCATTTTTCCCTTCCCAAGAGAAGGTGGCCGATACCAACATGCATGCATTAGTTAGTTCGATGCCGATGACAACATTGATATGCACAAGACTGGTCAGGTAGACCCGGTAATTTCGCCTCTATTATGGAGACGCAATCAAAAGTTGTAATAAAAGATGTCGACCCTTCGTTCAATGACGAAAGGATTTTCAATATTCATGATGAGGACGTATCAGGCATGCATATATCCATTTCTGCTTTGATACATAATGATGATTTCTTTGTCGATCTGCCAGAGGCTATGAACATGTTCGCAAGGAAATCTCTGGATGATCAATCTTATGACGATGATACAGACATCACTGTGGTAGACCCTTTTAATCTCTTAATTAGTCCAACAACACTACAACTTTTGGAGAGGACAAAACTACCATGTGAGAACCCAACACGTTCATATCCTGGACTCCACACTCTTTTATTTCGTCGTAGCATTCCTCTTGCATAGAATTTGTTGACAAGGTAAAATCATTGTTATACATACTTTACTTTCCACAGGGAGACTTCCAGTTGAACGGTGCATTGTGATGAAATAAAAGCTAGCTAGGTATATCTATGCAGTAACAGGATGCTTTGGTCCAAAGAAAGATCCTTCTGCAGACATTGTAGTGCTACTGTGTCTGTCACTGTTAAATGATGGTATACGAAACTCTGGAGAAGTAATTTTGCAGACTGCATGTATGATGTATGTGTAAGTTGCATGGGGTCTAATATTTTTTTACTCAACTACTGCTCAGTGTACACATCCATTGGCAACAACACTCTCTTCAATAGGCTTGTGGGGCTCTGACCACTCTTCCTAGGCTCAGGTGGCAATGGTTTAACTGTATTTCGACTGGCTCTTGGTGGCAATGGTTTAACTGTATTTCGACTGGCTCTGATTTCTAACGATGGTTGTGATTTGTTTGAGGGTGCGATGGTTATTGGCGATTCTCAATGTGACTTCTTTTGTCCTATTTCAGTAGTGATACTTTGGGGATATATCTTTTCTCCTTTGATATCGTTTCTTATTATTTTTACACATCTTGATTATTTCTTTCATTCTAACTGTGATAATTGTAGCATGCGACAATTTCTTATTTAAGTTAAATTTGTAAACGTGGATCATAGTTGGAGATTATGATATTGAATATAGATTTACAATCAGGCTCTCTTACTGCGTTTTCAAGCTGAATATATATTAAAGTGCAAGGCAAGATTCTTCTAAACTTTATAATCACACATTGAAAATCTCACATTTGTAGTAACTCAAACGTGTATAGGAGAAATAACACTAATTTCTCAGTCAAGCACGCCCTATAGCAGCCAAGTTCCAATGGAAAACATAGAATAAAAGTTTCTGTATATTACAAAGCCAAATATTTTGAATAATGGTTGTAAATAAATGAATTTCAATGTAGATAAATACTCGACCTCGCTTCAAAGGGATTCCTGAAGGAACCAATAGACTAAACATGATGATCGTTATTTCTTGCTTTTCAAACCCTAGAAATCTAGGTAAGTAGAGAAACTTGGAAATCTATATCAATGGAGGGAAGGTGAAGAAGAGTAGTCGCTGCCTTTTCGCAAAACAAAATTCACTGGATTGGTTTGAGTCCATGAAATGAGACCTCAAGGTTTAATGAGAATCTGAGTAGGGGTAAATAAGAAGTGATCAGTGGCCCCAAGAAGAAGCACATGGGCGATTCCGAGGGATTCGTTGGAGAAAGATGATAGAGCTATGAATCCTATGAAGCTCTAGCAAATTACACAGCACCAAGGTGTAATCATGGATGATGGAGGGTTTCATGTGTTGGTGGGATCCTCAAAAGCATTGTCACAAAGTTTATGGCAGCGACAACCCCTCACATTAGAGGCTTCTAATATGTTGAGAGGATTTTCAATTCTAATGTGTTGACAGCATTTTCAAGTTAGATCCAAGAGGACAGAATTTTACTAATGGTGTTGTAATACCTCGTGATGGAAAAAGGAAGTGCAGAGCAAGTACATGATTTTAGGATGGTTTAATGCATGGTTACATGATTTTATGATGGTCTAGTGCATGGATTAGAGTAGTGCACATGGGTTAGAGTGAGGGAGTTCTTGGTTTAGAATATTAATGGTAGAATTATTGGTCTAAGATGGTGAACTACATCCTCTATTATAAAATATAGGAAAAATACTAAATAGAACTCTAGGCAAATCACCACATAGAACTTTAGTACACTCTTACTTAAGTTATCAATAGTTGTGGATCATGGAGAGTTGTACATGAAATTTAGGGTAGAAGGATAGGGTATCTCATGCCATGTTTGTGTAGATAAGTAAAATGATTTATGGTTTTTGATGGGTTAGATCTTGAGATTGATGTAAATGTTTTGCATAAAAATAAGTATATCATCATTTCAGACAATGTGGCAGAGCATCTAAAATTTTATATATGAGGTGATTTATGATACTTACTTAAAATCCTTTCACTTGACATTTATTCTTCTTAAATATTTAAGCCACTTGCCCCACATTAAAATCCTATTTTTCAACTATTTATGCCACCTTAATTCAAAAGTTAGTATTTTCTTCTCTCAATTTTTTTTCGGCCACGATCTTAACAAACACACTGAAAAATTATCCAGCGCTATTGCAATTATATTTTTTTGAGAGCTAGTACCATTATCCTATCAACAATGGAACATGACAAGATCTTCTTACTCCTCCTACAACATTTCCCATCTCACAATAGCATGTGGAAATGGCAATGTTGGAGACATTACCACCACATGGCTCTAGTTCATATTCATATTAAAATGCATTGTTGAAAGTAGGCATCCATGTAATTTGTGTACATATTACTTGTCATGCAATGTTATTGACACTTTACCTTGATGAATGATTATTAAAGTTATTTAAGATATAGATTTGAAACATTTGAAAATAAACTATGGAATTCTATCCTCCCTATATTGTTATATATTGTTAAGTGTTAGAATATATATTATTTTGAATGTAAATTAAAATTATTAAATTAAGTATAAAAATATTTATTTTTAATTTATTATATATTTTATTTATAAAAAAATTATTTTTCATTGCTATATATATATATTCCAAAGAAATAGGCAGTATTCTCAACCCACAGCTTGGACAAAAATAAAAGTATATATGGAGTAAACCTTAACCCAATAAATTTGAATATATACAAAGAAAAAGGGAGTAATACTTAACCTCAATCAAAACTTTGCAAAAAGTTGTTTTGTAAAAAAAATATAAGATACTATATATGGGGAGATAATCTCAACCCTCAAAAACCAAAACACCATGTTGTAAACAACTTTTGTGCTTGCATTTGTAATCGATCTGTGTTTCTTTGGATCTTTGCTGCCCATCAGGGTCCTTTTTGGGTATACTTACCTTTCTAGTGTCCCTCAAACATGATGCCTTTGCGAGTGAATGTACCTATAGGTTGTATTCTCTATAGGTAAGTGTGTAGGTAGGTGTGGAGCTTGCATTTTATACTATATGTTGTAGACCCATGATCTTTTCCAACAATGGTTGAAGATCTAGATGTTCAAGCATATGGATATTTGGTTTTCCCACGAGATTATAAGTTTTGAGTTTGAAAAGATTGACAAGTTGTGGATCGAGTAGGTATGTTCCAAGTGCAGGGAAATATATATATTCCTTCACTCAACAAAATTGTTTGTATTGACTCCTAGAGCCTGCTAAAAAGTATAGCTTTTATCTCCATTGATTATAAAACATCTTGAACCACTCAAACCTATATTACCCCTGGATGCTCCATCATAAAAATTGTAGGGCTGATTTGGGTTCAAATGAGGGGGATCATGATTTCTATCTTTCCTTGGATTCTTGCTGATTGGATTCTTCAGTGAGTATTTTTCCCTGTGGAAGGTTTCTCGAATCGATGGAGGTTTGTTATTGAAAATTGCCTCATTCCTAACTTTCCAGTATCCCACACAATGCTTAATGGGAAACCTTGATGTGCAAGGGTTATAGGGAAACCCATCAAATTATCCCATGCTTCAATAAGTGTGTCACCTGTCCATTCCGGTCTCTAACGCATGATGTCTGCTACATTCCAAACTCCTTTTGCAAAAGTGCAATGAACAAAAATGTGGTTTACATTTTTAGCCAACTCCCTGGAAAGTAGACGTATGCTAGACCTTGCTTGTTCTCGTTTTTGAAGAAAATACCATGTA